>OX369308.1:0-1200000 GCA_947284805.1 Coleophora flavipennella
ACATATTAATGACGTCGACAAAGTAATAGAAAATAGGTTATTTAAAACTACGGAGGGTTCGCTAAAACCATTTTTGGATTTAGGTGTTCGTCTGCGAAGTATTAAGCTTTAAAGTGTTATTTTTTGTTAAAGTCACCACCCCTACCAGTTAAACCGTTATTTCAGGATATATGAAAAAAAAATTAATAGTAGGATATATAATCAATTGAAAAGGAAAACTATCACGGCTTAGTTGGCTTTCTTAGTTTAGGAGTTGTAGTCGACCAACTTAAGATATGCAGTTGGATTTGTAAAAAGTTCATACTCGTAAATATTCCAGAAAATGTTCTTAGTATAACCAAATGCAAAAATAATTTCATTTTTCAATACATACATTTTTTTTTTGATAAGACTACAGAATCCTTCTTTGTGCGAGTTACTATTCCAATTTTATTTTAGTAAAAAAAATTATATAAATGATTTTTTAATATGGTGGCAACCCTACAAAATCAAGGTTATAATACCTCGATTTTTTAGGGTTACAACCATAATAACAAATGGGAACAAATATATTGTATACCAAAATCAGTTTTTAATACCTAAACACGTTTACCTTAAAACGACAAGGTATACCAAAAAATTAATAGTGTACCAAAAAACGAATGCGTAAAAAAGTATATCCGCAACGCAATTAAAAAAGTGCGTTTATCTGATAAAGTTATGCTCGAACTTTAAAATGTAATCGAAAGCCAAAATTAGTAAATGTCTACCAAATTGAGTACACCTGTAGGAAGGGTGTGGTACGGGGAGTTCTAAATGGAAGCGGGAGCGAGCGAAGCGAGCTCGGACTTTCGGAGCACCCCGACTCGGATGCGTTAGGTTCGGAGACTGTGCGGGGAGGCGAGTTTAGCTCGCCTCCCCGCACAGTCGTAGTGTTAGGTTTGATATGAGAACACAGAAGTAGGAGCCCCGAAGGGGCTCCGTCGACCACTCAACACTGTAGGAAGAGTGTGGAACGGGGAGTTCTAAAATCGACAAACTTTAAAATAGGTATGTACCCTTATGTTAATATTTGACAGTCTATTGAATAATTAAATGCTATTCAAAATGTGGGCAAACTTAGCTTATTTTGGGTCTCATGTGCTTCAATTGGCTAATGTAAAATTAAATAAATGTATGCGTTTTAGTATAAAATAGGGTGTCAAATTTTGGTAGACATTTACCTTTTTTGGGTTAAAAATACATTTTTTTGGTTTGCGATTTTTATTTAATTTGGTAAACAGTTAAACCAAAGCCATAACAAATTAAATCATTTTTTACTTGATTTTAATTTGAAAAAATGGCTGGAGATATAAAAATAATATTGCCTGAACTCAAATTTCATCCAAATCCGCCAAGTGGTTTGGGAACTAGAGCACGGGACGGACGTACACATAAGCAGACATACTCTCACACATTTTTAATTTTTCAGACTCTATTAGTGTAAGACAATCGATCCCCATCAAAACTCAACTTAGATTTTTAGCCATCTTAATACTTTCTTGATTCGTTTGTCACTCTTTAGTAAAAATGGTGCTGTATAATCATTAATTTAGTATTAGACTTGTCACCAACTACATTTTTTTATCCATAATTGGTGAGCCCTCGGCATTTACTCACCTGATGGTAAGCGACGATTATGGCCGAAGATGGAAGCGGGCTTACTAAGATTCCCCAATGCAATGGGAAACTGGCTATCTTATCTTCAAACCGGAACACATCAATACTGTTAATATTGATGTTTGGCGGCAGGACTTAGCTAAGATGGTGGAAGCTAGCCAGGTAGGTGTAGAAAATGTCCTTCTACCAACCAAGCCGAGTCATACAAAGTTAGAATCCTCCGGGAATCGAACCCGTGACCTCCCGATGTGAAGCTTTCAACGATTACAGTGATATAAGTTTCTTCTTCTGAGTTAAAATTTTGTTAGAACGAGGATAATTTTGTTTTTGCAGGGCGCAATATGGACAAATACGTAAATTACTCATAATATCAGCCTAATATACATCCCCACCGAGGGGATCGTCGAGCCGACCCTAAACCCTTAACGATCGGGGCTAATCATCTTGTTCGACAACGCGGGCCTAGTGAGGGTTGGTCGAATTCACACACAACCTTCGAGTTTATTCAACTTATGATTATAGACAACTTATGTAATGTCATATGTACGAACATTGCCAGTTAAATAAACGCTTGTAATAACAGCTGAATATGTGATTCGTCTTTCGACTGATATTCGCCATAATCCTATCCTACTTAATAATGTTATAAATGTGAAAGTTTATATGTATGGATGTTTGTTACTCTTTCACGCTTCAACCACTAGACAGATCAAGATGAAACTTTGCACACATGTAGGTTAGGTCCTGGAATAGGACATAGACTACATTTTACCCCGAAATAACGTCTTATTCCTATGGGAAAATCGAAAACAACGCAGGCGTAATAACGAGAAAATAATAATAATAATTTATTTAAATTAAACTTATTATCATTACTTAGTACCGAGCTGTGGCACATATGACACTTTGAAAGAGCTGGCCTTGTTTCTGTTTTGGTTTCATCATCATCATATCAGCCGAAGGAAGTCCACTGCTGGACATAGGCCTCCCCCAAGGATCTCCACGACGACCGGTTCTGCGCTGCCCGCATCCAGCGGCTTCCCGCGACCTTCACCAGGTCATCGGTCCACCGAGTGGGAGGCCTGCCTACACTACGCTTTCCGGTGCGTGGTCGCCACTCGAGAACTTTACATGCATTGGTTTTTTTAAATAAAATTCTTCGTTCAAAATAAAAGATAATCTGCAAAAATCTCCGAATCCCCAAGCTACCTCTCATACACTGACTGAGTCACTTCTTTTTTACAGGAATATTCCTCTCTCTCCTCATCTTCCTGAGCGTCGCCGGCAACATCCTGGTCTGCATCGCGATCTACACCGACCGAGGGTTGAGAAGAATCGGCAATCTGTTCCTGGCTTCCCTGGCTATAGCTGACATGCTGGTCGCGGCTGCTGTGATGACGTTTGCTGGAGTCAATGACCTACTGGGGTGAGTGGAGGCTTTTGAATATCTGTCTTACTTTACCCTGCCCAAGAAAAATACCTTAACTGTATTTTTAATGATAATTGTGTTTTAACATATATTTATTTATATGTATATAGTATGGAATAAACGTACATATGAAATCTTAATTCTAAATCACATTGGTAAGTGGCAGGATTCGTACCACGATCTCCCGGAACGACGACTTATCCGACGCTCTTACGGTGAAGGAAAACGTCGTGAGAAACCTGCACACGCCTGCGAAAAAATTCGAAGATTGACTGTGAAGTCGACCAACCCGCACTGGGCCTGCTGACTAAGGCCCGATCTTCCTAATTCAGGGTAGGCTCGAGCCCATCGATGTATATGAGCTGATATAATGATATAATATCACACATTTTTATTCGTGTTTTTGTGATAGCGGTGCGGTATATATATAATATAACAATGACTCTAGCTAGGTATATATTAGGTATGCATCCGATACCGATACCGATACCGATATATCGGCGATACTTCGGGTTTGCCGATATATCGGTATTGGCGATATTTTTATGGCAGATTCAACGATACTTTTCAAATTTCGCGCTTTAAAAATGTAATGTAAACGCGCGTGTTGTCCCATCTATTTCGTTGCAAACGAGGCATCTGTCGCATCTGAGAGACTATTTTCCACCGCAGGTCTTATTCAAACAGACTTGCGAAATCGCCTTTGCCCCAAAACTTAATAATGCTTTGTTTTTTAAATAAAAATCTTATAAATGTTAATTTTGATTTACTAAAACTATTAATTAATTGTGTTTTATTGATTCTACCTTCCTTTTGGAATTCAATAAGCGTATCGGTATCGGTATCGGTATCGCCGATATTTTTATAAGAGTATCGGTATCGGTATCGTATCGGCAAAAAGGCGTATCGATGCATCCCTAGTATATATATACCAAATAAGCATGGCATGTTACATAGTTTTCGTGTTTAGTTTACGAATAAGCTAGTTGGACGTATGTTAGGCACATAAAATTTAATTAAATAAATTACATTACTATTTTTAAAAAACATTGACACATTATAAAATTATCAACAATCAAAGATCCCGCCCCGAATCGCACCAGATTCAAAAGTAACCATCACACCCGCAGCGTTATCGCGTTGGATTGCGATGGATACACGTAATGTAGGTACATAAGATAACAGTTTGAACAATAACAGTACATACAGTAACATCGAAAGGAACAGTACCCATCACACCCGCAGCGTTACCGCGTTGGATTGCGATGGATACACGTAATGTAGGTACATAAGATAACAGTTTGAACAATAACAGTTACATACAGTAACATCGAAAGGAACAGTACCCATCACACCCGCAGCGTTACCGCTTGGATTGCGATGGATACACGTAATGTAGATACATAAGATAACAGTTTGAACAATAACAGTACATACAGTAACATCGAAAGGAACAGTACCCATCACACCCGCAGCGTTACCGCGTTGGATTGCGATGGATACACGTAATGTAGATACATAAGATAACATTTTGAACAATAACAGTACATACAGTAACATCGAAAGGAACAGTACCCATCACACCCGCAGCGTTACCGCGTTGGATTGCGATGGATACACGTAATGTAAATACATAAGATAACATTTTGAACAATAACAGTACATGCAGTAACATCGAAAGGAACAGTACCCATCACACCCGCAGCGTTACCGCGTTGGATTGTGATGGATACACGTAATGTAGATACATAAGATAAAAGTTTAAACAATAACAGTACATACAAGTAACATCGAAAGGAACAGTACCCATCACACCCGCAGCGTTACCGCGTTGGATTGCGATGGATACACGTAATGTAGATACATAAGATAACAGTTTGAACAATAACAGTACATACAAGAAACATCGAAAGGAACAGTACAACAATTATTACAGAAATAGGTAGGTAGTAATATGTGTTTCTGTTGCCGCTTTGTAGGGACCACGACCACGTAAATATTTTTATTTGTACATACACATAAGTATTTTTGTATGATATTAAATATTTATACCATAATAATGTTTACTTACAATCTTTTTGATTGAGTCAGCAATGACGAAATTAAATTGAAAATTTATGTGTCATTTTTTATTTATAGATTATTGTTTAAAACATAAGATCATTATTACCGTGTTTCCTCAAATAATAATAATATTATATTACATGTACATATAAATAATAAATATATTTTTACTTGTTATTTAAATATTTTTATTTATAAATTTCAGTTTTTTCATTACTTTGAAGTGACTTATATTTTTATCGCCGTCTCCTAGTCTACTGACCGGCCGCTGCCATCGCGAGATACACGACATGCAGTTCGTTCTTTTGCTTTTTTTTAATAAAAAAATAAATTAATAAATTTTTATTAGGTTACCTACTTCTTGTACATTTTAAAATAGAGGTTGAGACCTCCTTTTAGTTTTTTATGTAAACCTGTGTCAGGAAGACACGCACTTCCATAAAAAAGCCTGATAATAAGCAATGTGAATACATATAAACAAAATATTAAGGCAAAAAAATATAGTAAGATTATAAAGGAAAATTTTGTTTTTATTTTGTCATAGAAGGGTGACACAGATTGTATGAAATTAGTAGAACCCATGTTTATAAGAGCTGAGAAAGTACTCGTAAGATAGCACTTACCCATTTTAAAGTGTTTATACCCCTTACTGCACACGTCCTGAGTAATTCATAATAGCTTTTCAAGAAACCATTGTTTTGCATGAAAATATTTCAAATATCCCTAGGCAATGTTGAGCCGTGTATATTGAACACTTAGACACAGATAAAACAAACCTTCTCGTCACATGAATGTTTGCCTTAGGTGGTGATCGAACCCACGACCCTCGGCCCAACAGACAGGTGCGCTGCTCCTGGATTTAACTGGATTTTCCTCAACATAAAAAGAAGAGAAGTTTTTGTGTAGCAGTGCGTGGTTAAAAATCAAACGTTATACTAGAAATACTAACAATTACAGAGGTTTTGATGATACAAAAGCAATAACAGAAACTCTGTTTTATGTGCCACGTCAAAATATCTTAAGTGCCAGCTTCAATATTCCATAGAGTTTCTATTTCCAAGGAAAATTTAACGTTGAACTATTTTGCAAAAGCAACAACCTTTCTATCAAGACCTCGTCAAAAAATCTTATGTACCAGCTTTAATACTCCATGGAGTTTTCATTAAAAAAAAATTCAACGTTAAAATATTTTGCAAAAGCAACAACAGAAATTATTTCTATCAAGACCACGTCAAAATATCTTACGTGCCAGCTTCAATATTCCATGGAGTATTCATTTCCAACAAAATTTCAACTTTAAACTATTTCGCAAAAGCAGCAACAAAAACTCTTTCTATCAAGACCTCGTCAAAATATCTTATGTGCCAGCTTCAATATTCCATGGAGTTTCCATTTTTAGTAAGAAATGCCACCTTTACCTCCCCAAGTTCAATAGTGCAAAATAATATACCTACTGTGCTTTTATTGTCTTTGGGAAAACTTCGTCAATAATAAAGTACTTATTAGTTTTGAAGTTCAAATTATTATAAGTACATGAATGATTATAGACTCTGTAAGTTTAATTACCAATTTTTTTAGGGTCATGAAAACGATCATTATACGATCTCCTCTCTTCATTAGTTTATAGTATTGTGTCTGTCGTAGCTCGCAGTTTTCAAGTAGTACATAAAAATGCTATTATTTTTTATGGCCTCAGTCTACTAACAGAATATAATATTTATCACGTAATGTATCATTTTTCTGTAGCTTTTACTTTGCTTGTTATGGGATCTTTGTCTCGAGTTTCGTCGGAAATGTTTGTGACTAAAAAAGTTTCATTTCGTGCGAATACCCTAAAAAGATGTTGAGTCTAGTAATTTTTAAGGATTCTCGAAAAAAAAAAAACCACAACCGGTAAAGTGCGAGTCAGAACCGCGCACAAAGGGTTCCGTTCCATCATACTAGATAGCGCTAGTTTTTAGTTTGGAGAATTTCACTTTTTATAATTTTTAGTATTTTTTTTATAGCGGCAACAGAATACATCATCTGTAAAAATTTCAACTATCTAGCTATTACGGTTCATAATATGCAGCCTGGTGACAGACGGATGGACGGACAGCGGAGTCCCGTTTTTACTAAAGTATCAAAATAACAAAATTAGGTAGGTATTTTGGATAAATAAGTACGCGAAAACACAATTAGTACTGTTCAGTATATTACAAAGGATAAAGTCCGCCAAGTCCGGGTCGGTGGAGATTGTAGGGCTATTGGCAAATTCTACTGTCAGAAGTTTTTCAAGCCGCCTGTAAGGCATCTGACACGGCTTAACCACAGCCATCAGCAACCGTCACCAACGGCTTATCGTGCCTTGCGAAGCGAGGAAACAGTCGAGTAAGATGCCGCTTACAGTCAAACTCATCAACTTGAGAGGAAACGTGGCCGCCATTTTTTTAAATAAATACAAACGTAGTCCCCTGTTGCCTTCCTGGATAATGGCAATAGAGTAACAATGCTTTTTCCATAAAATTTACGAGTATATCCACCATGGCCATGTTTTGTTTTTCCCATATTCTAATTATAATACCAAGTAGGAGCCTTTAAAAAACGGAGAAAATTTTCCAATTGAAACGGAATTTTCAGACACCCACCAAAAAAATAATATGCATATTAACAATAAAACGAAAACATAAAGGCATAGGTAAAGCATTTTTTAAATTATTTTTGAATAAAAAATATATTATTTTTCAAGTTTTAAAAAAGGAAATAGGGGACTACGAAATGCTGTTTTAGTGCCTATTATCGGTGTGCGCTGCAGTTCTCCCTTTTATGCTGTATACGGAGAGGTTTGGAGGAGGGAGACAGCAACATTTTATTCAAATAACTATTCTTCAGACCGCGTTTTTTATTACTGAACGTGATTAATCGATCCAACTACGCAAGTCACACTGAACAATGACCGCTCACTACGTCATCATCATCATATCAGCCGAAGGACGTCCACTGCTGGACATAGGCCTCCCCCGAGGATCTCCACGACGACCGATTCTGCGCTGCCCGCATCCAGGTGCTTCCCGCGACCTTCACCAGGTCATCGTTCCACCGAGTGCCTACACTACGCTGCTCACTACGTAATGGGATCCAAATACACACAGCAGGGCCTCGGTGTGAACTTGAAAGGATATTAGCGTATGTGCGCGGTCGTGTCTTATCCAGATCCCCAGTTTAGGAACATGGGTTAATCATGTGCAAGGAGATCCATCTTTACTGAGTCCTTAAACTTTTAAGCCCCCTCAGCAAACACATGAACACACATGACGGGGGGGGGGGTGGGGGGATGCCACTGTCGGTCTTATCTTTGAGTTTGTTGTAAAATTAATTTACTAAAAAAACACGCTTCGACACGCCCTAGATTAACATGTAGGCTATTTTTTACCACGCTCGCAAGCTGCTTATAGCTCGCGCACTTGGCACCCTCGGAGACAGTCATAGAAACTATGCTCACGCGAGTGAAGCCGCTGGCAAAAGCTAATCATAATAATAATTGAACGAGCGACAAAGCTAGGTACCTAACTGACATAGCTCACAGAATAGCTAAACTTAAGAGGCAGTGAGCGGGGCACATAGCTCGTAGAACAGATGGCCATTAGGGTAGTAAAGTTCTCGAATGGCGACCGCGCACCGAAAGACGTAGCGTGGGTAGACCTCCCACTCGGTGGACCGACAACCTGGTGAAGGTCACGGCTAGCCCCTGGATGCGGGCAGGAAAGGACCGGTCGTCGTGGAAATCCTTGGGGGAGGTTATGTCCAGTAGTGGACGTCTTTCGACTGATATGATGGTGATAATGATAACTTGTTAACATTTTCTTGTGAAAATCGTAGCCTGCTACCTATTAAAGTTTAAAATATACAGCCTTATAAATGTCGCACACACGGAGAGACGCACAGTCGTATGCTAAGTAATAGAATAAAAATTAAACATGCTTGTGAATTTGTTTATTTATATATCCATTAACAAATCTGTGGACTACGTGCTACTGACCCTTGGTGGCGGTTAAATAAAAGTTTTGTAGCTAAGTTCGGTTGCTCTGTACTAGGTACCAGCTTAAAAATACGCTAAAAGATACGACATAAAGCAATACTCTCGTTAATAAAGCGCTTCTCAGCTCAGGGTCAAAGCGACGTGTGACCGACTGTACAATCTATTAGTATATCAATATCAAGAGAAACGCGCTCCATACAAACGTTCTTTTTAGGGTTCAGTACACTAAACGGGTCAACAACGGGACCCTATTACTAAGCCTCCGCTGTCTGTCCGTCCGTCAGCGGGCTGCATTTCATGAACCGTTGACCATAGACAGTTGAAATTTTCTCTTTTATATATTATACTAGTGGATGCCCGCAGCTTCGCCTGATGATTTTAGCGGTTCCCGTGGGAATTTCCCGAAATCCTTTCTTAGCGGATGCCTACGTCATAACATCTACCTGCATGCCAAATTTCAGCCCGATCCGTTCAGTGGTTTGGGCTGTGCGTTGATCACTATGTCAGTCAGTCAGTCAGTCACCTTTGAGTTATATATATTTAGATGTATTTCTGTTACCAATATAAAAACAAATATTAAAAATTTGAATTAGTGAAAAACTAAGGCGGGGTCTCCATACAAAAAAAAACTGTTATTTTATAGGTCTTGTGAAGAATTTTCGATTTAGCTCTATCGTAAAAACGGTAATACACACAAGCGTAAAACTTAATAAGATTATAGTACTAATATTGAAGTAACACAACAAATAATAAAAATCGGCCAAGTGAGAGTCGTACTTGCGCTAAGGAGTTTGAAATGAATGACAAAAAAAATTCGAGCGAGACCTACAGTACTCGCATATTATGATGACATGTGACAAAATACTTTATAAAAGGACGGCAAAGATACGGCAGACTAGGCTGTATGGTCATAGATACCTTTGCCTTTTCCGTGCTTTTAAAGCCTGAAAAAAGGACGGCAAAGATACGGCAGACTAGGCTGTATGGTCATAGATACCTTTGCCTTTTCCGCGCTTTTAAAGCCTGAAAAAAGGACGGCAAAGATACGGCAGACTAGGCTGTATGGTCATAGATACTTTTGCCTTTTCCGCGCTTTTAAAGCCTGAAAAAACGCGACTTCCTGTTACAATGGGACACATTTCCGTCCCATGGGACACATTTCCGTCCCATTTCACGAAATCACTCCCACAAATTGCAGGAAAGCGAGAGCAAAGATGTTACACATCAAAAAGCATAATTTGTGGCTCGTGTTGATGTCTTTTGTTTGTAATGTTAATAGGTATCACTGTCCTTTAGCTATGTAGTTGTGTGGAGAAGTGTGGTGGTACGGAATCTTCGGAGTGCTAGTCCGACTCAGTCTTGGCCGATTTTTTAAATACTAATAAGTTATTGTATTTTTAAGATTCCTACTTATACATGTGTCTATGATTTGTCAGTATTCCGTAAAAAAATTACAGAATTCCGTAAAAAGTCAGATTTCCGTAAAAATGTGAAGGTGAGATGATGCCAAGGGCTTAACAATTGTGAATAAAAAAAATTGTATGGAGCTCACCAGAAATAAATGCTACATTATATCAGCTCATATACGTTCCCACCGAGGGGCTCGACTCTCGAGCCTACCCTGAATTAGGGAGATCGGGCCTTAGTCGACCACGCGGTCCCAGTGCGGGTTGGTCAACTTCACGCACAACCTTCGAGTTTCTTAGCAGGCATGTGCAGTTTTCCTCATGATCTCTTCATTCACCGTAAGAGCATCGGATAAACGTACATATGAAATCGAAATTCAAAAAAACATTGGTACGTGGCAGGATTCGAACCACGACCTCCCAGATAGGAGGTAGCGGCCCTAACCGTTACGCCACCGACGCTCCAAGCACGAAACAATGCTACACGCACGAAACAATGCTCCACGCACGACTAAACTCTTAACCTTTCGCTAACTTTAACCCCTTGGTGCAGATACTGGGTATTTGGCGAGCAGTTCTGCGACACGTGGGTGGCCTGTGACGTCATGTGTTCCACGGCTTCCATACTGAACCTGTGCGCAATCTCGCTTGACCGGTACATACACATCAAGGACCCTTTAAGGTAGGATTGCTTGAAGAAGTCACTAAAGACTTTTAATCACCACCGTAGCGTAAAGGTTAAGTCCATTAGCTTCACATCTAGATGTCGCGGGTTCGATTCCCGGCGGAGTCTTACTTTGAAAGACTCGGTTTGGTTGGTGGAAGGGCATTTTCTAAGCATCTAAGTCTTGCCACCAAACATCAATGCCAAGAAAATTAATATGTTTCGGCTTGGGGATAAAGATAGCCAGTTCTCCATTGCGTTGGGGAATCTTGGTAAGCCCGCTTCCATCTTCGACATCATCGTCTCCTTCCATCAGGTGAGATGATGCCAAGGGCTTACCAATTGTGAATAAAAAAAAGAAGATGATACCAAGGGCTTACTAATTATTGGGAATCAAAAAAACCGGCCAAATGCGATTTGGGGTCACACCAAAAATTAAACTATCTCTCTGAACAAGACCTCTCAGTACATACTGTAACGGATCCATATGTATAAATAAATATCTATAGGTATTACAGTAAGTCTTGATAGACTAAAAGGAATCTGTCTATTGGGAAAAACATAACTAAGTTTTATTCAGTCGGGTGAGGATTAACCTCGAGTCAAGTGAATAGACAGTTATTGGAACAAATTAGCTCAGGGACTATTTCCGAGAAGCCAGGCTGCCGCCTGTCGGCCGTCATTCGAACCACGCGGTGCGCACGCTATAACAGTAAGTGTTGCCGCGAAAACTGAGGCCGGAGCGATATTGGCGCCAGTCTGTCTGGCTGCTGGCAGCGACCGACGCTTGCGCGGGCGCCTCGATGTCGGGTGATAATCGCGTGATCGCCGTAGATGTGTGTGTGCAACTGCCCGCGCACCTCCGAGGCTGCATCTGTGTGAAAGCTTTTAAAACCACGGACACGCGGACGCTGGGGCATTCAGTTGAACAGACCACCACAGGAGAAGCACGCATTCAAAGGACAACTGCAAGGACGCCACGCTGCCCGACGACCCCACACATGGGCCGTGTCCATGACCTGCCAGCTAAGTAAGTCAGATGACACAGAAATAGGAAATCTTCATTCTACGAGGCACGTGAGTGTTTAATAGTGTTCAGTCGCTTTAAATTTATAGGTAATTATTGTTTGTTTTCCAGGTTTCATAGCTTATTTAAATGTGTGTTAATTTCCAGTCTATATTTAATAGGTTTTAATGCATTTATTTCAGGGTTTTATATTTATTTGATTAGGATAGGTAGTATGTAGGCCCGCAGTTGGACAAGGGATATGATAACCGTAGCCACGTTTGTAGGATGTGGGAAGTGCTAAGTCCACTGCTGGGGTATCTGTCCAACAGAGACTGATGGTATAACTGCTGTAGCAACGTTTGTAGGATGTGGGAAGAGACTGTCCACTGCTGGGACATTTGTCCAACAGAGACTGATGATATAACTGCTGTAGCCACGTGCGCAGGAAGTGGGAAGTTCTGAGTCCACTGCTGGGGAGAGATGATATCTATTCTGCAGCGGCTGATATGATGAAATCACTGAGGCCACGTGTGCGGCCAAAGCTTTAGGGTTCCGTGAGCACGAGGTCCACTCAGTTCACTAATCTCATTCGGGATAATACGGCGCTATGCTGCCGAAAGGAAGGCTTATTTTATCGAACTGCCTTCACTGCAAGTGCCACGCGGCATCATAAGTTTTAGGGTTCCGTGAACACGAGGTCCACTCAGTTCACTAATCTCATTCGAGATAATACGGCGCTATGCTGTCGCAGGGGAAGGCCTATGTCATACTTGAGATGGCTGTTTACCAAGCTCCATGCAATATGGGCTAGTTATGTGGTTTAGTGGTTCATAGATATGAACAACTCCTAATTTTACCAAATTTTAGCTAAATCTGTCTACACTTTTATGGGATAAATGTAATGGACTAACAAACAAACTATAGGCGTTCGAGCTTCGCCTATTCTGATACTAATGTAATTATAGATAGGTAGGTCCTATCTGTAGCTTATCACAAGCATGCCTTGGCAGAATTTCACCTGAATCGGACCAAGCGTCTAGGAAGGTATTGAGCAAACAAACGAACAGGTTAGGCGTTCGCGCCTTACTAATAGTGATTATAGTAAGACCGATTATGATGAAAGTAGCCGACCCATCCTGATGGTAACCGTAGCTAGGGTCAGTTAATATGTGCTAGTTTTATAAACTAAATCTATTCTACAGTTTTGATTATTATGGACGGGTGCTCACGGTGTCCGCGTCCTGTCGGCTCCTATTGCGTCCTGAACTAGCGCCTCGACCAAACACTTGGCTTACACGCCTTCTCGCTTTGACCTAATTGTGATGCCGCGACTATGATTCGCGTGGGTCTCACAGTGGGTTGCGACTGTGTTGGTTCGTTGTTCTTCACGTTCAGCCAAACTATTAAACTGACATTACTTTCGCCCTTTATCAAGGGTTTGCTACGTCTAAAGACAGAGCTTTAACACTATGTATTATTTTGGAGCCGGCGGCACGATGGATATCGTGTCCATTTCGCTTTAGTTATATAGACCGCAGGTCTTTATATCATTATATACAACTGTATGGCACAGTTCCAGGTCTAAGAACCATATTAGTAGATTTACTACTTATTTCACATTCCGTAGTGCTCTTCTCACAGGATGAGCGACATTCAAGTCGGAATATATACTTTATTTTAGTACCTAGTGCTAATATGTATTCGCGATCAGTCACTGTTCGAAGGTATTAATCCTACCTGACGAATAGGGATGGACAAGCTATGGCTGTAAAGACTCAGCTATAGTTCACACTATACACGTATAATAAGGCGCCTCACAAGCGTTTTATATACACTAGCTTTGGGATTCGGGTGGAACACGGCATAGCACACTTTACATTGTCGTGTAGCTTAATTAAAATACACTTGAAGAGGGTGGACTCTGATCATGTACCTTAGTGGCCTGCCAGAGACAGTAGCTAGCGGGGCTCACGTAGTTATAATTATCTGTGTAGAGCTAAAATCGCTCGTTCAATTACTTTGAGTTAGATGTACATTGTTTTAATCACCAAAATAATGCAGTACTGACGTCAGTCAAGTATTACGTTATTCCGAGCACTGGGGGCTAGCTACCCTTCCCAATTTGGGGGGGCCCAAAATAGGGACCAATCACAGTAGGGAAATTAGGGTTCCGCGCGAAATACTTCAAAATTACGGGTTAGACTACATCGTTCGTCCAAACACAACATGATAGATTAATCTCTTAAAAATAACTTGTCATTCGCCTTCAAAAAGACTCTGAGTTACTGCGATCACAATTTAGGGTTCTCTAGACGATCTGGCCAAACGTTTAATCGTATTTTAAAATGCAATAAAAATCAAGTATAGTTTACATACTTCTTATAGGTAGATAGCGGTAGGTTGTATGTTGTATGCACGTATGCGTATTATAGGTAGGTTTAGTTAGTTATATTTATATATTTATATTTATATATTTATATATTTTAAATAGGGGGTGGGGTGATACAATTTGATAAGCCGTGATCAGGATAAGAAGAGGGTTCAAAATATTACATTTGGATAGCCAAAATCAGGGTTCGTGGGCGGAAACGGACGGTTACAGTGCTACCAAAGAACTTGGATGTCTGACATCTGATTTTCGCGTTCGTAGACTGAATCTTGTAGGTAGTCGTTTTGTATAATAAAACTTTGTGTTCAGTTATTTGTGATAAACATAGATAAATAACTTTAGTTGGCTTCGGTTTATGCCACAATTTGATGTTCGTGAAATGGAATGAAGTGCGAATGACAATTATAACTGAATGATTAATCTATCAAACAAAGAGAATTATTATTTTTATCCTATGTAGTTTTATAGTTTATAGGTTAATTTAAACCCCAGCTATTGTCTTATATCCGGGGGGTTGAATACAGGAGTCGACGAGTGAGTGAGTGCTCCCGTTGAATTCTTTTATATGACAGCGTATTTGAAGTAGGCATTGATAATATAATTTCTTCTCAATACTCCGTTGGTAAAATTCCGGATTTAAATAATTAAATAAGTTATTTGTTCGAAAGAAATATTTGGTAGGTACATTTTCTAGTTGGTGTATAAGATGGGTAGTTAACGATTTAGTTCAGAGAAAAAGGTCTCTCATAATAATTGATAAATAAGGTAGTTGAACGTTACGAATAGCGTGTACTTATGTAGGCAGACGGGGCTGTGAAGTTGCACTTATTTAATAGGTCAGGTAATTTAAGTAAGTTTTAGGTAGGTTATATACTATTTTGAATCAAAATACAAAATATTATAGTAATATTTAAGTTATTTACATTTCGTAAAGAAGCAGTTGTTATATTGAATGCCTACTGTCGTTGGAATCGCAAAAGAAGGTCTGTGAAGGACATGCGATTTGCTCTTGATGTTGTCGTAGGAACTTCAAGCTAGTGCGCTATGGCACAATAATATATCCGTAGCCTTGCAATTTACAGTCGCAAGTTCGATCCTGTTAGAGGTAATTTGTTTTAAAGATAAATTTTATTTTTATTTTTTGTTAGATTGTATATTAGGAGTTTGTAATTAGCCTCGTAACTTGGTGTCGCCAGTTCGAGTCCCGAGGGAGGCAAATTTAGAAAAAAAATTCTAGTTCTTAATATATCTAGGTTGTAAACTAGAAATAGTTAGTAGCTTCGCATACTAGGGTCGCAGGTTCGGTTCCCGTTGCGGTTGAAAAAAATATTTTTTAGTTTTAATTTATTTACGTTATATATTAGGAATAGCCAGTAGCCTCGAGTACTAGGGTCGGGGTTCAACTCCCGTTACGGTTAAGAAAAATAAATTTTTGTTTTGTTTGGTTTGTTCCGCAGTAGATCAAGGTTTCCAAACGTATATGTGCATCTGGGGACATTGGATGCGAGATAGGGTACATAATAAAGATTTAGTTTTAAATATTTACCAGTGACCTTGAGTTATAATAAGGTATGGTCGCCGTATACGAGCTTTATGTTCGGATGTTGGGAATAGAGTAACAGGAATAGGTACTGCTCTGAATTTTATTGTAGGAACTTTAAGACAGGTACAGCTGTTAGGTGATAACTTTCAGTAAGTGAATTGGGTCTTTACGAACGGATTAGTTTATATGGTGGGTCATTCTAAGAAATAATTCGTTTTGAATAAAAAAAAAATACCTTCAAGGTAAATAGGCAAATTTTCATAAGGTGCGTGAGTACGTTTTGGCTGCGATCGAGTGGTATACTTGGGTAGAATGTAACTGGTAGCTATCGGTTCATGCGAAGACTCCTGTCTTTGACGTTCCAACTTACAATTTATTAAGGTGGGTAGGAAGGATAAATAGATTTAAGGAGTTTTATAGTGTTACATATCTATTATACCGGGAGTGCCCAGTGATATGGTAGACAATATTTAATATTTCGGAAGTTTTATTCTAGATCCTATTAGGGTAACTTTGGTTTTATAAGTCTATTATACGGGGGGTTGTAAGTATATAGGCGTCTGAACTTAGTATTCTACATGGCAGTATCGCGGAAGCGAACCGCAGTCGCTTGTAGGATAGTTAAGATACGAGGAAATTATTTTAAATTAGTATCTCGGAATTTAAATATTTAAAATCAATAATAAAATTAGTGAGGTCCACGGTAGTCACTCAATCTGACTAATTAAGGGATAGTCTTAATAAAAGATAGATATAAGTATATGAGTGTGGAAATAATAATATAAGACAATACACATATGAAATAATAAATATTTAATTTAGTATTTGTAATTTATCTTTGTTCAGTATTAGTTTTCGTATACTTTATTCTGCTCAGCCTTTATTAGTTGCTTGAGTGCTCGCATATAGTTTCACTTTGTCTCTTCCGATCGACAAAGGATGCCGAAAGAGGTCGCTTGGAGCGATAAGGCCGCCTTTGCATATAGTTGCGTGTTTTGCTAGATCATATGTGTTTCCTTTTGTATATTTGGCATACAATAGAGGATATTAATCTTATCCTATTTCAAGAATAGAAAATTAAACCTGGGTTTTATTTTAAAATCTTTAGGATCGGGGGGTTGACGAGTCTTCTACTAGGAATCAAAATAAAATCGGCTTGATGGAATGCTAGACTTATATTTTATAGGGTTAACGTAATATACTGTATAGATGCAGAAGGTAGGTAACCTTATGGTAAAATTAATGAGTACGTCAGTATGCGCTGAGAATTATTTGTAGGCGTATTTTAAAATAGGTAGCATTTTGTTTTGTCGTCATGATAAAAAAATGATATAGGTAGGGTACACGTAACAAAAATAACTATGGGATCAAATAATATAAACTTATTCGAAAATAGGATGTTTCGAAAAACCAGTTAAATATAATTTTGAATGAAGTAGGTAGGTACTTATTTGATTTAGCTCATTTGAATATAACATAATTCTTTTATTCATGTATCTAAACTGCGGTATTCTACTGGAATAGGGTTGCTTACATATATCTATGTAACTTATTTTAAGTTTAATATCGTTTCACTGTAAGTGTAGGTGACTAGTAGGAAATCTAATTTTACCTATAAATAATGCCTTCACTAGACTAGGCCGCGTCCAAGGTGTAGGTAAATAAATTGAAATGACAATTATGGTAGATGACAATAAATACATACGTTAGCTAACCTTTAAATTTTAATTAAAATAATTTTATAGAAAAGTTTTAGGTTTCTTATATATGTACTCTTTACGCATTATTAAGTAGTATTTTTAAAAGTGAACAATATTAGTGTATTAGATTCCCTTTAACGTATCTCGTAGGACTAGTTGGTTAAAAGGCATCGCTAGCGGGAGCAGGTTCCGGGGGTGCGCGAGACGCAAGCGGATCTCGGGTGTGGAGAGAAGGGTGCCGGTGTGTTAATTCGGATCCTAAGCTATTTGCCTACTAAAGTCATTCAGCTAGGTACGTTAGGTAGCTTTGTGTGAAGGAGTAACAAACATACATACATCCGTACATGTAAGGTTTCGCGTGTGTATCATTGGTAATGATATAAGTAGGTTAGGTGGGTAGAAAAGAAAACTTAGTTGTCTCTGGTTTAATTACCTACCTACATTTACCTTATGTAAATGTTGGATATGGATGCATTTTGGAAAAAAAAATTGTTGTTTTGATAAAGAAATCTAGGAAATAGCGCCTAGGATAAGTATAAAAGGTACTTAAATAGGTAAATTATCCTAAAGGTGTAGGTACCTTAAGCTTGCTTATCAATATAAATTAGAAAAACCTTTTAACGGAAAAAATAAATTATTTCCAACCATTTCACATTTCAGTGTAAAATAGGTAGATGAGATAAACTTCTAAAATAGGTACATAAATTTTAAGTAATTAAACATCATACCAAACTAATAAATAAGGTCTTATCATTAGTTCAATCTTAAGGATCATTCAGTACGAAACTTTTATTACTAGTAGACAGCTAGTTATTCGTATTATTCGGACAAGTAGGTAATTATTCGGATTATTCGGGCAGAGTACATAAAAAAAGCATAGGGTATTATTCGGAACGTAGGTAAGTTGGAGAATCTATAGGTTGGTCGGTCCGAATTCTATACTCATAGGTTTATTTTTTAAGGAAGTCCTCACGTATTTATAGAAGAAACTCAAATAGTATCATCATCATCATCACATCAGCTCATTTGCGTCCCCACCAAGGGGCTCAAGCCATAAAATAGTATAGACGTAGGTAGTTCAGGAGATTTGGAGTGAAGTTGAGACAAACACATAGTCACATTATTAGATATATAGGGAGTACCTACACACTTCAGTTTTGATTTTATTTGTTTATCGCAATAGTTTTGTAAATCAATCTTACAACAGCGGAAATTTCGGCTAGAGCATTCTAATTACTTTTAATTAAGCTGTACCAATAATTTGTTATTTGTATAATATTATAAAAAAGCAGGTAAATAGGTAGGGCGTGCTAGTAACTACTATTTCCTTCGAATGTTTTGATTGTGGCGCTGTTACGAGTGACATAGGCAGCTACTATAGGTATAGGTGTGACCTTTCGCCACAGAGAAGGTATAAAGGAGTTAGTTTGTCCTTTTTTCAATAGATGGCGCCACGGGTCATACATTTTGTTCAAAACATTTTTACGGTTTCATTGAAAACAATGTTTCATAGAATTTCTAACTTACTAGGTGATAATAGAATTTATTCAATAGGATAGAGATATTTTAGTTCAATCCGATCGAGTATTGATGCAACCACATTTTTCTCGTAGTTCGGCCTGTTTTCACAAGGTGTCGCTGTCCATCTGAGGTTGTCACAGATATAAAAGTCTGTCGACTTGCCGCTTATAAGTAGTGGCGCTAGCGTAGTTCAGGGGTCGCGTGCGTTCAGGAATTATCTACAGTCGAGGACTTAACGCACGAAGAAAAAAAAAAAGGTTAGGTTTTATAAGTTTAAGTTAAAAGGAGACGCCATCGGAATAACAATTGTGATATTTTTGAATTAAATGTTTTAATATCGATTGAGTTTTATTACCTAGTTTAAAATGAAATTGAAAAAAAAAAACACTTGTCTTTTATTTCGATAACCCGGTAAAATGTGTAAAGGTATGTTTGAATAACAGGTACAGCGAAGCTATGTTACTTCAACATTAGCATATCTACGCTTTTGGTGAATGGCTAATTTTAGTAATAAAATTAGAAGGTACAGTAGGATTATAATAAAAATATTATAATCCTGCTAAATGTAGTGAAATTACGCATGAATAGGAAAAGTGGGGAGTCGGTATTAGTTTTATAAGGTTGCGGTTAGTTTTAAGTTTGCAATGATGCATGCTGCTTCAATTATTTATTACTCTTATATAGGTTGTGCCGGGTTGTGGTGAAGGTAGGTCATCTTTGGTGCGTTGAATATTAGCGTTCATTTATTTTCAATTTTCGGATCTGATTTTAGAACGAAGTCAGGATCTGACATTCATTGGAAGTAAATATTATTTTCTCATAATTGCAAGATGAGGGTTTTGGTTATAAATTAGTGAGAATTGTGTTTAAATACTTGAAAATAGGTCTACATATTCTCTTGTGTTGACTACAATAAGTATCCTGGCTGAAGATGGGGATTTGTTGACCTTTCCAGGATTGGAATACCACAAAAGGCTGTTTGAGAGTGATGTGAAAAGTGGTTTTGAGTGAGTTGCTTTGATATTTTGGGGGTAAATTAAGGGAAAGTGTGGTCTTGAAGGAGAGTCAACAAATACTGGATATCTGAGTCAGCTGTTGGCACACGCTGTCCTTCTTCATGTATACAAAAATAGTTTGAACCAACAATTTGTTCTTTTGAGTCTTACGTTACGTTGGTTTGGGCTAATTACTCTACCAGAAGCTAAGAACTGGACTTATACACTATACATACTCCAAGGTAAGATTCTATTGTCACTTGGGGGAAGCTCTATTCGGAGAACTTGACTGATTGTCGCGGGAACCGCTTCAGTTATATCACAGACAGTTTGGAGAGGTAAACTAGATTGACAATTTACTAATGCGCGTATGCCAGTAGAGTTTCCTGGTGCGTGGGGAATTGGAAGCTAGTGGTCCACTCAATGTATACGCCTATGCGCGAACGTAGCAGTGGCTTCGACTCACACCCGAAATGCCCGTTCGAACTCCTCTGTGATGGCAGGAGCTGGTCCTGTGCTAATCTGGTTTTGTTTATGGTTGAGTGTATCAATCAAGGGACAATAAATGACATGCCTGGTTTAAATACACACCACACTTAGGGGAGAATGTGCCAACAGGAAATTTTAATAGTTATTAGCTATTTTGAAAATTTTAAAAAGACAATTCTCTGAATTCTATTTTTAAAAATTTTCAGGGGGTTGGATTGTAACGGATCCATATGTATAAATAAATATCTATAGGTATTACAGTAAGTCTTGATAGACTAAAAGGAATCTGTCTATTGGGAAAAACATAACTAAGTTTTATTCAGTCGGGTGAGGATTAACCTCGAGTCAAGTGAATAGACAGTTATTGGAACAAATTAGCTCAGGGACTATTTCCGAGAAGCCAGGCTGCCGCCTGTCGGCCGTCATTCGAACCACGCGGTGCGCACGCTATAACAGTAAGTGTTGCCGCGAAAACTGAGGCCGGAGCGATATTGGCGCCAGTCTGTCTGGCTGCTGGCAGCGACCGACGCTTGCGCGGGCGCCTCGATGTCGGGTGATAATCGCGTGATCGCCGTAGATGTGTGTGTGCAACTGCCCGCGCACCTCCGAGGCTGCATCTGTGTGAAAGCTTTTAAAACCACGGACACGCGGACGCTGGGGCATTCAGTTGAACAGACCACCACAGGAGAAGCACGCATTCAAAGGACAACTGCAAGGACGCCACGCTGCCCGACGACCCCACACATGGGCCGTGTCCATGACCTGCCAGCTAAGTAAGTCAGATGACACAGAAATAGGAAATCTTCATTCTACGAGGCACGTGAGTGTTTAATAGTGTTCAGTCGCTTTAAATTTATAGGTAATTATTGTTTGTTTTCCAGGTTTCATAGCTTATTTAAATGTGTGTTAATTTCCAGTCTATATTTAATAGGTTTTAATGCATTTATTTCAGGGTTTTATATTTATTTGATTAGGATAGGTAGTATGTAGGCCCGCAGTTGGACAAGGGATATGATAACCGTAGCCACGTTTGTAGGATGTGGGAAGTGCTAAGTCCACTGCTGGGGTATCTGTCCAACAGAGACTGATGGTATAACTGCTGTAGCAACGTTTGTAGGATGTGGGAAGAGACTGTCCACTGCTGGGACATTTGTCCAACAGAGACTGATGATATAACTGCTGTAGCCACGTGCGCAGGAAGTGGGAAGTTCTGAGTCCACTGCTGGGGAGAGATGATATCTATTCTGCAGCGGCTGATATGATGAAATCACTGAGGCCACGTGTGCGGCCAAAGCTTTAGGGTTCCGTGAGCACGAGGTCCACTCAGTTCACTAATCTCATTCGGGATAATACGGCGCTATGCTGCCGAAAGGAAGGCTTATTTTATCGAACTGCCTTCACTGCAAGTGCCACGCGGCATCATAAGTTTTAGGGTTCCGTGAACACGAGGTCCACTCAGTTCACTAATCTCATTCGAGATAATACGGCGCTATGCTGTCGCAGGGGAAGGCCTATGTCATACTTGAGATGGCTGTTTACCAAGCTCCATGCAATATGGGCTAGTTATGTGGTTTAGTGGTTCATAGATATGAACAACTCCTAATTTTACCAAATTTTAGCTAAATCTGTCTACACTTTTATGGGATAAATGTAATGGACTAACAAACAAACTATAGGCGTTCGAGCTTCGCCTATTCTGATACTAATGTAATTATAGATAGGTAGGTCCTATCTGTAGCTTATCACAAGCATGCCTTGGCAGAATTTCACCTGAATCGGACCAAGCGTCTAGGAAGGTATTGAGCAAACAAACGAACAGGTTAGGCGTTCGCGCCTTACTAATAGTGATTATAGTAAGACCGATTATGATGAAAGTAGCCGACCCATCCTGATGGTAACCGTAGCTAGGGTCAGTTAATATGTGCTAGTTTTATAAACTAAATCTATTCTACAGTTTTGATTATTATGGACGGGTGCTCACGGTGTCCGCGTCCTGTCGGCTCCTATTGCGTCCTGAACTAGCGCCTCGACCAAACACTTGGCTTACACGCCTTCTCGCTTTGACCTAATTGTGATGCCGCGACTATGATTCGCGTGGGTCTCACAGTGGGTTGCGACTGTGTTGGTTCGTTGTTCTTCACGTTCAGCCAAACTATTAAACTGACATTACTTTCGCCCTTTATCAAGGGTTTGCTACGTCTAAAGACAGAGCTTTAACACTATGTATTATTTTGGAGCCGGCGGCACGATGGATATCGTGTCCATTTCGCTTTAGTTATATAGACCGCAGGTCTTTATATCATTATATACAACTGTATGGCACAGTTCCAGGTCTAAGAACCATATTAGTAGATTTACTACTTATTTCACATTCCGTAGTGCTCTTCTCACAGGATGAGCGACATTCAAGTCGGAATATATACTTTATTTTAGTACCTAGTGCTAATATGTATTCGCGATCAGTCACTGTTCGAAGGTATTAATCCTACCTGACGAATAGGGATGGACAAGCTATGGCTGTAAAGACTCAGCTATAGTTCACACTATACACGTATAATAAGGCGCCTCACAAGCGTTTTATATACACTAGCTTTGGGATTCGGGTGGAACACGGCATAGCACACTTTACATTGTCGTGTAGCTTAATTAAAATACACTTGAAGAGGGTGGACTCTGATCATGTACCTTAGTGGCCTGCCAGAGACAGTAGCTAGCGGGGCTCACGTAGTTATAATTATCTGTGTAGAGCTAAAATCGCTCGTTCAATTACTTTGAGTTAGATGTACATTGTTTTAATCACCAAAATAATGCAGTACTGACGTCAGTCAAGTATTACGTTATTCCGAGCACTGGGGGCTAGCTACCCTTCCCAATTTGGGGGGGCCCAAAATAGGGACCAATCACAGTAGGGAAATTAGGGTTCCGCGCGAAATACTTCAAAATTACGGGTTAGACTACATCGTTCGTCCAAACACAACATGATAGATTAATCTCTTAAAAATAACTTGTCATTCGCCTTCAAAAAGACTCTGAGTTACTGCGATCACAATTTAGGGTTCTCTAGACGATCTGGCCAAACGTTTAATCGTATTTTAAAATGCAATAAAAATCAAGTATAGTTTACATACTTCTTATAGGTAGATAGCGGTAGGTTGTATGTTGTATGCACGTATGCGTATTATAGGTAGGTTTAGTTAGTTATATTTATATATTTATATTTATATATTTATATATTTTAAATAGGGGGTGGGGTGTTACAATACTTTGCGCTAGGTAAAGAGGGGTCTTCTTATTCCGGACATTATATTTCATTTTCACATTTTCCTGTAAGAACGGTAAGATTTTATATGTTCTCATAGATTTTTCTGCATGCTATGCATTAAACCCCAAATACTGTGATTTTTTCAAGATGAGGCCTAGTAGTTTCGGAGATGGGGGGGAGGGTAATGGTAAATTTTCGCCTATTTTCTTAAATAACTTTAAAACATCTTAAAATTATAAAAAAAACGAGACCTACAGTACTCGCATATGATGTGTAACATGTGACAAAATACTTATGAGATTAATTAATTATCGGGTCGTACATTCACGGGCCGACCCTTCGAATAGTAGTATGTCATCTTTGCCTTTGCCATCACACTAGGCGGCATGGCTATGACAACCTTAGTTTTCGAGAATTAAAAAACGTTTGCATTTCCTGTTACACATTTCCGTCCCATTTCACGAAATCACTCCCACAAATTGCAGGAAAGCGAGAGCAAAGATGTTACACATCAAACATGTTTAGATCCTTTTATCAAACAATTTTATTTGATATTTTTATCTTCGTATTTACCCCACAAAAGTGCCGCCCCATGTTTTAAATTCTTTTATTTATGTTACACGTCCATCTTTGGGTCTTTGGACTTACATATTTGTACCAAATTTCAACTCAATCGGTCTAGTAGTTTCGTAGCAAATTGGCTGTGCCAGAATCACGGACAGACAGACACACGAGTGATTCTTTAATTACCTTTTTAGGTACGGAACCCTAAAAAGACTGTGATTGCTACTTTTCATATAGTATGTACCAGTTATTTTGTCGTTTTATTTAATTGGAAACGCGAAACAGGTTAACGTTTACACGTTTTTTAGGGCTATTACCAAATAACGGGACTCTTTTACTAAGCCTACGCTGTCTGTCTGTCTGTCTGTCCGACTTTTAATAGGTAGCTAGCTAGCCGGCTGAATTTTTGAAGTAAAACTTCTTTACGCACGCTTGACTTGGGGAGTAAGCTGGTGGATGAGTGACGAGAGCGTTACGGAAGTGTGGTCGGGCGAGGCAAACGGAAGTTGAGAGGGATATATAAATTAGTGAAGATAGAAAGAGAGATACTATTTATTTTTGTTTACCTACAATATCGGTTGCCAAGGCAACAATATCGGTGTTAAAACAATCAAAACAAACATATAAGATAAAAAAGATTCGATCATTTTCAGAGGATAATAAAACTCTTTTCATAAACTGTCTATACCTCCATGTGACAAAAAAGATTTGATTATTTTCTGAAGACTAAGTATTTATTTTCATACATGTAGATGGAGCTAAAGAAGTTTTATTTCAGTCGTGTGGTCTAAAGCACACTCGTATTTTTTTTTAAGGAATTCGAGTTATACAGGGTGTATCATGAAGGTGCAGTGGTACTTGGTGGGCTTGTACTCATCAAAATGAACATTTTTAGTTTTACAACATTGCTAAAATCGCATTGTTTATTATATTTTCCATACAAATCGGCCATCTGGTTGGTCAGTTTTTTATGTAAAAAAAACCGCGATTTCAGCAAAGTTGTAGGACAAAAAGTCAAAACAGCGGAAGTGGACATGGTTGCATCCCAATGGCATAACGAAGAACGAGATTGACTTCATCTTGTCAATGTTCAGCAAATATTCAATGATGTCTCCGTGATCAAATCAGTCAATACAGCAAGCGTTCGCCGGATGGTCAGAGGCACATTGAATCTAAAGACCAAGCTAGAAATATGTCGACTGATGAAGTCTACGCTCCGATCAGCTCCAAAAACCCCGAGTCCTTTCAGCTCGAGTTGTAAAATCGCCTTGATAGGCTATGAGATGCGATTTCCACGGCGACCGGTCCTACGCCGCTTGCATCCAGTAACTTCCTGCAATCGTCACCAGGTTTATCGGTCCACCGATATCGGGATGATGAGGAATTCACAAAAAAATAATAAGAAGTATAAAAAATAAAATTTTAAGAGATACAAGATACATGTTACTTGAAAAGTTTTTTTTTTGTTTTCGCTCTATTCTAAGAATGCTAATACATGCTAGCGTAAAACTGAATACGCTAGTGAGATCATAGTCTTACTAATCCTAAAGTAAGAACAAATAATAAAACGGCTAAGTGTGAGTCGTACTCGCTTTACAGTGTCCGATCTTAAATAAAAAAAGTGATGACTAAATTAAACTAAACCTTGCAAGATTCCCTGAATACAACACAGTATACACTATATGTAATAAGTAAGAAATACGGAATTATATTACTTAATATTCCTGTGTATTAAGAGCCCGCTGGAGTTCATAAATCCCATACAAACGTAGTATTTGATTCATTTGTTAACCAAACAGCTGTCCGACTTTGTCTTTGTCTTTCTTTGTTGAAAAACGAAACAGGAATCCATTATTGATCAATCAACTTGTTTTTAAGGTAAAAGACGGAAAACAAGTTTATTGGTATTAAATGGATTCCTGTTTCGTTTTTCAAAAAAGTAATGCGGTACAGACACAGATGTACGTCATCCGATTATCGATACAAAATTATTTCAAAATCGGTTCTTTGGTTAACAAATGAATCAAATACTACGTTTGTATGGAATTCATGAACTCCAGCGGGCACTTAATGAACGGAACACACGTTAAAACAAAGTTTATGCGTGGGGACACGGATTGCTCGTGTTACCTACATAAATTATCTGAACGAACAAGCTTGGGCACCAAAATTTAACATGACCTCTCCTCGTCTGTTAAGCTGTAATTTTTACGCCTCACCCCTCTATCAGTTGAAACCGGGAGCCGGAATTAAACAGATGGGCTTCTTTCTCGCAGCCGGAATTAACAGACAGGGTTCTGGGTGCGTTTAATGAATTTTCTATAATTCAAAAAAATATTGTGTGTTGCCATTTGAAATATTATTCTCTCAATCTCATCCATTATTAGAGTTTGCGTGTACCATCCTCGACTGCATCATCACTTACCATCAGGTGAGTTGCAGTCAAAATTCTAGATCGTGCATAGAAACACCTTTTGCGTATTTTAAGGCGCTAACTTGTAATTCCTCCGGCTTCCGGTAGGTCAACATACAGCGATTTTTGTTTTTATTTCCGGGTACCGGGATTTTTTCAAACAATTCAAATTGGGAATAAGTTCTGGACTTTTTCTATTCAAAATAAGTGACTCAAAACACTTTTTTAATACCTATCGTACTTTTGAATGGTACAAAACTGATCCTGTTAATGAATTCGGCATTCTTGATTTTTTTTATATTCAAAATTGGTAAGCCCTTGGCATCATCTCACGCGATTGCAAGTAATGATTATGCGGAAGATGGAAGCGGGCTTATTAAGTTTCCCTAACGCAATCGGGATATGGCTATCTTATCTTCAAGCCGGAATACATCAATGCTGTTAACACTGATGTTTGGCGGCAAGACTTAGATAAGATAGCTAGCCAGATGGGCTTAGAAAGTGCCCTTCTACCAACTAAACAGAGTTATACAAAGTTAGACCCCGTCGGAATCAAACCCGCGACCTCCTGTGGGAAGCTAATTGACTTAACCATTATGCCACAGAGGCTGTTTTTATCTAGTGATAACAACCAACACTAACGGCTTAACGTGAATTGCGAAAAAAAATTTTCGAAAAGAAATGTCCGGTTTCGAAAGTTGGGTCAAGAAAATTGTCACCAACATTAATACAACGACCGATCCTTCGCTGTCCGCATCCAGCGTTTTACCGCGACCATCATCAGGTCGTTGGCGAAAGGTCCGCCTACGCTACGTGTTCCGTCTTATCTTTACTACCCCAACGGGCATTTGCTCTACGAGCTATGTGCCCCGCCCACTGCCACGAATTTTTGAGCTATGTCAGTTACCATGGTTCTCCTACAGATCACCTCATTTCTGATACAATCGCTTACGAAAACTCCGAGTATAGCTTATTGGCTTTGGGTGACCTTGAGCCTCTTGTGAGACCCAAAAACTGATTAACAACTTCTATGCATAACTTTCATATCAGATACTTTTAATCATTTGTCAAAAATAATTCGTGTTACACAAATGTTACGTCACAAACATTGAAAAGTTTTTGACGAACATATGTTGTGATTTGACTAAAATTTTAAAATAAATGAGAGAATCAAACGGGTTAAGTTTTTCAGATTTTTCGGAAGGTATGCTATTTGCCGAATAATATTTTAAATTTGTTTTATTATTTTCCGTACCATCTTAAATTATGTCCACCACCCACATCAAAATATCTATTTTTTAAGTTATTTTTATTTATTTATATGTATTAATATTTTTCTCGTAGAACAGGTGGCCGTTGGGGCAATAAAGTTCTCGAGTGGCGACCATGCACCGGAAAACGTAGTATAGGCAGGTCTCCCACTCGGTGGACCGATGACCTGGTGAAGGTCGCGGGAAGCCGCTGGATGCGGGCAGCGCAGAACCGGTCGTCGTGGAAATCCTTGGGGGAGGCCTATGTCCAGCAATGGACGTCCTTCGGCTGATATGATGATTAAGATTTAATAATTATACATGGACGTCTAAATGTTTAACATTAAGTCTATTTCAAAAGCCAAAAAAGTCCAGACCTCAATAAAATACCTACAATTTTTAATTTTATAAAACCTGTACTATTTTTGCTTTAAAATCAAAATGTACCTGAAACATCAAAAACAAACTGATCTAGGGTTGGCTGAAAATATCGCTGTAAATTCAGTATTTAGAAACGACACGATTCACTGAATTTTTTTGAATAAACTTTCTGGCTTCGGCCAAAACATTGCTAACGTCAGATTTAAATGATAAGGGACTGAAAACCTATATCAAAAGATTATTTAGACCGTATTTAAAATGATATTTGCCTTTTAATTAGGTACAGCCATTTGGCAACCACCTTCATGGGCTTGATTCGCAGCAATTTTGATTACCGATTTTCTATTATTACGAGTAATACAAATCATATATCAATCTACATAATTTGGAGTAGAGTATATTACTCGTAATTTCAAATTTTACACGATTCTTAAATTAATTTTAATTTCTTAATTTTCAACCGATTTCAAAAAGGAGGAGGTTCTCAATTCGTCTGTATGTCATTTTTTTTTGTATGTTTGTTACGTGATATCTGCGCCGATTGTGACCCGATTTTCAAAATTCTTTTGTTTACTTTAATTATCGTCGTTAAAATAAACATTTTTTTTTATCTAAAATGTGTTCTCACTGGTATTTAAAGATATGATAGCCTGATTTTTCTGTTTTGAGTTGATCCCTATTGCGTTTTAGAATCTAGCCTTCTTCCATCTTCGACATCATCATCACTTACCATCAGGTGAGATGATGCCAAGGGGTTTACCAATCCTTACTAATATTATAAATGTGTTTGTTTGTTACCTTTTCACGCTTCAACATCTTGACCAATCATGATGAAATTTGGTATGCAAGTAGCCTGTGTCACTGGGAAGGACATAGGCTATTTTTTTTCACGTGAAAATAGCATACTCCGATGCAGTTCCTTAGGGAACTGAAAAATATTATTTTTTTGGTTAATTTCTTTAATAGAGTGTATAATGGTTGTTGTTATTTATTGCACAGAGATGTTTGAGAGGGCGGAAATTATTTAACTAACTAATTAACATATTATCCTGACATGGTAGTTTCCGAGGGATCTGGGGAAAACTCATTTCAACGCTCGCGCACGTCGTACGGATTTAAGTGATTTTTTATATAGAATCAGGAGCCGCTTACGGCTCGCGCACCACTTGCCCTCGAAGACAGTCATACAACGATGTCCACGCGGGCGAAGCCGAGGGCAAAATGTATGCCAAATGGGACGCAGTCCGTCCGTCGGTCAATCTGTCACGCTTTCAGCTAGGTGCCTAAAAGAAACCGTCTAAAGGTTAGGTTTATTTAGCATGGCTGGTGCTACAGTAGAAAGGTTTTGTCGACTTAGTATTTAGCGATCTGCCTGGGAATATCTAGGTAGATCGCGATCTGCCCGATTCAGATCTGCTGCTTGTCACACATTCCCTTTGATTTTAATAGGTATTTGCGCATCGCATAGTTTACATGACAACTATCTCAATTTCATCCAGGCTTTTGTTTGATTTCGGTTTTGTATACAGGGTTTACAGGTTAAGTCGAGCTAAATCTTTTAAGACGTGGTAGTTTCTATCGTTCCTGACTGATTTGACTATGGAACCCCATACCCCAAACTTAACCGTTCTCAAATTATGGGACTTTGAAGATTTTTCATAAAAAATCCAGATTTTTTGTCTATTGTCCCCTTTTTTTGTGTTTTGTACCTCTAATGTTTTTGTTTTTGTATTTTTTGTGTAGCAGATTAGTTGCTTTATTATTTTAAATACATAAACTGTAAGTAACTGTACCAACTAAGTCGTATTAGACGATTGATTGATAAAAAAGAAATAGTTTTTTATACTTTGGAAGATATAAAAAAAAGTCCATGACAGTTGTGCTGCAAAGATGCTTAAAAATATCTAAGGTTCTTCAGCTTTCCGATAAGGTATTACAAAAACATTGATGATATGCTACTAGGTAGTAGTAAAAAATAACGATACTTAAGCGTCAAATTTAACTTTAGTCAGAAAACAAAATAAAACAATCCAAATAGGTAACAAATGAGGTTTATTTATCCTTTTTACAGTACATGTTCCACATGTCCGCCCCTATTTCGCACACATACACGCATTCTGTGTCTTAAGCCACTTTTCACTACGCCAGTTGTTAGTCCTCTTCTTATTTCGTTAGCAGCATAAATAATTTTCTGCCTCAAAACATCAACAGATGTTATTGGGTTACGTTCATTGTAAACCAAACTTTTTATGTGCCCCCACACATAAAAACCCATGGGTGTCAAGTCTGGACTTCTAGCTGGCCACGGTGTAGGCCCACCTCCCCCGATCCACTTATTTGGATAATTAGTGTCTAGCCACTCTCTGACACTCCTTCTAAAGTGCGCGGGGCACCCGTCGTGCTGAAACCACATGTCTCGAATTAAGTTTAATGGTCTCTATGAAATATTATCGGTCTGTATGAATAATGACCGATCAGTATTCACAATGGCCGCATCAAATGGGAAATGTAATAAAACCGGCATGATTATTCACTTTTCCCGGTCTGTATCAATTATAACCACCCTGTCTTAAAAGTAATAAATGAAGAAGATGTGGGTCAATATAGAGGTCAAGATGGGGGTCTTTGGCTGTTGTTTCGTTTAATTTATATTAAATTGGGAGGCGAGGAGCGAACCTAGCGTGCCTCAGCGTCGGCTCACGAAGCGCCAGAACCAACTTTTATTAATTTGACTTACGCTCTTGGTCATTATTCATAATGACTGGTCCGTATTAATTGCACCCGGTTAATCAAGTTGCCCGTAATATGTAAATGCACCAGAGGATATTGCTTGATATTGTTTTGATGCAAACATAAAACTTGTGCCACTGTATGTATTCTTTCATTGCGGTTTAGTTGTATGTAACATAAAAGAAATCGACAAAATGATGAGTGACTGACTGGGCTCGACCTTCCCTTCTCGACCTTTAACCGCCTCCGTGGCGTATTGGTTAGTCCTTTCGCTTCACACCAGAAGGTCGCTGGTTCGATTCCCAACGTGATCAACTTTATGAGACTCGGTTTGGTTGGTGGTAGAGCATTTTACATAGCCCATTTTCATAACCATTCTTATCTATTTCTTGCCACCAAACATCAGTGTATACATCATTGATGTGTTCCAGCTTGAAGATCAGATATCCAGATCTTCATTTCGTTGGGGAATCTTGATAAGCCCGCTTCCATCTTCGGCATCATCGTCACTTACCATCAGGCTAGATGATGTCATGGGCCTATCAATTAAGGATTATTTTTTAATTTTTTTTAAAGTCCCGCCCTTCTGCCCCCGCGCGTTGCCCTGTCTAGACGTCTCTGTTGGACGACTATGGATTCTTTAGTCTGTGGTCAAACCGTACCTAATGCTAGTAAGATACATTTATTAGGTACTACCGTAACTCAAAAGAACAACCCGTTCTATCGAAAATAGCTGAAAAACTCGAATTATCCTCTTAACGAGAAACAAATCTTCAGACCGGAAGACACATGTTCTCCGTAAGAGGAAAACTCTCAAAGTAAATCGCTGAGCTTAAGAGCACATGAATACCTACTTCTATAAAGGATGTTCACAAGTTACAACCAAACTTATATACAAATTCTGGTTTGTAAAGTTTTTTTTTAAATCCTTTTTATCCGACTATGCCAGAAGCAGGGTTATGTTTTTCGAGTGTAAATATGTATGTATGTGTATGTCTTTGGCACGCCCTGATTCTGGAGTGCGAGGTGTCGTTAGGTTTTTCCTGATCCGGGAGGGACAGAAGATCATTTTTACCCGACAAGCCAAAAAAGAGGTTATGTAAGTATTTATTTCTTAATTAAACTGCTTAATGGATTTTGGAGTGCGAAGTGTGGTTAGATTCGTCTAAATCCCGTGAGTGACAAAGGATTTATTTTTACGCGACTGTCAAAAAATAGGGGTTCAGTTTTTCTGCATTCGGGTTTTTAATTTTCTTTTTTTAGTTTTGTAAATATTTTGACGTTTTTTTTCATCCTAACGTCAATCCTAACGTTATTTTTCATGATCATCCAAAAAAAAATTATATACCAAGTAAAAACAGTGTCAGCTGTTAAAAACTGTCCAATCCGGTAATTACCCACGACGAGCGTAAGTAGGCCTCCCACGCGGTAGATCGATGACCTGGTGAAAATCGCGGGAAGCCGCTGGATGCGGGCAGCGCAGGACCGGTCGTCGTGGAAATCCTTGTGGAGGCCTTTGTTCAGCAGTGGACGTATTTCGGCTGATTTGATGATGATGACCAGTCCTACGCTGCATGCATCCAGCGGGCTAAAAACTATCCTCTTATCCTCCTTACCCTTATTTTTTTGTTTGAACTAGTCACCCGCCCGCGGCTACGCCCGCTTTGTTTTACATTTTCACGTGGGAATAAGACGTTTTTCCTGGGTAAAAATTAGCCCTTGTCCTATTTCAGAACCTTATCTATATGTGTGCCAATTTTCATCTCAATCCGACCAGTGGTTGAAGCGTGAAGGTGTAACAAACATTCATACATACAGACTTTCACGTTTATAATATTTGTAATATTATAGAATTCATAGATTTAGATTAGAACTACTTTTCCCATCATATTTTATGTATAGGTTAGTACATCAGTTTCTGTCACCATTAATAGCTGCCTTAGTCTGACTGATTTTACCTAAGGCTATCACTGTCTAAACGTTATTATGTGCCACACTAGAAAGTAAACAATTAACCACCTCCGTTGCGTTATGGTTAGTCTATTTGCTTCACACCAGGTTGCGGGTTCGATTCCCGGCGGGGTCAATTTTGTAAGACTCGGTTTGGTTGGTGTTAGGGCATTTTCATTGCCCGCCTGGCTAGCTACCACCATATTATCTAAGTCGTGCCGCCAAAAATCAGTGTTAACAGCGGCATCATCGTCACTTACCATCAGGTAAGATGATGCCAAGGGTTTACCAATTGTGTTTTTTTTTAAACCGGCTGGATGCGAGCAGTGCAAGACGCGTCGTCGTGGAAATCCTTGGGGAAGACCTTTGTTCAGCAGTGGACGTCTTTCGGCTGGTATGATGATGATGACACAAAATATGTGCATATTATTTACTCTGACTTAGTTTTAAGTATTTTTTTATCCAGTTAATAAGCCCTTGGCATCATCACACCTAATGTTGAGAAAAAATTAAGCCGAAAAAGGAAGCGGGGTCACCAAAATTCCCCTACGCAATGGAAAACTGGCTATCTTAACTTCAAGCCGGAAAACATCAATGTTGTTAACACTGATGTTTGGCGGCCAGACTTAGATAAGATGGTGGTAGCTAGCCAGGCATAAAATGGCGTACCACTAACCAAACAGAGTCTTATAAGTTAACCCCGCCGGGAATCGAACCCCCAACCTCTTGGTGTGAAGCGAATAGACTAGCCATTACGACACGGAGACGGTTAACGTATGTTTAGACTAATCCAGGATAAGTTAGAAATAAATATATTCCGATATCTAAGAAGGTGTCATCATATTTAAGCTTTGATTTTGATTTCTTCATACTTGGATGGATTTTGCTACACACTGTGAAACCTCGAGATATAACGTGAATAATGGCAACGATATCACAGCGCGTTACATATAATTTTTTTCTGTCAAGGAAATTTGTCATACCTATGATCCTCTGGATGGTACAGTCATCGCGCTAAGTTATTTGAATCCTGCCCTTACAGAACTACTGTGAAATTTGCTTTTTATACCCTGTGCAATTTTTGATTCAGCGTCAGTTCTTAAAGGGCAAGGACTGTACGCCGCAAGAATGTTTTTATACCACTCAAGATATTAAGGATCTACGTGTAGATGGATATGAGCGTACGGCTGTCGCAAAAAGTCTGGCCTTTTTTGTAGGGTTCCGTGTCCAAAGGATGCCAACCTATTACTATGTCTTTATGTTAGCGACAACATCTGCTGCAAACTTGTCCGGAACCTTCCTGTTTTTCCACTTTGTGGGTGATGGTTGATACCGGCGTAGATACAATAATCTACGGTAGTGTTTATCGCTCGCACAGTGGTAACCAGGCTAACTACACATCAGTGAGGCCACGGATGAGGCTCAACTCAGGTACCGAACCGCGCAGCTAGTTCTTCTCAGGGACTTTAACGCCCACCATCAACAGTGGCTCTATCCATATGAGAAAACTGATCACGCTGGAAGAGAGGCGTTCAAACTTGCCTTAATGCTTAATCTCTCCCAGCTGGTCGACCAGCCAACGCGTGTACCTGACGTTGATGACCAAACGACTAACAGTTTGGACCTTCTGCTGACAACGGAACCAGACCGTTATAGTGTGTCAGTATCCTCTCCTTTGTGTACCTCCGACCACTGTCTGGTGAAGTCTGTGCTGTCATGTTCACCTCCTGATCTTAGTCCCAAGGGCACTAGGCGGTATTGTGGTACAAGTCAGCAGACTGGGATGAGATGCGCCACTTTTTTGCATCGTATCCTTGGCGGCAAACGTGCTTTTCTTCCAGCGACCCGTAAAGTTACGCGACAGCAGTCTCAGAGGTTATATGTCGTGCAGTGGAATATTATTCCTCTGGAACACAAAGCGCGCCCATAGTTTTATGCTGAGTTTACCAAGGCTGAGGCCCTGAAGCATTCGGCTTATCAAGCCTGGGCTGACGCTCGAGCTCGTAAAGCTCCGGAAATGCGATCCAAGAAGAAAGCCTTTAATAAAGCTGCCAAGTCCTACAAAAAGGCACTGCGTAGGGCACGCTTTGACCACATAAGCCTTATTGGATCAAAAGTTGCCTCCTACCCATCTGGGAGTAAGGCGTTTTGGTCTTTGGCTAAGTCGGTAGAGTCTAATTTCTGCCGCTCGTCTTTGCCTCCACTGGTAAAACCTGACGGATCACTGGCTGAAAATTATGGTATGTTTGCTGAAAATTGACGTCTGGACACTGCAAATAATACACCACCTCAGATACCTCCATTTCCCCTTTTCGCATTCGCCAAAAAGAGGTTCTTAAAAGTCTTTGATGTCTAGATGTGTATAAGGCCAGCGGTCCTGACGGTATTCTAGACATAGTTCTAAAAAACTGTGCTCCTGAGTTGTCTCCTGTGCTGACACGCCTGTACCACCTCTCTCTCTAAACCGCTATAGTTCCAAAATCTTGGAAGCTTGCCAACCTGCAGCCCGTGCCTAAAAGGTAGCTGACCCATCCAACTATCGACCTACTGCAATAACTTCCATACTCCGTAAGATTATGGAGCGTGTATTGAATATCCGCCTCTTAGCATGTATAAGACCATGAACTCCTGAGCGACCGTCAGTATAGCTTTCGCCGGGGTCGGTCGACGGGAGATCTTCTAGTGTACGCTACGCATGTATGGGGTGAGCCATAGAGAAGCACGTTGAAGCTCTTTCCGTGTCTCTCGATATCTCCAAGGCATTTGGTAGGGTCTGGCATGCTAGCCTTATTAGTAAGCTTCCTTCCTACGGGCTACTTACTGGTTTGTACAACTGGATATCTGACTTCCTGATGGAACAGTTCATTCGAGTGGTCGTTGATGGCTACTCGTCTGACCTATTGGCTATTGACGCCGGGGTACCTCTGGGCTCAGTTCTCTCCGCAACTATGTTTTCGATGCATATTAATCCAAAGTCAGGGTAAAAGGACTCCTTTTCGCAGTAAATAGACACGCCTGCGTTTAAGAGGAATTAAACCTAACAACATTGGCATCGCCCCAGTCAAAGACTGCCTTGAGTGTTGGGTTCACGCGCTCAATCATGGCCTCTCTTTGGGTTTTTTTACTATGGTAACAACCTTAAAAAATCAAGATATGGAAAAGTTTGAAACCTATATAATTACCTGTATAAAAATAATAATCCATTATCTCAAATTTCACCAAAATCCGTTAAGTAGTTTGAGAACTAGAGCTCCGGACGGATGTACAGATACACATTTTTCAGACGAACGATCCCCATCAAAATTTCAACTTTGATTTTTTGGCCATCACAATACCTTCTTCACTCCTTTGTCGTACGATGGTGTAGAACCCTTCGTGTGTGAGTCCGACTCACCCTTAGCCGGTTTTTATAGTGGTTCTAGAATTACGTACTGGTAAAACGCTAGAAAAGTATAATATTGATATACGGACGATCCTTTTTGCCGAAACACTTGAGATATTGTCGAAGAAACAGCATTCATTTGTTCAGGCCTCTTGAGAACGGAGTTACACTCAGGATATATTTTTCTGTTTGAACTTTTTCCGCTAAGTGTCACCGGAGGATGTTCGGAGTATGATGCTGATATCATTTTCTGTGTCTCTTTCTTAGGGTTCATTTGTAAAACAGCTAATAATTGTCTCTGTTTTTATCTTAACGTGTTGAGCGTCGGTGGCGTAACGGCTAGGGCCACCGCCTCCTGTCCGGGAGGTCGTGGTTTAAATCCTGCCACGTACCAATGTGATTTTGACTTTAGACTGTACGTTTATCCGACGCTCTAACGGTAAAGGAAAAACATCGTGAGGAAACCTGCACACGCCTGCGGAGAAACTCGCAGGTTGTGTGTGAAGTCGACCAACCCGCACTGGGCCCACGTAGTCGACTAAGACCTGATCGCCCTAAATCAGGGTACGCTCAAGCCTCTCGGTGGGGACGAATATGAGCTGTTATGATGATGATGTAAAGGTTAAAGAAAATAACCACACTTTTTTATATTTTATTTTTAGCCCTTGACATTACGTAGGTCACTCGATAAGTTTTGATATGAAAAACTATTAAACAACACTATTTATTTTACATTTTTTCAAAATACTTTTCGCCATTAACTATACAAAGTTCCATTCGTCTAAACCAACTTTGAATACAGTTTTGCCAGTCTTGATCCGATAGGTCACAAATTGCTACTTCATACGCAGCCATGGTTTCTTCAGCACTCGAAAAAAACTTGGCTTTTTTTTTCATTGTTGGAAACAAAAAGAAATCACAGGGAACTAAGTCAGGGCCGCAGGTTGGATGATGTTGGGTTTCAATACCAGATTCCTCAATAAACGCCTTTGTTCTGAGGGACGTATGTGAAGAGGCATTGTCGTGATGCAGCATGATTCCCCGAAGCCCGGCCTTTGGTTTCCTCTCTCGCACTGCTTGGATAACTTTCGGCAATGCTACTGTTGTATACCAATACTAATATAATTTTCCAGCATTCATGTCGACAGATGTCCGCTCCGGAAAAGAAACTAATAGACAAGAAACATGTAGGTACACAAAGTTAAAGATAAAATAAACAACAATTTACATATAGGTCGCCACATATGGGAGGTAGGTGTGCGTTGCTCTGTAATGTGACGCCAAACAGGACCTACATATGAGTATGCTGTAGCCAGACAGAGCCACAGCGCTGGTTTTCGAATGCGCCCTAGCGAGCTTGAGTAAATAAATTAAATCGGAACATGCAATAGGTACTAATAAGGAAATACGATATGGAAAGAGGTTTGTAGATGGGAGACAGTAACAACCAGGTTGTATTTTAAAATAAAACAAATATATATGACCTGGTGAAGGTCGCGGGAAGCCGCTGGATGCGGGCAGCGCAGAACCGGTCGTCGTTGAGATCCTTGGGGGAGGCCTATGTCCAGCAGTGGACGTCCTTCGTCTGAACCAAAATACAATGTTATATATATATATATATATATATACAAATTGTATTTTGGTTCACTACCTATGTGTGTCGCATGTCAATAATCATAATAGAAAATACATGATGAAATTTGCTTTATAACGTTTTTTTTATTTCAAAACTCTTTACTTCTAAAGTTTATGAGAAATTGCAATTTTTAAAGTGTGGGACTAAGTTGTGTAGGACAGCGTAGTTGGCTAGTTGACTTGGTGAAGTGTAATCTGTGTTACGCGGCGTGCTCGTGTTCTCCAACGGATCCACACATTGCACCTGATACTCCTACGTATTACTCCATTTTTTTTATTCACAATTGGTAAACCCTTGACAACATCTCACCTGGTGGTAAGTGACCTCACCTGGTGGTAAGTGACGATGTTGCCGAAGATGGAAGCGGGCTTACCAAGTTTCCCCAACGCAATGGGGAACTGGCTATCTTATCTTCATGCCGGAACACACCAATGATATCAACATTGATATTTGGCGGCAAGATTAAGGTAAGATGGTGGTAGCTAGCCAGGCGGGCTTAGAAAATGCCCTATCACCAACCAAACCGAGTGTTACAATTGACCCCACCGGGAATCGAATCCGCGACCTCCTGTGTAAAGCCAGTGAACTTAGCCTCTGAGCTACGGAGGCGGTTACATCAATCATAGTAAAACAAACAATCTTCCACAGATACGGCCGCTGGGTGACCCGTCGCATTGCCATAGCGACCATCGCCACGATATGGCTGCTGGCAGCTCTCGTGAGCTTCCTGCCCATATCCCTGGGGATCCATCGGCCGGACGAGGAGCTGGTTGCCACTCAGAGGCCCCCGCGGTACCCTACGTGTGCTCTTGTGCTGACACCGACGTACGCGGTCGTTTCCAGCTGCATATCCTTCTATCTGCCATGTATTGTCATGATTAGTATTTATTGCAGGTAAGATAATTTATTTTGCTGTGTTATCCATGTTGGGGGGGGGAGGAGGTTGCCATAATCGCCACACTTGGCAGTCGGGTGGGCGACCGCAGTTAGTTGTAGGTCTCATGTGTGCACGGAAAAGACTTTGCTGCCCATCCTCTGGTTTTAGTCGCATAAGCGTCTCTTACGACACATATTAGAAGAGATAGGATGGGTGTTCGCCCTATTTTAAGCCGAGAGCCATATAAGAGGTCGCGGGAAGCCGCTGGATGCGGGCAGAGCAGGATCGGTCGTTATGGAAATCCTTAGCACTGGATTTTTTTTATTTTTAACTAGGCATCCGACTTGAAAAACACAGCGGGCGACGGTATTTGACAGTGTTTAAATTAAACAAATAATATTTTTCACTAAATAGCATTTCTCCTACAGGTGCATAAAAACTTATTCATTTAACATTTTATTCTAAATTCAATTTTATATTTATCAAAATCACTAAATTAGTTCGTCAAAGACAATGACGTCACAAGTTTGTAACACGAACAATTTCAGAACAAAATGTCGTTTTTGACAGTTGATAAAAAGTAACTCAAATGACTAGCAGTCAATTACCGGATTGAATAAATTAAAAAAAATTCGAGCGAGACCCACAGTACTCGCATATGATGTGTAACATGTGACAAAATACTTTTTAAAAGGACGACAAAGATACGGCAGACTAGGCTGTATGGTCATAGATACCTTTGCCTTTTCCGCGCTTTTAAAGCCTGAAAAAACGCGACTTCCTGTTACAATGGGACACATTTCCGTCCCATTTCACGAAATCACTCCCACAAATTGCAGGAAAGCGAGAGCAAAGATGATACACATCAAAAAAAAATTAATAATAATTTACGAAAACCTTGAAAATTTTGGATACCAGTTTTTTTGTAGTAGTAGCTTTTATTTAGGAAGGATTTTAATTATTTCATATTCATATTTCTTTCATTTGATACCCATATTGTAGGTGTGCATAAGATAACAACTGGTACGCTATCTTTGGGAGTCTGACATATTGAATTAGGAATACGGCAAGCTAAAATCATCACATCAGCTCATAATTATATACGTCCCCACTGAGGGGATCGAGTCTACCCTGAACTAGAGCGATCGGGCCGTTCGACCACGCGGGCCCAGTGCGGGTTGGTCAACTTTACACACAACCTTCGAGTTACTTCGCAGATGTGTGCAGGTTTCCTCACGATATTTTCCTTCGCCGTAAGAGCGCCGGATAAACGTACATATGAGATCGAAATTCGAAATCACATTGGTACGTAGCAGGACTCGAACAACGACCTCCCGGATAGGAGGTAGCGGGCCTTGCCGTTTGCGCCACCGACGCTCTAGCTAAAATAAAGCTTGTAAAAATGGTATTTAATACAGATATTTGCTATATATAAGGGAAGGTAGATAGGTTACATGCGCCCTAAAAGTGAAGCAAATAAATAGATGCCAATTGGCATCTCTTTTCAAGCGATTTCCAAAAAGGAGGAGGTTCTCAATTCGTCTGTATATTTTTTTTATGTATGTTGCCTCATAACTTTGGACTGGGTGAACCGATTTTTATGATTCTTTTTTTATTTGAAAGCTAGTGCTTTCCGTGTGGTCCCATATAAATTGTATCAAAATCGGTGTAGTACTTTATTAGAAAATATGCAAAAATGTACTAAGTTATTGCGATGGAAGTCGGTTTTTTAACGTGTTTAGCGTTATTACCTTAGTAGCATTCAGTGCAACGGAAGCGAATACCTATAATATCAATAATATGGCTTCGATTTTCAAATGTTTTTTGTTAGTGCATAACCCATCTATGTTAACAAATCTCTGATTTAATATCCCCCTGTCACCTTCAAGGTAATTTAACTTTTTAGGTGTTTACATGAGTTGTAATATGAGTTTAGTTCGTTCGCTGAATTAGCTGCACCTTTGATAAATACCGCTCGCCGCTGCCGGCTCGCGTCAAACGGTAGTCACGAAGGGGCCGCCTTGAGTTCAATCACGGCGCCGCCGAAGTTAATAACGTAGATATGTAGGTAAGTCGGCGCCGCGATTAAACTCAGGGCGGCCTCTTTGTCGCTATCATTGGACGCGAGCGACATTTTTCAAAGGTTTCTTTTTCTTACATTTGGTAAGCCCTTGGCATTATCTCACCTGATAGTAAGTGACGAAGTAGGCAGTAGGTGCAGCTAATTCAGCGAACGAACTATGCACATTGACATAAGTGTACTTATTGGGGGAGCTTCGCGGTTTATTTTAATTAAGGAAATTATTAGCAATGAAGTTTACATTAGGGTCAGTCCTCAATCAGGTAGTCGTTTATCTTTCTTGTATATTCAAAAGGGAGAGATCATTGACTGGTATATCAATGCACAGCCAAAACCACTGATCGGATTTCGCTGAAATTTGGAATACAGATAGCAATTAGGACGTCGCCGGCATCCGCTAAAAAAGGATTTTGAGAAATTCCCACGAAAACGGTAAAAAACGGGATCTGCGCTGGCAAAGCCGCGGGCAACCACTAGTTGAATATTTAACTGGTACCTGGTATCATCATCATCATAAAAAAATTGCCTCTAATATGTTAATCCAGGTCCTGATCTGTCTATCTATCAAATTTTATCCAGATCCGTTTATCCGTTGTAGCGTAAAAGAGTAACAAACATCCATACATACAAACTTTCGCATTCCGGCTTCAAGATAAGATAGCCAGATCCCTATTGCGTTGGGGAATCTCGGTAAGCCCACTTCCATCTTCGGCATCATTTTCACTTACACATCATGTGAGATGATGCCAAGAGCTTATCAGTTGTGGATAAAAAAAAGGATTAGGGTTCCGTACAGCCAACGGGCGACCAACTGGACCCTATTACTAAGCCTCCTCCGTCTGTCCGTCTGATTACTAAGCCTCCTCCGTCTGTCCGTCTGTCAGCGGGCTGTAATTCATGAACCGTAATAGGTAGACAGTTTCAACTTTCACAGAATGTGTATTTCTGTTGCTGCTATAACAACAAATACTAAAAATTAGAAAAAGTGAAAAATAAGGAGGGGGGGTCAGGGAAAATGTGTATTTTCATAAGTTTCTATAAGTATTTTTGATTTAGCTCTATCGTAAAAACAATAATTTATACAACTTCACTTTCGGCGGCCGTTTTGTTTTCCGCCATTTAGATTTTTAGTTTTAGATATTTTTTTTATTAAAAATTTAAATTCCTTTGACTATATCTCACCTGATAGTAAGTGACCATGTAGTCGAGGATGGTACACGCAAACTCAAAGAATTGCTATTCACTCTCGATTTGAAGATTCCCAAAATTGACTAGTTGCATCGGTAATCTGCCCAAGATGAACACTATTTCAGTTAAATCACCATCCTTCTATCTCTAACCGTTTCGGCAGGCAGTAGACCATCCACATTACTTTTCATATCAGCTCGTATACGTCCCTCGAGCCTACCCTGAATTAGGGGGATCGGGCATTAGTCGACCACGCGGGCCCAGTGCGGGTTAGTCGACTTTACACACAACCTGCGAGTTTCTTCGCGAGCGGGTTTCTTCACATTACTTAATTACTTATTATTACTTAATTACTTAGTCACCACAGATAGATATTAAGCTAGGAGTTTATTTTCATTTCAGACTCTTGTGTTTTCATTATCACCCACTCAACAATTGATCTATCTCCCTCCTTAATGTCCCCTCTCATTGAACTGACTTCTACTCCTATTCCTTCTCTGTTCATGCTGTCAGGTTGTGGAATTATCTTCCTCATGAAATTCGTGACTGTGTTATAAAAAGAAATTAAAAAGAACACTATATTTCTCTCTCATCTTGTGTTTATTGATTAGCCGTGACATTTTTATGTATTATTTACAGTATGTATTTATGTAAGGTAATATATATTTAACTATATATTTATATATCATCATCATCATATCAGCCAAAAATCGTCCACTGCTGGACAAAGGCCTCCCCCAAGGATTTCCACGACGACCGGTCCTGCGCTGCCCGCATCCATCGGCTTCCCGCGATCTTCACCAGGTCATCGGTCCACCGCGTGGGAGGCCTGCCTACACTACGCTTTCCGGTGCGTGATCGCCACTCGAGAACTTTACTGACCAGTCGGCCATCTGTTTTATTTTTATATATATACCATCTGTTTTATATATTTATTTATTTGTTAAAATTTAGTATTTATTTAATATTACTTTAAGTATTACATTTTTTTTGTTTGATTAAGTTGTGTACACGTCTGCCATCTTATTTATTACTTTCTTCTTTCCCGGGTCTGCTGGAAGAAATTTCCTTAGAAATAAACTGTACCCTTTGTATCACCTTAATCCTGTGTACAATAAACTATTAAATAAATAAACATAGCAGGTCTGGAGTTATAGATTACCTGACTTACTACAGGTGTACAAGAGGATCCCACCTTAGTTAATTATTATTCTGCACCGTAATCTCCAAAATCACGAGTGTACAGCAGTATTATTGGATAGTTAACAACATTGATTGGATAGACACGCAATACTCGCTTTGTTTACTCGTAGATCTATCTATATAAACCTGCTGACAGCTCGTACTTTAGTAAGACGAATATCGGTTACTAATTCGAAATTGAGACCCATCAAAGTTAATTGTGATTTATCTTTAGGAGAACTAAAGTAATCGGCATAGCTCTCAGAATCGTTATACTTAAGTGATAGTGGGTGGTGCACATAGCTTGTAGAATAGATAGACTGACCAGGTGGTTCAGTGGCAGCGCTCCTACTTGCTAGGATGAGGGTCGTGTGGTCGATCCCCACCCAGGCAAACATATGTGTGACGAACAGGATTGTTTGCTCTGTGTCTGGTCACACCCCGGACGCTGCATACAATGGTCGTGAAGTAACATTTCTAAAAACAAATGACGGAGCAAACAAAATGGCGGCGAAATCCTATACGTTTGAGAAACAAACTGTAACCAATCTGTATCAATCTGGGTGACGGAGGGGGTGAGGTCGCAATCTAGAGAGCGGCAGGGAGTGTCCATACTCTATGTTAGTACTAATATATATACTTTGGTGTGGGTGTTCAATGTCTGTATATTAAGTACTAGCTTTTGCCCGCGGCTTCGCCCACGTGGACATAGCTTTTATGACCCTTTTTGAGGGTGAGTGGTGCGCGAGCCGCAATCAGCTCGCAAGCGTGGACATGAGTTTTCTCCAGGTACCTCAGGAACTGTATCGGGCTATTCAGATTATCAGTCTTTGTCACTTCCCACCCCCTCAACAAATTCTATACAAAAAATCACTTTAATCCGTTGCTCCGTTGCGACGCCACCGACGTGCGCGAGCGTAGAAAACAGTTGTCCCCAGATCCCTCGGGAACTATGTCAGGATATACTTATTAGTAAATTATATCATTTTCCAACTCATCTCTGTGCTAAAAATCACACCAATCTATTTTTTCGTTACGATTTTATATATAACGAACAAAGAGTATTGTTTTAGTTTCCTCAGGAACTGTATCGGGCTATGATAATTTCCTCAGATAAAAGGTTGACTATTTCATTCCCAGTGATACAGGCTACCTGCATGCCAAATTTCATCAAGATTGATAGAGGTGTTGAAGTGTGAATAGGTAACAAACAAACAAACACATTTTCACATTTATAATATTATTAAGTAAGGATTTCTAAATCTTAATTGAAATATAGAGCGTCAGTGGCAAAACGGTTAGGGCCACTACCTCCTGTCCGGAAGACCGTGGTTCGAATCCTGCCACTTATCAATATCTAGACGAATATCGAATGCATACTGGTATGTACGTTTATCCGACGCTCTTACGGTGAGAAAAACATCGTGAGGAAACCTGCACACGCCTTCGAAGAAATTCGAAGCTTATGTGTAAAGTCAATCAACTCGCAATGGGCCCGCGTGATCGTCTAAGGCCAGATCGCCCTAACTCAGGGCAGGTTGAGCCCCTTGGTGGGGACGTATATAAACTGATATGATAAAATAACATATATAGGTACCTATATTATCAAAAAACTAATTCAAATCATTATAGGTATCAATCTAGTAATAAAATTTCCTAAAAATATTAATATGGGTCAAATACTCGAGTCGTATTAGCTCCAAAGGAGCCCAAGACGCACTTCTCGTTGCCGAGCTGGATGGCAAAAGACAACCTTAGCAGCAGGTAGGACCTCACGTCACATCTCCTCTCTCGAAGGCGAAGGCCAATCTCCTTTGTGAAGGAAAAGGCCTCTGAGGGTTCAGCAGCCGGTTGTCTCACAGACCAGCGGCACAAAGCAGTAATTTGCCTCCAAGACCGAGTACTTATGATGCTTCTTTCTCGCCGAAAATTGAGCAGCAGTACCGTACAGTGAGGCAGGAAAAGTGGCTTCCCAAAGCAGACACGTTCCTCTCTGCCATAGCACCTGTTTAAACCCTCCAGCCTTTTGCCATCAGATCGACTAAAGCCCGGCCGGCGGCTGCATCAAAGATGGAATATTCCATCTGGCCGAGACCAGTGCCCTCCGAATGAGGTCATTAAGGAATTGGTGACGTGGGAATCTTCACAAATACGACTGCAACTCAGTGAGTGATGGCCAATTGCCTCCACCGTGGACCCGCAAATACATTGATGAGGTTCACAGATATTGATATTGCAGGCGGAGAGCAACTGCCACACGCAAATAGTCGCCGTCAGAAGAGTTCCCATATCTATGCATCCTGTTAAAAGATGTTAAACTCGATTTATGTGTTTTTATTTTTTTACACGATTGGAATCTGTAAAAAAATACTTCTTTGTTCGTCTATGAAACACATCGCTACGTACCATAGTTCTAGAGTTTAAAGTAGCGGATGCTGAAAAATACATAAAAGAAATCCACTCAAAAGTATGAAATAATATTTTAATGTTTTAATACAACTTAAGCGCGTTTTATTATCCCTGCAGTGCCATCTATTGACATTCTGCTACTATGATTGTAATGTTTGGTATGTGTAGCTAATATATAGAAAAAAGTACTCTATTGTTATTATTGTATGTATCGATAGATAATTTCCCACGGGACCTCTTTAGTTTTCCGGGATAAAGAATACCCGACTATACAATGATGGTCAAAACACCCCATCCCAATAAAGGTTTCATATTCTTACGTTAAGTCATTCTAAAGATACAATTTTTTGCATTCCTGTAGGAACCCTAATTTTTTTGGGATTCACAATGGCCCAGTTTTAGTTCGCGATAAGGGTATCAACGTGTAAAATTTGATTGTAATAGGTCAAGCCACGTTTGCGTGGTGAGCCACTCTATAAATGAATACTTTTGATTTTCCCACGGGAACTCTTGAATTTTCTGAGATAAAAAGTATCCTATATGTTAAACCGGGCTATAAGGAACCACCATACAAAATTTCATCAAAATCGGCCTGGTAGTTTTTGCGTGATGCGCGAACATACAGACAGACAGACAGACAGACAAAAATTCCAAAAGTTGTTGTTTTGGCCTCTGTATCGTTAGTAATGTCCACCATAGTTATTTTCCAAAAATATTTCATGTACAGACACGGCCCCGTTACAGTTTTATTATATTATAGACTAGCTTTTGCCCGCGGCTTCGCCCACGTGGACATAGCTTTTGTGACTCTTTTTGAGGGTGAGTGGTGCGCCAGCCGCAATTAGCTCGCAAGCGTGGACATAAGTTTTCTCCAGGTACCTCAGGAACTGTATCGGGCTATTCGGATTAGCAGCTTTGTCACTTCCAATCCCCTCAACAAATTCTATACAAAAAATCACTTTAAGCCGTTGCTCCGTTGCGACGCCACCGACGTGCGCAAGCGTAGAAAACAGTTGTCGCCAGATCCCTCGGGAACTATGTCAGGATATACTTATTAGTAGATTATATCATTTTCCACCTCATCTCTGTGCTAAAAATCACACCAATCCATTTTTTCGTTACGATTTTAAATAAAACGAACAAAGAGTATTGTTTTAGTTTCCTCAGGAACTGCATCGGGCTATGATAATTTCCACAGATAAAAGGTTGACTATTTCATTCCCAGTGATACAGGCTACCTGCATGCCAAATTTCATCAAGATTGGTAGAGGTGTTGAAATGTGAATAGGTAACAAACAAACAAACACATTTTCACATTTATAAATATTATTATTATAAGTAAGGATTTCTAAATCTTAAATAAAATATAGAGCGTCGGTGGCAAAACGGTTAGGGCCACTACCTCCTGTCCGAAAGGCCGTGGTTCGAATCCTGCCACTTACCAATATCTATAAGAATATCGATTTCATACTGGTATGTACGTTTATCCGACGCTCTCACGGTGAGAAATCATCGTGACGAAACCTGCACACGCCTGCGAAGAAATTCGAAGCTTATGTGTGAAGTCAATCAACCCGCAATGGGCCCGCGTGATCGTCTAAGGCCAGATCGCCCTAACTCAGGGCAGGTCGAGCCCCTTGGTGGGGACGTATATAAACTGATATGATGAATAACACATTTACCTATATTATCAAAAAACTAATTCAAATCATTATAGGTATTAATCTAGTAATAAAATTTCCTAACAATATTAATATGGGTCAAATCCTCGAGTCGTATCAGCTCCAAAGGAGCCCAAGACGCACTTCTCGTTGCTGCGCTGGATGGCAATAGACAACCTTAGCAGCAGGTAGGACCTCACGTCACATCTCCTCTCTCGAAGGCGAAGGCCAATCTCCTTTGTGAAGGCAAAGGCCTCTGAGGGTTCAGCAGCCGGTTGTCTCACAGACCAGCGGCACAAAGCAGAAATTTGCCTCCAAGACCGAGTACTTTTTAAGTTTCTTTCTCACCGCAAATTGAGCAGCAGTACCGTACGGGTGAGAAGTGAGGCATAAAAAGTGGCTTCCCAAAGGCTCTCTGCCATAACACCTGTTTAAACCCTCCGGCCTTTTGCCATCAGATCGACTAAAGCCCGGCCGGTGGCTGCATCAAAGATGGAATATTCCATCTGGCCGAGACCAGTGCCCTCCGAGTGAGGTCATTAAGGAATTGGTGACGTGGAATCTTCACAAACACGACTGCAACTCAGTGAGTGATGGCCAATTGCCTCCGCCGTGGGCCCGCAAATACATTGATGAGGTTCACAGATATTGATATTGCAGGCGGAGAGCACCTGCCACACGCAAATAGTCGCCGTCAGAAGAGTTCCCATATCTGTGCCTCCTGTTAAAAGATGCTAAACTCGATTTATGTGTTTTTATTTTTTTTACACGATTGGAATGTGTAAAAAAATACCTTTCTGTTCGTCTATGAAACACATCGCTATCGTACCATAGTTCCAGAGTTTAAAGTAGCGTATGCTGAAAATCCACTCAAAGGTATGAAATAATATTTTAATGTTTTAATACAACTTAAGCGCGTTTTATTATCCCTGCAGTGCCATCTATTGACATTCTGCTACTATGATTATAATGTTAATTTATAGAAAAAAGTACTCTATTGTTATTATTTTAAGTATCGATAGATAATTTCCCACGGGACCTCTTTAGTTTTCCGGGATAAAGAATACCCGACTATACAATGATGGTCAAAACACCCCATCCCAATGTAAAGGTTTCATATTGTTACGTTGAGTCATTCTAAAGATACAATTTTTTGCCTTCCTGTAGGAACCTTAATTTTTTTGTGATTCACGATGTCCCAATTTTAGTTCGCTATAAGGGTATCAACATGTAAAATTTGATTGTAATAGGTCAAGCCACATTTGCGTGGTGAGCCATTCTATTAATGAATACTTTTGATTTTCCCACGGGAACTCTTGAATTTTCTGGGATAAAAAGTATCCCATATGTTAACCCGGGCCATAAGGAACCACCATACAAAATTTCATCAACATCGGCCTGGTAGTTTTTGCGTGATGCGCGAACATACAGACAGACAGACAGACAGACAGACAGACAGACAGACAAAAATTCCAAAAGTTGTTGTTTTGGCCTCTGTATCGTTAGTAATGTCCACCACAGTTATTATTTTCCAAAAATATTTCATGTACAGACACGGCCCCGTTACAGTTTTATTATATTATAGACTAGCTTTTGCCCGCGGCTTCGCCCACGTGGACATAGCTTTTGTGACTCTTTTTGAGGGTGAGTGGTGCGCCAGCCGCAATCAGCTCGCAAGCGTGGACATAAGTTTTCTCCAGGTACCTCAGGAACTGTATCGGGCTATTCGGATTAGCAGCTTTGTCACTTCCAATCCCCTCAACAAATTCTATACAAAAAATCACTTTAAGCCGTTGCTCCGTTGCGACGCCACCGACGTGCGCAAGCGTAGAAAACAGTTGTCGCCAGATCCCTCGGGAACTATGTCAGGATATACTTATTAGTAGATTATATCATTTTCCACCTCATCTCTGTGCTAAAAATCACACCAATCCATTTTTTCGTTACGATTTTAAATAAAACGAACAAAGAGTATTGTTTTAGTTTCCTCAGGAACTGCATCGGGCTATGATAATTTCCACAGATAAAAGGTTGACTATTTCATTCCCAGTGATACAGGCTACCTGCATGCCAAATTTCATCAAGATTGGTAGAGGTGTTGAAATGTGAATAGGTAACAAACAAAAAAACACATTTTCACATTTATAAATATTATTATTATAAGTAAGGATTTCTAAATCTTAAATAAAATATAGAGCGTAGGTGGCAAAACGGTTAGGGCCACTACCTCCTGTCCGAAAGGCCGTGGTTCGAATCCTGCCACTTACCAATATCTATAAGAATATCGATTTCATACTGGTATGTACGTTTATCCGACGCTCTCACGGTGAGAAATCATCGTGACGAAACCTGCACACGCCTGCGAAGAAATTCGAAGCTTATGTGTGAAGTCAATCAACCCGCAATGGGCCCGCGTGATCGTCTAAGGCCAGATCGCCCTAACTCAGGGCAGGTCGAGCCCCTTGGTGGGGACGTATATAAACTGATATGATGAATAACTCATTTACCTATATTATCAAAAAACTAATTCAAATCATTATAGGTATTAATCTAGTAATAAAATTTCCTAACAATATTAATATGGGTCAAATCCTCGAGTCGTATCAGCTCCAAAGGAGCCCAAGACGCACTTCTCGTTGCTGCGCTGGATGGCAATAGACAACCTTAGCAGCAGGTAGGACCTCACGTCACATCTCCTCTCTCGAAGGCGAAGGCCAATCTCCTTTGTGAAGGCAAAGGCCTCTGAGGGTTCAGCAGCCGGTTGTCTCACAGACCAGCGGCACAAAGCAGAAATTTGCCTCCAAGACCGAGTACTTTTTAAGTTTCTTTCTCACCGCAAATTGAGCAGCAGTACCGTACGGGTGAGGAGTGAGGCAGAAAAAGTGGCTTCCCAAAGGCTCTCTGCCATAGCACCTGTTTAAACCCTCCGGCCTTTTGCCATCAGATCGACTAAAGCCCGGCCGGTGGCTGCATCAAAGATGGAATATTCCATCTGGCCGAGACCAGTGCCCTCCGAGTGAGGTCATTAAGGAATTGGTGACGTGGAATCTTCACAAACACGACTGCAACTCAGTGAGTGATGGCCAATTGCCTCCGCCGTGGGCCCGCAAATACATTGATGAGGTTCACAGATATTGATATTGCAGGCGGAGAGCACCTGCCACACGCAAATAGTCGCCGTCAGAAGAGTTCCCATATCTGTGCCTCCTGTTAAAAGATGCTAAACTCGATTTATGTGTTTTTATTTTTTTTACACGATTGGAATGTGTAAAAAAATACCTTTCTGTTCGTCTATGAAACACATCGCTATCGTACCATAGTTCCAGAGTTTAAAGTAGCGTATGCTGAAAATCCACTCAAAGGTATGAAATAATATTTTAATGTTTTAATACAACTTAAGCGCGTTTTATTATCCCTGCAGTGCCATCTATTTACATTCTGCTACTATGATTATAATGTTAATTTATAGAAAAAAGTACTCTATTGTTATTATTTTAAGTATCGATAGATAATTTCCCACGGGACCTCTTTAGTTTTCCGGGATAAAGAATACCCGACTATACAATGATGGTCAAAACACCCCATCCCAATGTAAAGGTTTCATATTGTTACGTTGAGTCATTCTAAAGATACAATTTTTTGCCTTCCTGTAGGAACCTTAATTTTTTTGTGATTCACGATGTCCCAATTTTAGTTCGCTATAAGGGTATCAACATGTAAAATTTGATTGTAATAGGTCAAGCCACATTTGCGTGGTGAGCCATTCTATAAATGAATACTTTTGATTTTCCCACGGGAACTCTTGAATTTTCTGGGATAAAAAGTATCCTATATGTTAACCAGGGCTATAAGGAACCACCATACAAAATTTCATCAACATCGGCCTGGTAGTTTTTGCGTGATGCGCGAACATACAGACAGACAGACAGACAGACAGACAGACAGACAGACAAAAATTCCAAAAGTTGTTGTTTTGGCCTCTGTATCGTTAGTAATGTCCACCACAGTTATTATTTTCCAAAAATATTTCATGTACAGACACGACCCCGTTACAGTTTTATTATATTATATAGAATATAGATATAGAAGATGTATTTAAACATATATAAATATGTATATCAGTCTCTGTTTCCCATAGCACAGATAATGCTAATTTGGAGCCAGATGTGTGTGTGTGTGTGTGTGTGTGTGTGATTTTTTGTTGTTTTTTAGGGTTCCGTACCAAAAGTGTGCCAACGAGACCCTATTACTAAGCCCCTGTTGAAATAAAATGATATGAAATGAAATGATAATTGATTTGCTTCAAACATGGTAGCAGGATGTTTAATATATTTTTTTAGTGCAATCACGTTTCGCCTGTGCAAGGCATGCAAAGGCTGTGAAAGTTTTGTCACGTAAACTTTACTAAATGTCAACAAGTTTATTTTTGTCACAGAGGTATTTACTAACGCTCTAATAAATTTTGTCATTATGCCATTTAAACAATTTTGTCTTAAAGGTTTTAGATTCAAGCTTTCGTAGTTCAATCGTTTCGTTGTTCGCCGTCTATACGTCTGTCTGACAGGCGGGCTTTATTTTCTGAACCTGAAAGGTAGACTGTTGAAATTTTCACAGAATATTTATTTCTATTGCCGCTATAACTATCATCATCATCATCATCATGTCAACTCATATATGTCCCCACCGAGGGGCTCGAGCCTACCCTGAATTAGGGCGATCGGGCCTAAGTCGACCACGCTTATAACTATCATTTAATTAAAATTTGAAAAACCGGCCAAGTGCGAGTAGGACTCGTGCAAAATAGAGTTCCGCAATTTTTTCAAAAAATAAATTCTTATTTTAAAAACAAAATATATTTGCAGTTGGTAATAGAACATTTTGTATGGAAAACCTACAAACTTTTTACAAATCCAACTGCACAGCTTTAGTTGGTCGACTATTACTCCTAAACTAAGGAAGTCTACTTAACCGTATTTATATTTTCTACTATGTATTTTTTTTTAATATCCTTAAATAGCGGTTTAGCTGGTAGGGGGGGACACTTGACTCTAACAATTATAAGCACTTTAAAACTTTATATTTCGACAAATTTTCGTTTTTTTTTTCAAGATTTTATTGTATTACTTTGTCGGCGTGATTAATATGGATACCCATGCCAAATTACAGCTTTCTAGTACTAACAGCCGCGGATAGATGGACGTACAGATAGACATTATACGGGTCCCTTGTTGACTTCGGAACCCTAAAAAGTGTAAAATTGAGGGGTTCCCCATACAAAACACGTGTTATTTATAGGTCTTTAGAAGTATTTTAGATTGAGCTCTATCATAAAAACAGCAATGTAAAACTTAGTATGAGTATAGCAGTAATGCTAAAGTAAAATATCAAATGATAAAAATCGGCCGAATGTGAGTCTTACTCGCTCGCGCTAAGGAGTCCGAACTGAACGACAAAAAGCATATTTTTGTCGCTCGCGTTGACGTCTTTTGTATGAGATGTAGGTAATGGGAATCATTGTCACTATACTATGTAATTGTAAGGAGAGATGCGGTGGTACATGTTGGAGAAGGTTTTATATGATTGTCTATAATCCACCACGTCACCTGGCAACGAACAAATATTGGTGGTGTTCGAAACAAATAAAAGTCATGTCCTTGTAATTATTTATAAAAGATTGGTTTTATTAGCTGCGTGATAAATAAATCTCTAATAGTACAGAACCCTCCAATTGCTAGTCCGACTTATACTTGGCCAATTTTTTTTAAAAACCTTTTCCCCTGTTCCGGAAGCGACCTAATACCGCCTCTGATGGCAAAGTCTTCGAAACTCATATAGAACATTATTTCAACCCAATGATATCGGATATTTTTCCAAGAAAAGGTAACATTTTTGTTTTTGCCCAAGCCGAAAGAATCACAAGATTTTCCCCGGATTGAATGTGATATTGAAGGAGAAGAAAAACTTATTGAATTTACTCTCGCGTCCTGTTTTTTTTTTTTGGGGCGCCAAGTTTAATGATTTATGTATGATACCTTTTTTGGGGATGATAAATGTCCGTCGTGTTAAGTAAACCTTTAGGGACTTAAATAATTGGAAAGGCCAAACAAGTAAAAAACGTCAAAAACGAAGTCGCCGTCGCAAAAACTGGTTATTGTTAATTTTTTTTAAAACTACTGCACGGATTTAAATAAAATTGATAAAATGAACCTATCGAATAAAAAACATGAAAATCGGTTCACAATCTGCAAAGATATCGCTTAACAAACATACAAAAAAAAACCATTTCCTTTTTGGAAAATGTTTAACCATCTCCGTGGCGTGATGGTTAGTCCATTCGTTTCAGACCAGGAGGTCGCGGGTTCGATTCCCGGTGGGGTCAACTAGTATAAGACTCGGTTTGGTTGGAGGTAGAGCATTTTCTAAGCCCGTCTGGCTAGCTTCTACCATCTCATCTAAGTCTTGCTGTCGAACGTCAGTGTTAACAACATTGATGTGTTCCGGCTTGAAGATAAGATAGCCAGTTCTCCATTGTGAATCTTGGTAAGCTCGCTTCCATCTTCGTCATCATTGTCACTTACCATCAGATTTGATTAAAAAAACGTAAAACTGATACCTATCTAAAACTTTATAGCGAATAGCGCAACAGTTCTATAAAACAGGTTTGTTTTATTTGCGCATCGTTGTGCTCCTTTTGGAAACCAAACAATTGCTGAATGGCAGCGTATTTATGGTATACCTTATTTTATTTGATATTAGCTGTCCCGGCGAACTTTGTGCCGCCTCACACTATACTACACTACCGCTACACTACCGCTACACTACCACTACGCTACCACTACGCTACCACTACCCCCACCACTACCACTACCACCACACTACTACTGCCACTAACACTACCACTACACTACTTTTTGTAAATATTGCGGGAATTTTTGGGTCATTTTTACACCTTGGGTTAAATTATTTGAGTTTTAGTAAGGATCCCTAGTTTTTTGAAAATATAATATAGCCTATAGCAACCGAGGATAGTGTAGCTTCCCAACCGTGAACGAATTTTTCAAATCGGTCCAGTAGTTTCGGAGCCTATTCAAAACAAACAAACAAATTATTCCTCTTTATAATATTAGTATAGAGTATAGATTTAACCGACTTGAAATAAGAAGGACGTTCTATGTACGTCTGTATGTATTTCTAGATGTATGTTCACCAATTTGAAAAAAAAAATATATTGAAAAGTTACGCCTTCGTACTACGAAGGTCGTAGTGGTCCCATATCTATTTTATTAAAATCAGTTTAGTATATTTTGCAAAATAAAAAAAATAAAAAAATACCAAAATTGAAATAGGTTTGTTTTCTCATCATTTTTAGCGTTGTCAATTATTCTTCTTCTCAACTATAAGGTATTTTGGTACTATTATTAATATCGTACTGCCTTTAGGAAAACTGCGTTTAAAAGTCAAATATCTACTATATACCTCATCTCTGTAGTAAATCTACGGCCGTCGTCGTCAGAGTGTATTCTGTAATTTCATGTAATCCGTCCAGCCACAAAACGCCTGGCCGGGCAGTCCTCCAAGATTAGCACACTAGGGATGACGAATGCTAGTCATCTGATTTACTTTTTATCATCTGTCAAAAACTACATTTTGTTCTAAGAATGTTTGAAATACCTACGGGTGACGTCATAGTTTAGCAGCGTCATTTATGTACTCATTTTGTGATTTTGGTCCATTAAAAATCGAAGACTTGATGGAAAACAAAACGAGTATGGTTTTCCGAAGTTTAAGTAGGAGGGCAATTTAGTGATCAAGAGTTCATAATTTATTTCTGATGGTGTCGTCATCCCTATTGTTTGCTGTGGAGCGCCGCGGGCGTACGACGGGGACTCCTTGCTCTCCCATTTGTGAAGGCGGTAATTGCAGCGGGCAGTTCCTGTCCGAATACAGTACACCGTGACCCCTACTTAATCTGATACCATCTAAATAAAAATCTAAAACCTTTAAGACAAAATTGTTTAAATGGCTTAGTGACAAAAACTATTATAGCGTTGTTGAATACCTCTCTGACAAAAACAAACTTGTTGACATTTGAATTTTTAAAGTTTGCGTGACATTATAATTATAATCTATGTTAAACATTTGCATGCCTTGCACAGGCGAAACATGATTTCACTACAAAATAATATTAAAAGCGGTAATAAAACAGATTTTCGTTATTTTTGACGTCAACTACTCCTAAACGATAGAAAATACGAGGTTGAAAAAAATACCCTTATTGTTGGTGATGTTCCTTAAAGTAAAAAGCTATTAAAACACGATAGAGCAGTTTTGGCTGGATAGAAAAAAATCCCAAACATAGGTCTACACCGTTACTTTCAACTGTAGTTATGACTAATATTTTGAAGTATAAATTTTTGAAAATATATAATATTTGTTATGATAATACAAAGTGAGTAATGTTATTTATTTTTTATACTTTCATTGTAGTTTTTTATTGAAACGAAAAACTATTGAAAAAGTTATAAACAATGGTTATTTTTTTTAGAGACAACTGTTTCAATCAACACCTCGCCTTAACATCCTACTACCATGTTTGATGTAAATAAATTAACATTTCATTTCATTTCATTTACTTGTCTGCACTCCTTAAAGCCAGATCGTTGCGAAGTATGGAATTTGGGGTACGCACCACTCTCTGAACACTCTGTGTTTTTACCCCTCCGCGTGCCATGATGACCGTAGACTGTGTGGATTATTGATGACGGGATCCGTCCAGGTGAGCATGCACGCCTTGAGACATTTTGGGAATATCTCTGTACGATCCAACCATATAATGTTTACCTTACATCGTCACTTACGACCAGGTGAGATGTTGTCAAGGGTTTACCAATTGTGAATAAAATAAAAAAAAAATAAAAAGGCCCGACCACCTGTGACCATTTCATACAATTACAAGGGTGGCATACTTAAATGCCCTCAATGCGCGAGGAGTTTCGCTGCGAAGATTCGAACACGGCGGACGCGCACACATTTAAATCAATAAACTAAGTATTTTCAAAAAGTACTTATTAGAGTTTGTTAGAGTTCACTTCTTACGAATCGATCTTCATATTAGGTCGGGGAAAAATTTTCTTCGTATTTTGTATGCAAATTCAAACAGGGCGAACAAGACGAGCTGCATATTGAACGTTCAGTTTTCCAAACTAGAAACACTTGAACCTAGTTTGTGATACTGACCGATACTGCAATATGTCTATAAACAGCGCAAATTTAATTTTCGGCCTGTATTCCGTTTTTACCTTTTTGACATAAAATTTCAAAATTTAGCGAACTGTTACTTTTACTCATTTTTATATAAAAAAACACATTTTTAAACGGCAGTTTTTTTTATTTCTTAGTTTATTTATTTTAGATTATTTTACTACTTTTCATGTCATGGGTTTAATTTCAAGTTGTATATTCTAAAATCCAGTTTTGCAAAAAAAATATATTCACATGCCTAGAGAAGATTCCGATTGAAACTTGCGATTTACTGGTAGTTGGTAAATGGTTGGAGCTATTGAATTTTCATGTATTACGAATAAGCATTATTCTGTCATGCAACATGAATTCATCAAATATATTACAATTTTTTAAATTCAATTTTTATATGAAAGAAAATGTTGTCGAGAAAGATTAATAGAGTCTGCCGTACATTTTAATGCACCCTGCATATATTATAAAGTCATCCTTGTCTTTTAATTAGTTCTTGATAGCAAAGGATATGAATGTACGCGTGATTACAAACAACTTTAATGGTTAGTCCATTCGCTTCATACCAGGAGGTCCCCGGTTCGATTTCCGGTATGATCAAATTATAAGACTCGGTTTGGTTGGTTCTAAGCCCGTCTGGCCCAGCTACCACCATCTCGTCTAATTCTTGCCGCCAAACATCAGTGTTAATAACATTGATGTGTTCCGGCTTGAAGATAAGATAGCCAGTTCTCCATTGCATTGGGGAATCTTGGTAAGCCCGCTTCCATCTTCGGAATCATCGTCACTTACCGTCAGATGAGATGATGCCAAGGGCTTACCAATTGTGATAAAAAAGACACTATTTTTCAAATCAGAAAAATATTTTTTAACTCTCAATACATGACAAGTTATCGGCAAAAAAATCTAAAGGACCAACATTTTTGTTTCATTATTTGACATATAATTTCTTTTTTTTTTATTCACAATTGGTAAGCCCTTGGCATCATCTCACCTGATGGTAAGTGACGATGATGCCGAAGATGGAAGCAGGCTTATCAAGATTCCCCAACTCAATGGAGAACTGGCTATCTTATCTTCTCTGGGAAAGTTGTTTGTTATCACGAGTAAATTTATATGCTTTGCCATCAAGAACAAATTAAAAGTCACCCCATATTATACTCTCTAAAAAAGAACATGCGAAGTATTTAATGTTGTTAACATTATGGAGCATTATTTTTAAAAAGACCTTGCATAAACATTTTTGTCCAAACAAGTCCAAAAAAACGATAATAATGTATTCACATAAACATTATTTTTGGTTTTCTTTACCAACAGAAAAACAAAAAGGTTTATATTACTTTTTGCATTAATTTAAGTCTGCATAAAATCTTGAAGATATAGAAACTTTTTCTTTTTCTGACGTAAGAAGTATACTTACAGGAACTCGCTTGCAATTGCCTGTTTCCTGGCATCTGCAATGTAGTATAATCGAAGAGCGAAACATTCACCTTGCAACTGACTGCCTGGTACCCGGCATCTGCAATAATGTAGGTAGTATAATCGGAGAGCGAAACATTCATCTTGCAACTGCCTGGTACCCGGCATCTGCAATAATGTAGGTAGTATAATCGGAGAGCGAAACATTCATCTTGCAACTGCCTGGTACCCGGCATCTGCAATAATGTAGGTAGTATAATCGGAGAGCGAAACATTCACCTTGCAACTGACTGCCTGGTACCCGGCATCTGCAATAATGTAGGTAGTATAATCGGAGAGCGAAACATTCACCTTGCAACTGACTGCCTGGTACCCGGCATCCGCAATAATGTAGGTAGTATAATCGGAGAGCGAAACATTCACCTTGCAACTGCCTGGTACCCGGCATCTGCAATAATGTAGGTAGTATAATCGGAGAGCGAAACATTCACCTTACAACTGCCTGGTACCCGGCATCTGCAATAATGTAGGTAGTATTATCGGAGAGCGAAACATTCACCTTGCAACTGACTGCCTGGTACCCGGCATCTGCAATAAATTAGGTAGTATAATCGGAGACCGAAACATTCACCTTGCAACTGACTGCCTGGTACCCGGCATCTGCAATAATGTTGGAAGTATAATCGGAGAGCGAAACATTCACCTTGCAACTGACTGCCTGGTACCCAGCATCTGCAATAATGTAGGTAGTATAATCGGAGAGCGAAACATTCACCTTGCAACTGCCTGCCTGGTACCCGGCATCTGCAATAATGTAGGTAGTATAATCGGAGAGCGAAACATTCACCTTGCAACTGCCTGGTACCCGGCATCTGCAATAATTTAGGTAGTATAATCGGAGAACGAAACATTCACCTTGCAACTGCCTGGTACCCGGCATCTGCAATAATTTAGGTAGTATAATCGGAGAACGAAACATTCACCTTGCAACTGCCTGGTACCCGGCATCTGCAATAATGTAGGTAGTATAATTGAGAGCGAAACATTCACCTTGCAACTGACTGCCTGGTACCCGGCATCTGCAATAATGTAGGTAGTATAATCGGAGAGCGAAATATTCACCTTGCAACTGCCTGGTACCCGGCATCTGCAATAATGTAGGTAGTATAATCGAAGAGCAAAACATTCACCTTGCAACTGCTTGTTTCCTGGCATCTGCAATAATGTAGGTAGTACAATCGGAGAGCAAAACATTCACCTTGAAACTGCCGGTTTCCTAGCATCTGCAATAATGTAGGTAGTATTATGTAGGTAGTATTATGTAGGCAGTATTATGTAGTTAGTACAATCGGAGAGCGAAACATTCACCTTGCAACTTGCAACTTCCTGTTTCCTGGCATCTGCAATAATGTAGGTAGTATAATATAGGTAGTAAAATCGGAGAGCGAAACATTCACCTAGTAACTGCCTGTTTCCTGGCATCTGCAATAATGTAGTTAGTATAATGTAGGTAGTATAATGTAGGTAGTATAATGTAGGTAGTATAATGTAGGTAGTATAATGTAGGTAGTATAATCGGAGAGCGAAACATTCACCTTGCAACTGCCTGTTTCCTGGCATCTGCAATAATGTAGGTAGTATAATATAGGTAGTAGAATCGGAGAGTGAAACATTCACCTTGCAAGTGCCTGTTTCCTGGCATCTGCAATAATGTAGGTAGTTTAATCGGAGACCGAAACATTCACCTAATTATTTATGAATTTCTGATCCTTAAAACTGAGACAGCTATCGGAGCAGCCGTACTTTAGGCGACGAGGAGTTTGATGAAGAAGGGACGAGAGGGTACTCAAGTAAACGTCCTTGGATTTTTGGATTTGTTGCAAACAAAGTCAGGAAATCCGTCATAATAAGGGTCGCCTATCTGGGCATCTTTATAACACTTTTATAGTAAGTGGTGTCCTGTTCTATTCTTTCCACTTGTTATTCAAGTGTCGGTGCTAAATGGACTTGTTATAGTTTGTATTTAATTCAACATTGTCATATCAGCTGAAGAACGTCCACTGCTGGATAAAGCGTCACAGGATTTTGCGTGGGCTGCCCGCATCTAGCAGTATTGAATGTTTATCTGTCAGAATAATATCAAAAAACTAAATATTGCATTGTTAAAATTTCAGCTCAATCGGAAACCGTGAAGTGCGTCAAATTTAACTTGTCAGGCACCGAGACAGGTGAAAGTAAATAAAAGCTTGTAAAAAGAGTAGGATTTCGATTAAAAAGTTTCTCATGTTTGTGGTACACAACCCAAAATAAATACAGATTTTTTTATATAATAATCCTAATCTTTACTAAAATTATAAATGTGAAAATGTGTTTTTTGTTTCTAACCTTTTCACACTTCAACCAATATTGATGAAGTTTGGCATGCAGGTATCCTGTATGATGGGGAAGGACAAAGGTACGTAGTAACTAATTAGTAATCTGTGACAAAGGTTACTTTTTATTTCGTGAAAATAGCATAGTCCGATGCAGTTCCTGAGGGAACTGTAAAAATACTCTTTTTATCGTTGATTTCTTTAACATCGCAACGGGGCAACGGATTGGTGTGTTTTTTTGCACAGAGACGTTTGAGTGTATAGGAAATGCTTCTAATTAGCATAGCCCAAGATAGTTCCCGAGGGATCTAGGGAAAACTCATTTCCAGGCTCGCGCACTCCGGCGTCGCAACGGATCAACGGATTGACGTGATTTGAAATGGTTTTACCTAGAACATGATTTTATATCACACAGTACAAAGGCAATGAAGTCAAATACAATAGTTTTGAAGCTATTTCTAACCATCACTTGTAAGTTTTGGATGCAAGTAACCTGCAAGCAAGCTCTTTGACTATAGTGTTACTATTATACATTCGGGTAAATAGCTGCAGTACACCCGAACGGAGTTCTAGAAAATTGAATAATTAAAAAAAACAATTAAATAGATTATTATTTTATTCAGAACTTAATAGCGTCGGTGGCCTAATGGCAAGGGCCGCTACCTCCTTTCTGGGAGGTCGTGATTCGAATCCTGCCATGTACCGATGTGCTTTCGAATTTCGATTTCATATGTACGTTTATCCAATGCGTTTATACGGTGAAGGAAAACATCGTGAGGAAACCTGCACAACCCTGCAAAGAAACTCGAAGGTTGTGGGTGAAGTCGACCAACCCGCACTAGGCCCGCGTGGTCGACAAAGGCCCGATCGCCCTAATCCAGTGTAGGCTCGAGCCCCTCTGAGCTTATGTGATGATTTTATTCAGAACGTATCATTAATTTTATTCACTTTCACTGCTGGACAAATTATCTTCAGAATAGCCGCCTACATTAATAATAAAGACTGAACAATATACGCGCGACCCCGTGCGGGTTTAATGTAAGCGGCGCCAAGATTAAACTCAGGGCGGCCCCTTTGACACAACCGTTCGACGCGAGCCGGCAGCGGCGAGCGGCATTTATCAAAGGTGCAGCTTATTCAGCGTACGAACTATATACCCGTCAACGCTGGAGACGATACTCGCAATACGAAGTCTCTGGATGGCATAAAATGTGATCAGTCGCGTCTCTATGAGAACATCCCAGCGGTAATACTTTTTACATGCTTTTATTTACCCGACTACGAAAAAAGGGGGGTTATGTTTTTGACAGTCTATGTATGTATGTATGTATGGATGTTCATCTGTTCCCTCATATTTCCTTAACTACTTAACCGATCTTGAGAAATGAGGTGCCGTTAGATTTGTACCATCACTCGGCGTGTCATAGGATATATAGCATTTAAAAAATCAACATAGCGGATTTTATGGGCGAATTTACAAAACCAAAAAAAAAATTAACTTGCAATGTATGTATGTTGGTTTGGGTGGAATCTTGCAACTCAATTTTGAAGCAGATATCTTTAACCGATTGAGCTGAAATTTTGTATACACATACAGTTTGGATGACAATGCATGGTTAACTGTGTGACGTCATTCTCAATCCAATATGGCGGACTCCCAAAGATGGCGGATCAGTTTTTGAAGTGAAAACTTCTTTAGCGGCGTTGTGCACTTGTTTTGTAATGGGTAAAAAATATTAAACTCGCGTCAGGACACGTGACCTGATCGAAAATTCGTAAGACGGATGGAGTAGTGAAAACTTCTTTAGCGGCGTTGTGCACTTGTTTTGTAATGGGTAAAAAATGTTTAAACTCGCGTCAGTACACGTGACCTGATCGAAAATTCGTAAGACGGATGGAGTTGATTTTTTGTTGATTTTTCTGAGGTATATACTTTTTAATGTAATATAAATGCACAACGTTAATATTCAAGTTTTCACTTCTGCCGGCACTCCCGGAGTGCAACCTGGTTTTTTATCATGCACCCCAGTGATATGGGTATCAAATAATAGGGTTGGCTGAGAAGAATACGATATATTTAAAATTATTTTCAAATAAAAGCTTGTATCTAAAAGTTTTTAGGTTTTCCAAAATCATTAACTAGTTAGGTGTCTGTATAACTTGTTGTTTTGAACATGAATGCAACATTTAAAAATACCTACTTAAATAATTTCGAAAAACCTTGAAACTTTTAGGTACAGGCTTTGATTTGTAAATAATTTCAATTATTTCTTATTTTTTTCGGCAAACCCTTTCATTTGGTACCCATATCACGGGGTAGGTACAGTGAACAGCACATGCAGTTGGACATAATGGCCTTGAAAATGTTCGAAGTTGAACAGAGCGAATGCGAAAAAGAGATAGTAATTGTTCTCTTCGCATTGTTTTCAATCTGCGCTGCCGCTTACCGCTGGCCGGTGCGGGTAGGCGGGGTCGGGGGAGATCGCGTTCGTCCGAAGATTTGATGGAAATTCCGATTTATTTGTTAAAAAGACTAGACTTTTAAGAATAAAATATTATAGGTAGTGGTAAGGTTTGTTTATTTGTTTGGTTGTAGGGGGTTACACTTTAGAATTATTGAACCGAATCTAAAATTCTTAAACCGCCTCCGGGGCGTAATGGGTAGGTAGTCTATTCGCTTCACACCAGGAGGTCGCGGGTTCGATTCCCGGTGGGGTCAACTTGTAAAACTCGGTTTGGTTGGTGGTAGGGCATTTTCTAAGCCCGCCTGGCTAGCTACCACCATCTTATCTAAGTCTTGCCGATAGACATCAGTATTAACAACATTGATGTGTTCCGGCTTGAAGATAAGATAGCCCGTTCTCCATTGTGTTGGGGAATCTAGGTAAGCCCGCTTCCATCTTCGGCATCATCGTCACTCACCATCAGGTGAGATGATGCCAAGGGCTTACCAATTGTGAATAAAAAAAAAGCAGTGAAGAATGAGACGGTGTACGCTCACAAGTTCACAATAAATGCTATCTAATATCTATGCGACTGGACTTCGACTGACGAACGTAGTAAGTATTGGTGACTTATATTCTCTTTGGACGGGACGAGAACGTAGTGTATTATATTCTCTTTGACGGAGACGGATGAGTGAGTGACTTTAATATACTGGCAGTGTTGCCGTTAGGACAATATTGTTTGTGGTTATTAAAATGAAAAAGTGGCCAATTTTGTAATAAGGATGTGGGTTTAATTAAAACAGTATCTAATACATGTAGAAAAAAAAAATTGTAGGTCTACAATGGCATCTGGTAATTCTGAAATCTCTACGTCAACGTCAATCGATCTGTGATGATGATGTAGATGGGGTTTCAATTTTTTTGATTGCTTTGTCCGCTTCTGTAAATTTGTTTAAAACTTCAGGTGGCAAAACATAGTAGTGGCATTTTTATTATTTATTTTGATTGATATATTTAATCATAACTATGGAATTAAGTGTTAATGCACACATTTTGTTTCATAATTTATTTTTCAGTATTGACACTTAACTACTTACTTCCGCATTAGAGTGAGGAAGACAAGACCGCAGTAACTAGGTCAAATATTTGGTCAACTGTAAACATAATTATCAAAAACATAATTACCAAAAGTAGCTAGAATCGTTTGGTTAGCTAAAATTATTTTTGGCTAAACCGTTATAAATATGCTAGATCTAGCCACAAAGTGGCTAAAACGGCAACACTGCTTGCTAGCTCGTGTCACTGCGCGGATGCTTGGTTTATTAGATCTGTGGCGGATGCTTTGTAAGGGGCGTGGCTTATGATTTGTCAAAAGCACAGATCTGTGGTCATAAGTTTGTGTGAATTCGTTATTGGTCTTAAATAGACGCTTATTTAGAAAAAAGAATGTCGATTGGTATATTTTCGTAAAGATGACGAATTCTACCAATCACCGAAGTGTGCGAGTGTTCAACTGTTAAAAATCGGTCGTAGTTATATGTGTGTATACTGTCCATCGCCACGTGCTGGCCACTGTACATTAAAAAATAAGTAATCCGCCATCTTGGGGAGTCCGCCATATTGGATTAAGAATGACGTCACTTAGCTAACCATGCATTGTTCTCCAACCTTAACGTGTACCTATGCAAATTTCAGCTCAAACGAAAATCCGAATTTGCGCTAAGGTTTGCTCCAAACTAACAGACAAAAAGCTACTAAACAACACGGCAAGCTAATATAAAGCCTTTATAAAGCTTGCAAAAACATGGGCCATGAAGAAAGGTCGTATAAATACCTAAGATTATTATTCGAATTTAAAACAACAAAATTAAATATTTATTTATTTGTTTGATAGTTTATTGTACACAGGATACATAAAATACAGATTTTAAACATAAAGGTGATACAAAGGGTACAGCTTATTTCTAAAGAAATTTCTTCCAGCATACCCTTGAAAGAAGATAGTTTAGACTGCGATGGCAGACGTGTTACACAACTTAATCAAACAAAAAAAAGTAAAACTTAAAGTAATATTAAATATAAATACTAAATTTTAACAAATATAGACAATAAATACATAAATATAAGTACTTCAATATAAATAAAAGATGGTATATAAAAATACATAGATAAATATATATTAACTAATATAAATACATATTGCAAATAATACATAAAAATGTCACGGCTAATCAATTAACTCAAGATGACAGAGAAATATAGTGTTCTTTTAGTTAGTGATGTGTTATATTGTTAGTGATGTGTCCAACTAATTTAAACGGACTTAGATAAAGACATAATTCTTCTGATTAAACAAAAGTATCATCAGCAAGGCCTCATAAGAAGGCTCATGGTCAACCAAAGGACATTCGGAGTTTCCTTATGCGATCTCTTCTTCTCCAATCAGAAATGGGAGATCCGTAGGATAACCAAGGTAACCGACCTAGCTCACAGAATAACTAAACTTATGTAGCAGTGGGCATGGCACTTAGCTCGTAGAACTGATAACTGTTTGGGTTGTAAAGTTTTCGAGTGGTGACCGCGCGCAGGAAGACGTAGGTTAGGCAGTTAAAACGACCTGGTGAGGGTCGCGGAAAGCCTCTGGATGCGGGCAGCGCAGGACCGGTCGTCGTGGAAATCGTTGGTCGTTTGTTCAGCAGTAGACGTCTTTTGGCCAGTATGATTATGATGATGAACCAAAAATAATTATATGGGCACAATTTCAAAACTAACAGAACTGGGACTATTTAACAAACTAGCTGTCCCGGCAAACTTCGTCCCACCTTACACTACATTACACCACCCTACCCTACCCTACCCTACACTACACACCCTACCCTACCCTACACTAAACTACCCTACCCAACCTACACTACACTATCATACACTACCCTATACTACCCTAATTACACTACACCTACACTACACTACACTACCCTACTCAACTCTACTCTAAAACCAATTATTTTTAATGATATTTTTTTTAACGATGAATATCATATTTTAATACTTATTATCCTATTCCGGACGAAGACAAATGCAAAAAAACATAAAAATTGGTCCAGCCGTTCTTGGGTTATAAATGGTGTAACTAACACGACTTAAGATAAGACAATCCTAACTTTTCTATGGTCTCGGAGCAACACTTTCATCAATACTTTTCGTTACAGGCTTTACTGCTATGCTCAGAAGCACGTGAAATCCATCCGAGCGGTCACCCGCACAGTCCAGATGCCCGACAACCGGACAAAGTCCGTCCGAACCAGAGTACACACGCACGTGCAAAGTCCGTACCACGTGTCCGACCACAAGGCCGCCATCACCGTGGGGATAATAATGGGAGTGTTCCTCCTGTGCTGGGTGCCGTTCTTCTGTGTCAACATCGTGGCCGCGTTTTGCAAGACTTGCATTCCTGGTGAGTTACACATAAAGTCTTAACTATGTCTTTTCGACTGGACTAAGCCTGTCCTAGAATACATATGGACGTCAAAGTTCCACGAGTCCGATTGTAAGGCCTTCATCACTGTGGGGATAATAATGGAAGTATTCCTTCTGTGCTGGGTGGCATTCTTCTGTGTCAACATCGTGGCCGCGTTTTGCAAGACTTGCATTCCTGGTGAGTTACACATAAAGTCTTAACTATGTCTTTTCGACTGGACTAAGCCTGTCCTAGAATACATATGGACGTCAAAGTTCCACGAGTCCGATTGTAAGGCCTTCATCACTGTGGGGATAATAATGGAAGTATTCCTTCTGTGCTGGGTGGCATTCTTCTGTGTCAACATCGTGGCCGCGTTTTGCAAGACTTGCATTCCTGGTGAGTTACACATAAAGTCTTAACTATGTCTTTTCGACTGGACTAAGCCTGTCCTAGAATACATATGGACGTCAAAGTTCCACGAGTCCGATTGTAAGGCCTTCATCACTGTGGGGATAATAATGGAAGTATTCCTTCTGTGCTGGGTGGCATTCTTCTGTGTCAACATCGTGGCCGCGTTTTGCAAGACTTGCATTCCTGGTGAGTTACACATAAAGTCTTAACTATGTCTTTTCGACTGGACTAAGCCTGTCCTAGAATACATATGGACGTCAAAGTTCCACGAGTCCGATTGTAAGGCCTTCATCACTGTGGGGATAATAATGGAAGTATTCCTTCTGTGCTGGGTGGCATTCTTCTGTGTCAACATCGTGGCCGCGTTTTGCAAGACTTGCATTCCTGGTGAGTTACACATAAAGTCTTAACTATGTCTTTTCGACTGGACTAAGCCTGTCCTAGAATACATATGGACGTCAAAGTTCCACGAGTCCGATTGTAAGGCCTTCATCACTGTGGGGATAATAATGGAAGTATTCCTTCTGTGCTGGGTGGCATTCTTCTGTGTCAACATCGTGGCCGCGTTTTGCAAGACTTGCATTCCTGGTGAGTCACACATAAAGTCTTAAGTATGTCTTTTCGACTGGAATAAGCCTGTCCTAGAATACATATGGACGTCAAAGTTTCTTACCACGAGTCCGATTGTAAGGCCTTCATCACTGTGGGGATAATAATGGAAGTATTCCTTCTGTGCTGGGTGGCATTCTTCTGTGTCAATATCGTGGCTGCGTTTTGCAAGACTTGCATTCCTGGTGAGTTTAACATAAAGTCTGTTAATTAAAATTTAAGTATGTCTTTTCGACTGGACTAAGCCTGTCCTAGAATACATATGGACGCCAAAATCCCTTACCAGGCCCTCATCACTGTGGAGATAATAATGAAAGTTTTCCTTCTGTGATGGGCGCCATGCATCTGTGTCAACATTGTGGTGATTTACATTCTTATTAAACCGTCGGTCCTCTGAGTAGGAGACCTGCCTTCGCTAAGTCTTCGTCCTCGCCTTTGTGCCCGTATCAAGCGGCTGCCCACGAGCTTCACCAGATCGTCGGTCCACTGAGTAGGAGACCTGCCTACGCTAAATATTTGTCCTCGCCTTTGTGCCCGTATCAAGCGGCTGCCCACGAGCTTCACCAGATCGTCGGTCCACTGAGTAGGAGACCTGCCTTCGCTAAGTCTTCGTCCTCGCCTTTGTGCCCGTATCAAGCGGCTGCCCACGACCTTCACCAGATAGACAGTCCTCTGAGTAGGAGACCTGCCTACGCTAAGTCTTCGTTTTCGCCTTTGTGCCCGTATCAAGCGGCTGCCCACGACCTTTACCAGATCGTTGGTCCACTGAGTAGGAGACCTGCCTACGCTTAGTCTTCGTACTCGCCTTTGTGCACGTATCAAGCGGCTGCCCACGACCTTCACCAGATAGTCAGTCCTCTGAGTAGGAGACCTGCCTACGCTAAGTCTTTGTCCTCCCCTTTGTCCAGTAGTGGATGTCTTTTGGCTGATATGATGATCAATTAATTATGAGTTAAAGAAGACGCTTAATAGACTTGAGAAGGTTACATTAAAAGGTTATTTATTTATCATCAGATTATTTCCTGTAACAGCCAAAATTTACAAATTATCTTAATACAACAAACTCAAAGACCCTTAGCCTCGTTGGAAAATTGAGAATATTTAACAAAACTTAATGGAGGGGAATCATAATTAATTAGTTTTAAATCTAAGAGTAAATTTAATAGCTCTCTAGAAATACTTGAATTTTCCAGATATTTTAATTTCATTTTTTTTGTTGAATCTTCAGCTAACACATTTCTAATGGATCTAGTCGATTAAAAATGATAATTTTAAAAAGTTTTGTCACTTACTATAGTAGTATTTTATGAACAATTCTTTAGGAAATTTAGTAGATTATCATTATTTTTATTTATTTTTCCCGTGAAAATAGCATAGTCCGATACAGTTCGTAAGATAACTGAAAAAATACTCTTTTTTTTCGGTGAATTTGTTTAACATCGCAACGGAGCAACGGATTTTAGTGTTTTTTGTACAGAAATGATTGGGAGCATGGGAGGGAAATGATATAGACATTGGTTTGCGGCTCGAGAACTATTCACCTTTAAAGACAATCAATAAAACGATGTGTTTAGCAAGGTGAATTGTCTTCTTGTATAACTCAGCTTGATTGAATTTAAATACACGATAAATGGATATAAATAATAAATACCGTTTCAACCGCCTCCGTGGTGTAGTGGTTCAATCCATTAGCTTCACATCTGGAGGTCACGGGTTCCGTTCCCGGCGGAGTCTAACTTTCTATGACTTGGTTTGTTAAATAAAAGAGCATTTTCTAAGCCCACTTGGCTAGCTACCACAATCTTATCTAATTCTCGCCGCTAAGCATCAATGTTAACAGCATTGATGTGTTCAACTTGAAGATAAGATACCCAGTTTCCCCATTGCGTTGTAAAATGTTGGTAAGCCCGCTTCCATCTTCGGAACCATCGTCACTTGCGGATTAAAAAAAGGAATGTTGTCTAAATTGCTTCAGGTTATTGACAAATCAATCATAATAGGTACCTCATAAACCAAACGAGCTTCTATTAATCCAAAAGTTAGTCTTACAATTTCGCTTAGTTTTGGTCCAAGGCTTCAAATTTAAGAGGAAATGCGGTCTGAAGAATAGTCATTTGATTAAAATTTTGCTTTCTCCCTTCCCCAAACCTCTCCGTATACAACAAGAAAGGGAGAGCTGCAGCGCAGACCGTTATCTATATATATAAAAATCAAAGGTGACTGACTGACATAGTGATCTATCAACGCACAGCCGAAACCACTGGACGGATCGGGCTGAAATTTGGCATGCAGGTAGATGTTATGACTTAGGCATCCGCTAAGAAAGGATTTCGGTAAATTCCTACGGGAACACAAAAAAAACGGGAACTGCGCTTGCGAAGCCGCGAGCACCCACTAGTTGGGCATTAAAATTAACAACACAGCATTTCTTAGTCCCCTATTTTCTCCTTCAAAACTTAAGTAATAATAATATGTTTTTCATAAATAATTTAAAAAACCTATGCCTCTATGTTTTCAATTTATTGTTATTATGCGTATTTTTTTGGTGGGTGTCTGAAAATGACGTTTCAATTGGGCAATTTTGTCAGTTTTTGCAGGCTCCTACTTTCTATTAAAATTAGAATATGAGAAAAAACAAAACATAGCGGCATGGTTATGGAAGATGTTTTATGGAAAAAAAAACATTTTTGCTCTATTGTCATTATCCAGGGAGGAAACGGGAGACTATACGTTTGTATGGAAAAAATGGCGCCCACGTTTCCTCTTAACGCAGTTTAAATATCAATTAGGCGACTAAACATTTACGCGTCCTTCGCTTCTTTCTGGGATTACTCTTTGCTATACCAAATTTGTTTTTTAAGTGCTTACAATGTAAATAGTTTAGATTACTGGAGAGAAGTTAAATTTTTCGGGAGTATTAGGTATAACAGACTGACAGCGAAGTCTATCCAATTTCTGTGTAGGTATTTAAACGAAGATTTCTGTTTAATTTACATCTTATTAAACTTAGTTAAAACTTTGATCATCTATCCGAGATGACAAGATACTGAAGAGTTGGAGTTAATATTCCATAACTTGACTAACTACATACCTACTTATCTATTTTGAATTATTTTGCCTTAGATATCGGTATTAAAGTTCTCGAGTGGCGACCGCGCACCGGAAAACGTAGCGTAGGCAGGCCTCCTAATTGGTGAGGTGAGGTTGCGGGAAGCTGGGATGCAGCGCAGAACTGACTTAACCATGACATTTTTTCTTAGCCATGTTTGATAGAAATCCATTCAGCCGTTCACGCTGAAACGATAAGAGATAAAGAGGTGGACCTCTAACTCTTACTAAACTAAAACATTGTACACCCTAAACAAATATAAGGTGCAATAAAAAACAAAATGGCCGCCAATAGTCAAGTTGCCTTGATTTGATTTAACATTGGTCGGGGGTTTTACTCATTATTGTCAAGTAAAGATAATAATTGGGGGAGGCCTTTGTCCAGCAGTGGACGTCTTTCGGCTGGTATGATGATGACGATGATGAGATATCGGAATACTTCGTAATTTGAAAATCTGTATATACAAAAGGAAACCGTGACTAACAACTGACTGACTGACCTACCTATCAACGCACAGCTCAAACCACTGGACGGATCGGGTTGAAATTTGGGCATCCGCCAAGAAAGGATTTTGGTAAATTCCCACGGGTACGGCACAGAACGGGATCTGCGCGGGCAAAGCCGCAGGCAACAGCCAGTAATCAAATGATTTGTCCAAACTTTGAACATTTATCTTTCTTTTTTAGGGTTCCGTAACAAAAGGATAAAAACGGGACCCTATTACTAAGACTTCGCTGGCCGTATTTCAGGCTGTATTATATGAACCGTGATAGCTAGATAGTTTAAAATTTTCATTAATGATGTATTTTTGTTGCCGCTAAAACAACAACTACTAAAAATTTGAAAAAGTGGAAAAACAAAATGGGTCTCCATAAACAATACGTGTTTTTTTAAACTTCAAGAAACTAGCGCCATCTAGTATGATGGTACGGAACCCTATGTGTGCGGTTCTGACTCGCACTTGGCCGGTTTGTGAGACAAGAAACTAGCGCCATCTAGTATGATGGTACGGAACCCTATGTGTGCGGTTCTGACTCGCACTTGGCCGGTTTGTGAGACAAGAAACTAGCGCCATCTAGTATGATGGTACGGAACCCTATGTGTGCGGTTCTGACTCGCACTTGGCCGGTTTGTGAGACAAGAAACTAGCGCCATCTAGTATGATGGTACGGAACCCTATGTGTGCGGTTCTGACTCGCACTTGGCCGGTTTGTGAGACAAGAAACTAGCGCCATCTAGTATGATGGTACGGAACCCTATGTGTGCGGTTCTGACTCGCACTTGGCCGGTTTGTGAGACAAGAAACTAGCGCCATCTAGTATGATGGTACGGAACCCTATGTGTGCGGTTCTGACTCGCACTTGGCCGGTTTGTGAGACAAGAAACTAGCGCCATCTAGTATGATGTTACCGATCCCTATGTGTGCGGTTCTGACTCGCACTTGGCCGGTTTATAGAAACTAGCGCCATCTAGTATGATGGTACGTACCCTATGTGTGCGGTTCTGACTCGCACTTGGCCGGGTTGTGAGACAAGAAACTAGCGCCATCTAGTATGATGGTACCGATCCCTATGTGTGCGGTTCTGACTCGCACTTGGCCGGTTTATAGAAACTAGCGCCATCTAGTATGATGGTACGTACCCTATGTGTGCGGTTCTGACTCGCACTTGGCCGGTTTGTGAGACAAGAAACTAGCGCCATCTAGTATGATGGTACGGAACCCTATGTGTGCGGTTCTGACTCGCACTTGGCCGGTTTGTGAGACAAGAAACTAGCGCCATCTAGTATGATGGTACGGAACCCTATGTGTGCGGTTCTGACTCGCACTTGGCCGGTTTGTGAGACAAGAAACTAGCGCCATCTAGTATGATGGTACGGAACCCTATGTGTGCGATTCTGACTCGCACTTGGCCGGTTTGTGAGACAAGAAACTAGCGCCATCTAGTATGATGGTACGGAACCCTATGTGTGCGGTTCTGACTCGCACTTGGCCGGTTTGTGAGACAAGAAACTAGCGCCATCTAGTATGATGGTACGGAACCCTATGTGTGCGATTCTGACTCGCACTTGGCCGGTTTGTGAGACAAGAAACTAGCGCCATCTAGTATGATGGTACGGAACCCTATGTGTGCGGTTCTGACTCGCACTTGGCCGGTTTGTGAGACATGAAACTAGCGCCATCTAGTATGATGGTACGGAACCCTATGTGTGCGGTTCTGACTCGCACTTGGCCGGTTTGTGAGACAAGAAACTAGCGCCATCTAGTATGATGGTACGGAACACTATGTGTGCGATTCTGAATCGCACTTGGCCAGTTTGTGAGACAAGAAACTAGCGCCATCTAGTATGATGGTACGGAACCCTATGTGTGCGATTCTGACTCGCACTTGGCCGGTTTGTGAGACAAGAAACTAGCGCCATCTAGTATGATGGTACGGAACCCTATGTGTGCGGTTCTGACTCGCACTTGGCCGGTTTGTGAGACAAGAAACTAGCGCCATCTAGTATGATGGTACGGAACCCTATGTGTGCGGTTCTGACTCGCACTTGGCCGGTTTGTGAGACAAGAAACTAGCGCCATCTAGTATGATGGTACGCAACCCTATGTGTGCGGTTCTGATTCGCACTTGCCCGGTTTGTGAGACAAGAAACTAGCGCCATCTAGTATGATGGTACGGAACCCTATGTGTGCGGTTCTGACTCGCACTTGGCCGATTTGTGAGACAAGAAACTAGCGCCATCTAGTATGATGGTACGGAACCCTATGTGAGCGGTTCTGACTCGCACTTGGCCGGTTTGTGAGACAAGAAACTAGCGCCATCTAGTATGATGGTACGGAACCCTATGTGTGCGGTTCTGACTCGCACTTGGCCGGTTTGTGAGACAAGAAACGAGCGCCATCTAGTATGATGGTACGGAACCCTATGTGTGCGGTTCTGACTCGCACTTGGCCGGTTTTTTATGGTAAAGCTGTGTTGGCTCGTGAACTAAACCTTTTCAATTCTATTCAGATTTTATTTGTCAAAACTTTTAACATTTATCGGAGATGACAACAGGCTAAACATTACATAACAAGAGTATCGTTTTTTAATCATTGGTAAGCCCTTGGCATCATCTTAACTAATGGTAAGTGACGATGATGCCGAATATGGAAGCGGGCTTACCAAGATTCTCCATCAAAATGGGGAACTGGCTATCGTATCTTCAAGCCGGTGAGACTTAGTGAAGATGATGGCAGCTACCCAGGGAGGATTTTAAAATACCCTTTCACCAATCAAACGGAGTCTTACAAAATTATTCTCCGCCTGGAATCGAACCCGCGACCTACTGATGTGAAGTTCATGGATTTTAACATTACACCACAGAGGTGGTTGAACTGAGTCTAGCTCCCTTGTTACTTAATTGGAATTACTTTGTCTTAGATATTTTTATACTGCGTAGTTTGCCGATAATCAAACAATACAGTGTGGTCCCTCTTTCTAAAAAATCCGGTCAAGTACCACATGAACTAGTTGACAGGATTCCGTACTTTTCCGTTTTCCGTAAGAGTTTAATTAGTGTAGGAGGTTCAGTAGTTTCAGAGAAAATGGAGAATGCTGGTTTTCGTACATTTTATGAAATATCTTTTAAATTATGCATTCCAAAATTATGGAAAAACTGTTTTTAATTATTTTTTTATAGGATCCCTTTTTCAATATGTCGCACGATACACTTGATTTTTTTAACTATCTAATTTTCTCGCTAAAACTTAAATTCGATCGTTCACGCTATACGTCCGTGATTAGGTTAATAAAATGATGAAGCTCTATAAAATAATACACCTACCTAATTTCATATTTTTTCATCCAGTAGATTTAGAGAAAACAGATGGACGGACAGACATACTTTTTCATGGAATTTAAGTACGGAACCCTAAAAACCTGAAAAAAATCATTAACAGGGACGAAAAAAACTATAAACCAATTATTTTAAAAAAGTTTTTTGGTCTCCCTTTAAGAAACACGGCTAATCAGTCTATTAATTAATATGTATGGGAAAGTCGATTGAGAAATGATCGATTGAGTATGAGAAATTAGACTGAGAAATGATCGATTGAGTATGAGAAATTAGACTAACAAATGATCGATTGAGTATGAGAAAGTCGATTGAGAAATGATCAATTGTGTATGAGAAATCTGATTGAGAAATGATCGATTGAGTATGAGAAAGTCGGTCAAGAAATGATCGATTGAATATGAGAAAGTCGATTGAGAAATGATCGATTGAATATGCGAAAGTCGATTGAGAAATGATCGACTGAGTATGAGAAACTCAAATTTTTATTCCGAAGAGTTTTTTGAGCAGAAGCTTATATTTTTTGAATTCTTTATAAATATCTGTTGTCATCTTTAATAAGAAAACATTTAGAACCATAAAAACAATCAAAAATATCCATCTTCATTTTAAAAACAACCTGTTTGCTACGCGCCACTGTCTCTTCTACCATGTTCAGATTTAAAGGTCAACTCTTCATCATCATCATCATAATATCAGCCGAAAAACGTCCACTGCTGGACAAAGGCCTCCCCCAAGGATTTCCACGACGACCAGTCTTGCGCCACCCGCATCCAGCTGCTTCCCGCGATTTTTACCAGGTCGTCGGACCGCTGCGTGAGAGGCCTGCCTACGCTACGTTTTGCGATGCACGGTCGCCACTCCAGAACTTTACTGCCCCAACAGCCATCTGTTCTACGAGCTATGTGCCCTGCCCACTGCCACTTCAGTTAGCTATGTCGGTTATTTTGGTTCTCTTGCGGATCTCAACTCTTATCTGTGGACAATTTCACCGGGCCAACCCCCCTGTAAAGACAGATACTTATCTGTTCACATAATGCTCCAATTAATGTGTGCCTCAAGTCTCACGTCAGACCAATTTCGTTACATAATCTGTCCCTTCGGAGCACGAAGCTAATAACGTTAAAATTCGACCCAAGATTCTGGATGTTCGTGTAGAATGGGACCAATTTTACATGTCGGTGAATTAATACGTAAGTTTAAGGCCTATGTTTATCTGTCTGCGTATCTGTATATTTCATCGTATCTCCTAAACGGGTGGACTGATTTCAATGCTGCTTTTTTATTTTATTTGAAAGCTAGCTTATTCGAGTTGGTTCTTAGCCACGTTTCATAGAAATTCATTCAGCCGTTCATGGATATGGTCAACTTCCCGCTGAAACGATAAGAGATAAAGAGGTGGATCTCTATCTCTTACTAAACAAAAACATTGTACACCCTGAGCAGATGTAAGGTGCAATAAAAATCGAGATAGCGGAAAACAAAATGGCCGCCAAAAGTCAAGTTGCCTTGATTTAGTTTAACTTTGGTCGGGGGTTTTACTTTATTATTGTCAAGTACAGATTGGGGAGGGGGCCTTGGGGGAGTCCTTTGTTCAACAGTGGACGTCTTACGGCTGATATGATGATGATGATGACGACCGATAATAGTGTTTTAGTTAACTACCGCGAATCGAAGTGTCGTGGCTTCTTATGACTTCTGTAGCGGCTTCGATCATGCATACAGGTTAACTGATTACAAACAAGGTCATAACCTCGATGTGACTGATTATTAGTGATCCCAGCGATAGCTTGACACGTCCGTTTTGCTCACAGATCACGACTACTTGTGTTCTTCTCAATGCTCCGTCAAAAAGTGTCTGTCCCGAAACTGACTGCCAGCTAATATGTCCTCTCAACTCAGTGTTGCCACCTTAATCACAAACAGCCTACCGCTAATGCGTCATCTTTGCTACCACATACGATCGGCTCACGAGTACAAGCGATTGTCACGCCACCACCTAATACCTGACGTTCGATCCAAATAAAGTGTAACGATCTATGTAAACGTATCTCGAGCTTGGTATTGGTCGCGTTTTCAACGACGCTCCGACGTACATAATAATATGTGCTACCAGTGAATACTGAACCGAAGCGGAGAGACCAGCTCGAGGGCAAAGTGTTACTTCCCACTTACGTACGGCCGACCACAGATAACGAATCTAACAAACATTATTGTTCCAGATCTCGCCTTCAAGATCCTCACATGGCTCGGGTACTCCAACTCTGCGTTCAACCCCATCATCTACTCCATCTTTAATACTGAGTTTCGGGAGGCCTTCAAGAAGATACTCACTTCCAGGTAGACGGTTATTGTTAAATAAAATAATAATAAAATAAATATTCTGGGACAAATCACACATGGTCATCTGGCCCCAAAGTAGGATTCCCTGTGTTATGGGTTACCAGAGACTGATATACATACTTACATACGTTTAAATACATACATATATAGATATATTTAACACCCAGACACAGAGCAAACAAATATGCTCATCACACAAATGCTTGCCCCGGGTGGGGATCGAACCCACAACCCTCGGATCAGTAGTCAAGGGCACTAACCACTGAGCCACCGAGTCAGTCAATTAGTGTGTAATTTACTAACAGACCTCCAATAACTAGGAATTCATTAAACATTTAAAACCCGACTGCGTAAATACTTAACCTCTGTTTTTGGCCAGTCGGCTAAAAGTGTATCCTATGTCACTCACGGCATCGAGACTAATCTAACGATTAATACCTCAAACGTTAAAATCCTTCAGGCCGTTCAGGCTGTAGCAGGGAACATAGAAATCTACATACATACATACACTCGAAACACATAACCCTCCTTCTGAGGCAGTCGGGTAAAAAGGAGGAAGTGCTCAATACGACTGTATGTTTTAGGGTTCAGTACCCAAAGGGTAAAAACGGGACCCTATTACTAAGACTTCGCTGTCCGTCCGTCTGTCACCAGGCCGTAAATCATGAACCGTTATAGCTAGACAGTTGAAATGTTCACAGATGATGTATTTCCGTTGCCTCTTTAACATAAAAATTAGAAAAAGCTAAATTCTCCACACAAAAACTGTTTTTTTTAACGTGAAGAAACTAGCGCCATCTCGTATGATGGTACGGAACCCTTTGAGCGCGGTTCTGACTCGCACTTTACCGGTTTCTTATTTAACGTGTAAAAAAAATGCCGTAAAAAAGTTAACCAGAATAATAATCACACTTATCTTCGAAAAGAAGGGGTTATGGGTTTCGCATAGATCTGAGTTTATTTCATAGCTAGTCGTCCGCCCGCGGCTACGCCCGCGTTGTTTTGGATTTTCCCGTGAGAATAAGACATTAGCCTATGTCGCCTATGTAGCCTATGACCTATTCCAGGACCTAACTTATATCTGTGTCAAAATTTCATCCCGATCCTTCCAGTGGTTTAAGCGTGAAAGAGTTACAAACGTCCATAAATAAATAATAAATAAATAAATATTCTGGGACAAATCACACATGGTCATCTGGCCCCAAAGTAGGATTCCCTATGTTATGGGTTACCAGAGACTGATATACATACTTATATACGTTTACATACATACATATATAGATATATTTAACACCCAGACGCATAGCAAACAAATCTGCTCATCACACAAATGTTTGCCCTGGGTGGGGATCGAACCCACAACCATCGGATCAGTAGTCAAGGGCACTAACCACTGAGACACCGAGTCAGTCATACATACATCCTCTTCACGTTTATAATATTATTCGCTTTTTCCCGCGGCTTCGCCCGAGTGGACATCATGTTTATGACTGTATTTAAGGGTGATTAGTAAATTATGTCGTTTCCCACCTACTCAACCATCTCTGTTCAAAAAATCACAACAATCGAGTATTTATTTAGTTCCCTCAGGAACTGCATCAGATTATGCTGTTTTTCCGGGATAAAAAGTAGCCTATGTCCTTTCCCGTGACACAGGCTACCTGCATGCCAAATTTAATAAAGATTGATCAAGGCGTTGAAGCGTGAAAAGGTAACAAACAAACAAACACATTTTCACATTAATAATATTAGTAAGGATTAGTAGAATAGTCATAAATTACAGGCCAAAAAAATGGAGGCGAATTGTGGACCTCTCCCATACACAAGTACAGTCACCAAAAATATTGCATCCGAAATTTTTTTTTTATTCCCAATTGGTAAACCCTTGACAACATCTCACCTGGTGGTAAGTGACGATAATAACTAAATCGTTTGTAACAAACGCATAAGGACCGGTCGTCCTGGAAATCCTTGGTGGAGGCCTTTGTCCAGCAGGACGTTTTTCGGTTGATATGATGATGATAATGATGAAACGTATAAGGCCAATGATGTTGAAAATGATATTCAAAATCATATCAATTTGTTTGCTCCGTCAGTTGTTTTTTTGAAATGTCATTCACAACCGTTGCATGAAGTTAGACACTCCCTGCCGCTTTCTAGATTGCGACTTCACCCCCCTCGTCACCCAGATTTATACAGATTGGTTACAGTTTGGTTCTCGAACGTATGGGATTTCGCCGTCATTTTGTTTCCTCCGTCATTTGTTTGTATGAAGTGTCCGAGATGTGCCTGTGCCTGGCAGTAGGAACATTTATAGGTTGTAACGATACGTTTCCTTAATAGTTAGCGACACTTAAAATAAACTAGTTGTTTTTTTATAGATACCCACCGTGCTGTGGATACCAAAGCGTCCGCGCCAACACACCAACCAGAAACGAGAACTTTGTCACCGACTACGGCACAAAAACCCTGGTCGTCCGAAGAAGTGGCTCCCTCGGTCTGTCGGGGGTAGATCCGACCCCAAGGTCTTCAGCCGAGTCAGTCAAGCCGTTGAGGGAATACCATATTTGACAAGAAGACGGCTGCAGCGACAACCAGTTGCTGGACCAAAGTGATGTTGTATGACTTGAGGGTCAGTGCGATGTGTATATTTTTTTACGGACTCAAAGTGTCGTGTCCGAATTGCTGGTTTAGAGATATTTTTCAGGAACGCTGGCCACGTAATATTTGTAATTAACGAAAGATTTTTGGAATGAATACTTGTTTCAATAATCTTTTAACTATGTTGATGTAAGCAATGTTGGGAAATGTGTAAGCAAAAAGTTAAGAATTTCGTTTTTGAATGGTGTAGTGTGAGGCTGTGTGTTAGGGCTGATTCAGACAGTGAGTGAATGGACGCTTAGCGTAGGGTGTATTCTTCTATAGAGGATGTAACAAAATTATTGTAGGACCCGTTAACTGAGGCTTCACCCTGAACAACTTACCCCGGTAATCCATAATCAATTCGCAAAAAAAACTCTTCATACATAAAGATCAGCTGATTATCAAATTTTGTGCATTATTGAATGGAATATTTTTTTTTTGAATTGACTATGGGTTTTTTGGGGAAAGTCGTTCGCTATAATGTGTAAAACCCCAGTCAACAGGTGCTATACCAATTTTGTTACACCTGTATAGGCATTGCATATTGAACTCTATCTTAATATACAGAAGATTAAAAACACTTTGGCGAATCAAAGCTCTTCGCAAAGCGCAAAGTAGCTAATAATGTCCATAGTTTTTATGCATTTGTACGCGCCTTCGCGTCAAGTTACCCCCAATGTGCATTTTTACGCGCCTTCGCTTCAAGTTGCCCCCAATGTGCATTGGTACGCGCCTTCGCGACAAGTCACTCCAATTTTCATTGTACGCGACATGGCATCAAGTCGCCCCCGTGGTGCATTTGTACGCGCCTTCGCGTCAAGTCGCCCACGATGTGCATTTGTTCGCGCCTTCGCGTCAATTCGCCCCCATGGTGCATTTGTACGCGCCTTCGCGTCAATGTCACTCCAATTTTCATTGTACGCGACATGGTGTCAAGTCGCCTCCATGGTGAATTTGTACGCGCCTTCGCGTCAAGTCGCCCCCATGGTGCATTTGTACGCGCCTTCGCGTCATTGTCACCCCGAATGTGCATTTTACGCTCCGTCGTGTCAAGTCGCCCCCAATGTGAATTGACCCACAAGTTTATATAAATAATTAAATAGAGAGAGAAATGACATACTCGTTAGACTAATCGAAAATATATTTGTGAATGTTATAAATAAAAACACGAGCTTCTTAATCGTTAACTTTCTATCTTGTATTATTAATTGACGTGACTTCCACGATCTCACACTTGTGAATTTACTTTTGCGTATTAATGAATTATAATTTCATTCTGAAAATCCTGTGATAATTTTGTAAGTACCTTTATAAATTATAGTCTTTAGAAAACCGTTTTGTAAATATTATAAAACGTTATTTATATATGATTGCCAAACTGAACAAAACTTATTACCCAATTTTTTTTTAATGATATTTTTTTATTATTATTCACAATTGGCAAGCCCTTGGCATCATCTCACTTTGATTTAATGATTTCATGAAATGCTTAACTAACGGCTAAAATTGCTTAATATAAAACTGAAGATCAGATCACAATATAAAATAGAAATGATGTGTTTGTCTTTTAAATATATTCATTTTTGTCTAGTCAAAACCTAAGTCCTGCTTCGCGACCCATTCTCAAATAATTAAACTATTAATGTTACTTCTCCTTCATTAAGCCACAAATGTATTAGCATGAATATTTATAGTAATATTATATTGAAAATATAGTAGTGACATTGACAAAACTAATTGTTTTGTTATGTTCCCCGAGATATAACAAACAAAATTTCGTGACCTATGTTCCGTATGATTTGATTATTGTACAAAACTTGAGAGAAATATGTCAATGTCCTAATGAAAATTAAAATATTATTAATTAATTGAATGGGGAAAAGCGCTAAAACTTACATAGATTTAAGTTAAAAAACATAAATTTTGTGTAAATATTTACTTCTCATGTACATTATGAATTTAACATCAGCAAGTATGCATCATTTGCCAGAGTTAAAACTTGATGTGGTAGCACGCATCAAAAAATTTTTTTTTAGTGTGATTTGCGAAATTCCCAAAAAAATATTGGAATAAGATAATGTTTACTACCAAATACCATTGTATCATAACGAGCAGTAGCGCTTTCATTTTGCTGTAGCAATAACCTGGATATAGATAGAGTACAGTCAAGGTCAAAAATATACATACGTTCAAAACATCAGAAATATGTATTCACGACCTGATGTATATGTCGCAGGCATACTGTATAATTCGTCATTATACATACGGTCAGGCAAATTATAAAATGGCGAGGGCGGGGAGGCATTTAAATCAATCAAACCTGACCGAACCTAAAATCGGTCGTTTCGCGAGCTCATTTACAATCTGCCGTACGGCATTTCGACAATTTTCCTGACTCGGCATTGACCGTTAATATACGGACGAATTATTACAATTTGCCTGGCTCGGCATTTTAAAATCTGCGTACAGAATTTTACATTTTGTCTGACCGTTTACATACGGACGAATTATTACAAATTGCCTGAATCGGCGTACAACATTTAACATTTTACATACGGAAGAATTATATAACTTGCATGACTGTATGTAAAATAAATAATCATACAATTTGCCTGCCACATATATACGATATAATCTGATGGATACATATTTTCGGTGCTTTAAACGTATCTATATTCTAGAACTTGACTGTACACAGCGAATGCTTTAGTGTGATTGTCATAAGAGGGCGTATAAAGCAAAATGTATTTGAACTTGCCATCCCGCTTAAAAACACAGCAAAAGTCGCGAAAATAGAGTTTTTATTTAATAAATCAAAAATGAGGAACTTAAAATGGTATAATGATCCCTCGGTCACCTTCAAACGAATTATTTTTCAGGTTTTATGTTTAAATGAGTTTCTCTGATATAGAGTATTTGTTTGAAAAATTGACATTAGTGTAATTTTAAAGGTAACTTTGCAATGTTTTGTACATATATTTCTGTATTGAACTACGAGTAATAGCGTTACTAAAGTCAGCCAGAGTCAGATATTCCACTATTTCAGTGTTTTATTTAATTTTTAAAACTAAGCATATTATTTCAGATAAATCATTTCTAAAATGTTCATTTTTTTTATAACCCTTCTTTACGTGTTCAATAATTGAAAGTGTTAACCAATAAATATCTTTGTATAACAAAAAATATAGAAAATAATTTTACGAAATTGGTCAATTCAAAAATTATAATATTAAATGTTACCATGTAGTTGTGACTTGTATTATAGACTGTAAATACTAAACTTAATGAAAAAAAAACATGTGAAGCTCATAAAATAGGTAAGTTAGTTATTAAACGGTTATCATAAAATAACATTTTTTTCCCAAGAAGTTCAGTCAAGTAATAGATATATAAGAGGAAATAGGGGTGCCATTCTTTCTATACAAACGTAGTCCCCTGTTTCCTCCCTGGATAATGACAATAGAGCAAAAATGTTTTTTTTTATAAGACCTATAGCTACCATGGCCATGCCCCTATTTGGTTTTACCCATATTCTAATTATAAAAAAAAGTAGGAGCCTTCTAAAACTAAGAAATTTGCCCATTTGAAACGTCATTTAGAGACACCCACCAAAAAATAATACGCATATTTACAAACAAAAAAAAACGAAAACCTAGAGGCAAGGTAAAGCGATCTTTTTTATATATTTTTTTTAATTAGTCAGCAGGCTTCATTTCATTAACCGTATTAGTAGTTAGACAGTTGAAATTTTCAGTGTGTGTATTTCTGTTGCCGCCATAACAACAAATTATTTTAAAAAAATGTGAAAAATTAAGGGTAATTTATTAAATTAACAATTTAATCAATTCATACAAATAGTATTTTTACAGGTATTTTTAATTAACCTGTATCGTAAAAACGGTAATACACACTCGCGTTGATTTCGTTTCTTTGTAATGTGAAAAGGTATCATTTTAATAGTTGTGTGGAAAGGTGTGTGGTGGTACGGAACCCTCGGAGCGCGTGTTCGACTCGCACATGGCCGGTTTTTTTGTATTGTTTTGTGCTATGCTATAAAATATTTCAATTCAATTCAATAATTAAATTATTAAGGGCGCTTCTTCTCATGAAACTGACCTACTTTTTTTATCCACACCATCGCAATGGGGAACTGGCTATCTTATCTTCAAGCCGGAACACATCAATGCTTTTAACATTGATGCTTGGCGGCAAGACTTAGATAAGATGGTGGTAGCTAGCTAGGCGGGCTAAGGAAATGCCCTTCCCTTACCAAACCGAGTTATACAAAGTTAGATTTCGTCGGAAATCGATCCCGCGACCTCCTGATGTAAAGCTAATGGATTTGACCATTACGCCACGGAGGCGATTAACTGTTGTTCTACAACTTTATAAATATAATAAAAAATGACTTCCCATACAAATTTTGCTAATCAACAGTTTGATTCGTATTGGAAAACAGTTCAGTTCAGTTTAATGATTAGTATATACGCTGTGTTTATTCTAACTTTTTAGGGTTCCGCACCCAAAGGGTAAAAACGGGACCCTATTACCTACTAAGACTTCACTGTCCGTCCGTCTGTCTGTCTGTCACCAGGTTGTATTTCATGAACCGTGATAGCTATACAGTAGAAATTTTCACAGATGATGTATTTCTGTTGCCGCTATAACGACAAATACAAAAAAAAATAAAAAGTGAATAAATAAGAGGGTCCCCATACAAAAAACGTGATTTTTTCAAAATAGTAACTAGTGACATCTAGTATGCTGCTACGGAACTCTTTTTGTGCATTTCTGACTCACACTTGGCTGGTTTTAAGGGTTTCGTACCCAAAGGGTAAAAATGGAACCCTATTACTGAGAATTCGCTGTCCGTCTGTCTGCACGTCCGTCCGTCTGTCACCAGGCTGTATTTCATGAACCGTGATAGCTGCACCGTGGAAAATTGTCACAGATGATGTATTTCTGTTACCGCTATAACAACAAATACTAAAAAACAGAATAAAATTAAAGTTCAAGGGGCTCCCATACAACAAACGTGATTTTTTTTTGCTCGAATATTGAGTTGTATTTTTCTTTAAAAAAATAAATGATTAAATTAAAATAAAATTAATATCTAAGGGCATACAACAAACGTGATTTTTATAGATAATGGTACGGAACTCTTCGTGCGCGGGTCCGACTCACACTTGGCCGTTTTTTTTAAATACGCGATTGGTAAGTCAGTTTTTTTAACATATTCAGCGTTTCCACTTAAGGTATTTTTAAGTTGATCTGATGATGAACTATGGAGTTGGAATCAATGTCCCAGGATCGTAAATTTTTTTGTGAAGAAACAAAAAATCCTGCTGTGTTCGCCCTTTAAAAAATAAGAAACATGCATTACGTTATAGGGTCCCCATAATGCTCAGCCCGTAATGCAAGACCTATTTAAATGAACAGAGCGTGATTCTTTTTTAAAAGATTTTATTTAACTTGCAATGTATGTACTCGTATGTTTGGTCGGGTGGAATCTTGCAAGTTAAATTTGACCCGGTTTCCGATTGAGCTGAAACTTTGCACGCATATGTATATCGCGTGACAATACAATATTAAAAGCTTGCACCTACTTTTTTATGTTTTTTGAAACATATTTACTATTTCTCGAAGTAATTTGCTGAACGACGAACAATATCGTTTCCTTTTATATTTTATATTAATAATTTAGAACTAATTGTACCATAGAAACTGGAATATTTAACACTTTATTAAATGTCTAAACGAGCTAAATAGTAAATAGTCTAACAAAATATTCAGAAAAAAAACAGGTATTAGAACTATCTTGAGCGATATAGTAAATGTATGTTCACAGGCCAGCACATCCAGCTACACACTTTGGATTTTGTGTAGTTCTTATGCTGAATGCGTATGGATCAGAATCGCACTCCGAGTGTATAGCTTGATGTGCTGGGCCTCTACATTACCTAACTTTTTTGAAGTAGAACATATCACTAGATACAATATATAATAAGTATATATATACAGAAATATATAGACCTTAGAGTATTATAGATCTAATGATTTATTAAAATATAGAATTGTCATCAAATAATCGGAGATGAAATATATTATTGTATTAGATCCGTATGAATAGTTATATAAACTTTATTGGTTATGTTACACAAAACGTGATTAAAATGAACTTTAACTCATTATCATAAAAAAAAAACATTTTAAAACTTTTATTACTTGAGAAAACAAGTAGTATATATTTATGTTACATAAAACGTTGTAAATATATCTATTTTCTATGTAAATGTTTCTAAATATATTATTTGTCTTGAACTCACAAGGCATTTATACCAAAGCTGGCATTTGGTTAGTTAAGGGTTGTAGTTAAAATAAATTATAATGAACTAAAAGTGTATTTTTATTTCAAACTAGCTGTTTCCCGCAGCTTCACCCTCGTGGACAACGTTTTCATGACTTTTCGAGGTTACGCAGTACAGAAAAAAGTAGCCCATATGTTAATTTGGTCCTATTCTGTCTATCTACGAAATTTCAGCCAGATCCGTTTAGTAGTTTTTGCGTGAAAGTGTAACAAAAATACATCCATATAGCCATATACTCTTACAAACTTTCGCGTTTATAATATTAGTAGGATTATGTTACGCCCCGCGGCTCTGTCCGCCGTATTAATGAAGTAATACAATTTATATAAATATGAAATTTCTCGAATTTTCCAGAACTTTCCAGAAAGTTATCGAACTTTTGAGAAGTTACTCGATGTACAGGATGCAATAAATTCGGTGTATGTCCCGGTGACTGCAGCTTCTACTCATTATACTGAGCAATTTTTGTTCAACGACTGCAGAAAACGCAAAAAAAAACAATTCTTCATACAAATCGATCAGCTGATCAACCAATTTTGAAAATTTTTGTATGGTTTTTTTTAAGAATTGAATATGGATTTCCTCCTTTCCTTCCTTTAAATTAATCTTTATACACTATTCTAAAGTTCGACAATTTCAATCGAAGTGGGGGACGCGGGGTTCACGCGTACCAAGGGACGCCAGCCCCCCGCGTCACGCGCGCGCTTCCTACCTGCGCAAGCGATCGCCATTTGTGTCCAACTTGTACGCCGCGACTATAATTGTACCTATACCAACCAATCAAAAAAAAGCAAAAGGGAAACAAAAGTATTGACATATGAAACTGTCAAATCCATACTAAGTTTTGTGCTTTTTTATATATTTTTTTGTATAATGTATATACTTAAACGACTGATTAAAGAAAAAAGCACTAGGACAAAAAAGTGAATTTTTCACGTCAATAAGGTAATATAATAACGATCTGTAACCATTTACTGAGTTCTATAGAGTTGGCCCTGATCATGTTCTGAAATTCTAGTTCGTGGATAGATTTAAATTTCAAAATACTTTATTTCCAAAAAAAATTCGAAATATTTTTTTTATATAATCTATCCAACAATATTAAATCACTATAATTAAGTGACACTATTTTTTAAAAATAATATTATCTATCCAACAATTAAAAATCACTATTATTCAGTAACACATTTTCTTTGAAAATATAATCTATCCAACAATTATATATCCCTATTATTTAGCGACAATACATTTTTTTAAAGTAATCTATCCAACAATATGTACTCATAATCCTTACTAATATTATAAATGTGTTTGTTTGCTACCTTTTCACGCTTCAACGCCTTGACCATTCTTTAAGAAATTTGGCATGCAGGTAGCCTGTGCCACGGGGAAGGACATAGGGTACTTTTTATCTCGGGAAAATAGCATAATCCAATGCAGTTCCTGAGGGAAATAAAAAAATACTCGATTGTTGTGATTTTTTGCACAGAGATGGTTGAGTAGGGGGGAAACTACATCATTTACTAATCACCCTTAAAGACAGTCATAAAAACGATGTCCACGCGGGCGGAGCCGCGGGAAAAAGCTAGTAATACTATAATTTCGTGGCTTGCTTAATAGTATTAAGTTTAGAATCGGCCCAACTATTTTCATCCAATTTTAAGTATATATAGGAAACGAAAACCAACGTAACCGACCGTTGGAGTACCAAAGTAACCGACATAGCTCTCAGAATTGCTAAACTTAAGTGGCAGCGGGCTGGGCACATAGCTCGTAGAACAGATCTCCGCTGGGGCAGTAAAGTTCTCGAGTGGCGACCGCGCACCGGAAAACGTAGCGTAGGCAGGCCTCCCACTCGGTGGACTGATGACAAGGTGAAGGTCGCGGGAAGCCGCTGGATGCGGGCAGCGCAGAACCGGTCGTCGTGGAAATCCTTGGGGGAGGCCTATGTCCAGCAGTGGACGTCCTTCGGCTGATATGATGATAGTATCTAAACGATTTTGTGAATACGCTCTTAACATTTTGATATTGTGTTATTTTTCACCCGGTGATTTTTCACTCGGTGATTTTTTTTGTGTGTATCTGTGTCATTGGCTGAGCCTGTAGCTTAAACGGCTTATTGGATTTTGAGTGTCATAGGATACATTTTAACCTGACCACCCAAAAAAAGAGTTTAATGTTGTTATGAACTCGAATTTTTTTTTTTAGTGTTCAGGTTATTGGTAAAACAAGAACTAACTAAAAAAAATTAAAATTCTAAAAACATAGCTTACTACCTACCTACTTTTAACAGCAATCAACGATATAATTACGTTGACCGGGCCTGACGAAATGAAAGAGGAAAACGTATTGAAAATATAAATGAAACGCGAGAAAAATAACATTATTGCTACATGGACCTTATCTAGCAATACAAGTTTATGGATAGCTGGAGTAAATTGTCGCTTTTACTTATGAAGGTGTTGTGATGGCGAATAAATCGCAGTTGAGATTTTGATAGGGATCGATTGTCTTACAGTATATTATTTATTTACTTTCAATGAGAACTTACAGTTTCCCAAAACATAGGTTTACCAATTGTGAATAATTTTTTTTTAAAAAAAAAACATTCTTACTATCTAGTAGGTAGTACCTACTAGATTACACGTGTTCTTAAATATTCGTTAAGTACAGAAAAAAAAATTGTAGAAAAGACAAAAAAAAAGTAAATGTGTGTGTGTGTGTGTATATGTATCTGTATGTGTGCGCGCGCGCATACGTCCGGTGCTGTAGTTATATATTATGATCGTTGACTGTCGGCAGAAGTTTTAAAAACAAAAGGAAGACGTGGAAGTTCCTTTAACGAATTTTAATATCAGGTTCACAAACGAAGCTCAGTTCAATGGATTGAAGCTAGATACAGTGACTTAACCTATGTGTCTTTTCGTTACGGCGTTTCAGCTCTTTCACACGGACACTCATATGTTCTGGGAAGTTAATGGTTGGGCAATCGGTTGTTCAACAACAGATGATGGTAACTATAGCGGTAACAAGTCCCAAAACCATTTTGATTTTTTAGGGTTCATCATTACATCAGCTCATATATGCGTCCCCACCGAGGGGCTCGAGTCTACCCTGAATTAGGGCGATCGGGCCTTAGTCGAACACGCGGGCCCAGTGCGAATTGGTCAACTTCACACAAAACCTTCGAGTTTCTTCGCAGATGTGTGTAGGTTTCCTCACGATGTTTTCTTTCACCTTACGAGCGTCGGATAAACGTATATATGAAATCTAAATCCGAAAACACATTCGAACGTGGCAGAATTCGAACCACACCTCCTGGACAGGACGTACCGGCCCTAGCTATTACGCCACCGACAATACGGTATTTTTACTACTAGTTATTTGAGTAACTTATTATCAACTGTCAAAAACTAAAGTTTGTTCTGCAATTATTCCCATTACTGACATAGTAACGTCATATTAACTGCCCTAGTCTTTAATGAACTAGTTTGCTCTTTTTAATAGATATACATTTAAAAATTATGTAAGATTTAAAATGAGTAAGTGTTTTTGCTATTATAAAAGAAATGCTATTTATTGAATTGTCTTTTTTTTAATTTTTTTATGCGGCAAAATAGACTATTGTAAAAACTAATAGCACGAAAATGTTCGCAATTCAATTCCATGTAATAGCTGTTATCACAACTTTTTAAATGTCAAAAAAAACACAAAACACGGTCTCGGTCAAACTATTTTTTATTGATATTGCCATCAAAAAGTTTAAATTGCCTCGCAAAAACGTCAGTTGCCAGATCGCAGCACTAATTTACTGAAATCCCGATATAAAAGGCAACCTTTATGTACTACACCAATCGTTTATTGCTGTGTAATGTTTTTGCAGTTCACTCCTTGAAAATTGCTTTTTATATACAGGGTGTTAAAAAATTGGTATAAGTCCCGTTAACAGGGGCTTCTAATCATCATACTGAACCATTTTTATTCTTTTACTTTGCTGAAATCGCTCATCAAAAATTAACTCTTCATACAAATCAATAGTATCAACATAGTGTAGGCAGGCCTCTCACTTGGTGGACCGATGACCTGGTGAAGGTCGCGGGAAGCCGCTGGATGCGGGCAGCGCAGAACCGGTCATCGTGGAAATCCTATGTCCAGCAGTGGACGTCCTTCGGCTGATATGATGATGATGACAAATCAATCAGCTGAATTAGCAGTTTTGTGCATTTTGGTATGGAGGTTTTTTTTTTGAGAATGGACTATGGGTTTCTTGGTCAAAGTTGTTCAGTGTGATGAGTAGAACCCTTAGATAACGGGTCCAACACATTTTTTTTATACCTGTTTAACCCGTATAGCGCGGTGAGCGTCGGTGGCGTAACGGCTAGAATCGCTAACTCATGTCCAGGAGGTCGTGGTTCGAATCCCGCCACGTACTACTGTATTTTCGAATTTTGAAATCATATCTAATACCTTTAAACGAGTAATCATCATCATCATCATATCAGCTCATATATACGTATACGTCCCCACCGAGGGTAATACGCTGATAGTGTAGCTTCCAAACGGTGAAAGAAAATTTTTCAAATCGGTGCAGTAGTTTTGAGCCTATTCAAGGCAAACAATCAAATCTTTCCTCTTTATAATATTAGTTTAGAAGTATAGATATAGAAGTATAGATATAGAAAATGGCTCCAACGACTTGCTTGAAAATTAGTATAAGAAGATTTTTGGGGGCGAAAAAATGGATTTAGTTTGGTCTCATCTCTGGGAAAACGTTATTTCCAACATTTTCGCACTGGAGTAGGGCGCGATACGAAATATACCGCGCAATAGGTATCTAGCGTATTTTTAAATGTTTTAATGGCTCTGGGTACTATGCCCCGAGCAACGCTCGGTCGCCCAGGTACTGTACGTTTATCTGGCGCTCTTAAGGTGAAGGAAAACGTCGTGAGGAACCCTGCACAGCACACGCCTGCGAATAAAGTTGAAGGTTGTGTATGAAGATAACCAACCTTTGACCAACCCGCACTGGACCCGCTTGGTTGACTAAGGCTTGATTGCTCTTATTCAAGGTAGGCTCGAATGGAGAGGAACAAGCTGATATGATGACAGGTCGCCGAGGTCCAAAAATTAGTGGGAAGCAAAATCGAGTGCAACAAAAAGGTGTCACATTTAATGTCAGTCACCTATATCATATATAAAATCAGGAAGGCTAAGGCTCCATGGCCATACAGCCTAAATCGTGACGCCTCAGGCTGAGCTCCGCGAAAGCCTGGAACGCTCCCTGAGAGGCCGGAGGCAAGGCAGTGACGTCAAAACTACTTGACGTTTCATGATGAGTAAACTCCAAGTAAACGCGCACTGGAGCTGACACACAGTTTATGCTAGTCGCACTATCATCATTTTCATATGAGCCGAAACACGTCACACATTTAATGATTAAAGGTGATTTAATGATGAATGATTATAATGTGTTACCGGAAGCAGGAAGATTAGAACCGTCGTCATGGAAACCCTTGGGGGGAGGCTTTTGTCCAGCAGTGGACGTGTCTCGTCTACGACACTCGGCTACGATCACTTATAATAATAATATGCACTTACCATCAGGTGAGGTGCAGCCAAACGTACTCAAATTTTTAATAAAAAAAAAAAAAAAAAAAAAAATATTATAAGTCATTGTAGTAATCGCAGACGAGTGTAATAACGGTTTGTCTTTTTGTGAAATTCGAATAAAATATACGTTAACTTTTATTTACTAAAAAACAATAAAATCTACGCACAAAACCGACTTTATCGGCACACCCTGGACACTGCATACAACGGTCGTGAAATTACATTTCTAAAAACAAATGACGGAGCAACCAAAATTACGGCGAAATCCTATAATTATGTACGTTCGAGAACCAAACTATAACCGATCTGTATCAATCTGGGTGACGAGGGGGTGAAGTTGGAATCAAGAGAGCGGCAGGGAGTGTCCATACTGTATGTTAGTACTAATATAATATATACTTTGTTATCGGTGTACTGTCCGAAAAATACACCGGAAATTTACTTCGTCCAATCCAATTTAGTCGAACCACAAAGAACCAATTTTTGTTGGGCAAATAAAGTTACATATAGCGACGATAACCGTTATTTTTGTTTCTTATCGAAGCTTTAATTACATTATTTATTCGCTTTTTGTGAAAAGAAACAGGGAAAATCGGAAAAGGTTTGAAAAAATCTACTAAAAAAAAATCACGCATTGCTACACAAATAAAATGGCACGTCCTATTAATGTTAACTTACGAGTGGAAGAAACAATAACATTTTTTTCAGTCAGTCGAGTTTTTTTTTCGTGTTTTTTTGGTCATAATTATACGGTAGAAAATAGGATTTGGCGTGGATTATTCGTATTTTTGGGCCAGATCAAAGTGTGTAATGTTTGTAAGCCGGCCAAGTGCAAGTCGGACTGGCTGAAAGTGGGGTTCCGTAGTTTTTTTTTAAATAATGTATATTGAAACAGAAAAAGTTATTTTTGGTGTTGGTAATAGAGCATTTTATATGAAAAATCTATGAACTTTTTACAAATCCAACTGCACGTCTTAAGCGAATTTTTCTGATTTTACATTTTATTTTTAATAATTTTTAAATTTAGTTTTTGACGATCACCTCACTATTTGTGCTATTGACATCTTAATATTATAAACGCGAAAGTTTGCAAGAATATATGGATGTATGTTTGTTACTCTTTCACGCAAAAACTACTAAACGGATAAGTCTGAAATTTGGTAGGTACACAGATTAGGACCTGGATAACACAAATGCTACTTTTTACCACGCTCGCAAGCCACTGGCGGCTCGCGCATTGCTCACCCTCCAAAAGTCATAGAAACGTTGTCCACGCGGGTGAAGCCGCGGGAGCCAGCTAGTATCCTATACTTTGACATGTATATTTTATGAATTTGTGACGTGTGATAAACAAATCTAATCTACTGTGACAACTACCTACACAATACGTTATAGGTAAGCAGTTATTGATAATTTACATCTGTCAAAGTGGTTTATAATGGTAATTGGTTAATTCACTTATAATTATATTGCTTAAAAATTGAAGTGCTCTGCGGACTCTTAAAAGGGTCCATAATTCAATAAGTAAGTAAATTAATTCCTTTCAGCTGTACCCTTAATGTATTCTGTGGCCAATAAAATTGGTTTTTTGTTCTGTCATAATATCAAAGTATATATATTAGTACTTACATACAGTATGGACACTCCCTGCCGCTCCCTAGATTGCGACCTCACCCCCTCGTCACCCAGATTGATACAGATTGGTACAGTTTGGTTGTCGAACGTATAGGATTTCGCCGCAATTTTGTTTGTTCCGTCATTCCTTTTTAGGTTCCGTACAAAAAAAACGGAACCTTATTAGGATTACTCGTGCGTCTGTCTGTCCAAGACAATTTTCTCCGAATCTACTGGACCAAATCAGGTGAAATTTGGTAGGATAGTGTAATCCTATGACCCAAATACAGATGTGTAAAGTAAATAAATATTTATTTTTTTATAAGGATTATTTTCGGGGGACAAATGACGAAATTTAAAAAAGTTTTGGAAACCTTATTGTGTCATATATTAAATGAAAGGGCTCCCGATCAGGATCTTAAATACATTTTTTGTTTATATTGTAAAATGAATATTTTTTATTTTATTCATGAATGAAGACGAAAATTGACCATCCCCCCCCCCCCTGTTCTCCGAAACAACTGAGTCTAAAATTTTGAAAAAAAAGTACAAAATATAGTTAATTGCTCGTAGATTACAGGAAAATCTATAAGAATTCTATCAATTGAAAAAAAGTGGTAAACTCAATGTAATACGTTCACCAACGGAAAATAGTTCTAGTCATAATAGAAAATAGTCTATCGGTGTTCCACGGGATTCATTTCGCAAAGTGTGTCTTGGAGCTTCACGACCTCTTTCCCACTCTCCCTTTCATCATCGGACGACCAGGTGCGGAGGGCGATTCCACCCCTTTGTCGTTGATGTTCCACCTTCACGCACGAAGCGTTTTTCTTCTTCGTTCATTATACGAACGGGCAAGGATTGGAATTCCCTGCCGGCGTCTGTATTCCCCGATTCGTATAATTTAGGATTCTTCAAGACGAGAGTGAAAAGGCACTTTTTGAACTTGCGTGTTACATCTTCGGCTGCATCAGCACTTGCCATCAGGTGAAGTGCAGCCAAACGCACAAAAAAAAGAAGTTCACTAAAACACCACTAGATTGCGCTGGTAGTAGTTAACTGTATGGAGTACTGCTCTCACTTGTGGGACGGATCGGCTCGTTACCAGCTATATGCCTTGGATTCTATCGACCGACGCGGTAGGAGACTCATTGGCGATAAGGAACTTGTATCAAAAGGCTCCAAAGCCTCGAGCATCTCCACAAAGTCGCCTGTCTATCGGTGTTCTACAGGATTCATTTCGGAGAGTGTGTCCTGGAGCTTCACGACCTTATTCCCCCTTTCCATTTCATCATCGAACGACCAGGAGCGGAGGGCGGTTCCACCCCTTGGCCATCCGCTTGATGAACGAAGAAGCAAAACGCTTCGTGTTTAAAGGTGGAATATTGACGACCCGATTCGTAAAATTTAGGAATCTTCAAGACGAGATTGAATAGGCACTTTTTGAGCTTGCGTATTACATCATCGGCTGCCTCGGCATTTACCATCAGGTGAGGTGCAGCCAAACACACTCAAATTTTTAATAATAAAAAAAAACTCGCATCTTACTGTGAGGATTACAAATTCGATATTTTGTATTTCACTTTGGCATTGTACGGAACTCTCTCCACGCGAGTTCAACTCGCACTTGGCCGGTTTTTTATTTGAAATGTCATTTCTGGCCCGTTGTATGATGTGTCCAGGGTGTGATAATATTATTTAGAGAATGTTTAAAGAATTAGACGCTTTAAATTTGCATCTCCACCCACCCCGATTTTTTTATATTATTTCGCTATGTGCTCCGCTGTGCACTAATAGTAACTTGGACCCCGATGCAGAATTTCTGCCAATACCTTGAGTCCGTTGCCTGGTCCGTAACGACGGGAACAGAGCCATAACACGTGCGTCTAAGGGACATAAAAATAGCTCTTAAAGAGGATTGAAGTCATAAATTTACCATGTTGAGCTGTCAATAACAAAGTCCTAGAATTCTAGCTTGTTCATAAAAGCCAAGAAGAAGCCCTTACTTGGAGCACATAATTCAATTAGTAAGTAAGTGACTAAGTGAGTAATTATACTTTATTGCACGCCAAAAACAACGCAGGACTTATAGATAAATCCTTACTAATAAATAAAATAATTAATAAATAAATATCCTGGGACAAATCGAGTAGGATTCCCTGTGTTATGGGAGAACCAGATACTGATATACATACTTATATACGTTTAAATACATACATCATCATCATCATATCAGCCGAAGGAAATCCACTGCTGGACATAGGCCTCCCCAAGGATCTCCACGACGACCGGTTCTGCATCCAGCGGCTTCCCGCGACCTTCACCAGGTCATCGGTCCACCGAGTGGGAGGCCTGCCTACACTACGCTTTCCGGTGCGTGGTCGCCACCCGAGAACTTTACTGCCCCAACGGCCATCTGTTCTAAGCAATGTGCCCCGCCCACTTAGCAATTCTGAGAGCTATGTCGGTTACTTTGGTTCTCTTACGGATCTCCTCGTTTCTGATTCGATCACGCAGAGAAACTCCGAGCATAGCACGCTCCATTGCCCTTTGGGTGACCTTAAGCCTTCCAAAAATAAAATACATACATATATAGATATATTTAACACCCAGACGCATAGCAAACAAATCTGCTCATAACACAAATGCTTGCCCTGGGTGGGGAGCGAACCCACAACCCTCGGATTAGTAGTCAAGGGCACTAACCACTGAGCCACCGAGTCAGTCTACTAATGTTATAAATGTGAAAATGAGTTTGTTGCTTTGTTATAATAGTTTAATATTTTTTTATAACACCTCGACCGATCTTGATTAAATTTGGCATGCAGGTAGCCAACTTTTTATCCCGTGAAAATAGCATAGTCCGCTGCAGCTCCTGAGGGAATTAAAAAAAACTCTTTTTTGTTCAATTAACGGAACATAATGGATTATTGTATTTTTTTTGTACAGAGATGGTTGAGGAGGTGGGAAATGAGATAATTAAATTATTAGCTTATCCTAACATAGTTTCCGAGGAATCTGGGGAAAACTCATTTCCACGCTCGCGCACGTCGGCTTCGCACCAGAGCAACGGATTGAAGTGATTTTTCGTATATTTGTATAGATAGGATGCATCACCCGAGGTCGTCAGTGATGAGGCTGTATGATGATGATGATGATATATTCGACCGATTTTGATCAAGGCGACCACTTCGACTCCTAGTCGGTTTGCCGAGCGTATGCGTACGGAAGAGTGGCGGTCGTGGCTTTTTAAGTGCCAAATAACAAAAAAAACTTTAAAAAATACATGTGATTGAAAAAAATATACTTTGGAAGTCCGATAGTACTTTAGAGATCGTACAGCTCTACGTTCATTCATTTACATCTCGTTTTGTAATCTTGCTATCCGCGGATTGTGTTATCAGCAGGTCTATTGTCAGTAGTCTATTTTCAGTAGGTCTATTGTCAGTAGATCTATTTTCAGTAGGTCTATTGTCAGTAGGTCTATTATCAGTAGGTCTATTATCAGTAGCTCTATTATCAGTAGGTCTATTATCAGTAGGTATATTATCAGTAGGTCTATTATCAGTAGGTCTATTATCAGTAGGTCTATTATCAGTAGGTCTATTATCAGTAGGTCTATTATCAGTAGCTCTATTATCAGTAGGTATATTATCAGTAGGTCTATTATCAATAGGTCTATTATCAGTAGGTCTATTATCAGTAGGTCTATTATCAGTCTTGCTAAATAGTATTGGTGGAAAATAAACAAGTTAACTTCAGCTTTTTAGACTTAGCCATGTCTTGGTAGTAAAGAACTCAACTATTTCAGAAAAGCTTTCGAACGACCTATTGGTATGAATTTAAACTTAATTCAAACTAATAGGCCGTACGAAAGCTTTTGTGAAACAGTTAAGTTCATTCGTGACCGCGAGCCAGGGCAGAGGTTTCTTTTCTGAGTGTTCTTTTCACAGCAAGAGTGCCATTATAGATTAATCTGTTTATTCTCAAACCAATAATCAGTCAGCTGGCGGAACCCCATTTTTGATGTGAAATAAAGAGTGCTCTACTTCTTACTTCACAATTTACCGCATTTTTTTATTAAAGAAGTAACCCAAGGCAAGGCGTCAGTGGCGCAACGGCAAGGGCCACTACCACCTATCCGGGAAGTCGTGGTTTGGGTCCTGCCACTTACCAATGCGTTTTCGAATTTCGATCTCATATGTACGTTTATCCGACGAAAAACATCGTGAGGAAACCTGCACACGCCTGCGAAGAAACTCGAAGGTTGTGTGAGAAGTTGACCAACCCGCACTGGTCCTGCGTGGTCCACTAAGACCTCAAGCCCCTCGGTGGGGACTTATATATGAGCTGATGTGATGAGAAGTAACCCTACTGAGCATACTCCCCCTGACGACTCGTTGGTGCGTCATAGTACCTACCAAGACATGGCTGAGTCTAACAAGCTGTAGATAACTTGTTTATTTTCCACCAATTACTATTAAGCAAGACTGATAATAGACCTAATGAGACCTACTGATAATATACCTACTAATAATAGACCTACTGATAATAGACCTACTGACAATAGACCTACTGACAATAGACCTACTGACAATAGACCTACTGACAATAGACCTACTGATAATAGACCTACTGATAATAGACCTACTGATAATAGACCTACGGATAATAGAACTACTGATAATAGACCTACTGATATTTGACCTACTGATAATAGACCTACTGACAATAGACCTACTGACAAAGGACCTACTGACAATAGACCTACTGACAATAGACCTACTGACAATAGACCTACTGATAATAGACTTACTGATAACAGACCAACTTTTAATAGACCTACTGACAATAGATTTGCTGATAATAGACCTACTGATAATATACCTACTGATAATAGACCTACTGATACTAGAACTACTGATAATAAAACTACTGATAATAGACCTACTGATAATAGACCTACTGACAATAGACCTATTGACAAAGGATCTACTGTCAATAGAACTACTGACAATAGACCTACTGACAATAGACCTACTGACAATAGACCTACTGATAATAGACCTACTGATAATAGACCTACTGATAACAGACCAACTTTTAATAGACCTTCTGAAAATAGACCTACTGAAAATAGACCTGCTGATAATAGACCTACTGTTGTATCACTTAGATGAGATAAGATAGATATATTTTTTGGTAAAACAAGTCAACGAATAAAATACAAAATTATATTACTTTTAATGGCATGAAACATAAATTTTATTTTACCAATTCAATACTTAAAAGAAATTGTTATATTATACTAACGCAAGTACATAAAAACAAAATAACAATGAAAAAATAACCGTCGTAGTTCGAACATTACATACAATAAAACTGTAACGGGGCCGTATCTGTACATAAAATATTTTTGGAAAATAATAACTGTGGTGGACATTACTAAGGATGTAGAGGCTATAACAACAACTTTTGGAATTTTTGTCTGTATGTTCGCTCATCACACAAAAACTACCAGGTCGATTTTGATTAAATTTTGTATGGTGGTGGGTAGCATATAGGATACTTTTTATCCTGGAAAATTTAAGAGCTCCCATGGGAAAATTGAAAACCTCCACGCGGATGAAATCGCGGGCACAGCTAGTAATCAAATAACTTACTATAGTACATACACTTTAATATTTCCATTTAATGTTATTTTAAACCGACTTCAAAATACTAAGACCGTTCTATGTTCGACTGTAAGTATTTTTTTAAGCACGTTCACTGATATTTTAATCAATAGTGAACCAATTTAAGAAAAATATTTTATTTTCTAATTAACTAGCTGTTGCTCGCCACTTTGTTCTCGTTAAAAAGGATAAAATGTAGCCTATATGTAAATGTAGAATGACATAATAGAATGTGACCTACAATAGTAATTTGATAAGATTTGATGTAAAATGAAGTTACCGACAATTTTTAGTATATACTCTCTGTCGACTATTAATTATTGACATAGTATTATAAAATAATAATAATAATAATAACTAACATAGGCTAAGTCTTATTAACAAGTTCTGGATCGTTGTTATCTGATAAATAAATAAATAATAATAATAATATATGTTAATCCAGGTACTAATCTGTTTACCTACCGAATTTCATCTAAATCCATCCAGCCGTTTAGGCGTGAAGAGGAATAGACATACACAAATACACACACACACAAACTTTCACATTTACAATATTAGTAATTTAAAAAGTGGTCTCACATAAACTTCATTAAAATTGGTTTGGTATTTTTTAGCAAATTAACAAAAACAAAAAAAATAGCAAATTTTATGTCAGTTGTATTTAACGTGTATTGTCAATTTTAATAGAATACCTTTTTTCGATATTTTTAAATGAAATTCACACGTTCTTTCAATACTATCTTCAACAATTTAAAAGGTAGGTAAGTATCTAATAATAATCAAGAGTTTGTCAAAGGCCCAATTAGGTGAATAGTTGGAATTCCTTGATGTTTCCCGAACTAATTATTATACGAATACCAGCTAACCAATAATTTTCCATCCCAACAACACCCTGTATATAACCGGAATTCCGCAATTTTGGGGCGCGCGTCGATATTAATGGCACCTACCTACCTCTGAAATTCGATGAATTCCTATGGTGTTCTGTTCTTGATATAAGTAGATTAAGAAATTCAGTCAGGGGTTTTAAGTAGGTGCGAGTGCAAGCCGGGAAGAGTATGTCATCTATTTATATATTATAAAGACATAAAAAATTTATCTACGAAGTTATTTTTTTGCCTTCTATTGTGTTAAGCCACAATAATGCCAATGTCAATGTAGAAGAAAAATCACAGTGAAAGTGATCAAAATTAGAACCCAACAAGGGGTTTTTTTAAATAATGCAATACTTTTGACAAATTGTATTGTTATTATATCATACACCAGCTAAGCAGGTACCTAAAACAAATACAAAATAATATATAATACAATATAATAAGCTTATTGTATGGATAAACAAAACAAAACAACATTAGGAAAACAAAGGATATTGGAATTATCATCGTCATATCAGCCGGAAATCGTCCACTGCTGGACAAAGGCCTCCCCCAAGGATTTCCACGACGACTGGTCCTGCGCTGACCGCATCCATCGGAATGGAATTATAGACTAATGTTAAATATTTGCATGTATTTTGCCTAAAGTTAATAGGTCGCTGGATTTCAGAAGGGAAAGGAAAATGAAACGAAGTTATCTTATCTAACAAATTATATTCTGACAGCTCGTTTTTGAGCGATGAATACGCTGTCGGCGTCAGTGGAGTTTCCCCGAGTATGGTACTATACAAGTTAACTGTGACCCCACACTAGGCTAGGCCTGTCTCGTGGCGGTCAAAAGAACATAAACATAAAACAAATTTAACGGGTGGCGGTTAAGCAACTTAACAGAAACTAAGTAATTATTACAAGAAGTGGCTGACAATAAAATAATTAAAGACCAATGATATAAACAAAGAACAGATAACAGACTGAACATTGTTAGTGTGTGTGTGTGGCTACTATGTATTTTACTGAACAATTCTTAGAAGGCTCTCCACATCATCATAATTCATATCTTGAAGCAAACCCCGAATAACTATTTTTATTTTGGTTAGTGTCACATCTTTTACAATGCAAAGCTTAACAATTTTGTTATAAATATGGGGAAAAGGAAATGGTCTAAATCGTTGTACGAAGAAAGTCTGCACTGTGACAGTGTTGATTTTAAATATTCTTTTACACAATATGGACTGGTAGCAAGGAGACTTTAATGTTTGTATATGTGTGAATGTAACTGACCTCAAAACAAACAGCTTCCCCACAGTGAGAACTTCTGCTTCTTTGTAGAGAGACATAGTAGGGTATCTGCGAGATTTTCTTAGAGCAACCTTAAGAACGGCTCTTTGAGCTCTCTCAACAACAATGAGAGTGGTTTTACAAATTCCTCCCCAAGCAAGAATACAATAATTAATAAGACATTGGCACAGCGTCAAACCATTTTTAATATCTTGCCATCAATCGCCTCACTTAGGAGTTTCATGACGTACATGACTTTCTTGACTCTGTTCGCAAGAGCTATGGCCTGATTCCTAAATGTCAGTTTTTCGTCCAGTATTATGCCCAGATCATCACATTATCACATCAGCTCATATACGTATCCACCGCTCGAGCCTACCCTGCATTAGGGCGATCGGGCCTTAGTTGACCACGCGGGCCCAGTGCGGGCGGGTTGATCGACTTCACACACAACCTTCGAGTTTCTTCGCAAGCGTGTGCAGGTTTTCTCACGATGTTTTCCTTCACCGTAAAGAGCGTCGGATAAACCTACATATGAAATCGAAATTCGAAAACACATTGGTACGTGGCAGGGTCGAACCACGACATCCCGGATTCGTTTTCTCGATACAGTCACAGTTACAATTTTGAAGCTTGCAATGTGTCTTAAGCGTATGTATGCTAAGAATAAAGTCCCCCCGGTAATTCAATTCAATATATTTATTCAAAATAGGTGCAAATTACACTCTTTCTGATAGTCATAAAATAATAATAACAATGTCATTTGTGAAGAATCAAGAAATAAACAATAATTAGTGAATAACGTCAAAATTCAATCCTTGATATAAACCAGATTATGTCATTAGAACATGAAAACAATATGACACGAAAAGTTGTACTAATAAATCATTGAATGCATTTAACAAGAGTAGGCCAGTTCACACGGACAGCACCCGGTCACGAGTATAACGCGATAGTCAGCCATCGCTCCCATCAACCATATTAGAGGGAAAGGAACGACCCGGCTCTCGATGCGCCACCATCCGCACGAACATTTAAGGTATATAGGTATGTCTGTCTATAAACTAATAAACGGTTTTCATACGGTTTTCTTTTCACTAATAGACGGAGTGATTCATGAGGAAGGTTCAGGTCTATAATTTCCCGCAATGCACACCTTGCAGTACTCATTAAAATAAATGAATCCATACTATATTAGCATATTTTTTTAAAACACTTTTCTTATCTTTTTATCTGTTAATTTCCGGCAGGCGGAAGAAAAAAAAATCCTGTCTGTCGACGTACCGGGACGCAGAAGACTTACGGCGGGTCACATTAGGCGCCTAAAAATACGTGAAAAGTTGCTATCCACGATTAGAATGCATAAGAAGTGTATGGGAGTGAAGTAGACTGCCTCTGTGGCTAATCTTATGCCACAATGACCGTATAAAAATATTCAGAGAATCTTCACTCGAAATTTGTTCTCGTACTTCAAATCGCGAGTGAATGTGCGCCCAATTTACTTTGTTTTTACTGTGAATGTACAAAAGGTTTTCGTTGAAAACGATGCCAAGGTATGTATAATCATTCATGTTAATCTTTTTTATTAATGTATACTTCTGATTTTCTGTGAAAACTTGTCCTTGAAACTATGGTCTCGTCGTCCAATGAACTAGGAACATTATTTTCTTTATGACATATTTGGTCTAAATTGTATATGTATATAATATTATCGTTCCTTCATTTTTATGTCAAAAAATAACCTACTTTTACTGATTTACAATAAAAACTTTGTAAAATAGCCTTAAATTTCTCAGTTAAATTACATCAAGGTCGCTCCATTCCGGTAGGCGGAATCGTAACACACGTGATTCTCAGGCTCACGGCGGCGATCTTGTCGGCGGGTTTGTTCATTAAGTTTTATGATTGTCTTGTAACGTAACAGCAGTTTACAACGAATGTAGTGTAAAACGTAATATCCATTCTCAAAACAATGAACTCGCAGTTTGGTGACGATGATAGTATTTGGACTGACCCGTCGGCTCAGTGGCAGAGCGCCTGCCTGCTGGGCCAGTCGTGGGTACGATCTCTTACATACATACATACATACATACATACATAAGATCACGCCTCTTTCCCGGAGGGGTAGGCAGAAACCACATTTTTCCACTTGCTACGATCCTTACATACTTCTCTCGCTTCCTCTACACATAATATACGATATAGGAAACCTGTACATCTGATTCCAGATTTGTATGAAGAAGTACGATCTCTTCAATACACATAATACATTTATTTGTTCAAGAACTCAATACAGTATGGTGTTAATAGTATTAAGGTGTACAAATATCACTTAACCAAAGAATACATAGTAGTACTAACAACAAAATCAAAATAATTTATTTTAAATAGGTGTTTACACACTCTTTTAAATAGTCAAAAAAAACTTATTGTCTATTACAAATAATTTCATGCTTCAGATAACAGTCGCAGGTAATTGTATTTGTTACAGAATCAACATAATCATCAACTTTGTCATTTACGTATTTTATTATTTTATAATATCCTATAAAGTACAAGCATTTTTTGACATGAGTTTTGAATTTATTATCTGACAAACTAGTCACATTTTCTGGAATTTTATTGTAGAATCTTATACACTGCCCCACAAATGACTTTTTAACCTTACTCGGTCTCAAAAAGGCTATGTTTTTTTAAAATTCAAATTATTCCTGTCACTGTTTTTAGGTAATAAATGCAAATTCTTACGAACGTACACGATGTTTTCTTATATAAATTTACTAGCAACAGTTAAAATATTGATTTTTTGAACCTTTTTCAAAAAATTTTTTTGCAAATTCTTACGAACGTACATGATGTTTTCTTATATAAATTTACTAGCAACAGTTAAAATATTGATTTCTTGAAACTTTTTCTGTAACGACTCACGTGCTCGCAAACTTACGCACATATACTTATCGATTGCTTTAACGGTGAAAGAAAACCTCGTGAGGAAACCTGTACATCTGATTCCAGATGTGTATGAAGGTTGCGTTGCACACGTCCGTAGATGTAAATCTAAATACCCTACATGTAACCGCGGGTGTTGCTAAGTGCAACGCCAGACAACTGTAGTCTATCCCTTGGATAGCACGGTAAATTGTACCACACGATAAGAGAACAGAGAGTTCCAAAAATATATCAAGCAAGCAAAATATAATGTTACAAAATGCATGTAAATTTTAAAGTCCGTGCAAGAGTCGTGAAGGAAAATCCCTTTGTCTTTACAATTCGCGTGCATTTCTGCTCCCAGGCGCTGCAAAGTTTCACGTGACTTCGACTGCGATAAAAGCTCCATTTGACAGAGCAAACGTCGGAGAGAAATTGCGGATGAGCGATTTAGCTACTTTGTTTCTGTTGGCAAACGTGCAGGGTGTACTGTCCGTTCCTTTAATAACATACTCGTGGCACTCCTTGCCTGCTTCTGTGTTTCCCGACTCCTATAATTTAGGGATCTTTAAGGCGAGAGTGAGTAGGCATTATTTGAGTTTGCGTGTACCATCCTCGACTACATCGTCACTTACCATCAGGTGAGATATAGTCAAACGCACTCAAATTTTGAATAAAAAAAACACGACTGCATGAAAACATTAGAAGTCGGGTAGAATATATTTTTTTATGATTAATAAGATCAAAACAAATCTAACGATACCTGGCACTCTGAAATCCATCAAGCCGTTTATAAGATATCGTGGATTAAAGAAACATACATACACACATAATAAGTACATTGGACCTGAAAATAATACACACAACATAAATAATTTTAAAAATACGAGTGTGCTTTAGACCACACGACTGAAGTAAAACTTCTTTAGCTCCATCTGTATATGTTTGAAAGTAAATACTTAGTCTTCAGAAAATAATCAAATCTTTTTTTTCATATGGAGGCATAGACAGTTTATGAAAAGAGTTTTATTATCCTCTGAAAATGATCAAATCTTTTTATCTTATATGTTTGTTTTGATTGTTTTGACAAATGATATTGTTGCCTTGGCAACCGATATTGTTGGCAAACAAAAATAAATAGTATCTCTCTTTCTATCTTCACTTATTTGTTTATCCCTCTCAACTTCCGTTCGCCTCGCCCGGCCACACTTCCGTAACGCTCTAGTCACGCATCCACCAGCTTACTCCCCAAGTCAAGCGTGCGTAAAGAAGTTTATTTCAAATCTCACTCCTTTTTTTTAGGTATTCGTGTAAAAAGTGTACCCAACTAAACCAAGTCATACAAAGTTAGACTCCGCCGGAAATCGAACCCGCGACCTTCTGATGTGAAGCTAATAGACTCGACCATTACGCCACGGGGGCGGTTAACAGAAATACAAGGGTACCTTGTTCTGTACTTTACTCTGTCTCCTTTTAAGTCTGTGCTTATTACCGCCTTTATATTTTATTCAAAAGAAAAAAAATCAATTCCTGATCAACATTCAAGCTGTTCAGCGCCATTTGTCAAGAATAAAGAAAACACGTTTCAAACAAAGGCTTTGAGTGCAATTTTAGTTGCAATAGAAATACCTGGTTGCAACGAATGACAAGTTGCAAGCAAATAATGCTTGTAACATAGACATCTACCTCAAGACGTACCCTTCCCAACATTTTGCTTAAAAAAGTTTTCATACCACATTATGAAACTAAATAGTAGACTATTTTCTTTAAATCCACAATTGGTAAGCCCTAGAGATGATCTCACTTGATGGTAAGTGACGATGATGCCGAAGATGTAAGCGGGCTTACCAAGATTCCCTCATGCAATGGAGAATTATATTATCTTATCTTATCTTATCTTATCTTATCTTCAAGCCGGAACACATCAATGTTATTAACACTGATGTTTGACGGCAAAACTTAGATTTATGCTGAGGTAGAGAAAATAATAAAGAACAATTTATGACAAAAGGAAAATAAAAAACCCATGGTTGGAGTCATTATATTTCAATCTTGTTTTTATTTAATTCTAAAATGACTCTATTGGATTCGATTTCATTTATTTTTAGGACGAAGAATCCGTCAATCGTAACAGCTTCGATCCAAGTGAGCTTAAATTTGATGCAGTGAAACCAAAATTAAAGAGACTGAGATAGTACGACTGAGAAAATTATTCGTCCCAGGGCACGTTGAAATAAAATGACTATAATATGAGGCAAACTTGCTTTGACTAAAAATCCTCATATTTTGAATGATTACAAAGTTGTACTAGCGGTATTATCATAATTGATATGGACCGCTCAAGATAAGTAAGATAAACGACTAAATGAAGTTAATTATTTGCAATAAGGTCATTAATTGTCCACCCGTGTGAGCTATGACCTCCATTTAGGTTAAGTAATAGTCGGTCCCCATTTACGATGCCGAGGGGCATGTCCTTATGAAGTGATTGACGGAGCGAGCGCAAAGGGCGAGCGAAGCGTCTCCATTTCAGCTTGAGCAAAAATGCTTTCGTATGTGGACCGACGACCTGCTGAAGATCGCGGGAAGCCGATGGATGCGGGCAGTGCAGGACGCGTCGACGTGGAAATCCTTGAGGGAGGCCTTTGTCCAGCAGTGGACGATTTTCGGCTGATATGATGATGATGATTATGATGTTCGGCGTATGTCCGACTGTTCTCCTCTACAGGTCGCACTTCTCAAACGAATCTTGTGAAATTTTGTAAGCAGGTTCTACAATAGGAATGACGAATGCTAGTCATCTGAGTTACTTTTTATCATCTGTCAAAAACGACATTTTGTTCTAAAAATGTCGTTTTTGACAGAAAATTTTTTTTCAATTAATTTTGGAATTTTTTCAAAATGGCGTTGAACACTTAGAGTATATCATATTTTAGTCATTCCGAAAAACTCGCGAGGTCTATAGCTCACAGAGCCAGTAGGTCTTTGGTTCGTAATGTTAGAACTTTAGATGGCCTGGACCCCGGGCGTTTGCACGTTGAGGTTTTCGTGGTAACGAGCTGAGTTGCAATGTTCTGGGATTGAGTACTTGGGTGGTGAGCGATGTAGCTTAGTAGCCAGGTATAAGGGTTGTACCGGGCTAGGCTTGTCAGACGTCAGGATTTGTCCTGACATGTCAGGATTTTCAGGCACCAGTCAGGATCCCGGCCGAACTTTGACAATATCAGGATTTTTTTGATTATTTAAGTGTTTATAGGTATTTTATCAATCAGCCCATGGACTAAAATTAATGGTGATTTTTTCATTGTGTGAAGAGTTAATGTAGGCTCAATGGCAGATTGTGAGTCGGAGAGTGACCAGTTATATATTATTAGTGTTTTTTTTATTACTATGACTACCTGTGCGTCATCAAACCGCGCCCGTTTCAGTAAAATGTCAGGACTTTTCGATAAAAATCAGGCTTTTTGTCAGGACTTTTCAATTTAACATCTGGTAACCCTATACCGGGTAGTGAGTAGCGATACACATAAAGCAAACTTTATTTTCATGTGTTTAAATCTTATTTCCTATCCAATTCTATTCTAATAAACGAGCAATATTTGCATATACAGCATGTAACAAAATTGATGTAGTTGCCGTTGACTGAGGATTCTACTCATCTAACAGAACAACTTTTGTTCTACTAGTTTGCTGATATCGCAAAAATAAAATAACTCTACATCTGATTGATAAATTTTGTGCATTTTTGTATGGAGGATCGGATTTTTTTTTACGAATTGACTATGGGGTCCTTGGGGAAAGTTGTTCAGTATGATGAGTAGAAGCCACAGTTAACGGGTCCTACACTAATTTCTTTACACCTGTATACATAGTTTAAAGATCTCTAAAACGGCTCAAACGATTTTGGGGGTGAAAAATCGATTAAGTTAGGTATTATTTATGGGAAAACGGGATTTTTGAGTTTATACGCACATCGTATTTTCCGCGCAACAGTAAGGTCCGTAATTTTATAAGCGACAATCCAGTGGTCAAAGCGTTGGACTCCTTTTCTTAGATCAGGGTTCGATCGTTACTACCCTTAACTTACAATTATTTTTTTTACTTTCTATGTTTTTTTTTCAGAGTATCGATACTGAATATTCATTATTATTCATTTGTTACTAAATTAGCTACTATTAGTGAGGCGCCTAAGGCGCACGTTAAAAAACAAATGAAAGAGTCTTATCTTCTCAACTGTCACGCTGTAATTAGCCCACACTGACAGCGTTACAGCATCAGTTAGCGAGGAAGTGTTGAGCGTAAATATACAGGGTGATTGGTACATAGCTGCGAACATCGTCGTATCAGCTCATATACGTCCCCACCGAGACTTCTTTCGGTTGATATAATGAGTATCACTGGATCACATCTTACGGTGAAGGAAAACATCGTGAGGAAACCTGCACACTCCTGCGAAGAAACTCGCAGGTCGTGTGTGAATTCGACCAACCCGCACTCGGCCCACGTGGTCGACTAAGGCCCGATAGCCCTAATTCAGGTTAGGCTCGAGCCCCTCGGTGGGGACGTATAAGAGCTGATATGATGATGACTGGATATGGCTATAAATGGTGACTACCTGTAAAATACCTAAATTAATCAATAACCTCCCAAATTCTTCAAAAGATAACAATACAAAGAGTAACAAATCGCGTCTTTTAACTACACACTTTTAACTACACACTTTTAACTACACACTTTTAAGAAACACAACTTAATGAAAACTACACACATCAAAGTTACAACAGTTTTCAAACTTCTTGCAACAGCCCGTACAAGATGAGATGATGAGGATGATGATGGATGATGAGATCGTAACCGGCCGATATCAGTGCTATAGATGTGTGTAGACGTAATACTGTCGCTAGCCTGTGACCACTCTGTGTACTTTTTCCTTGCCTACCGTCATAACATTTTGTTTGTCTTTTGTTTATTGAATGCAATGACATATATTACTATATATTGGTTAATTATTGTAAGCAAATTTTAGTGTACTAATTGTGTTGCAGCCGTTACGTATAATCTCCGCCGGTTTGTTTGAACGGCGCCGGATTGTAAAACGGCGACGTTTTGTAAAGCGGTGGATTTTTCGCCGCTTTGTAAACTAGGTACTGAGTAAAAAACCGATGATTTCTTCTTCTCCGAAGCATTCTGCTACCCAGGGGTGAGGGGGCGAACTTTTTGACTGTATAATCGATCAAACCTCATCGAAACTAACAGCGCTCGCTACGCTCGCTCATTTCACACAAAGCAGCGCCCCATACAATGCGGCGTACTTTCTTTCAGCCGAATTGCAATCCAGCTGAATGTGATGTCACCGCATTAAAAAACGCTGCCATTTTACAATCCGGCTTTGTTTGGCGCGCTGTTTTGCAAACAGGCGAATTTTACAATACGGCTTTCGCACATGCATGACTGGAGAATATTATTGAGACAAACCGTATTAAGATTTAAAAAAACGAGACCTACAGAACTCGCATATGATGTGTAACATGTGACAAAATACTTATGAAATTAATTAATTATCGGGTCGTACATTCACGGGCCGACCCTTCGAATAGTAGTATGTCATCTTTGCCTTTGCCATCACACTAGGCGGAATGGCTATGACAACCTTAGTTTTCGAGAATTAAAAAACGTTCGCATTTCCTGTTACACATTTCCGTCCCATTTCACGAAATCACTCCCACAAATTGCAGGAAAGCGAGAGCAAAGATGTTACACATCAAAAATATCTCTGTAATGGGCTTCGTATTAAACCTTGGCTTGCAGCGTCACGTGCTATACTGTATTGCAAATTAGTACTGAATGCCAAAGTAAATATTTGATACATGTTCGATAAACGTTCCACCAATACGTGCCAATTAAGTAACTATTATGGGTACAGTAGAACGCTGATTATCCGAATAAATTGGGTCCGGGGTCGATTCGGATAATAGAAACTTCGGATAATCGGACATAGACTGGTAATAAAGAAAAAAAGAGTGTGTGGTTTTTTGAAACCACGGTAAAAGTGAAACTTTTTTTTAACTATATAGACATTTACAGAGCACGAAACGATTATGACTTATCTCGTTTTGGAGCTACGGTACAGAGGAAGAAACGATCATCCCGACCGTCACGCGACACACAGACAAAAAAAATTAGACGATGTAATAAAAGTTTCACTATAAAACGAACTGTCACAGATAGAATAAACTTTATTAAGTTTAACAAACAATTCTACGATAACGCTCACTTGAACATCTCGATCAGAGTAAGTTTCATCTCATCAGGCCTTTACAAAAATACAACGCACATACAAAAGTCACAGCAATAATAGAGGTATGTAGCAGCTACAAAAAAAAACAAAAACAAAAATAAGAACATTCAAGGAATTCCAACTAGTTACAACAACAAAAAAATACTAGTTTTATTTTTTTATATTACGCTTAGGACCGATTCGAATAATTTAATTAATCGGCGTTCGGATAATTGGATATAATATAAATCTGTGTGAATACATAAATAATTAAAGTGTCGGTGGCTCAACCGGTAACGACTCGGTCCATCTAACCAGAGGTACCGGGTTCAAATCTGGATGGCCAATGTACCTATGAGTTTTTTAAAAAAACTTACGTACATACTTACCGATTGCTTTAACGGTGAAGGAAAACATCGTGAGGAAACCTGCACACGCCTGCGAAGAAACTCGAAGGTTGTGTGTGAAGTCGACCAACCCGCACTGGGGCCGCGTGGTTGACTAAGGCCTAATCGCCCTGATTCTCAGGGTAGGCTCGAGCCCCTCGGTGGGGACGTATATGAGCTGTAATGATGATGATGATGACATAAATAATACATTACATCAAAAGAAGTGAGCTACACGCTTAGAGTTGGATGTGATCAAATTGGAAATTAGGAGATTCGTAGGAGAACTATAATTAAAGACAACAGCCTTGGGTGTGTCATACAACTCGTAGAACGGACGGTCCGTTGGATTAGTTCTCGAGTAGCGACCACGAACCAAAAGACGTAGAGCGTAGGCAGGCCTCCCACAGATTCATTGGGGATTGTTGGTAATCCGGGACCTGGCGCACGAGGTTGATATATGTGAATAATGCAATCCACTGAAATTATCCTCATAAACCTATACCCAGCCACCTTGAAAGACACCCAAGGCAGCTGCAACTCCAAGGCAGACCTATAATGGCGGCAATGCAAAAAAGTTGAAAAAACTAAAATCCGACTTAGGAAAAGCTTGAAAACAAAAGTTTCCCGCCTGAAATCATAGCCTTTATTGTTCCCTTTATATGAGGTAGAAATAGCCGTGGCCGAAAGCCATAATGATAGTATAATTATGAAAAAAAAAATGATTTCGATAGGGCTTGCGACCACGGCTATTAGCCCAGATGAAGGAAAAAATAAAGGCTTGGGAAACTCATGTCTTCATAATTTTCCGCAGTCGGGTTTTAGTTTTTTCAACTTTTATTTTATTTCCATATTTTTTGTGTTTAGAGTAAAACGCCACCCCACCTCGCTACCCGCGGCCGCGTGTCGTATCGCTCGATTGTAGCGCGCGTACATTGAGCCGTTTCATAATATAGCTTGTGAGACTATTTGCTACAAAATTAAAAAAAACATACATACATTTATATTTAGAATGTCCTCATCAAGACTTTTCTTTTGATACCAAACATGATATGAATATCTAAAAAAATATATTTTGGTTGTTTAATTCACCTATAAAATCCGTCCTACTGATTTTTTTTTATGATTTATATCCTATAATATGCGGAGTGATAGCACAAATCCAAATATACTACGTTTGTCAAGATCGGTTCAGTGGTTTAGGAAATACGAGGGTACAGATAAACATCCATATATACATACATAGACTTACCGCCTCCATGGCGTAATGGCTAGTCCATTCGCTTCACATCAGGAGGTCGTGGGTTTGATTCCCGGTGGGTTCAATTTGTAAGACTCGGTTTGGTTGATGGTAGGGCATTTACTAAGCCCGTCTGGCTAGCTACCACCATATTACGTAAGTCTTGCCGCCAAAACATCAGTGTTAACAACATTGATGTATTCCGACTTGAAGATAAGATAGCCAGTTCTCCATTGCGTTGGGGAATCTTGGTAAGCCCACTTCTATCTTCGGCATCATCGTCACTTACAATCAGGTGAGATGATGCCAAGGGCTTACCGATTGTGAATTATAAAAAGAAACTGTCAAAAACATAACCCTCTTTTTTGTGGTCGGGTAAAAAGCAGTCCTCCGACGCTGTCTCTCCCCGTCACACTGAACTCCAGCCGACTGTGCTTCCGCTAGATATGCTCCTGCCACTTGGCCTCGTGCTAAGTGAGCATGGTAGCTATAGCTTTGTATTTTTAAATAATAATGATATTCAGGGAGAAATCACACAAATGAAAATATGCAGTTACTAGCTTTTTCCCGTGGCTTCACCCGCGTGGACATCGTTTTTATTGTCTTTAAGGGTGATTAGTAAATTATGTCGTTTCCCACCTCCTCAACCATATCTGTGCAAAAAATCACAAAAATCCTTTGTTCCGTTGCGATGTAAAAGAAATTAACCAAAAAAGAGTTTTTTTTATTTCCCTCAGGAACTGTATCGGATTATGCTATTTTCCCGGGATAAAAGGAGCCTATGTCCTTCCCCGTGACTAAGGCTACCTGCATGACAAATTTCATCAAGATTGGTTAAGGTGTTGAAGCGTGAAAAGGTAACAAATAAACAAACAAACACATTTTCACATTTATAGTATTATGTCATATACAGGGTGTAAAATAATTGGTGTAGGACCCGTTAACTGGAGCTTCTACTCATCATACTGAACAACTTTCCCCAAAGAACCTATAGTCAATTCTCAAAAAAAAATTTGGACCCTCCATACTAAAATGCACAAAATTGGTCGATCAGCTGATCGATTTGTATGAAGAGTAAAAAATTTTTTTTGCTCTTTCAGCAAAGTCGTAGAACAAAAGTTGTTCAGTATGATGAGTAGTAGCCCCAGTTAACGGGACCTACACCAATTTTGATACATCCTGTATATACAATACATATTATATATATTGACCTAAAACGCCTTAGCCAGAAAAGTTTACCGTAACGATAAGGTCTACATCGTATTACAAAACTGTTAGTCTTAGAAACATAAGTTACTTATCATTAGTTAGCTTTTAATAGTCAGCTCGCTGTTATGTATGACCTTGAGTGTGCGTCGGAGCCGGGCGGGGTGGCAAGGCATAACCAAAACCGGCGCTCTCGCTCCTACCTGTTAAGTGCTCACACGTGATAGCGCGGTGATTCATCGTATCAACCAAAAGACGTCCACTGCTGGACAAAGGCCTCCCCCAAGGATTTCCACAACGACCGGTCCTGCGTTGCCAGCATCCAGCGGCTTCCCGCGACCTTCACCAGGTCGTATATCCACCGTGTGGGAGGCCTGCCGGTCATTATTTCGTGTGTTCGACCGATCGATCGATTAAAATAAAAATCTGTTTCATTTGGACAATATTTACAGGTAAAAATAACTAGAAAGTGTACAAAAAATTAAATAATCACTATGATGGCCACAGCCCTTGCTAGAGCCAGCTTATCATTACGGCTATCATTAGAAAGAGAGGGTTATGGGCCACGCATAGCTACCCCAATATGCGGTGCCGAGTGAGCGAGGTGACATAACACGTTTAACGCTAAGTGTTAAGTGAGACATTGATTGGAACAGTTGTCTCTGTCTTTTTCTTTACGTGTAAAGAGTAAAAAAATAACCAAACACACTTTTGCACTTTTCCAATATTTTTTCGTTTCAATTAAAAACTGCAATTAAATTCAAAAATCCAACTGACATATTGAAGTATGTGCTTAGACCAGCCATACTCTAATTGTGTTCCGCGGAACCCTAGGGTTCCGCGATACCCCTGTAGGGGTTCCACAAGAATTAAAAAAAAAACGCCCCTCTCCACCACCACCACCACCCACCACAGTACAATTTTACTATGCTGCCACCGCCGCCGTTATCTACTTTTGAGCGCGCGAACCAATGGATGAAAAATAAAAAAGTTTCATACCTCCCATCAGTTGGATTTTTTTCTTTTTTAATATCTTCTTTTTCTATTATTACACTTGTTATGTAAGTAAGTAATAAGTATCTGTTACATTTTACTTTTATTATGCTTATTAATAGAGAATACACTTTTAAAAACTATTGTTTTGTTGTAGGGTACCGTCAAGTATTTCGCTTTCCAAATGGGTTCCGTCACCAAAAAAGTTTGAGAACTACTGGCTTAGACTAATCGACTAAGAAAATTTAGAGGTACTAAATTGGTCTGGTTTGCCTGTAGAATGCAAATCTCTGTTTAAAAGCAGGTTTCTTTGATGTACTTTTTCTGTTATAAAAGTCAACAGATCGTGTTTTTTGCAACTGGTAAAATGAAGTCATTGAAATGGAGAATCAGGTTACAAAATATCACTTTTTTATGTATTGTAAAAAAAGCGTCGGTGGCTCAACCGGTAACGACTCGGTCCATCTAACCAGAGGTACCGGGTTCAAATCTGGACGGCCAATGTACCAATGAGTTTTTCTAAAACTTACGTACATACTTACCGATTGCTTTAACGGTGAAGGAAAACATCGTGAGGAAACCTGCACACGCCTGCGAAGGAACTCGAAGGTTGTGTGTGAAGTCGACCAACCCGCACTGGGCCCGCGTGGTCGACTAAGGCCTAATCGCCCTGATTCAGGGTAGGCTCGAGCCCCTCGCACAGTATGATCTGGACCCTCAAAATTCATCATCATCTTTTTATTGCAAAATCTGGTCGATTTTATCATAAGAAATGCGAGAGTAGAACACCCATGTGGCAAAAATAAGTAGTTTTGGAAATATGATTTTTTTAAAATCTTTAAATTTGTAACCGAATTTTACGAAAATTTGAAATAATTAAAAAACCGTAAAAGATTTTTAAAATTTGTTCAGACAAATAATGTTAAGTTATCAATTACCTACGCATTCGTGCAATCAAAACAGATCTTGCATCATTTATTTCGATTTTATTTAGGAATTTCTGATTTTCGTTTTTATTTTTTTTTCTTGAAAAGTCCATGATATTATACGGTGATTTTTGGACAGGAGGTACTTTAGTAGTTCTTCTACACCTACTAAAGATATCACGTTATAATTCCATGGACTCTTCAAGATAAATCAAAATAAAAAAATGATTAACAAGTGATCATTCAAAACAAACTAAAAACACAACATTAACTTCCATTTCGACAGTTTAAAAAACAATAAAAAAATAGGTTAATTTCTAAAACAAGCTTATCTTTTAGTGACAACCCTAGGGTTGAAAAACCCGGATATAAATTGTTTTACATATATCTTGAAGAGTCCGTGGAATTATAACGTGATATCTTTAGTAGGTGTAGAAGAACTACTAAAGTACCTCCTGTCCAAAAATCATCGTATAATATCATGGACTTTTCGAGAAAAAAAATATAAACGAAAATCAGAAATTCCTAAATAAAATCGAAATAAATGATGCAAGATCTGTTTTGATTGCACGAATGCGTAGGTAATTGATAACTTAACATTATTTGTCTGAACAAATTTTAAAAATCTTTTACGGTTTTTTAATTATTTCAAATTTTCGTAAAATTCGGTTACAAATTTAAAGATTTTAAAAAAATCATATTTCCAAAACTACTTATTTTTGCCACATGGGTGTTCTACTCTCGCATTTCTTATGATAAAATCGACCAGATTTTGCAATAAAAAGATGATGATGAATTTTGAGGGTCCAGATCATACTGTGCCTCGGTGGGGACGTGGATGAGCTGTAATGATGATGTATTGTAACTGCTGTGAAAAATTAAGTTCGCAGACCATAGTTTCCAATGCGTTTGTTTGTTTAAATTAAGGCGACGCGTCGCTTATTATGCGTTACTTATTATAAATAACTTAAAGCATTCATTAAAAATTAATAACCGACTTCGTGGAAACTTAACCCCTCTTTTTGGCCAGATATTATTTGAGTTTGCGTGTACCATCCTCGACTGCATCATCACTTACCATCAGGTGAGTTGCAGTCAAACGCACTCAAATTTTTAATAAAAAAAGAAGGGTAAAAATGTATCTTATCTAACGATACCTCACACGTTAAAGTCCTTCAAACCGTTCAAGCTGTAGCAGGAAACATATAAATCTACATACATACATACACTCGTAAAACATAATCCTCCTTCTGAGGCAGTCGGGTAAAAATAGGTTCCTAATTGCGTAAACCCACGAGTAGTTTACAAGAGACTTTTAAATTGAAATTAAATTCAAGTTAATTAAAATTTGAATTAAAGTTATAATTGCAAACAGTTTTCTTTGTGTTGCAAATTAAGGCTCCATTATCACTAAATACCAGGCTCACAAAGCTGGCCCGTTCGCTTTGGCGCAATATACGGGGAGTGAGTTAATCCGGTGTGTACAAGCCGCGAGTTCAAGCGCGAATTTCTTGATTTGCAAAACGTCATGCAGCCATAAGTAAACAGGTTGAATTAGTTCGCAAAACAAAATGTTTGTGGTATAAAAAGTAATTTCATGCAATGTGTATAAAAACATTTAATTCTTTGGAGAAATACATCATATTGCCACCAGTTAAGATTTTCAGGCATAAAGTTGTGAAATGGCTGAAAGAGAATAAGTTTTACTTTAATTTTAATTTTGACGTGAAACTTCTTCAAAATCACAGAACCTGGACCGTGACGGAAGTGATGAAAGACCCGTAACGGAAGTTGGTGGAGTAATTCGTTTCCTCTTTTTTTTTATTCACAATTGGTAAACCCTCGGCATCATCTCACCTGATGGTAAGTGACGATGATGCCGAAGATGGAAGCGGGCTTACCAAGATTCCCCCACACAATGGAGAACTGGCTATCTTATCTTCAATCCGGAACACATCAATGCAGATAACACTGATGTTTGGCTCCATAGCAACCAAACAACAAACCGCTGCTTCAAAGGGCTTACCAATTGTGAATAATGAAAAAAAAAATGTAACAAACCGCAAGGCCGGAGGCCGAGCTCCGCGTATGGTAAAGCCCGAAGCGCCACATGCTAGCCGGACGCAAAAAAGGATAAAAAATAGTCAGGGACGTCAAACTAGACGTTTCACGTTAAACCAAAGACAGTGTGCCCCAACAAAGCCCCAACCGATTTTTTTGTAATTTTTAATAATTGCTTACTTTTGTATTTGTATTGAATTTCTTTTTGATTATGTACCTTTTATTGATTACGATTATATTTTTAAAGGTCGCTTCTCGTATGCTCGGAGTTCCTCTGCGTGATCGAATCAGAAACGAGGAGATCCGTAGGAGAACCAAAGTAACCGACATAGCTCTCAGAATTGCTAAACTTAAGTGGCAGTGGACGGGGCAAATAGCTCGTAGAACAGATGGCCGTTGGGGCAGTAAAGTTCTCGAGTGGCAACCGCGCACCGATAAGCGTAGCGTAGGCAGGCCTCCCACTTGGTGGACCGATGACCTGGTAAAGGTCGCGGGAAGTCGCTGGATGCGGGCAGCGCAGAACCGGTCGTCGTGGAAATCCTTGGGGGAGGCCTATGTCCAGCAGTGGACGTCCTTCGGCTGATATGATGATATTTTTAAAGGATTTATGCATTTAATAATGATTTAAATTTAACTGTTGGATTCCGAAAATGACGACAAAATGTGAACTATACTTTATTTAATATATTAAGATCTGTATTTTGACTGCATGTAAAGTTTTATGATTTATGGTATTTAGCATTATGTTATTTGGACGTTTTGCGTCGCTGTAACATTTTGTATGTTAGTTATTATATTTTAGTGTAGTCTAGTCGCCGCTTAAAGCCTGCTTTCCTACAACAAGTAAAGGAAGATACCAACTTGGGGTATAAGGGCTATTGATGAGAATGATGCCTAAATGTATTCCTGCGGCTCAGATATTTTGTATATTTTTGACAATTTGCGAATCAGGCATTCTGCGCTTAAATCCTATATACAGCGTGTGTTAATTCAGTGTGCAGAGGCTCCGATGCAGCCGCCTCTAATTAATTTATTCGCTGCTCGTCTGTTCGCTACGTAAACTGTTACTGAACAGCCTCATTATTTCGTGATTTTATTATTTTCAATACGTTTTTAAACCTTTTTCATTTAAAACGAGGCATTTATTGGAACAGTCGTCTCTATTTTTAGGGTTCCGTACCTCAAAAGAAAAAATCTAAACCCCCTAAAGGATCACTCGTGTGTCTGTCTGTCCGTCCGTTTGTCAAAGCCGATTTGCTCCAAAACTATTGGACCGATTGAGTTGAAATTTGGTACACGTATGTTAGTTGCTGTGCCAAAGACGGACATGTAACGTAAATTAATTAATTTAAAACATGGGGGACACTTTTGGGGGGTAAATTATAAAATATAAAAAAAATTACAAACAACATGGTGTGATATATTATGGGGCTTATTGTAAGAATCTCAAATATATATTTTTTATGTTATTTTAGTATAAATAGTTTTGAAGATATTAAAGAAAATATGTGACAATTTATCGGGGCAGGCCGTGCCGTTATACTGCACAGCACACTGCAATCGCCAACCTGCCTGCTAAGCATGGCGATTACTGAGATTAAGTCGGGGCAGGCCGTGCCGTCATACTGCACAGCACACTGCAATCGCCAACCTGCCTGCCAAGCATGGCGATTACAGAGATTAAGCGGGGCAGGCCGTGCCGTCATACTGCACAGCACACTGCAATCGCCAACCCGCCTGCCAAGCATGGCGATTACGGAGATAAAGTCGGGGCAGGCCCTGCCGTCATACTGCACAGCACACTGCAATCGCCAACCCGCCTGCCAAGCATGGCGATTACGGAAATTAAGTTGGGGCAGACCGTGCCGCCATACTTCACAGCACACTGCAATCGCCAACCTGCCTGCCAAGCATGGCGGTTACAGAGATTAAGTCGGGGCAGGCCGTGCCGTCATACTGCACAGCACACTGCAATCGCCAACCTGCCTGCCAAGCATGGCGAATACAGAGATTAAGCGGGGCAGGCCGTGCCGTCATACTGCACAGCACACTGCAATCGCCAACCCGCCTGCCAAGCATGGCGATTACGGAGATTAAGTCGGGACAGGCCCTGCCGTCATACTGCACAGCACACTGCAATCGCCAACCCGCCTGCCAAGCATGGCAATTACGGCGATTAAATCGCGGCAGGCCTATGTCCACAGTGAACGTGTTGTGGTTGACGTGACGAAAGTCATCATCACATGCCAAAACAGGCTGATTAGCTATCTCGCAAAAAAGACGTCGGTGACTCAAGACTCGTCCCTGGTTCAAACAGTCATAACAGTCATAAAAACTACATACACGGAGGCGAAAATGCATGCAAAATTTAGTATCAACTTATTTTCTTGTTTATATTTCCATTACCTTAATTAACCGGAACATCCGGCTATTAGTAATACTAGGACTTTATGACTGACCAGTTTTTCTTACCTTTCCCGAGTCTGACTAATTAGAAAATGGACTTAACCATTGTGTAAAAGTTTGTCTCTGATCAAACAAGGAAACTTTCAGAATTTAATGGATGACTTTTATTTCAGATGTAATGTAGGAAAAGAAGTAATTACTCTATTGACCTGTGAGTTAGTAGTTATAAATAGGGTGTAACGTGTAGATCCTTTTTAGGCTATTGTATAGCTTTTATCGCGGGCTTTGAGGGGACCGAATCAAGAAATTTCGTAACGAAAATAAAACCTGACACCCCAAAAAAAATAATTGAGTTCTAAAAATCTTACAGTGCCATTTATCTATCCATCATGATGTAGATGATGATGATGGCGATGGCGATTGATGATGGTGATTGATGATAGGGATTGATGATGGCGATTGATGATGGCGATTGATGAAGGCAATTGATGATGGCGATTGATGATGGGATTGATGATGGCGATTGATGATGGCGGATGATGATGGCGGATGATGATGATGATGATGAACTTTCTTAGTGTTAATTTATAACATAAACATCCCGCGCTCCAAGGACTATTTGGTACTGGTAAATACTGCATAAATAAAAATAAATAAATAATTATAATTGCATAAGTTGATAAAAAATGCTATGCAATAGCTTTACCGCGGCAGTCCCCGAATGGCACACGTCTTTTTTTTTAGGTTATTTAAGGACTAATAAACAGTCACACATTCTGTATTATAAACACAACTTGAGGCGGTAATATTAAAGATTTTCGTTATTTTTGACGTCAATTACTCCTAAAGAATATAAAACTCAAGGTTTAAAAAAAATCCTTACTGTTGATCATGTTTTTTAAACTCAAAACCTATTAGAAACACGATTGAGCAGTTTGGCTCGATAGAAAAAATGTCAAGAGATAGGTCTACACCGTTACTTTCAACTCTAGTTATGACCAATATTTTGAATAATATATTTTTTTAAATATACAACAATATTTGTCATGATAACTGCTACAAAGTGAGTAATATTATTATTTTTTATACTTTCATTGTAGTTTTTAATTGAAACGAAAAACCATTGAAAAGGTGAAAAAGTGTGCTTTTTTTCTTTACTCTTTACACGTAAAGAAAAAGACAGACAGCTGTTCCAATCAGTACGTCGCATTAAATAGTTTTTTAAATTACTAATTAAGAAACCCACAACATAAGCCACAGTTACGTTATCGTTGAGAACATTAAAAAGTAAAAAGTTCATAATAACTAGATGCATTTTAAAAACAAAATAATGAAATATTTTAACACAGATTTGTAAAAATAAGGATAACAAGCGCTTAGAGCATTTAAGGTTAATAATTAGTTTATAGGGTAGTTATTCAAGATAAGATTAGATACCTGATTGAGATCAGAATAGTGAATAGGTCGATAATTAAAACTTTGTTGAACTTTAACTAGCGACATTTAAATTAAATTTTGACACGTTTGTAGACATTAATCTTAAAGCATTCGCGTTTTTTTAGGCTAGTTCCGATGCGAACGCTATAGCATTTGAAGTTCTTCCAACAAAATCGGACAAAAATGCTAGGGACTAACGCAGGCTGGCTCCCATCTTTACTCATATTTTAAATGTGAAAAAGTGTTTGCTTGTTAACTTCTTTCCTTCACGTCGTAGCGGAGCAGCGGATCGACCCGTTGTGCGGCTCGCGCGCCACATACAGACTGTCATAAAGCTATGTCCACGTGGACGAAGCCGCGGACAAAAGCTAGTGATAAATGTATGAAGCTCACGTTTAGTGTCACATTTTAAAGTATTGCAAACGCTACTAATGTCCCATAAAGGAAATTTATTCAAGTTTGAAATACTTTTCGGAAAAATAATAAAGCTTTTAGGTACTAACTTTTGTTTTTTTTTACTTTTTTTTTCATGCTCAAAAAGTCAAAAGCTCAAATGAATATAAACACATGGCTCCAAATAGATCGTAGGTCAGAAGACCTTCGTGCACTGGCTGCGCTTCGGAGACCTTTTTGCGGAGACCCACGTTTTTGTCTGTGTAATACAAGATCTGGTTGTTAAGGCGAATATGAGGTTCTAGGCGGCTTTATAGGAGGTTAATAATGAAAGACGGCACCGTGGACGTCTGTCGATTGTGCCGTCAACCAGGGGAGACCCTGCGTCATAATAATAACCTCCGGTTGTTCCATTCTGGCCAACACTGACTATTTGCACAGGCACAAGGAAGCAGCCAGGATCCTACAACATTGAAATATGGCCTCATATCTCGGAGGTTGCCATACCATACGTACACGCCGGAGCCGGTTCTCGAGAACGACCGCGCCAAGCTCTACCGGGACCGACCTATCATCACGGACAGGACGACTCCTTAGAATAGGTCTTGTTGATGGATCGAGCGCAATCAAGGGACTTGGAGAGCAGAGTTGTGTTTTTGTACCTGGGAGGCTGAGTTTTGTTCAGTAATTGCAAAATTTTATGTCTTTATAAAATTACTAGCTGTTGCCCGCGGCTTCGCCTGCGCAGTACCCGTTTTAAGCCACTTTTTTACAAAAAACCCTCTCCTGACAATAAATAAACACAACAAAAAGGAATTAAATATTTTAAAAATATCGGTGACGGAAGACCTAAATTAATAACAGTTATTTAAACAATTTGGGGGGTGTTGCCAATGGTGGTGGCAATGGAGCGTGCTATGCTCGGAATTTCTTTGCGTGATCGAATCAGAAACGAGGAGATCCGTAAGAGAACCAAAGTAACCGACATAGCTCTCAGAATTGCTAAACTTAAGTGGCAGTGGGCGGGGCACATTGCTCGTAGAACAGATGGCCGTTGGGGCAGTAAAGTTCTCGAGTGGCGACCACGCACCGGATAGCGTAGTAGGCAGGCCTCCCACTCGGTGGACCGATGACCTGGTGAAGGTCGCGGGAAGCCGCTGGATGCGGGCAGCGCAGAACCGGTCGTCGTGGAGATCCTTGGGGGAGGCCTTTGTCCAGCAGTGGACTTCTTTCGGCTGATATGATGATTTAAACAATAGTTAACTGGCTACCACCATCTTATCTAACTCTTGCCGCCTGTATGGCTATGGTGTTAACAACATTGATGTGTTCCGGCTTGGGCTAAAGATAGCCAGTTCTCCATTGCGTTGGGGAATCTTGGTAAGTACGCTTCCATATTCGGCATCATCGTCACTTACCATCAGGTGACGTAATGCCAAGGGCTTACCAATTGTGAATAAAATAAATTGCTTTTGACGCCATAAGCCATGTCTGACCATCCACTTTGAAACTTGTACACTTATTGTTATTTTTTAAAAGTATTTTGTACTTGTTTACCTGTAGTGACTATTATTATATTATCTGTTAAATAAAAACAATCATATATATTACCCGTTTCCCGGAAAAAATACTGAAATAAGCAAACATACATGCTAATAACTTTCGAAAAATCTAAAAACAGTTTTTTTTTATATATACAAGCTATTAATACAGTATATTCTCAGCAATATACATATGCATATTATTCAATTGACGAATTTTTTAAAATGAAATACTGACATATACTTCATGTATTGATTATTTACTCATTGTTCAATTTACTTTTTTACATTTTAATTTTTTTATTTGACATTTTGTTTTTGTTAATTTGAAAATTATTTTTTTTACAAACACCTCACCATTGACATATTTTATAATATGACATGTATATTTTATGAATTTGTGTCGTGTGATGAATAAATCTAATCTAATCATACAAAATTTCAGCTCAATCGGATACCGGGAAGTGGGTAAAATTTAACTTGCAAGATTTCATTACAGACACCGGCACAGGTGAAACTAAATAAAAGCTTGTAAATTTATTTTACAGCTCATATACGTCCCCACCGAGGGGCTCGAGCCTACCCTGAATCAGGGCGATGATGAAATGATGAAATTTATTTTGCAAGATTTCATTACAGACAATAAAATGTTGTAAAAATTTCACGATCATCTCTGATTTTATTAAAAGAAAAAAAATATCAAAGCAGAAATAAAATCAATGTGTAGAGTAGCGAGTAGGAGTCTTTGAAGTTAGTTACGCAATGATTAAATTATGAACGAAAGACCGGGCATTCCGATGAACTTCAAAATGGACGACTCTCGAAACTTTGCTCGGATCAAACAGTAGAAGTGATTAAATTCTAAAAAAAAGTTAAACAGACTTTCGGTTCGTTGAACAAACTATCTTGTCCCTACTACTTTAGTACTAATATAACTTGGCTTTGGAAAAACGGATTTAGATGTAGTTTTGCGATTTGGTAAATGAAAATTGTTTTCTTCTTAATTTGGCTTGGAAATACGGATTTTGATATAGCTCTACGATTAGGTCCATATTTTTTTTTCTTTAGTTTTGGTTTTTTTTTATCTACAATTTATGCATTATTCCAAACTTTGTATTTTTGTTTTATTTATTTTTTGCTGTATAACAGTTAACCGCGTGATAAAATTCAAATACACGCGGGCGAAGTCGCAGGTAACAGCTAATCTACATATATAGTTATTTTTATATTTTGTATCACAATCATATTTTAATTATTTGTTGTATGTGTTCTAGTTGTATTTTTATTTTAAGGAATTTTTGTTTTGTAATTGAATTATATGTGTTTTTTTGTTCTGCGCCAAATGAAATAAATGAATAAAAATCAGTTGCTGAAGGTACGTAGATCATCTCTTGAGATCGGCTCGACCGATTTGGCTGTTTTTTGTTTTGTTCCTAATTGTCAAGACAAGGTTTTTGAACACAAAAATCGGCCAAGTGCTACTCGGGGTCATACAAAAAGGGTTCCGCACCAGAACTTAAACATAACAAGACTTCTCAGTACATACATTGCTGTAGTAAATAGGGGTCTACTTATTCTGGACTATGAAATTTAGTTTTTCCTGTGAGAACGGAAGGACTTTAGATTTGCTCATAGAATATCTTGTAATCTATACATGTAACCTCTTAAACTGGGATTTTTTCATGATTTTGGGCCTAGTAGTTTCGGAGATAAGAGGGAATGGTCAATGTTAGCCTCATTTCTTAAATAACTTCAAAATTATTTATCATAAAATTATAAAAAAATATATTTATAATTCTCTTATAATAGCCTTTCCATTTGATATATCACAAAATATATTTTGAAAACTTAAAAAAAACTGATTTATCCTCAATAAGTGGCCCCAATGAGGCTCCATGTTAGAAATTCATTTATTGACGTTACACGTTTGTCTTGGGTCACCGACTTTCATATGTGTACCAAATTTCAACTCAGCCGGTTCAGTAGTTTCCGAGCAAATGGGCTGTGACATACGGGCAGACTGACAGATACACGAGTGATTCTATAATGGTTCCGTTTTTACCTCATGAGGTACAGGACCCTAAAAATAGGTACGAAAATTAACCGAGAAATATTAAACCAGCAACCAAAACCTTACAGCATAAAGTTACAGTTCCCTTACAACGTATATGACGTGCGGATAGTAACTACTGATGCCGAAGATGAAAGCGAACTTACCAAGATTCCCCAACGCAATATGAATATCTTATCTTCATGCCTTTGATGTCAACATTAATGTTTTTGCGGCCAGACTCAAAACCGCAGGCTTAATAAATGCCCTACCACCATAAAAACCGCAACTTACAAAATATGATCCTCCGTGAATCGAACCCGCGACCTCCTTATGTGAAGCAAGTGGACTTACCACTAGGTTTACTTCCAGAACACCAAGCACGCTGCGCAAACCGATTACAGTGTAGCTGAAAAGCCCGCGATTGTGATTCGTGAGTGATGATAACATCCCAAGATTAAGAGGATTGTGTAGCTGCAACTTTTCATACATACGGCATTAACGAATTTCTACGAAATTTATACGAAATTTTAACCGATTTGGACCAATTTTGATAGGTTGTCAGTCAGAACACAAGCTAGGCTCTATTTTTTTTTTCGATAAAGTAAATAATATTAAGTTTAATTATAATGTCGTTCACGTGTTTTCATACAAAACTAATTTCGGCCATTTTTTGTAAATTTAAAAAACGAAACGTATAAGCCTAGCTATTGTTCTGACTGAGAATTTAGCAAAAATTTGTCCAAATCGGTTAAAATTTATGAGGTGAAAATTGTTAACGCCGTTTGTATGAAAAATCGCAGCATCACAATCCTCTTAAGAGTTGAGCAGAGTGGTTTTTTATGAAGTAAGTAGAAAAGTAGCGTGGAGTTGTAGCTGTCAGTAACTTTTTTCCTTGATGCGCCTGGAGGCAACGGAAAAACATTTCTTACGTCTAGCGAAAATAAGGCGACAAGGTTGCATATAGCTCTCCGGTAGAAGGTCCTATACCACCTGACACTTTTTCAGTGGCACTATCACTTAGCACTACTAGTAGTACCAATTCGAATTTTCCTCTCCTTTGACACTTTTTTAACCGCCTCTGTGGCGTAATGGTTAGTCCATTCGTCAACTTGTAAGACGCGGTTTGGTTGGTGGTAAGGCATTTTCTAAGCCCGCCCGGCTAGCTTGCACCATGTTATCTAAGTTTTGCCGCGTGGAGTCTTATAGCGTGGAGTTGTAGCTCTCAGAAACTTTTTACCTTGATGCGCCGGGAGGCAACGGAAAAATATTTCTTACGTCTGGCGAAAATGAGGTGATAAGGGCACATATCGCTCTCCGGTAAAACGTCCTATACCACCTGACACTTTCTCAGTGGCACTATCACCTGACACTTTCTCAGTGCCGATGCGATTTTTTCTCTCCTTTGACACTTTTTTAACCGCCTCCGTGGCGTAATGGTTAGTCCATTCGCTTCACACCAGGAGATCTCAGTTTCGATTTCCAGTGGAGTCAAATTTTATAAGACCCGGCAGGGCATTTTGTAAGCCCTAGTGACGAGAAACCACTATCTTATCTAAGTCTTACCGCCAAAACATAAAAATAAGATAGCCAGTTCTGCAATGCGTTGGAGAATCTTGGAAAGCCCGCTTTCATCTTCGGAATTATTGTCTATCAAGTGAGATGATGCCAAGAGATTATCTTTCTAAATTAATATTATAAAGAGAAAACAGTTGGTTTATTTCTTTTTCTTATTTGTGGTTTTTTGTTTGTTTGTAACGGATGTTCATCGTGAAGGTCCATTGGCTGATCAAAAAATACCTGGAATATATTTTGAATTTCGAATCTAAATACGTTATTGTAAATGCTCGTCTTTTTGTCATGTTGGTACGTACACATGTTTATAATTTATTTTATTACTGTCCCTTATGATGATGAAGAGTACCATAAATGGATGACGTTTCGCGATCATAGAAGAAGTAAAGACCATATCGCTGAAGAAACTGAAGGCTATTAAAAAGTGCGTTCAAGAAACGCTTCGAAGATTAAAAACCGTCCAAGTGGGACTCGCACGTGCGCAAAGTAGGGTTCCATAGTATTTCCAAAAAATAAAATTATATTGAAAAAAACAACATTATATTTGCAGTTGGTAATATAATATTTTGTGTGGAAAATCTATGAAGTATTAAAAAATCCAACTACTGCACATCTCAAGATGGTCGACTATTAATCCTGAACTAAATATCCTAGATAGCCGTGATAGTTTTTGATTGATTATACAGTTATTACAGTTTTTGAGTGATTGATTAGAATGTCTTACTGTTTAAAATTTTTGCACAGTTTTCCTTTTGAATTGATTAAATATCCTACTATTTACATATTTTTTTCAAGTTTCTCTGGTAGGTGGGGGGAGGGGGGCGGGGAAAAAAATTGCACTCTAAAGATTAATATTTCGTAAACCAATACCTGAATCCAAAAGTGGTTTTAGCAAACCCTCTACAGTTTTTAAAGAAACTATTTACGATACCCCACACGATAAGGTACGTCGACTTAAAAAAATTCACCCCTTCTTTACATGTAGGGGATGTACCCTATAAAAATGTTTTCAAGATTTTATTGTACCACTTTGTTGACGTGATTGGTCTTGAGATAGGTCAAATGACGATATTCAATTTAAATTATTGAAAGACTGTGTAAATCTATCACTATGAAAAAAAAATACACCTAAAGTAAATAAATAATTATTTAATTGAATACAATTTCAAAATATTAGAACTTTTGATGTTAAAAAAAATGTACTGTACACCCTGTTTTTGTGCATTAATTGCAAAATTTCTCGAAAACAAAACCAACACACAAAAATCGGTGACTTTTAGACCATTCATTTTAATTAAACACATTTTTTTAAACTTATTTGAAAGTACTGAGAAGTAATAAAAACATGTAAAAATAGAGAATGGGGCGTTCAGTTTTAACGTATCAGCCGCGTTGAAGCCCGCATTAATTTGAACTCAAAAGAATAGACTTATGTTCCATATTATTTTAACACTAATCAATCTGCTTGGATTGAGGCATCTTAAAGCCTTAATATGTACTCGTATATTCATGCCAAATTACAGCTTTCTAGTACTAATATAATCTGAGCTAAGCCGCGGAAAGACGGACAGACAGACATGGTGAAACTATAAGGGTTCCTCGTTGACAACGAAACGCTAAAGAGACGCCAGCGGAAGTGTTCGAATGTGATCACTTTAAAGGGGACAATGTCAAAGCTTAGGAATAGGTCAATAAAAAAATATTTATTTTCCAATTCCGGGTATTTTTCGATCATGAGCAGTTTCGGAGAGTTCATTGTCTATCTATTTAAATAAAATTCGTTGTGTGTATGTATGTGAGGATTCCAAAACGGCTGAAGCGATTTGATGAAATTTTCAGGGAATCTTTAGATTAGCCCAGCGGTTGACGGGTCGCTAACAACACCAAAAATAGTCCATGTAATATCTGAAAATATAACAATAATACTAAAAAATAATAATAATAACCATAAATAATGTCGATAAAAGGACCAAGAACCTGGACCTGGCACACGAGGTTACTGATATGTGGCGAGTGGATTCCACCCTGTCCGTGAACGGACTAATTCCAGCCGACCTTGAACGTCACCTAAGGCGACTGGATCTCCGAGGCAGACCAATAATTGCAGCAATGCAGAAAACAGTCCTCCTCGACAATGCCCGGATAGTTCGACGCTTTCTCTCCCCGTCGCACTGAACTCCAGCCGACCGTGCTTCCGCTGGAGGTGCTCCTGCCACTTCGCCTCGTGCCAAGTGAGCAGAGAGCCTGTAGTTTTATATTCGTAAATAATAATAGTAATCAAACATATTCGGAGGAGAGTACAATCCACTAGATCCATCGAAACGGAGACTTAGTAAACTAAAATATAGGGTGCTACAAAACTGGTGAGAAACTCTTTAATTGGGTGTTCATGTTATCACACCGAACTTCTTTTTCCAAGGAACTAATGATCATTTTTAGGGTTCCGTACCCAAAAGATAAAAACGCGACCCTATTACTAAGACTCCGCTGTCCGTCCGTCTGTATGTCTGTCCGTCTGTCACCAGGCTGTATTTCATGAACCGTGATAGGCTAGACAATTTAAAATTTTCACGGATAATGTATTTCTGTTGCCGCTATAACAACAAATACTAAAAACTAGAAAAGTGAAAATCTCCATACAAAAAATTAGATTTTTTTTAACGTGCAGAAACTAGCGCCATCTAGTATGTAGTACGGAACCCTTTGTACGCGGTTCTGACTCGCACATTTGCGGTTTTTATGTCAACAAATTGCCTAGGGATATTTTATAAATATTATGCGAAACATGGTTTTTTGAAAAGTTGTTAAAAATTCCGTAGGACATGTGCAGTTTTTTATTATTATATCAGCTCATATACGTCCCAACCGAGGGGCTCGAGCCTACCCTGAATCAGGGCGATTAGGCCTTAGTCGACCACGCGGGCCCAGTGTGGGTTGGTCGACTTCACACACAACCTTCGAGTTTCTTCGCAGGCGTGTGCAGGTTTCCACACGACGTTTTCCTTCACCGTTAAAGCAATCGGTAAGTATATGTACGTAAGTTTTTGAAAAAACTTATTGGTACATTGCCCGTCCGGATTTGAACCCGGTACCTCTGGTTAGATGGACCGAGTCGTTACCGGTTGAGCCACCGACGCTGTTTACATGTGCAGTACAGGGTGTGAAAACTTTCAAGATGGGCAAGAGTTATATTTACGAGTACCTTTTCAGTTCTTATAAACATGGGTTCCACTAATTTCATACAATCTGTGTCATCCTTCTCTGACAATATAAAAACACAATTTTCATTTTCCGCGCGTTTTAACAAAAACACTTAAAAACAATATTAATTTACAAGAACTGTGAGGGTTAATATAGCACTTGCTTATCTCGAAAGTTTCTACCCTACACATGTCCTAAGAATTTTTATAGTTCTTCAAAAAACATGTTTTTTTTTTATTTCTAGACAAAGAGTTTTGAGTGTTATCTTCATAGTAAAATATCACTGTATATACAGGGTGTAACATAAAGGTGTGGTGAAACTTTAAGGTGGGCTTGTACTCATCAAACTGAACAAGTTTTGCTCTGCAACTTGACTGAAATCGCGAAGTTTTTATTGGATTTTTCATACAAAACCGTTTAATCAGATGGCCGATTTGTACGAAAAATCAACAAAAAAAAATGCGATTTCAGCAAAGTTGTAGAACAAAAGTTGTTCAGTTTGATGAATACAAGCCCACCTTAATGTATCACCACACCTTTAAGTTACACCCTGTATATATAATTTTCAAAGGGAAAGTTTATGTGCAATAAATAAAAGCTTTTTTTTTTAAATTCGCAATTGGTAAGCCCTTGGCATCATCTCACCTGATTGTAAGTGACGATGATGCCGAAGATGGAAGCGGGCTTACCAAGATTCCCCAACGCAATGGGGACCTGGCTATATTATCTGTTAACACTGATGCTTTGCGGCAAGACTTCGATAAGATGGTGGTAGCTAGCCATGAAAATGCCCTACCACCAACCAAACCGAATCTTACAAAGTTGACCGGGAATCGAACCCGCAACCTCCTGGTGTGACGCGAATGGATTAACCATTACGCCACGGAGGCGGTTAGCTTCTGAACCTACCATCAGGTAAAGTGCAGCCAAACGCACTCAAATTTTTAATAAAAAAAAATGTATGTTTAGGCTTTCTTACTAGTTCATCTTTACATCTAAATCTATACTAATACTAGCTGTCCCGGCGAACTTCGTACCGCCTTACATTACATTACACTGCCCTGCCCTACCCTACACTACCGTACACTACACTACCCTACACTACACTACACTACCCTACCCTACACTACCCTACCCTACCTACATACACTACACTACACTACCCTACCCTACACTACTCTACACTACTCTACACTACCCTACCTTACACTACCCTACACTACTCTACACTACCCCACACTACACTACCCTACCCTACCCTACACTACCCTACCCTACACTACCCTACCCTACCCTATCCTATCTCTCAAGTTGGATCGAACTGCACATGGTGTGCGAATTTTATTATAATCGGTTAAGTGGTTTAGGAGTCCATTGAGGACAAACATTGTGACACGAGATTTATATATATCTATACTAATATTATAAAGAGGAAATCTTTGTATTTTTGTATGTTTGTAACGAATAAACTCAAAAACTACTAAACCGATTTTAAAAATTGTTTTACCGTTACAATGCTACATTATCGCTGAGTAACATAGGCTATATTTATTACTACAAAAAGTAAGGGATCCTTGATAAAGCTGACAAACCGAGTCTTACAAAGTTGACCTCGCCGGGAATCAAACCCGCAACCTCCTGGTGTGACGCGAATGGACTAACCATTACGCCACGGAGGCGGTTAGCTCTAGAACTAGTTTTGTCACATCCTGTAAGCCACCCCCTTCGCTGTTCGTACAGTTTCCGAACAATTCCGTACTCAAGGGCCCGATGCGTCAACCCGTACGGAGTTATTCGTGCTCCAAAGATTGATAGTTTCTGGGTCTGGGTTTAAATGCTCATTCATTCATACTCATATGTCAATAGCATAAACTTATTTTATCTATATACAGGGTGTAGGTCCCGTTAACTAGGGGTTGTACTCGTCATACTGAACCACTTTCTCCAAGGAACCCATAGTCAATTCTCAAAAAAAAAATTGGACCCTCCATACTAAAATTCACAAAATCGGTCGATCAGCTGATCGATTTGTATGAAGAGTAAAACAATGTTTTTACGTTTTCAGCAAAGTCGCAGAACAAAAGTTGTTCAGTATTATGTTAGAAGCCCCAGTTAACAGGACCTACACCAATTTTGTTGCACCCTGTATATGTATATCAGTATATTATTTTTTTTAATTCACAATTGGTAAACCCTTGACAACATCTCACCTGGTGGTAAGTGACGATGTTGCCGAAGATGGAAGCGGGCTTACCAAGATTCCCCAACGCAATGGGGATCTAGCTATCTTATTTTCAAGCCGGAACACATCAATGCTGTTAACACTGATGCTTGGCGGCAAGACTTAGATAGATGTATGATTAGTCTTTCTTACTAGTTCATCTATATCTATACTAATATTATAAAGAGGAAATCTTTGTATGTTTGTAACGAATAAACTGAAAAAATAATAAACCGATTTTAAAAATTCCATCACCAATACAGTGCTACGTTATCGTTGAGTACTCGTAACATAGGCTCGTAACTAAATATTATAAAGAGGAAAGCTTGGTGTTTTTGTATGCTACATTATCTCTGAGTAACATAGGCTTTATTTATTGCTAGATAAAATAAGGAATCCTTGATAAAACTTCAGTAACGTGAACCAAGGTGTAAAAAAATTTGCTCAAATTATTTTTTCATCGCATACGCTGCGGAAAATATGAAAAAAATGTTCTTCAATATTAGAGAAAATATCTGGATACTGTATGTCTAACTTTTGTAGTTATTGCACTACAACCACTTTTTACAATTAAAAATCTGAATGCCCTACGCGTGACCGCGGGTGATGCTAAGTGCAACACCAGGCAAATGTCGTCTATCCTTTGGGTACCATGGTTAATAGGGATGGCGACAGCATCAGAAATAAATTATGAACTCTTGATCACTAAATCGCCCTCCTACTTAAACTTTGGAAAACCTTACTCGTTTTGTTTTCCATCAAGTCTTCGATTTTTAATTCATCAAAATCACAAAATGAGTACATGAATGACGCTGCTAAACTATGACGTCACGCCTAGGTATTTCAAACATTTTTAGAGCAAAATGTCGTTTTTGACAGATACTCCGTTCATACTGTGTTTCACTTAACTTTTGTTTTAGTTTGAAACAAACGGCTTTCAAAATAAACATTAATTAATTACTCTTTAAGAGTTAATCAGATGACTAGCATTAGTCATCACTATTGTGCCACACGATAAGAGAGATTAGGTAGGTACTTATTCGGCATCGTACCAATTAACAAACGTTAGTTAAAAGTAAACAGGCTTGTAATGATTAATGTTTATTTTGAAAGCCGTTTGTTTCAAACTATAACAAAAGTTAAGTGAAACACAGTATGAACGGAGAGTTGGAATAAATAAGAGGCAGCGAGGAAAACTACGAACAACTAACAAACAAAATGAACGTTTTAATGGAAATAGCAGCTTTTGCTATTTTATGAGTAACTGTATTGGTTTTTGCTACTGTAAGTAATCTGCTATGAGAACGTAGAATTTCATTGCTTTGTTGTAACTGAGCAGACTTAATTTCAAAGTTAAGAGAAAGCATTGATTTAATTTAAAAAGCTTTCATTTGACTTTGTATGTGTAAGTAATCTGCTATGAGAACGTAGAATTTCATTGCTTTGTTGTAACTGAGCAGACTTAATTTCAAAGTTAAGAGAAAGCATTGATTTAAAAAGCTTTCATTTGACTTTGTATGTATAAGTAATCTGCTATGAGAACGTAGAATTTCATTGCTTTGTTGTAACTGAGCAGACTTAATTTCAAAGTTAAGAGAAAGCATTGATTTAAAAAGCTTTCATTTGACTTTGTATGTATAAGTAATCTGCTATGAGAACGTAGAATTTCATTGCTTTGTTGTAACTGAGCAGACTTAATTTCAAAGTTAAGAGAAAGCATTGATTTAAAAAGCTTTCATTTGACTTTGTATGTATAAGTAATCTGCTATGAGAACGTAGAATTTCATTGCTTTGTTGTAACTGAGCAGACTTAATTTCAAAGTTAAGAGAAAGCATTGATTTAAAAAGCTTTCATTTGACTTTGTATGTATAAGTAATCTGCTATGAGAACGTAGAATTTCATTGCTTTGTTGTAACTAAGCAGACTTAATTTCAAAGTTAAGAGAAAGCATTGATTTAAAAAGCTTTCATTTGACTTTGTATGTGTAAGTAATCTGCTATGAGAACGTAGAATTTCATTGCTTTGTTGTAACTGAGCAGACTTAATTTCAAAGTTAAGAGAAAGCATTGATTTAAAAAGCTTTCATTTGACTTTGTATGTATAAGTAATCTGCTATGAGAACGTAGAATTTCATCGCTTTGTTGTAACTGAGCAGACTTAATTTCTAAGTTAAGAGAAAGCATTGATTTAAAAAGCTTTCATTTGACTTTGTATGTATAAGTAATCTGCTATGAGAACGTAGAATTTCATTGCTTTGTTGTGACTGAGCAGACTTAATTTCAAAGCTAAGAGAAAGCATTGATTTAAAAAGCTTTCATTACACAAAAAGTCAAATGACTTTGTATGTGTAAGTAATCTGCTGAACGTATAATTTCATTGCTTTGTTGTAACTCAGCAGAATCAATTTAAAAGTTATTGAGAAAGCATTGATTTTAAAAGCTTTTATTTGACTTTGTAGGTGTGTTTGTTTCTTTGGTTCAAATCTTACGATCAATTTTAGATCGACTTTCAGTGGTCCGGTTAAGCTGAAATTTGAAATGACGCCGTATTCCCGGTGAAAATAGATCCTCAAGTTATTTTGAACTTAATCTGATGATGAGTTTTGGAGGTGGAGCCATGGTCCCAGAATCATATTTTATTTTTCGATAGGATCGTAGGAAATACAATACTATGTTCACCTTTTTAGGGTTCAGCACCCAAAGGGTAAAATAATAATAAATCAAGTTTATTCCGGACCTCAATTATCGCATAATATGTGTTAGTAACAATAGACACTTAGCCTATGTTAGTTCGTACTTAAAAACTACTTGGGAATAATTAAAATAAGTATCATTTTAAAAATTTTTTTTATCAAACGGGACGCTATTACTAAGACTTCGCTTTCCGTCCGTCTGTCACCGGACTGTATTTCATGAGCCGTGATAGCTAGGCAGTTGAAATTTTCACAGATGATTTATTTCTGTCGCCACTCACTATAACAACAAATACTAAAAATTAGATAAAATGAAAAAATAAGGGGGTTCTTCATACAAAAAACGTGTTTTTTTAAACATGATTAAACTAGCGCCATCTTGTATGATGGTACGGAACCCTATGTGTGCGGTTTCGACTCTGTATTTAATTTAATATTTGGCTTTTTGAGCATAAAATATCTTTTTAACAAAAAATCTTGTACTATGAAGCTTTTAGGTTTTACGAAAATTATTTATTTTGAAGTTGGATGTGTAAGAGATCGTATGTCTCTACATTTCTACACTTGCAACTCCTTTAATTATTTTCTTGCCAGCGCGACTCGAAGTGAGAATGTTGATTTAAATTTGAATTGATAAGTCGTTCGAAAGCTTTTCAAAACAAGAGATGTTCATTCTATGGTGGACCGTGAGCCAGGACGGAGGTCCATTTACCAAGAGTATATTTTTTTGTTATCCGCGCGTCTGGGCTGAGGTCCCTAAAGTTATGGCAAGAAAGTGATAGGAATCGATAAAGAAATAATAATCAGTCAGCCGACAGAGCCTGCTACCTTTTTTTAGGAATCAGGCCATAGCTCTTGCGAATAGAGTCAAGAAAGTCATGTACGTCATGAAACTCCTACGTGAGGCGATTGACGGCAAGATATTAAAAATGGTTTATTTGACGCTGTGCCAATCTCTTATTAATTACTGTATTCTTGCATGGGGAGGAATGTGTAAAACTGCTCTCATTGTTGTTGAAAGAGCTCAAAGGGCCGTTCTTAAGGTTGCTCTAAGAAAATCTCGCAGATACCCCACTATGTCTCTCTACAAGGAAGCAGAGGTTCTTACTGTGCGGAAGCTGTTTGTTTTGAGGTCAGTTACATTCACACATATACTTACAATAAAGTCTCCTTGCTACCGGTCCTTATTGTGTAAAAGAATATTTAAAATCAACACTGTCTCAGTGCAGACTTCCTTCGCACAACGATTTAGACCATTTCTTTTTCCCCATATTTATAACAAAATTGTTAAGCTTTGCAATGTGAAAGATTTTTCACCAACCAAAATAAAAATAGTTATTCGGGGTTTGCTTCAAGACATGAATTATGATGATGTGGAGAGCCTTCTAAGAATTGTTCAGTAAAATACATAGTAGCCTCCTGTCACAAACACACCTACACGCACACACTCGCACACACACACACACTCTCTCACACACACACACACACACACACACACACACACTGTTCTGTTATATGTACTTTGTTTATATTATTTTTCTTTAATCTTTTTGTTGTTTTCCACTTCTTATAATTATCACTTAGTTTCTGTTAAGTTGCTTGGCCGCCACCTGTTAAATTTGTTTTATGTTAATGTTCTTTTGACCGCCACGAGACAGGCCTAGCCTAGTGTGGGGTCACAGTTAACTTGTATGTATTAGTTATGATAACTTCGTAAATAAATTTTTATGTTTATGTTTATGTTTTACGTGTTAAATATATGATCATCTCTGATGATCTTTAATACGTACTACCATCTTTCCTTTTAAAATAGTAAGCTAGCTATAACCCCCCGGCGTCCCGTTGACGACGTCACAGATGCGAGCTTCTTTGTTCTCAGCTCATTTGCGTGTGGGGTGCCTAACGTCCCTTTGTACGCTTTAAGAGCGGGTATAAAGTAATATTAACATTTAAAAAATAAATTGTCTGAATTATGCTTAGATTTAACCACCTCTGTGGCGCAATGGCTAAGTGCATCAGGATATTCGATTCTTTGAGTTTGAACTTTGTAAGACTCGGTTTGGTTGGTAGGAGGGCATTTTCTTAGCCCGCCTGGCTAGCTACCACCATCTTATCTTATCTAGGCTTGAAGATAAGATAGTCAGATAGGGAATCTTGGTAAGCCCGCTTCCATCTTCGGCATCATCGTCACTTACCACCGGGTAAGATGATGCCAAGGAATTACCAATAGTGTTTTTTTTTTTTGCAAGTTTACGACTATATGACAGCTGAGGGCTGACTTATGAGCGTATTCACAGAACCGTTGTTTTTTTTAATTCACAATTGGTAGGCCCATACAATCTTAAAATTACTACTTACTTCTGGAAAGTAAATAGGCCGATTCTAATGAAACTTTGTACACATAAGCATGTCACGAAATTTCAGTTTGTGGATAGATTACATTTTCTAGCGAAGCACGGAAATGGTCGAGAAAAATGTCACTAACAGGTTAACCCACTCAGGTAATAACCGTGCTTCAGATCAGTTAACCTGCGGATAAACCCGACCACGCAGGTTGCATTTAGCTACGACCGTATTTAAGTATATAATATATGTCGCAGCCAACTGGTTAAATTAGCCATTCAATTAACTGCCTAGCCGTTTAATAAATGGCGATATAGAACTAACTGGCTGAATGATAATACATTCAATGCCCTAGCTGCCTGATGCTTACGCTTAGGCCATTCATTAAACGAGCGAAACGAATACAGAAGTAGGAGAAAGAGCGAAGCGAGCTCTGAATTTCGGAGAACCCCCGACTCATTTGATTAGGTTTGGAGAATGTGAGTAGAGGCGAGCTTGCTCACATTCGAACTGAGAAATGTCCCCTTTTTCCTCCCACCTCCCCCCTTAAACACTCATCCCCCTGAGGTGTTAATTTTAATTACTTGGCTAACAGAAATTGAACGTTCTAATGACTAAATAATCAACAGATAGTAAGTTGAACGGTGCCATTTAGTCAAAAGGCTAGGCAGTTAACTGAATGGCTTATTAAGCTTGATGGCTGGGACATATATACATTCTAAATTCGCTGAAATGTCAAGTTTTTGTTCAAGACTAAACTTTTTTATTTCAGCCAACTTAGACCGTACCCACATTAAATATTGATATCTATGTGGCAGGCAAATTGTACGCTTAGTAATTATATAAATGGTCAAGCAAATTGTATAATTCGTCCTAATATAAACGGTCGGGCAACATGTAAAATGCTGTACGCCGATTGTAAACGGAGCAAGCGAATGTATGATTAGTCATTTTACAAATGTTCAGGCAATTAGTAATAATTCGTCCGTATGTATAAACGGTCAGTCAAATTGTTAAACTCTGTACGCAGATTGTAAAATGCCGGGCCAGGCAAACTGTAATAATTCCTCCGTATATAAATGGTCTTACGGTGAAGGAAAACATCGTGAGGAAACCTGCACACGCCTGCGGAGAAACTCTCAGGTTGTGTGTGAAGTCAACCAACCCGCACTGGGCCCACGTGGTCGACTAAGGCCCAATCGCCCTAATTTAGGGTAGGCTCGAGCCCCCCGGTGGGGATGTATATATGAGCTGATATGATGATGATGATATAAATGATCAGGCAAACTGTAAAATTCTGTACGCAAATTTTAAAATTCCGAGCTAGGCAAATTGTAAAAATGCCGTACGTCATATTTTAAATGAGCGAGCGAAGCAAGCGATGTTAGGTTCGGACAGATTTGTTGGTTTGATTGATTCAAGAGACCCCGCCTCGCGTTTTTATAATTTGCTTGACCATTTGTAAAATGACGAATCATACAGTATGTTTGCGACATCTATATTGGGAGTTCCAAAGAGCAGAAGATTTTTAATTTAAAGTTTGCAGGATCAACGTTTAAGCACCAGAGGAATTAAGGGGAACTTTGTAGTGTAAGTAGGTGTATTGAATAGATTTATTGTTTTTATTAAATAAATATTGGCTTGAAGTAAATATTAGATTTATAAATTAATTTAAGAATACCGGCCAAGTGCAAGGTGGAGGTGCACGAGGGTTCCGTAGCAAAACATCCTTGGGTACGAAAACCTACAAACATCGACAAGTACAACAATTGAAGTGAAGGACACGCCATCAACCATACAGGACATACAATAAATAATGTGCATGATATCAAAAGTATTTTTTGTAAAAATTTCCGTAAAAATTAATGAGATCTACAAAGGTGGAGCCAAGTCTTGCTGTAATATACTAAGTAAATAGTAAAATATATTTTACTAACTTGGTAATCAAGAAATGTGGCGACCGCGCACCGGAAAACGTAGCGTAGGCAGTCCTCCCACGCGGTGGACCGACGACCTTGTAAACGGGAGGCCGATGCATGCGAGCAGCGCAGGACCGGTCGTCGTGGAAATCCTTGGGGGAGTCCGAACCGGACATATGATGATCTACATAACTAAGTGTACCATAAATAACAATTATTACAAGAGCAGGGGTTTTTTTATTATTTTTACAAAATAAGATACCACGTTTTCATATTTTACTTGAATTTTGTTCTCTCTTTCAATGTTCGTTGCAAGAATTTTGTAATGCAAAATTGTATCCGTCTAGCGTCTACGAAAATTTTCCTGCATTTCGCCCTCCTTGTTCTTAATTCCTACAAATCTCCGCTTAAACCAACCCATATAAGGGGTGTTACAAATGTAACAAAATTGTTTTAAGAATAAAAAACTGGAAGTGGCTATTGAAAGAAAAACGGTTAAGTGCGAGTCGATCCCCGTACCACTACACCTATTCACACGAATACAGTAATTTAACGTGTTCATTTAAATCAAAGATAACATCGAAAGGATTAGAAGAAAAAACACGTGTGGCACTCGGGGACTGCCGCGGTAAAGCTATTGCATAGCATTTTTTATCAACTTATGCTATTATAATTATTTATTTATTTTTATTTATGCAGTATTTACCAGTACCATATAGTCCTTGGGGCGCGGGATGTTTATGTAGTAAATTAACACAAAGAAAGTTAAGAAAGTTAAATCATCATCGTCATCGTCATCAATCACGACCACCATCGCGATCACCATCGCGACCACCATCATGACCACTATCACGACCACCATCACGACCACCATTACCACCACCACCACCACCATCACCATCATCATGCCTGATGGATAGATAGATGGCAAGATGGTACTGTAAGTTTTTTAGATTTATATTTTTTTTTTTTGGGGAGTCAGGTTTTTTTCGTTACGAAATTTCTTGATTCCGTCCCCTCAAAGCCCGTGATAAAACCTATACAATAGCTTAAAAATTGTTCGGAATCCTTAGCGCGAGCGATGTTACCCATATTTTACAAATAAACTTTTTGATTAAGTAATTGATTTATTAATCACGACTCCACACTTGGCCGACTCTTATTAATTTTGTTGTTTTAATCACGGGTTTGTGCTATAATCACACCAAGTTTGACGCTAATGTGTACTTCTGTATTTAGGATAGAGTAAAACAAAAAATATAGCGTCGGTGGCGTAACGGCTAGGGCCGGCACCTTCTGTCCTGAAGGTAGTGGTTCAAATCCTGCCACGTACCAATGTGTTTTCGAATTTCGATTTCATATGTACGTTTCTACGACGCTCTTACGTGTAAGGAAAACATCGTTAAAAAAACGCTAGCGAAGAAACTCGCAGGTTGTGTGTGAAGTCGACCAACCCGCACTGGGCCCGCGTAGTCGTCTCAGGCCCGATTGCCCTAATTCAGGGTAAGCTCGAGCCCCTCGGTGGGGACATATATGAGCTGGCATGATGGCATCAAGTGACTATGGTGGTGATTTTAAGCTTTTACTATAATCTTATTTTGTTTTGATCAGACTAGTGGAAGTTGCCCACATCCCTTCATCACCCAGAAAAAAGCTGACGATAAGAAGGTTTGGTAACATCCTGTACAAAACTCCGCCTCAGCGAATATTCCGCTGCAGCCGTGTAATTAAATAAACCTAAAAGGAATAATATGTTCATTAACGGAGCTCCGAATTCCTGTGCATAGTCCGTAGCACGGCCGCGGCGAAGCAACGACGCTTTTGCGCTACTGAAAAATGGTGGTTCAAAACTACATTTTTAACCCCCGACGCAAAAAGAGGCGTGTTATAAGTTTAACGTGTGTATGTGTCCATCTGTGTGTCTGTCTGCGCCGTCGTAGCTCTTAAACGAATCGATCGATTTTGTGCATTTTTTTTTAGTTTGAAAGATGACGTGATCGAGATGGTTCTTAGCTATAATTTATAAAGATCTGTTCAGCCGTTTGAAGATCATCAGCTTTTTTCTGGGTGATGAAGGGATGTGGGCAACTTCCACTAGTCTGATCAATTCGAAATTTGATGTGCTGTTACTTTATTGATATTGCAAAACTTTAGTAATCTTGACCTGATGCTGCAGCATCTCCTGGAACCTGCAGGATACTTCCCCCCTTCCTATGCGACGAATTACTTTTTAGAGGTTTTAGTCAGGGGATTTTTAAACTTTTAATTTAAAAAAGAAAATACGTTTTTTGGGTACTTTGGAAAAACTATCATCTACTTATGCTTATGATATATTGACCAAGAAGGCTAATGGTTAGTGTTCCTATCCGCTAAGCCGAGGGTCATGGGTTCAATTCCCTACTAGAAACAAAGTCCAGTCTCTGGTTCCAATTAATCTTAGTATGGCTCTAGATGACTTTGAATAATCTTTAATTCATATCAATTTTGTCAAAATTTTAAATCATGTATTGACAGGTCAAAAAAATCGGCCACAAACTACGAGAATCATCATATCCGCTTGTATGAATGCCCACCGAGGGTATGGCAATCGGGCCTTAGTTGTCCACGTGGGCCCAGTGCGGGCTGGTTGACTTAACTCAACCTTTGAGTTTCTTCGCAGGCATGTGCAGTTTTCCTCACGATATTTTCCTTCACAGATAGAGCGTGGGATAAACGTACATATTTAAATCGAAATTCGAAAACACATTAATATTGTGACAGGATTCGAAACACGACCTCGCGGACAGAAAGAAGCAGCCCTAACCGTTACGCCACCGAACGCTCAGATCTAACGATGATATCGCATGACGAACATACAATGAAAAACATACAGTTGAATTGAGAAACTTCTCCTTTTTTGGAAGTCGGTTTAAAAAATGTCTCTCATTCGCTCCCTCTTCTGTGTTGATCCCCATGCTTGTAGCGAGCACTAAATTTCCTTACATTTTAGTGTAAATTTTTCAGAATAATAACGACAGGAAAGAGCTTATTTTAGCTGCAGTTATAACAAAAAACTGGCCAAGTGTGAGTCGGAATTGCGCTAAGTAGGGTTATGTCAAAGTATATAGGATGACTTTTAATTAGTTCTTGATAGCAAAGGATATGAATGTACTCGTGATTACAAACAACTTTCCCTAAGAAACTATATGTCAAATATGAAAAAAAATATTTGGTCCTTCATACATTTTTGTCGATTTGATAGCTTGTTATGTATCGAGGACCTAAATTTTTTTTCTGATTCGACATATAGTTTCTTTGGGAAAGTTGTTTGTAATCACGAGTACATTCATATCATTTGCTATCAAGAACTAATTTAAGGTCACCCTATATATTAGTACTAACATACAGTATGGACACTCCCTGTAGCTCTATAGTTTCCGACCTCACCTCCTCATCACTCAGATTGATACAGATTGGTTACAGTTTGGTTGTCGAACGTATAGGATTTCACCGCCATTTTGTTTGTTCCGTCATTCCTTTTTTGTAATGACATTTCTGGCCCGTTGTATGAAGTGTCCAGGATGTGGTTATGTAGTATTTCCAAAAAATAAACGTAGGTATGCACTTTTTTTATCACGCTTTTATTAGCTTCACCTGTATGTTTGTATGTAACCGACTCCTTTGGACTCGATTTTGACCCACTTTAAACGGACGGATTTAATTCAAACTTTGTAGACTTATCAAGAATCAGCGACAATATGTTTCGGGACGTTCAAGGCGAGAATGAATAGGCATAATTTGAGTTGGCGTGTACTAATCTCGACTGCATTGTCACTTCCCATCAGGTGAGTGGTCAAGCGCACTCAAATTTTAAAATTAAATTAAATTTAAATTTTAAAAAACACTCAGTATTGTTCGAACCATAGCATGTGCATGTTTTTTTTATTAACAATTCATAAGCCCTTGTCATCATCTCACCTGATGGTAAGTAACGATGACACCGAATATGGAAGTGGGTTTATCGAGATTCTCCAACACAATTTGGAACTGGCTATCTTATCTTCATGGCGGAACACATCAATGTTGTTGGCATTGATGATTGGCGGCAAGACTTAGATAAGATGATGGTAACTAGCCAGGTGGGCTTAGGAAATGCCCCTCCACCGACTAAAACCTGTCTTACAAAGTTAGACTTCGCCGGGAATCGAACCCGCGACCTCTTGATATAAAGCTAATGGACTAAACCATTACGCCGCGGAGGTGATTAAAACTTGAAATTTGGCAATATGTATAGGTACCTACCCACATCCAGCGGCTTCCCGTGACATTCACCAGGTCATCGGTCCACCGCGTGGGAGGGCTGCCTACGCTTCGTTTTCCGGTGCGCGGTCGCCACTCGAGAACTGGATGCGGGTAGCGCAGAATCGGTCGTCGTGGAAATCCTTGGAGGAGGCCTATGTCCAGCAGTGGACGTCCTTCGGCTGATATGATGATGATGATAAGTATACCTAAACTACACCCTGGACACTTGATACAACGGGCCAGAAATGACATTTCAAAAAAGGAATAGCGGAACAAACTAAATCCAGATGCCGCTCTAGATGGCGACCTCAACCCCTCGTCACCCAGATTGATACAGATTGGTTACAGTTTGGTTTTCGAACGTAAATGATTTCGCCGCCATTTTGTTAGTTCCATCATTCCTTTTTTGAAATGTCATGAAGTGTTGCGTCGGTGGCGCAACGGCAAGGGCCGCTACCTTCCGTCCAGGAGGTCGAGGGTCGAGCTTTGCCATGTACCAATGTGTTTTCGAATTTCGATCTCATATGTACGTTTATCCGACGCTCTACGGTGAAGGAAAACATCGTGAGGAAACCTGCACACGCCCGCGAAGAAACTCGAAGCTTGTGTGTGAAATTGACCAACCCGCACTGGGCCCGCGTAGTCGACTAAGGACCGATCTCCCAAATTCAGGGTAGGCTCGAGCCCTTCGGTGGGGACGTATATAAGAGCTGATGTGATGTATGAAGTGTCCAGGGTTTGGTTATAGTACTAAGTAAAGGTTTCGCGAGAAAGTATGCACAGAGCGGCTATACATTTCATTTTTCTGTTGTTTTATTCTTTATTAACTTTTTGGCCAGGCACGCTTGTACCTATATCTTTATCAAAGCAATGTTCGTCTCACTGATATAAAACCTCTTATTTCCCGGTTGCGCGCCCGAATATTATCAATAAAATCTGTGCGAAACTGGCTACATTTCCAAATTATTTCGCTACCTTCCTTTGCCCTCAAGATAAACGAAAAAATAAATGATTTTCTGTTGAACACGGGCGAGGCAAAAACACTTCGAGAGTGTTAGCTAGGAGCGATACTTTTATTTTCGAAACACAACCACGCTTACTACGTGAATATTTTCCTTTGATGCGAAAATAGAGAGAAGTGGGAATTTTCTAGCAATTAACATTTACGTCTGATTTTTTTCGTCGAATAAAAATAAACGAATTCGAATTGAGAAAAAAAACGTAATTATTACTAATATTAACTGTATTTATAAATTAACTTTATTTAAATGACTTCAAAAAAAGGAGGGTTTCTCAATTCGACCGTATATATATATTATTATTATTTTCTATTTGTGTTCGCGGATAACTTCGTCGTTTATGAACCGATTATAATGATTCTTTTTTGTTGTGAAAGGAGATATCCCAAGGGTGTTACCATAATAAGGAAAGCAGGATCTGATGATGGCATCCTAGAAAAATCGAGGGGAACCTTAGTTTCCTATTTGAATTCAGTTTTTTTTGTTCAAAATTATTAGGGGTTTTAGTCGGTGATTTTTGCCTTTCATAATGATTTTGTACATACAAATATTACAGTTCAGACATATATTTTATAAAAAAAAATAGTTTGTACGTATGACTTACATGTTTGTTTAGTACAAATCTATCGATGGATTTAAGAGCTACTTCCAGGATAGTTGATACTATTGATTGTTGTTTCTTGGTGGAACATTATATCACTCATTTTGGTATATATTTACACATATTTATGTGGAATTAGTGTAAATATATACCAAAATGACTACTTCCAGCAGTTCGATTGAGGTAAAATTAGGAATGAAGCCGTATTCCCGATAACTATAGAACCTTTTGACATTTTAAAGTTGATTTGATTACGAAATCTGGAGGTTGTCAATAGGATCACAGGAAATACAATCTAGTTGATAAGAAATGTCACAATATGTAAACAAATAGGAAATGTTATCTTAAAATGAAGAATTTTTCTTAAAATGAACCATTTTCAGTTGGTATTTAAGTCTTAACTGAACTACACAAAGTGCGGTAATTAAATGAATAAAATACTTACAAGTACAATACATGCTCGATGTCCAATATGGAATGTGATTAGATAAAATTGTAATTAATGATAAAATGTTGTGTAATCATATTTTTAAAAATATTTTATATTTACAATCGGTAAGCCCTTGGCATTATTTCACCTGATGTTTAACATTTTCTAATGTTTGTCATGTTCTTTCGTGTTTAACCATTTTCAAACCTCCCCGATTCATATATAATTTAGGAATCTTCATTTCGAGAGTGAATACGCACTATTTGAGCCCGCGTGTTACATCCTCGTCTGCATCAGCACTTACCATCAGGAGAGATGCAGTCAAACGCACTCAAATTTTAAAAAACTAGACTTTTAATGTTCTCGCCTTTTATTGTTTTTTTTTAATCCACCTTTGATAAGCCGTTGGCATTATCTCACATGATGGAACAAGTATATTCGTCTGACTGAGCATTTGGCTTTTAGAACTTAAAAACTATTTTCAAATGAAAGCTTGTAACTAAAAGCTTTTAAACATGTTGTTGTGTAAATATATATATTTATATCTACATTAATTCCACGTTAAACAAATAAAACTGAATTTACAATCGGTAGGTAGAGTTGACCACTGAGGTGCGTGTACGTTCGTCTTGGTTTTATCTGAAAAACAGCTTTGTGAGTACTCTGCGACCCACAACATTTATGCTGAGCCTGGACCAGTTTCACTAACTTGGCACCACTGAAACTGTTTCATTTTTTTTTTTCATTAAACTAGTAATATTTGTCAGTAAGTTTTATTCATTTGTTTGTTTATTGCTAAAATGCATTGTGCCTTTTTAGTGAAATAAAGTTTTATCTATCTATCTGTCAATCTACAATCAAAATTTTATTTATGGCAATTATCTGAAGGCAGAATGAAGATGGTGTTTGAAACCGGTCGCTGACAAATAACAAATGCAGTTTTATTTGTTTTATGTGGAATTAGTGTAGATATATATACCAATATGTGTAATATAATATTCCACCAAGAATCTACAATCATAATTTTAAACAAAAAAAACCGACTTCACCGCACTAGTCGCCACTACGATTTTTGAAGGTTCCCCTCGATTTCTCTGGGATGTCATCATAAGATCCTGGTTTCCTTATCATGCTACCACCCTTGGGATATCTCCTTTCCAACGAAAAAAGAATTATCAAAATCGGTTCATAAACGACAAAGTTATGCGCGAAGACACATAAAAAATATATATGCTTAAGAAACCTCCTCCTTTTTTGAGGTCGGTCAAAAAGTATCAACTAGGTATCTAAAAGCTTTTAGGTTTTTCGTAAATTATTTTTTCGTTAACGATCGTTAACAAGCCCTAAACGTCCCACTGGTGGGGCACGGGTCTCTTCAAACTTGGGCTTGGGAAGGTTACGCCATACTCCGCACACGGGGGCCAAGTCCGGATTGATGGGGGATGTAGGGCTAGTGGCCCACCCCTCCACCCCCCAACCTAACCTAACCAGAGGTCTCAGGTTCAAATCCGGACGGCCAATGTAACAATGAGTTTTTCGAACTTACGTACATATACTTACCGATTGATGTAACAGTGAAGGAAAACATCGTGAGGAAACCTGCATATCTGATTCCAGAATCAAGGTGCGCATGAGGGACGCGTTGCACACGTCCGTGGGTGTAAATCTAAATGCCCTACACGTGACCGCGGGTGATGCTAAGTGCAATACCAGACAACCGCCATCTATCCCTTGGATAGCACGGTTAATTATTCCCGATGAGAGAAGAGAACAACTGTCAACTACTGATGGAAACTAGCAACAACGGCTTAAGGTAGTCAAAAAAATGCCACTGACAGTCAAACCCATCTAATTAATGAACGCGCTTCAGGTCACTTAACCTGCGTGATCGACCCAACCATGGAATGGAAGTTACACTGTGCTACGACCGCGTTAGTGTGTTTTTTACAGTAGTTAAATAAAATTATGATAAGATAAAAGAAAAAAGCGTCGGTGGCTCAACCGGTAACGACTCGGTCCATCTAACCAAGAGGTACCGGGTTCAAATCTGGACGGCCAATGTACCAATGAGTTTTTCAAAAACTTACGTACATACTTACCGATTGCTTTAACGGTGAAGGAAAACATCGTGAGGAAACCTGCACACGCCTGAGAGGAAACTCGAAGGTTGTGTGTGAAGTCGACCAACCCGCACTGGGCGACTAAGGCCTAATCGCCCTGATTCAGGGGTAGGCTCGAGCCCCTCGGTGGGGACGTATATGAGCTGTAATGATGATGATAAGATAAATATTCTTTCACATCAGCTCGTATACGTCCCCACCGAGGAGCTCGAGCCTACCCTGAATTAGTGCGATCGAGCCTTAGTCAACCACGCGGGCCCAGTGCGGGTTGGTCAACTTTACACACAACCTTTGAGTTTCTTCGCAGATGTGTGCAGGTGCAAGTTCAGGTTTCCTCACGATGTTTTACTTCACCGTAAGAGCGTCGAATAAACGTACATATGAGATCAAAATTCGATAACGCATTGGTACGTGGCAGGACTTGAACCTCGACCTCCCGGATAGTATGTAGCGGCCCTTGCCGTTGCGCCACCGAAACTCTACAAATTCGTTGTGCAATATTCTTTATTGCACACCAAATACACCTAAATTATGCTTATGAACTACAAAAACATACATCGATATACAAAGGCGGCCTTAAGCGATTTCTTCTAGTCAACCTTTGAGGAGACGAGAAAATGAAACAATAGCGGGTGGGTGCGTGTGGAACTAATAAACGCAGTGTAATATAAAGCATACGAAACATTTACACTTAATAATAAAGATAAATTACAAATACATAAATAAATATATACAGGCATAAACATATAAATATATGCTATATCAATTTGATCTTTACCGAATTAACAATAAGTTTAATGGTAATAAAAACAAAGCTGCCCAGACAAGCTAAATTACTTATACATATATAATGTTCGCTCTGATTAAATACATAGTTGATAAATGAATAGATAGTTTTTTTTTAAAAAAAATATAGTTTTCAGGGGCTTACCAATTTTCACTATTGGTAAGCCCCTGACATCATCTCACCTGATGGTAAGTGACGATGATGCCGAAGACGGAAGCGGGCTTACCGAGATTCTTCAACGCAATCATTAGGCACTGGAATTCACTACATGTGACCTGACATTTTGTACTGACATTGAATATTATTAAATTGGAATATTATTGTATTTTGACATTATGATGATTGATATTTTTGACATTTCTGTTGATACTAACCTAGTTTTATAAGATATCTATTAATAACACATTATGGATTGAATATCTGAAATAAATAATTTGAATTTGAATGGGGAACTGGCTATCTTATCTTCAAGCCGGAACACACCAATGTTGTTAACACTGATGTTTGGCGGCAAGACTTAGATAAGATGGTGGTAGCTAGCCAGGCGGACGTAGAAATTGACCTTCCACCAACCAAACCGAGTCCTAAACTCCGCCGGATATCGAACCCGCAACCTCCTGATGTTTCTATGCAATACAATACTTCCGCTTAATTAATATATAAAAACTATATGCCGGATTAAATTGAAACTTGAAAATATATTGAGGAGACACTAATCGATGTTTTTAATTAGTTTTCATGGTGGTAAATTGAAACATAACTAAACAGACTTATTAATTAGTTTTGTACTGAAAGTTTAAAACTGCTCTTATTTTTTTCCATTTTATATTAGTGCATCGGAAACTAATTTATATTAGTACATCGGAAACTAATTTATATTAGTACATCGGAAACTAATTTATATTAGTACATCGGAAACTAATTTATATTAGAACATCGGAAACTAATTTATATTAGTACATCGGAAACTAATTTATATTAGTACATCGGAAACTAATTTATATTAGTACATCGGAAACTAATTTATATTAGTACATCGGAAACTAATTTATATTAGTACATCGGAAACTAATTTATATTAGTACATCGGAAACTAATTTATATTAGTACATCGGAAACTAATTTATATTAGTACATCGGAAACTAATTTATATTAGTACATCGGAAACTAATTTATATTAGTACATCGGAAATTAATTTATATTAGTACATCGGAAACTAATTTATATTAGTACATCGGAAACTAATTTATATTAGTACATCGGAAACTAATTTATATTAGTACATCGGAAACTAATTTATATTAGTACATCGGAAACTAATTTATATTAGTACATCGGAAACTAATTTATATTAGTACATCGGAAACTAATTTATATTAGTACATCGGAAACTAATTTATATTAGTACATCGGAAACTAATTTATATTAGTACATCGGAAACTAATTTATATTAGTACATCGGAAACTAATTTATATTAGTACATCGGAAACTAATTACAAACATCGATATGTGTCTACTCAATGTATTCGCAAAGTTTGGATTCAATCCAGCACGTTTTAACTGCCTCCGTGGCGTAATTGTTAGACCATTCGCTTCACACCAGGAGGTCACGAGTTCGATTCCCAGTTGGTTCAACTAGTAAGAATCGGTTTGGTTGGTGGTAGGGCATTTTCTAAGCCCGCCTGGCTAGCTACCACCATCTTATCTAAGTCTTGCCGCCAAACATCAGTGTTTACAACATTGATGTGTTCCGGCTTAAAGATAAAATAGCCAGTTCTCTATTGCGTTGGGGAATCTTGTTAAGTCCGCTTCCATCTTCGGCATCATCGTCACTTTTGGTGAGATGATGCCAAGGGCTTACTAATTGTGAATAAAAGAAATGTATTAAGTTTTTATAAAGAGGAACTACGTTTGTATAGAAACTCATGCCTCCTGGGGACTCTTAATAAATAATTTTACAAGACGTCTCACATCTAAAGATATCTAGAGAATGTCTAAGGTCATACTTTGGCTACGAAGTTAACAAAGTGTCTCATCTGTGCTTTGGCATTGAGAAAGATTTGTCACAGATTAGATACTTTTGTCCACATCTCGATTATCATCATCAAAAACAACATATCATCCGAATGACGTCCACTGCTGAACAACGGCCTCCATCTACATCTCGATTAACTTATTACTATTACAAAAAGTTTTATTTTCGTATTCATTTAATTTATTTATTTTACCTACACACACGTCGGTGGAGCGTCAGTGGCGTAACGGCTAGGGCCGCTACCTCCTGTCGAGGAGGTCGTGGTTCGAATCCTGTCACGTACCAATGTGCTTCCGAATTTCGATTCCATATGTACGTTGGAACTTGGTAGACTGACGACCTGGTGAAGGTCGCGGGAAGCCGCTAGACGCGGGCAGCGCAGCACCTGTCGTTGTGGAAATCCTTAGGACGGGCCTTTGTCCAGCAGTGGACGTCTTTCAACTGATATGTTATGATAACTATTAAGACGCAACCCTACACTAGTCCGTGATCCAACACGCACTTGGCAGGTTTTTAAAACCTGACGAAGGAAATTATCAACTACTGTCGTTAACACATTTTAACTCGCCAGAACAAAGTTGTGGAAATAACTTGTAAATGCAAATATTATACAGTTCTGTTTACTTTATCAAGGCAGACGTTAACATCGATGAATATCTCGCCTGCGATACAAACAAAGCCCAGGGCAATCGTTTCCTTCCATTCAAAGTGAGACATTAAACATCATCACATCATTGTTTTGCAGAAACTCCTTTGTTCGAAAACACAAAACTGACATTACCGTTCGCGCCTTGTAAAATTTAGGGATGGTAAAAATAAAATACTTATTGAAGTTTCGGATTTAGTTGTTACTCAGGGCTCCGTGGCCTGTTTATAACTCGCTAGTTTTTCGAAATGGCTGAAATATGATATTTTTTGCGTTTTCAACTTTCAACAAAATTTTCCAATACTGAATCGAGAAAAAATAATCTACATGTATATCGAATTTCACAGTCTTACTTTCGCATGCCAAACTTAGACATTTTACATAAATATAGTTAAAAAAAACTAAAAAACAAGCTTTTAGCACATCGAACTAAAAAGTGAAAAATAGTTTTTAATATAAGCTGAACACAATAAGAAACGAAAAATACTATTATTATTTTTCACAATGATACAACCCGGCTCCCCATGCGTCACCCTCCTTTTCACTTGGTTCGACAAGCACTAAGCCACTTTCCTGGATTCTATTAGTTAAAAACAATTGATCCTCCATCAAAATCTCAAATTTTGATTTTTTTGCCACAACAATACCTTATTGGGTGGTACGAAACTCTAAAAATACATTTGAAAAAACACTGAGAAACAAATTTTTGAAAACCTGTAACGCGGCAAGCTGTTATGCGTTATTTTTTCATATGTCCCTTCGTCATTCCATCTATTTCTTTTTCACGCATGCGCTGTCGTCTATCTGACAATATGTTTTAAAAAAAATTCGAGCGAGACCTACAGTACTCGAATGTGATGTGTAACATGTGACAAAATACTTTAGGTTAGTTAGATTTGATGACGATATTGTACCTTGGTGGCGGATCTGACAGTAACGAAAAAAACCGACCAAGTGCGAGTCGGACTCTCGTAAAGTAGAATTCCGCGCTTTCGCGACTTCCTGTTACACATTTCCGTCCCATCTCACGAAATCACTCCCACAAATTGCAGGAAAGCAAGAGCAAAGATGTTACACATCAAAAATTAAAATTCTACCATCAAACAGTTCTGAACTAACTTTCATTATAAAATAATTATTTCTGCTGCTATCTTAAGACCCTTTTTCGGGTCTTTATTTTACTATTAAATACTTTATGTGAGCACGCATCTTTAACCCACGCCCTTATCATATAGGTACTTACAAACCATACCTACAAGTCGTCCTACAAATCATTTTTCATTCATCATCTAATCAACCAGAAAATGTCCATTGTGTCGCAAAAAATAAATTATCCGATACGGAGAACCTTGTTTCATCTCTAAAAGTTAGCGATCTGCCTATTTCAGCTTTGTTCGACAATTTGAGACCTTTATTGTAAAGACAATGCGGCCCGTACAGAATAGAAAACGCTAGTCATCGGTGTTTCTATTTTAAAGCTTTCTCAATCGTAGCTAATGACCTTTCATTAGCGTAACCAAAGCTTCCTACTTCCTTTAGTAGGAAGCTTTGGTTACGTTCAGAGACTATTTTGTTGGTTTTTTGCATTATCATCGGAAGTGGAACTCCTTTGCGTCAGTGTTTCCTGATTCCCATAATTTAGGAACCTCCAAGGCGAGAGTGAATAGGCATTATTTGAGTTAGCGTGTACTATCCTCGATGCATCGTCACTTTCCATGTAAGTTGCAGTCAAATGCACTCACATTTTTAAGTAAATCATTAAAAGGCCTCCCCAAAGGTATTCCACAACGACTGGTCGTGCGCCGCCCGTCCAACGGCTTCCCGCGACTTTCACAAAGTTCGTTGGTCCACCGACGAGGATGGCTGTCTACGCTACCTACGTATTCCGGTGCGCGGTAGCCACTCAAGAACTATCCAAAATTTTAAGAGCACTTTCACATTAGGCAACTTAGCACCTCGACAGTCATGCCGGGTTAGCCGTGCCGCTACTTTTTAACTGACTTCAAAAAAAGGACAGGGTTCTTAATTCAACTTTTTTTTTGCATGTATATTACGCGTGGAAATCCTTGGGGGAGGCTTTTGTCCAGCATTGGACGTTTTTCGGTTGATATGATGATGATGATGATATTACCACATTAGTTCGCCAGTTAAGAACCGATTTTAATAATTATTTATTATTTGATAGATTATAACTTTAAGGTGATCCCATTTAAATTGTTTCATCATAATCATAGCAGCCGAAAGCTGGACAATGGCCTCCCCTGAGGGTTTTCAAGACAACCTGTATCAAACGACAATTGTATTAAAATCAAATTCTTTATTTTTCAAATTAACAAAAACAAAAAAAAAATGTGAAAATGTAGTTTTTGCGATATTTTTTAAAAAAGTGTTTAGCGGTATTAATGAATCAATCAAATATGCTTTATTGTACAATAAAAAAATACTAGTCATACATAGAAAATTATACCTTGAAAGGTATCAAATAAGATACCATGGAACTCAGTCACGCTGCAAGCATACGCACTGCTGTTTTTGAACCTTTTATTTAACTTACAATTTTTGTATGTATGTATAGGGATGTTTTTTTATTCTCAATTTGTAAACCCTTGGCTGTGCCCTTGGCATCATCTCACCTGATGGTAAGTGACGATAATGGAAGCGGGCTTACCAAGATTTTTCAACGCAATGGAGAACTGGCTATCTTATCTTTAAGCCGGAACACATCAATGTTGTTAACATCGATGTTTGGCGGCAAGACTTAGATAAGATGGTGGTAGCTAGCCAGGCGGGCTTAGAAAATGCCCTACCACCAACCAAACCCAGTCTTACAAGTTGACCCCACCAGGAATCGAAGTAAATTAACAACCTACTAACATAGATTTTTCATTCACATGTTGGTTTTCTTCACATAGTATAAAGCCCCAATATGGCAGAGGTCACGTATATAAAACAACCTTTCTCCGTCTCGAATTGCTTCCCTGAGGGATTAGAGGGGAACCTTGGGCTCTAATGCAACCTTATCCTTAGATAAAGGCAGCTAAAATCATAACCCTCATTTTGTTTTGTATCGGTCGGGTGAAGGGTCAAACGGACTCAAGGATACCGACGTAATATCGGTTTCAATACACCGATAGTCGATAAAAGTCAATGTCTGAGGTAATTTTTGGTGGCTTTGTTCGCTTTTTTATGGCGGGAAAAAGGGTAAAGTAATTGTTATCTATGAAAAGGGCAAACAACAGGAAGCACGGGAGAATATGGAGCACGTCGTAGATATGATGAGGTAGGGCGTGGGTAAAATTACGTTCGTGCTCACAGATATTTAATAGTGGAAATTAAACAACTCAACAACTCAACCAATGTTGACGAAATTTGGCATAGTGTAGTAGAGAAACGGTGAACTGTTAATGACTGGAAAAAGACGTGATCGGCTTAACTCTGCAATTCTAAAAACAATTATTGTATCTGGTCTCAGACTAACATCAATTATAGTATCTGGTCTCAGACTAACATCAATTATAGTATCTGGTCTCAGACTAACAATTATTGCATCTGATCTCAGACTAACAATTATTGTATCTGGTCTCAAACTAACAATTATTGTATCTGGTCTCAGACTAACAATTATTGTATCTGGTCTCAGACTAACAGTTATTGTATCTGGTCCTAAACTAACAATTATTGTATCTGGTCTCAGACTAACAATTATTGTATCTGGTCTCAGACTAACAATTATTGTATCTGGTCTCAGACTAACAATTATTGTATCTGGTCTCAGACTAACAATTATTGTATCTGGTCTCAGACTAACAATTATTGTATCTGGTCTCAAACTTACAATTATTGTATCTTGTCTCAGACTAACAATTATTGTATCTGGTCTCAGACTAACAATTATTGTATCTGGTCTCAAACTAACAATTATTGTATCTGGTCTCAGACTAAACTTTATTTCCTTTTATTATAGATAGATTTATTCTGTACTATCTGCGTCTGGATTAATGAGATTTGGATTTATTCTCACTTCATGATAGTCAGGCGCAATTATGACAACTTATATGAGATGACAAAAACTTGTGTTCACCCTATTCAGTCGATTCAATCGACTCTAACAATAGGGATGACGAATGCTAGTCATCTGATATACTTTTTATCATCTGTCAAAAACGGCATTTTGTTCTAAAAATGTTTGAAATACCTAGACGTGACGTCATAGTTTACTCATTTTGTGATTTTGGTGAATTAAAAATCGAGGACTTGATGGAAAACAAAACGAGTATGGTTTTCCGAACTTTAAGTAGGGGGGCAATTTAGTGATCAAGAGTTCATAATTTATTTATGATGCTGTCGTCATACCTATTCTGCAGATGTTTTTTTTTTGATAAGATTATTTTACCAAATTAGTGATTGTTATCCACTGATTGGCGAAAGGGCGATGGAGCGAGCTATGCTATGAGTTTCCCTGCGTGATTGAACGATGTGAGAAATAAGGAGGGGCATAGGAGAACCAAGATAATCAACATAGCTCACAGAATCGCTAAACTTAAGTGGCAGTGGACGGGACAAATGCCTTGTAGAACAGAATACCGTTGGGGTAGTAAAGTTCTCGAGTGGTGACCGTAAGACGTAGCATAGACAGGCCTCCTACTCGGCAGACCAAAATCCTGGTGGCCGCGGAAAGCCGCAGGTTGCAGCACCACAGGATCGATCGTCGTGAAAATCCTTGGGGGAGGTCATTGTCCAGCAGTCTTTCGGCTGATACGATGTTGATGATAATGTTGATTAGTCAGGAACACTCGCAGGTTCAAAACTTATTAAACTGTATTTGAGATGGGGAAAACCATTGAACTCGCGGCACTGTAACCATGTAAATAACAGACACCTTACCAGGACACTCGCAGGGTCAAAACTTATAAAACTGTAAAAAGTTTTTACTTCTGGCGGTACTCCCTTTTTAACCAGTTGGGGTACCTTTTTCCGCAAACATGGTAATTTTTCTGAAAGTACTTAGGATAGGTATCGTAATGATATAAGTGTCCCAATGTTCGGATTTGTAAGAGATTTTTTAACAATGAAAATTGTGATGAAACTGTTTTGTAAGATTTTTGTAATAATTTCCTTTATTTATCCTACTAATATTATAAACGCGAAAGTTTGTAAGAATGTATGAATGTAAGTTTGTTACTCTTTCACGCAAAAACTTCTAAACGAATCTGGCGGAAAATTGGTAGGTAGACAGATTAGGACCTGTATTAACTCATAAGCTGCTTTTTCCACACGCACTGCGCACCCTTGGAAAGTCATAGAAACGTTATCCACGCTGGTGAAGCCACGGGAATCAGCTAGTAGATCGATATGTCCATATTAATTAAGTTAACTAATTCGTTATATTAGGCATTCATGTGAAAAACCCTTATTCGTTATGTGAACACCCCTAAATCATCACTATGGAGCACATCAGTATTATAAATGGTTTGTTTCACCACTTACATCTGTCAATAAACTTACGACAATAGCATTATAGGAAGAAGCGTTTGGCAGATGTTTGGCGGGGAACTGGCAGTCATCCAAAACAACCATCTGGCTTTAACCTAACTCACTAAACCTAGCCAAACCCAATGAGGTTATATTGACTATAGAGAAGCAATGTCTTTACGCGCTTTGAAGGCGAAGTGGAGTTAAAAAACAGATTATAAGACGTACTCGTAACTATAAAAAAATCGAAAAGTGTGCTGGGACACATAGTAGAAGTGAAACTTCAATGGATAAGTGGAAAGGGTAACCCAGGCTAAATACCTGCTTTATATCTCCATCTCAACTTTTCTCTATCTTCGAATACATCTCCGCCGCCGCCGCCAGCCTTTCTCTGTCAACCCCCTCCACGCGGCCTTAACACTTCGTAGCAGAAAAAATCCTAATACTCACCGTCTATATAAAAATTTCACTTCAAAAATATGTCGTAACATTACAGTAACATATGTATAGTAGCGCGTCGGTGGCACAACGGCATGGGCCGCTACCTCCTATCAGGGAGGTCGTGTTTCAAGTCCTGCCACGTACTAATGTGTTTTCGAATTTCGAATTCATTTGTACGTTTATCCGACGCTCTTACGGTGAAGGAAAACATCGTAAGGAAACCTGCACACACCTGCGAAGAAATTCGAAGGTTGTGTGTAAAGCTGACCACTGGGTCCGCGTGCTCAACTAAGGCCCGATCGCCCTAATTCAGGGTAGACTCGAGCCCCGCGGTGGGGACGTATATATGAGCTGATGTGATGACAGCAATATATGAGTAAGAGTATGCCACAAGCATTGTTTAATTATAATAGTTCCCACCAAGTATATTACGAATCTATATGAAATCAGTATCAGAAACTGTTCCCCTTATGTTGATATTTGAAGTTACAGTTTGCAAAGAATTTTTTAATTTTTTAGAACGAGTTCTTCGAAATAGCGGCGCGCGTCCTATTTATCTAGACACTTTTTAATAGCTGACACTGATTCTACTTGGCGTATAAAACGTCGTGGGGCCATTTATGTGACATTGGATCTCCCTATGGAGATTTATAAGCTCAATGGCAAAATCTTTGAAGGTTACATTAATCATAAATATATTATGCCGCCTTTGCATGAATCGATAAAACTTATCAATTAGTACTTCTTTTTTCTTATTGTCTCGGCAAACTTCGTAATCAATAATGTACGTAGTTCTAAATTCAAATTATCAAACATAGGTATTTCGTCGGTGGCGTTATGGCTAGGGCCGCCGCCTCCTGTCCCGGAGGTCGTGGTTCGAACCTGCCACGTAACAATGTGATTTCGAATTTTGATTTCATATGTACGTGAAGTGGCAGTGGGCAGGCCACATAGCTCGTAGAACAGATGGCCGATGGGGCAGTAAAGTTCTCGAGTGACGACCGCGCATCTGACCGCGCCTAACGTACTGTAGAGATCGTATGTCTCTACATTTCTACACTTGCAACTCCTTTAATTATTTTCTTGCCAGCGCGGTAAGAATATTGATTTAAATTTGAATTGGTAAGTCGTTCGAAAGCTTTTCAAAACAATAGATGTTGATTCTATGGTGGACCGTGAGCCAGGACGGAGGTCTTTTTTCCAAGAGTATATTATTTGTTAGCCGCGCGTCTGGGCTGAGGTCCCTAAAGTAATGGCAAGAAGGTGATAGGAATCGATGAGAAATAATAATCAGTCAGCCGACAGAGCCTACTCCTTTTTTATTACTTGTTAAATATATGATCATCTCTGATGATCTTTAATACGTATTCGAATCTTTCATTTTAAAGTAATAAGTTAGTGGTGTACCCCCACGGCGTCCCGTTGACGACGTCACAGTACCCATACGGCCTCCCGCGTGGTTCTAAACCTAAAAATTTCTGCTACACTATACGTAGTGTTCATTATTCCAAAAAATATCGATATAAAGTCGTTCCTTTGCACATTAAGATTATAAGTATTTTTTTAAAGTCGTCGTCAAAATATATATTTGCTAGTTTAGTTGATTTTTGTAAGCCAGACGGTAATGGCTCCACGAAAAAGTATGCACAGCGTGGCTAAACATTTCTATTATGATCGAAACCGATGGCCGTCTTCGTCGTCGGAGATAGTTCACAGGGGACCTACCCTTAATCAATCACAATATTTTGATAGATCGCCACAACTTTTTATGGGGCGTAACGAGCTAAATTTCTGCTAAAAAAGCTTTTTTACTATACTAAAGTGTAAAAGTAGGTATTTCTTACTTAATGTCTTTTTTATAGCTATATTCACATATAAAAAAACCGTCCCAGTGCGAGTCGGACTAGCGCACGAATATCCCTTACAATCCTTACTAATATTATAAATGTGTTTGTTTGTTACCTTTTCACGCTTCAACGCCTTGACCAATCCTTAATGAAAGTTGGCATGCAGGTAGCCTGTGTCACGATGAAGGACATAGGCTACTTTTTATCTCGTGAAAATAGCAAAGCCCGATACAGTTCCTGAGGGAACTGAAAAAAAAACTCTGTTTTTGGTTAATTTCTTTAACATCGCAACGAAACAATGGATTGTTGTGATTTTTTGCACAGAGATGGTTGAGTGGGTGGGAAATGACATGATTTACTTATAAGCACATCCTGACATAGTTCCCGAGGAAACGGCAAAAAAACCACGTTCACGCTCGCGAGCCGCTTGCGGCTCGCGCACCGCGCACCCTCTAAGACAGTCATCGCAACGATGTCCACGCGGGCAAAGCCGCGGGCAAAAGCTAGTTATCTATAAAAATCACGTTTGTTGTATGGAAGCTCCCCTTAAACATTAATTTTCATCATCATCATATCGGCCGCAAAATCATCCACTGCGGATTTCCATGAAGACTGGTCCTGCGCTGCCCGCATCCATCGGCTTCCTGCGATTTTCACCAGACCAGGTCGTCGGTCCACCGTGTGGGAGGCCTGCCTATGCTACGTTTTCCGGTGCTCAGTCGCCACTCGAGATCCGCAAAAGAACCAAATTAACCCACTTAGCTCACAGAATCACTAAACTGAAGTGGCAGTAGGCAGGGCACATAGCTCTAGAAAAAATGGTCGTTGGGGAAATATAATTTTATTTTAATTTAATTATTTATTTTTTAAGTGAATATGTAACTAAATATTCTGTGAATATTTCAAGCGTCTACCTGTTGCCGTTATCAATATCGAGCAAAAACGAGTAAAAAAATCACGTTTGTGGTATGGGAGCCCCCTTATATATTTATTTTATTCTGTTTTTTAGTATTTTTTGTTATAGCGGCAACAGAAATTATCTGTGAAAATTTCAACTGTCTATCTGTGACGGTTCATAAAATACACCCTGGTAACAGACGGACAGACGGACAGCGAAGTCTCAGTAATAGGGTCCCGTTTTTACATTTTGGGTACGGACCCTAAAAAATGGGAAAAAATCAGTTTCCGTATGTCTGCACCCTCGATACCCATCCACGTGGGTGAAACGACAGGTAATTATGGACCCATTATGGGCGGCATATGCTTAAGTTGTAGAAAAACGCACACAAATTTAAAAAAGGAAAAAACGTATGTTGCGTTTTTATTTTGTCAGACCTTGTGTACACAAAAGACTATTTTCCGCCCGCAGAAGTTTCGCCTTAGTTTTAATTTTTGAAAAATTGTTTGATGCCTTATTATGGCACCTCTAGACTATTATGGCAGCACATACTATTTTTTAAACAATATTCACCATTAAAAAAATAGGGTAAAAGTGTCTAGTTTATAGTGACTTTCTGTATATATTCATCTTAATTTCATTCACTTATTCCAAATTAAGTTACACTTCACCCATCTAATTTATTATATCTATTATTATTATATAATAAATTTTTGCATGGATTTATTCTTATACTTAGCTTAATTTTAGTATAAATATTTTTTCATCCTTGCAAATTTTTCAAAACTTTTTAGATCAATTAAGAATTTAAATTCAAAATCATTTATTTATTTACACAATTGTACAGAGCACACCAAGTTAATAATACGCAGTGCAATTATAAACCAAACGCATATATATGTCATAAGAAAAGTACAAAGTCCATAGTGTAAAGCTTGATGTAACCACCTCGATCACATCAGCTTTCAAACAAAAAAACCGCATCAAAATCGGTCCATTCGTTTAAGAACTACGATGCCACAGACAGACACACATAGATACACACGTTAAACTTATAACACCCCTCTTCTGCGTGAGGGGTTAAGAAAAAACATGTATTTACTTATTTTTGACGTAATAACGTCTTTTAAATTGATGACACGGGCTGCATACACGCAAAAGTGTGACGTCATTGTCACGTTACGCCTGAGCCGAGTGTGCAAGCGAGAGTTAATACTTGGAATTGGACGGACGGACGGACGAACCGTCAAACAAGTGTGTCAATGGATTAAAAGTACTAGGCTTCCAGGAGCTTACAAGAGGTGTTCCAATTCGGTCGATTCTCTGTGAGGAAAACCGTCAATCTAAAACTATGTTATTCCGCTAAAAGTACCAGGAGCACATAAGTGCCAAGGAGTCAACTCACCTGACCATGGGCGGTATTTTATGCGTTCGGCTTGTGACACGTTATCACGTAAAAGTATCGTCCGTAAGACCGACTTTACAGACAACATCGGCTTTTTTTCAATAACTTCTTTGGTGATCTTGTTTATAAGCCCCGGTGTTCGTTTCTTGCTATTTAATGTGAACCCCTAAAGAGAAAATTACTTTTTAAAGACCGCAGGAAATTGATACTCGATGTGTATTTTGGCCTGCAAATCATTCCTCTAGGGGAATGAAGAAAATGGTTTTCGTGGAGTTTCTCTTTCAAAGAATATTTGCCTTTCGCAAACTTTGGTAGATGAAAGTTGCCCCAGTAAACAGCATTTAATTTGACATTGTTCGTACGTAAGATTTTATGTTTTTACGAATCTTTAGTCCTCACTGCTGGGTACGGGTCTCTTCCCAAACTCACGAAGGTTACTATCATCATAAAAGTCCCCACTCGTGGGCAAGGTTCTCATACTCTCGAAGGTTAGGTCATACTATAGTGATAATTTACACACGGGGGCCAGTCCGAGTTTGCGGAGGTTGTAGGGTTAGTGGCAAACCCCATTGTCAGAAGTTTTTCAAGGTGCCTATAAGGCATTTGACACGACTACTTACCGACTGCCATCTAGTGGTAGAGAGTCCACAAAAATGCCACTACCAGTCAAACCCATCCACGTAATGACCATCCGTCCTGACTCCCTCACCCCGTGACATTGTCTGTCTGAATCCACTCAAGTCGGCCGGAGATAAGACAATCGATTCGGGTGGGGATTCACGGATTGCTTTTGGACCTTCGGTGTAGGTGTGGTGCTCCACAACAAATGGACCATCTGATTGCGTGTCCAATGTGCCATCTGCACTCGGAAGGAGCTAATGGATGCCGCCGATAGCGCCGTTAAGGTGGCCACATACTGGCAGGAGAGTTGTTACTTGTCTTCGACACGAAAGAAGTAGAAGAAGGAGTTTACCTGAGTGATCGATGCAACCACGCAAATCGCTCTGAGCTACAAGCTACGAGCTACGTCCTACTTCCTTCCTTCCTACTAATCCTATCCTACTTAATATTGTAAACGCGAAAGTTTGTAAGAAAATATGGATGTATGTTTGTTACTCTTTCACGCAAAAACTACTTAACGGATCTGGCAAAATTTGATAGGTAGACAGATTAGGACCTGGATTAACACACAGGCTACTTTTTTCCACGCTCGCGAGCCGCAAGCACTGCGCACCCTTGGAAAGTCATAGAGACGCAGGTGAAGCCGCGGGAAAACAGAATAAATATAGAATAGAATAATATTTTATTTGCGCAAATGTGGTAGGTACAGTATGGTGACAGGTAAATTAATAGTCCAATACACATTTAGCCTTATTCCAAAGACATGCAAACAACAACTTAGAAAATAAAATTTTACATTTTTTCATTTAAAAACTCATTCACTCAGTACAGTTATCAATAAGTATATTTTTTAGTGACTTTAAAAATTTGTTTTGCGTCACATCTTTCATTTCCTAAGGTTATTTATTATACAGTTTAATACAAACAGAATAGCAATTTTTTTGATATTTTGTAGTTCTTATAGTATAGGATCATGAACTAGTTTTTTTTGTGTCTTGTATTTCTAGGGTGCACTTGATCAGCAGTGTTAAAAAGATCAGGATTCTCCTTGACAAACTTACATATTTCGTAAATGTATATAGATGTATATACATGGTAATGGTAGGAGATTTAGTTTCTTAAATATAGGTTTGCAAGGTTCATCTGGTACTGCACCGACAATGGCTCGTGTGCATTTTTTGGCGCAACGAATAGTTTTCCTATGTGTGTACCGTTGCCCCAGACTATTAGTCCATATGGTGAAGGAAAACATCGTGTGGAAACCTACACACGCCTGCGAAGAAACTCGCAGGTTGTGTGTGAAGTCGACCAACCCGCACTGGGCCCGCGTGGTCGACTAAGGCCCGATCGCCCTGATTCAGGGTAGGTTCGAGCTCCTCGGTGGGGACGTATATGAGCTGATATGAATGAATGAAAATTAGTCCATCCCTAAGAGCAGACTCAATGTAAGCTTGTTATGCTACCGTTGCTATTTTCTTTGAAGTAGTCATGTTCAATTTACTCAAAGCAAATAAAAAGCTACTTTGTTACAAATTCTATTAGTTTGTTGTTTCCAGTCTATTAAATGATCTATTAAAATTCCTAAAAAATGTCACATTATTGGCCATAATTTATGTGTAACATATCGCTGAGATTATTTTATAGCTAAGATTTAAGAAAAATGATTTATTTATTATTTTTATGTTATATCAGCTCACATACGTCCCCACCGAGGGGTTCAAGGGCAATCTGGGCTAATTCGACCACGCGGGCCCAGTGTGGGTTGGTTAACTTCACATACAACCTTCGAGTTTCTTCGCAGGTGTGTGCAGGTTTCCTCACGATGTTTTCCTTTACCGTTAAAGCAATCGGTAAGTATATGTACGTAAGTTTTGAAAAACTCATTGGTACATTGGCTGTCCAGATTTGAACCCGGTACCTCTGGGTAGAAGGACCGAGTTACCGGTTGAGCCACCGACGCTATGATTTTTTCATATTTAATTGTAAATTATTTTTACTTGTCATTAATAACTCTGATTCATTGTTGATGTTAATTTCGTAATGTTGTAATGTTTGTTTTTTGTGTGCTAATAATCATTGAAAGATCATCAGCAAATAAAATACTCCTATGATTAGTTAATTCTAACAAGTCATTTATATTAGGTGACTTTAAATTCGTTCTTGATAACAAAAGATATGCATGTACTCGTGATTACAAACAACTTCCCCAAAGAAACTATATGTCAAATATGAAAAAAAAAATTTTAGTCCTCGATACATAATACAATATCAAATCTGCAAAGATGTATAAAGCACCATAATTTTTTTTTTATATTTGACATATAGTTTCTTTGGGAAAGTTGTTTGTAATCACCAGTACGTTCATATCCTTTGCTATCAAGAACTAATTAAAAGTCACCCTATACACAATATAAATAGAAGAGGTCCCAATACACTACCCTGTGGAACCCCAGAGTTGTTATGCGTGAAATTGGATCTATGTGTTTGGAATAAATTTTTAGAGTTTATTTGAAGTACTTCAAAATATTGAGATCTATATTTCAGGTGCTTTTGTAGCCAGCTCATTGCAGGTTCTCTTACACCACAGTTTTCATGTTTTCATATTAAAATTCAACTTGTCGACCAAACTTTGAACTTGTGGAACTGTGGAACAATTAATAAACTCACATCCCACCTCGCGCCCTGAAAAAGGTCTAGCGATCGTGTTGGCATTTGTTTTCATTACGCACGCGACTCAGCTGTAAATAGGGATGCCACTGTGGATATTCGACTTTGCGTAAATAAATAAATATCCTATCCTATTAATTTTATTAATGTAAAAAAATTATGTTTGGATTTTTTTTTTATTCACAATTGGTAAGCCCTTGGCATCATCTCACCTGATGGTAAGTGACTATGATACCGAAGATGGAAGCGGGCTTACCAAGATTCCCCAACGCAATGGAGAACTGGCTATCTTATCTTCAAGCCGGAACACATCAATGTTGTTAACACTGATGTTTGGCGGCAAGACTTACTTAAGATGGTAGTAGCTAGCCAGGCGGGCTTAGAAAATCAATGTTTATGACTCTTTCTGGCGAAAACTACTTAACGTATCTGGCTGAAATTTACTAGGTAGACAGATAAGGACCTGGATTAACAAAAAGCTACTTTTTCCACGCTCGCGAGCCGCACTGCGCACCCTCGAAGACGGTCATAGAAACTATGTTCACGCGAGCGAAGCCGCTAACAAAACTTAGTAAATAAATAATTATAAAATAAAAAACAAATAAAACCATCGACACCCGCGGCTCGCGCACTGCGCACCCTCGAAGACGGTCAAAGAAACTATGTTCACGCGAGCGAAGCCGCTGGCAAAAGCTAGTAAATAAATAATTGTAAAATAAAAAACAAATAAAACCTCTGACGCCCGCGGCTCGCGCACTGCGCACCCTCGAAGACGGTCAAAGAAACTATGTTCACGCGAGCGAAGCCGCTGGCAAAAGCTAGTAAATAAATAATTGTAAAATAAAAAACAAATAAAACCACTGACGCCCGCGGCTCGCGCACTGCGCACCCTCGAAGACGGTCAAAGAAACTATGTTCACGCGAGCGAAGCCGCTGGCAAAAGCTAGTAAATAAATAATTGTAAAATAAAAAACAAATAAAACCACTGACGCCCGCGGCTCGCGCACTGCGCACCCTCGAAGACGGTCAAAGAAACTATGTTCACGCGAGCGAAGCCGCTGGCAAAAGCTAGTAAATAAATAATTGTAAAATAAAAAACAAATAAAACCACTGACGCCCGCGGCTCGCGCACTGCGCACCCTCGAAGACGGTCAAAGAAACTATGTTCACGCGAGCGAAGCCGCTGGCAAAAGCTAGTAAATAAATAATTGTAAAATAAAAAACAAATAAAACCACTGACGCCCGCGGCTCGCGCACTGCGCACCCTCGAAGACGGTCAAAGAAACTATGTTCACGAGAGCGAAGCCGCTGGCAAAAGCTAGTAAATAAATAATTATAAAGGGATTTGAAAACTTTGTATGGAGACTGGCATACTGGAGTCCGCCATATTATTTTTTTCACACATTGAGACCTATATATTTGGACAGGGGACATACAGACAAACAAAAAATGTCATGTAACATAGTGTCCTAAAACGTCACGTTACGGAGATAATTGAATATATTCCATAATAATTTTGATTATTTTTAACTTCTATATTTATTATCTCAGAAACGTGACACTTTAGGCCAAAATTTTGTATGACATTTTTTGTTCTTCTATAAGTCCTCTATCCAAAAACAATTAAAACGTTAGATTGTGCGACGCCATTTTGAAAAAAATCTAAATGGCAAATCCTCAGTGTGCAAATAACTTTCAAACCCCTTTGAAAAACAATTAAAACCACCGACACCCTTTTTCTACCGACTTCCAAAAAGGAGGTTCTCGATTCGACTATATTATGTTTTTTTTTAACTATTATGTTTTTTTACGTGATATATTCACAGATTGTGAACTGATTTTTATGTTTTTTTTTGTTTAATAGACTATGCTGCCAGGTTCGTCCCATGTAAATTTAATCAAAATCGGTGTAGTACTTTTGTAGAAAATTAACAAAAGCCAAAAATAATAATGCAATATTGTACTAAGTTGTTGTGATGAAACTTGGTTTTTATGGTTCCGTAGTCAACAAGGAACCCTTATAGTTTCGCCATGTCTGTCTGTTCGTCTGTCCGCGGCTTAGGTATACATATTAATCACGCCAACAAAGTGGTATGTACAGTAAAATCATTAAAAAAAATTGTGGGAATCGCCTACAACTACTTTTTGATTTAGCGATCCGTTTGCAAAATATTAAGCACTAGCTGTTTCCCGCGGTTTCACCGGCGTGGACAACGTTTCTATGACTTCTCGAGGGTGCGCAGTGCGCGAGCCGCAAGCGGCTCGCGAGCGTGGTAAAAAGTAGCCTATGTCTGAATCCAGGTCCTAATCTGTCTACCTACCAAATTTCAGCCAAATCCGTTCAGTAGTTTTTGCGGGAAAGCGTAACAGACAGACAGAGTTACTTTCACATTTATAATATTAGTAGGGATTAAAATGTTAATTTTTGTTAGAGTTTCCTCCCCTTCCAACTAAACCGCTATTTCAGGCAGGACATCTGAAAAAATTTAAATAGTAGAAAATATAATCAATTTAAAAGGAAAACTATCACAGCTAAGTATAGCTATCTTAGTTCAAGAGTAACAGTCGACCAACTTAAGATATGCAGCTGTATATTAAACCTACTGCAAATATAGTTTTGTTTTTAAAAAATATACATTTATATTTTGAAAAGACTATTTTGCGCGAGTCAGACTCGCACTTGGCCGATTTTTTTACGAGTTTAGCGCTTCCAATTATGAACCATCTATGTACACTATTTATTGAGACCATTCCAATGAGTCGAAACACGTTACGTTTGCTATAACTTGGTGAGGAGTTGAGTATCCTGCAAATTCCAGGTGATGCTGAAGCGGGATTCCAATTTTTTTATTGATCAGACCTGTGGAAGTTGCCCACATCTCTTCATCAACTAGAAACGAGCTGATAATCGTCAAAAATTAAATTAAAATCGTTGGTGGTGGCCACCATCTTATCTAAGTCTTGCCGCCAAAATATCAATGTTGATATCATTAGTGTGTTCCGGCATGAAGATAAGATAGCCAGTTCCCCATTGCGTTGGGGAATATTGGTAAGCCCGCTTTCATCTTCGGCAACATCGTCACTTACCACCAGGTGAGATGTTGTCAAGGGTTCGCCAATTGCGAATAAAAAGAAAAAACATATTTTCTTTAATCATATCTGATGAATGACACGATCAAGTCACCTTACAAGCAAAAAAAATAAAATCAAAATGGGTTCATCTGTTTGGGAGCTACGATCCATCACAGAAAACCACACAAATATACATGTTATATATGTATATACATGCTATACTTTTATAATACCTCTGTTTGCGTCGGGGGTTAAATACAAAACTCGATAACAGTGAATTCGCTTCTGAAAAGTCTGCAAGGTGATTTGAATTTCAAATTTGCACATTGTTTGCATGCTATTGTTATTTGACTTCTTATATACAGGATGTTTGGAAAAATAGTACCAACACATTTTTAGCGAGGCTTCTATTCAATAAACTGAACAATTTTGATAACAATTTCACTGAAATTGCATAATAAATCGTCTTCTTATACAAATTTATCAGCTGATTCACCTATTTTAAATGGGAAGTCCAAATCATTTGCGTATCGTCTATGGGTTTTTGCAGGAAAGTTGTTTTCATGGCCTCAGCAAAAAAAAATACCCAACACTGACAAAAAAAACGGACAAAAATTTCAAGTGAAATTTTAAGGGGATTATTTAGTGTCGATTAATAAGCGTCGGTGGCTCAAACGGTAACGACGCGGTCCTCCTAACCAGAGGTTCCGGGTACAAATCCGGACGGCCAATATATCTGTATATCTGTAATAATGTACTACTAAAACACGCGGAAGACTTCCCATATTGTAGACAGACCAGTTCAAGTCTGCAGTGAGAATAACGAATACACTAAAATATTAAGCTAATGCATAGCTTTTATCGCGGGCTTTGAGCGCGGCGACTGAATCAAGAAATTCCGTAACGAAAATAAAACCTAACACCCCACGCTCGGCCGAGTTCTAAAAAACTTACAGTGCCATCTTTTAGCGATTTGAGGTACTAAAAGGGCTTAGTCAATTTTACTGGTGCAACTTTCTTAGTGTTAATTTATTACATAAACATCCCGCGCCCCAAGGACTATATGGTACTGGTAAATACTGCATAAATTAAAAATTAATAATTTAATATCATTGCATAAGTTGATAAAAAATGCTATGCAATAGCTTTACCGCGGCAGTCCCCGAGTGCCGCACGTCTTTTTTTTATTCACAATTGGTAAGCCCTTCGCATCATCTCACCTCTTTTTTAAACGCTCACTGCCTGCGGAGCAATAAAATGAGGGAGCAGTACGCCACGTACGTATTATAACGCGCCATGTTGCACTTACGGGTTTTATAGGAAGGCATAGTGTTGCTCCACGCTTGTATCGATGTCCTACAGCAGGATTCCGTCCTAACGAAGAATGCAATAAGAAAGTTTTTCATAATTTCGAGAAAATTTAGGCGCAAATTTTGTTTTTGTTTTTTCAGTTTTTTTACCACTTATGTGTTACCCTTTTAAAATTTGTTTTTATGCATAAAATTAATAAAAATTTCAAGTTTTATTTAAGCTAACGCTTCTCGTTGTTAATTCATTGAAACGTTTGTAATTTAAGAACAACACTTTATGCTTTACTTGAATTTAACTTTTATAAGTTAGAGTGCAGTAAAGACGAGGGTTACTGCATTATTCCCTGGCATTCATTCACCTTATTGTCATAACAGCAAGTTGTAGTACTGCATTACTGATTACTAGTAATTGAGATAATTCAACAAAAATACTTAACATAATTTGCAGTAAGCATTCTGCATTCTTGTCAAAATATTTGTTTCTCTCCAGAATACTTACTGCATTCTTCCTTATCAAAACTACATGTTCCCGATCAGTTATCTTTACGAGGATCACATCATCATACAGAGCTCGTTTTGCCGATTCCGAATCTATAATTAACTCATTTCATGAAAAAACCGTCCTTACTGCATTCTTCGTTAGGACGGCAGCAGGTAACGAGGCGATACTTTCGCCCGTTGTATGCACTAACGCTCGCCTTCTTGCTTTCTTTCGAGAACCGATATGTGGCACACTTCAAGCGCGTAACTCTAGCATACAAATAGTTCATGGCCTACCGGGCAGCGAGTCTTAACTCCACTTTAGAAGACCTACGATGAGAGAGGAATATACTGTGTGTTGTTCAGCGGGCCACCAAGGCTATGTCATGATGAACACAACTACTCTGCCTGCACACAGTGCACGGACCAAGAAGAAGAAAGACGGTCTCATATGGTGTGTATCTTTGGTTTTTAAAATACGCTGTTTATCCGAAAGCGATCTTCACATTCCTCTCTCACAACCTCAATCGTACATACCCGAAATCAATAAATACCCACCTACAGCCGTGTTGGTATCTAAATCCGAATTTGTAAACCCCTAAGGACCTTACTCTAAACCTAACTCTTTTTATGTCAAGAACACGTTTACTTGCTTCTCGCGTGTTAACTTTTACGTGATAAATTGTGGCGTGATCTATTATCAAGCAAACTTGACACGTCACAACATATTTAACTTCTTAAACGTTGGTAAACGTTGGTAAGCTTTTATTTTTTCGTCCATCTGTTGCTCTTACTTCCCATCTGAAGTGGTCGTACGTGTGACTTGCGTTGTTGGGTTGATCACGCAGGTTAACTGACCTGAAGCACGGTCATTATCTGGATGAGATTAACTGTTATTAGCATTTTTCTTGACCGTTTCCGTTAGAAAAGTATAAATTGTAGTACTAACATATGGATACTCCGTGCCGCTCTCTAGATTCCGACCTCACTCCGATTGATACAGATTGGTTTAAGTTTGGAATTTTGCCGTGATTTCATTTGTTTCGTCATTTGTTTTTAGAAGTGATATTTCTCGCCCGTTGTATGCAGTGTCCGGGGTGTGCACTGTGCACTAGATGTCAGTCGTTAAACCATTCCAGATGCCCTAGTCCTATAACCTCCATCAACCCAGACTGCGCTTTCATGTAAGCATGACCTAACCTTCAAAAGTTTGTGAAGAGACCCATTCCCCAGCATTGGGGATGTTTATGGCCAAGTGTGAATTAGAAGTGATATAACAAATAATAAAAACAGACTATCCGTGAATCATAAGTGAAACAACAAATAATTATAACTGGCCAAGTGTGATTCAGAATCGCGCTTAGGATCTTGAACTTTTTATAGAAAGAAAACTTAACGAAAGAAAAACATTTTTTTTTACTGTCTATGTAGGTATCGTTGATGTCTTTTATATTGAAATGAACACAATTGTTGTACTTTGGGCTATCTAATCTTCAAGCCAGAACATATCAATGCTGATAACAATGATGATTGGTGGCAACATTTATATAAGATGGTGGCAGTTAGCCAGGCGGGCTTAGAAAACGCCCTTCCACCAACCAAACCGAAAGTTAGACCCCACTGGAAATTGAACCCGCGATCTCCTGCTGCGAAGCTAATGGACGGACTAACCATTGCGCCACGGAGGCGGTTGTTTTCAAACAACCTGCTAGCCAATTTTCCCACAAACTGAAAAATATTTTAACATTTTCAGAGAATATCGCCCTGCGGCCCTTGTAAGTCATATTTGGGTCCAATTTGGTCCTATAATCACGACCCGAAGTAATCGTTTTATTTCACGGGCCGAAACTTTTAGCTCCGTAGTTGGGCTAGGACGTGATACACTTACCAACTTTTAATACTTACCTAACTACTTAGGGCGAGTTGCACATATACAGGGTGTAACAAATTTGGTTTAGGATCCGTTAACTGGGGCTTCTACTCATCATACTAAACAACTTTCCGCAAGGGACGCAGCTGATGTCTGAGCTGATGTTGTTGAAACTGCCGCGTTTCTGTAGTGCATATAGTAAGTTTGCGGAGACACGTACAGATGAATTTTACGCTGTAATGCAAAAAACTGCCTCCATGCTACTCAGAGGTCGGGGCGGTAGCAACGGCATCCTTAAGATTATTGCAGGATGTATTGTCCCATACAGATATCCTGGTTGGAACGATCCATTAGATTATTTAATTAAATTAAAAAAAAAGACGTGTGGCACTCGGGGACTGCCGCGGTAAAGCTATTGCATAGCATTTTGTATCAACTTATGCAATTATAATTATTTATTTATTTTATTCATGCAGTATTTCTTTTTCTTTGATATTAATTCAAGTTACACTTTTTGAGCGTGGTGACCGATAAGAAAACAATTTTTTCTTTTATTAAATAAATAACAATATTTAGAAGTGATTATCGAATTTCGCGCGATGTACATTTATATAGATATAATATCATATAATATACTTTCTCTGCGCGGCATTCATGTGCATTATCTATACACCAAAAACAAAGGTACTGAATAGTACACGTGCTTGGTTTGATGGTTTCATAGACATAGACATAGACATTTTTATTGGTAATTTTAAATTACACGTCATGATATAAAATAGAGTAAAATGTAAAATATAACATTTTAAATTCTAAATAGTCGAATAGTTGGTCAACATACATTGTCATTTTCATTATAAAATAATAATAATATTAAAAAAAAAAACATCATTTTCATTAAATAACAATATTATCAAAATGCAATACATTTAATGTATTTCAAATAAAATTGAATTAAATTTACATATAAACTAAAGGTATTCGAATTTAAATTACACTTAGTTTCAAAAAATCGTCAAAACAGTAGAATGCCTGCTCGGCGAGCCAGTTTCGCAATTTAATTTTAAACGAATTCAAGCTAAGGGCATTAGTGATTTCGAGCGGTAGCCTGTTGTAGACGGAGGGGCCTAATACATGGATCGTCTTACCGCTCTTGGCTAACCCGTGGGGAATAGGAGCGATTCTGCTACCATGTCGCGTCCTATACGTGTGACAGACACCTACCTGCGAATAAACGTCCAGATTTTCTCGTACGTACACAGCCACTTGGAAAATCAGTATACTGGGAAGGGTCATTATTTTCAACGATATAAAATGCCCCTTAGCTGGCTCGTCGTGTGCCACTCGTGCAATCGCTCGCACAGCCCGCTTCTGCATGCGGAAGACGCGCTCCCAATCGGCAGCGCGGCCCCACAGCTCGACGCCGTACTGCAGGAGCGACTGCACGGTGGCAAAGTAACAAGTACGTACCATATCCCTAGGAAGCGTTGAGGCAAGCCGACCCAATGCAAAACATGCACTCCCAAGTCTTCCGCACAGCTTGTCTATGTGAAGCTCCCACGTGAGGCTCTGGTCCACCTGAACGCCTAGAAATGACATCGCTGAAACTTGCTCAATTACCACTCCCTCGACTCCAACAATTAATGGACGAAGCTCCCGGCCCGAAAGGTTAAAGTGAATAAACTGGGTTTTAGTGACATTGAGCATAAGTCCATTATATCGGAACCAAGTGAGCAGCTGACGGGCAGCCGCGTTCAATTTCTCTTCCAGTCCAGCAAGCGTAGGAGCTATCACGACTGCGGCGACATCATCTGCGTACATATAAATGTCTGCTTCGGGTACCGAATCTGGCAAGTCATTGAGAAGCATAGAAAATGCTAAGTTTGATAGAGAAGAACCTTGCGGAACTCCCCTTTCAGTCGTCTTTGCATCCGATTTAAGAGTGCCACCACGAGCGACCACATACTGACGCCTCGCGCTCATAAATTCCTTTAATATTTCGAGAGCCGGTCCGTTCACCCCGTAGTGCTTGAGCTTCGCGGCCACCGCGCTGTGGTCCGCGACATCAAAGGCCTTGGAGAGGTCGCAGCACAGTAGGGCCACTTGCTGCTTGCGCTCTCTCGCCTCTAGAACACAGCGCACTACCCGTCGCGTAAGCATGGTCGTGGAGTGTCCGGTACGATAGGCATACTGCCGGTCTGTTAGCGCATTGTTGTCTTCGAAGAAGCGCGTCAGGCGTGAGGTAAGCCCATTCTCAAATATTTTTGCGATGGCCGGGATGATAGATATGGGCCTATAACAGCCGGGATCCTTGGATTTACCTTTGCCTTTATATAAAGGACAAACCTTAACTTCTTTAAACGGTTGAGGATACACACCATCTCTTAAACATTTATTGAAGAGTACCGCTAGGGGCGTTGCAATAGACTCTGCTATTGAATATAATAATTCTATGGATATACCATAAAGGTCTTTTGTTGGTTTGTTGGCAACTTTTTGGGTGATGATGGTGTGTACCTCCCCTGCCGAGAAAGGTTTCAAGCGGAGCGAGCGATCGAAAGCGGAGCGCGCGGCGACCAACGCGGCGGTGGCCCGCGGCACATCGGCGAGCGGCGCACCGCTGAGACGAGCGGCGGAAGTGAATTGGTGATTTAAGTAATTAACTAAATCTAGATCGGAAGAAAATGGTGATCCATCAGGACGCTTAATTATGTCTGTCAAGTCTGTATTGACCTTATTTCGACCAGTCTCTGTATTTACAACCCGCCACATAGATTTAACAACGTTACTACTTTCCTCAATAGATTTTACCAAAAAATGTGTCCTTTCACTACGTAATAGTTTTTCGTAACGAGTTTTGACTTCATCGAATATGTTTTTAATACTCTCGACATCCGGAAATTTATTCATAACATCTGTAATATTGAATAAAAATAATTTCAGTCCGATTATTTCCTGAGTAACCCATGTTTTGTGCTCGCACGTGCTGGGTTTTGTCTTATAAGGAAAAAAAAATATTCATTTTTGCAATAATAAGATACACGATTGATTCTGCAAGCACGTGAGGCGTAACAGAGCGAGCATAAATTGGATCCCAATCGACGCTGAGTAAGGCACACTGAAAGGCGGCGTGCGCCGCGCGCGACCTGTCGCGCACGAAGCGAGTCGGCGGCGGCGCGACGACAGGCGTGCGTCTCAACTCGCCGCGCACTCCATGATGGTCTCCGATGCGCGAAACTACGGCACACACATCGATGCATATTGTATCGATGTTTGTATACAAATGATCAAGAGATGTCGAAGATGTGCCAATCTCGCGCGTCGCAAAGTCTACTTCATTATGAAAATTGTGACTCCACAAAAGATCCCTTAAAGCTTTCCGCTCCGAACTCCCGACAAGCCAATTAATGTTACAATCACCTACGATTATGCAATCGAGACCAATGATATCAATCTTATCGAGCAGGCATTCAAATGTGTACATAAATTCAGAATTATTAGTCATATTCGTATAAAAACAAACAATAATTAATTGGAAGTCAATCAGTAACACAGCAGATATTTCACAATGTAATTCTTGTGACAAGCTGTTTAGGTCATCTAATTCAGTAGCTTTAACACCGCTCTTAACATAAATGCACGAACCTCCATGCTGAGATCTTTGGCGGCAATAGTTTGAGGTAAGTACATAATTATTAATATGTATGCATCGTAATTGATCTAACTCTAACCAATGCTCAGTTAAACACAGCACGTCACATGACAAATCGTTTTGCAATAGAACTTCTAACTGTCGAGTTTTATTATTTAATGATTGCATATTTTGTAGACATAGTACTATGCTGTTGTGTTGTTTATTAGTTCGCGGGGCAACACATGCACGCGTTGTACGCCGGCGCGAATGGTCCGATGTCGATGTCAGCTGATCACGAGACCGCGGCGGCGGTGAAGGGGCGAGAGGTGCGCTCGCGTTGCTCGTGCTCGGGTCCTCCCCGCGCATGTGCACGGGGTCTGACGAGAAACCACTGCGCAAACCTCACACCGTGTGGCCACACTGACGGCGAGATTACTTGCTCGTACAGACTTTCGGGTATTCCTATGATAAATGAAGAGTGTCTGTGACTCTTTATTTCCCGTTTCGTGACTTCATAGTCCGCGTGCTTGGCCACTTTATTAAGAAAATTGATGACATTCTCAGAAGTAGTTTCAGGCTTAAAAGACCACGCCTGAATATACCGCAGTCTCTCAACGGACTGAGTTTCCGTGTCGGCAGCTCCAGCGCCTATCAATACCGTGGTCGGGTGTCGTTGTTTATTGGAACGCTTACGGCGCACATCTTGCCATTCTGCGTTATTTCTCAGGTCAGCAGGATCGTTTATCTCTACAGTGTTAATAGAAGTAGCTGCCGCGGAAAATATTTCCGCCGCTGCCACCGCAGCCATACCCTTATCAGGCCTAGCGAGTTGTTCTGCACAAGTATTCGCTAGTGGTTTGGGGGTCTTGCGTGGGGCGCCCGGCACTGGAGCGACTATATATATATAAATAAATATAAATAAATATAAATAAATTCATTCTTCATTATGTATATATATATATATATATATATACATATTGAGAATCTAAATTGAGAATTTAAACTATACGCGTGTGTGTGTTTGTGTGTATAAAAGAGGGCTACTTTTAATATCGCTCATTTTAATATCAAAAATTTAGGTCACCTTTATAGCAGTATTATATTTTCAATTCAAAATTAATACTGCATTTGTGATAATAATAAAATGTATGTATATAGAGTACTCACTCATTTTCTTTCACTATTTTTTCGTGACTTTCTTCATTAATAATAAATGCACTTTTTTCATTCATATTTATTATTTATTTTCGCTTAACCGCGCTTTTATTACTTTCTTCATCCCTACTAATATTATAAAGGCGAAAGTAACTCTGTCTGTCTGTTACGCTTTCCCGCAAAAACTACTGAACGGATTTGGCTGAAATTTGGTAGGTAGACAGATTAGGACCTGGATTAAGGCATAGGCTACTTTTTACCACGCTCGCGAGCCGCTTGCGGCTCGCGCACTGCGCACCCTCGAAAAGTCATAGCAACGTGGTCCACGCGGGTGAAGCCGCGGGAAACAGCTAGTTAATAATAAATGCACTTTGTTCATTCATATTTATTATTTATTTTCGCTTAACCGCGCTTTTTTACATCTTTGTTTTTTTTAAGCAATGGTAGTTGGAACTATACAGCCAAATATGGAATAAAATCTTTTTGTACTTTTTTTTAAGCAATGGTAGTTGGAACTATACAGCCAAATATGGAATAAAATCTTTTTGTACCTATCTCTATAAATACAAACAGCTGTGTCTTAAATAAAATCTTTTTGCATTTGATAAATAAAAAATAATCAAATCTTTTTTGTCATATGGAGGTATATACAGTTTATGAAAAGAGTTTTATTATTCTCCGAAAATGATCAAATCTTCTTATATGTTTGTTTTGACAACCGATATTGTTGCCATGGCAACCGAGCGTCAGGTTTTTCTTCGTTACGGAATTTCTGGATTCGGTCCCCGCGCTCAAAGCCTGCGATAAAATCTATGCAATAGCTTAAAAAATCGCGCTTTTAAAGCACATCAAACTAAAAAGCGAAAAATACCAATAATAGTCTCTAATAATAAAGAAAGTTTAAAAATACAAATAACATTGTCAAAAAATTTAAGTCGGTTATATATCCACCCGAAGGCTCTGAAAGGTCTCCCCTGGGCGTTCCCGACGGGAAGGTGCCCATCACGCTTGCAGCGTTGCCGCGCTGCATCGCAATAGCCAACCTCTGCGTCAGGAAAGCCCCGGAGCGAGGGTCACCCCCTGTTTGCCTGATACGACACCCAATTTCTCGAATGATTTTTTTTGCCTCCGATCCCCAGCATCTTGTGGCCTCCACTGCAAAGGGTACGTAACGGTAAGCCGTCTTCAAAGTCGCATACTTATCATGTTAAATAAATTGATTGTAATCTTTTGCGTTTTACTAACCTAGTTAATAGGCTAAACCTTCCTATGGATTTTAATTTGTCCATCATAATCATATATCAGTCGAAAAACGTCCACTGCTGGATAAAGGCCTCCCCCAAGGATTTCCATGACAATAAACTTTTTTTTTTGGTCAATTCCCAAAAAATAAATTGTACTCTATACAAATCGATTCCCTTCGGCCGTTTTCGTAACTGCGTTGCATTTTTTACAAGCTTTTATTTAACTTGCAATGTATGTATTAAATCCAACATGGCGGCACACCCAAGATGGCGGACTAATTATTTTTAATTCACTCCTACAAAGTAAGTATCAAATGAAAGGGTTTTCTGAGAAGAATACGAAATAATTAAAATTGTTTTCAAATAAAAGCTTGTATCTATAAGTTTTTAGGTTTTTCGAAAATTATTATTTTGCTAATTCCATTTACCAAAACAGCTTGAGGGAATCGATCAACTGATTGTCAAATTTATAAAATATTTGTCGGGTTGTCTAGAAGAAATCGCTTTGAGCGATAAGACCGCCCAAATTGTACCGCTTATAAGATTTTGTTTTAAGTTGTGTTTTTGTTCAAATTTTTAAGTTATAGTTTCTAAGTTTTACATTGTGTTTATTTTTTATTTTATATTTTTGGGTACAATAAAGAGTATTTATCTTATCTTATCTTATCTTATTATTTTTTTTAGAATGGACAGTAGAAAGATCAGTGTGGTCAGTAGAACCCCTCAGTCATCAGGTCTTACTTAAATTTTGTTACACCCTAGGTTATCACGATGTTCTTGTCACATAAAGCTACAGATTGCCAGCATAAGCTGTCCACGCGTCCCTATGCGAGATTTAACCTACGCAAGGCCAGCTTAGGCTGGCAATATTACGACATGTTATGATCACATCTAACTATGGGTAGCTATATGTGATCTCCACTTTACATAAAAATGTGCGTATATCTTAATCAAAGAAAAGAAAGTGTAGAATATGCGTGCCGCTAAAACTCAGAAACGAGTCCCGGTACGAACAAGGAAGTTATACGGTGTGGTAGCCTTCTCCCCCATCCATGAAGAAGGTTCCCGCTTTTTACCTGAAGGGTGTGCTTTTAAAAATAAAAGGCCTGGAATTCTCGCCCTCTAGAAATTTCTAGAACAGTCCAAAACATTTAAGACTATTCGAGAGCATTCCACAACAACATCCCAGAGCATTGCCGAACATTCCAGAACACTGTCATGTTGTGGAAAGTTCTGGAATATTTTGGGCCATCCGAAACCTTTTTTTATGGGTGGGGCTACCTATTAGCAACTATTAGTAAGGGTTTCTCATATCAACTCCCCGAGCGGAGCAGGGTACCCCAGCTAGTAACTGTATATTTCCAATTTGAAACACGCAGCGCGCAGCATAGTCAGAGGTGTGGCAAATGCAGGCTGGTTTCCACGCTACCACAGCACCAACGAAATAATTTGACAGGCTTTAGTGTCCGCAGGAGTGCTCTGCTGTCTGGAGCCCCCTGGGCTGAGCTGGGTGGAAGGAAAGCGTCTAGATGGCCTAGTGCCTTGGGAGAAGGGAAAGTGCGTTGTGTGGGTGGCGACGTGCGTCGGCACGTTCGCTGCGTCTCATTTACCTCGCAGCACCAGAGAGGCGGGCGCGGCCGCTGAGTGGGTTGCCTCGCAGAAGCATACTAAATATGGTAACTTGGTGGGCTCATACACTATTCTGGCTTTCGCGGTGGAGGTGACGGGTGTGTGGTGCGACGAGGCCAAAGCTTTCGTTACAGACGTCGGGCGGTGATTACGGAAGACAAACGCTGACCCTCGTGCCAAGTCGTACCTGGTGCAGCGCGTCTCACTGGCAACTCAACGTGGAAACGTGGCCAGTGTGATGGGCACTTTTCCACCGAGTATGATTCGAGCGAACCGGAAAACGTAGAGTAGGTAGGCCTCCCACGCGGTGGACCGACGACCTGGTGAAGATCTTAGGAAGCCACTGGATGCGGGCAGCGCAGGACCGGTCCTCGTGGATATTCTTGGAGGAGGCTTTTGTCCAGTAGTGGAAGATTTTTGGCTGATATTATAATAATGGTGATGATGATGACAATTCGAGGCGAATACTCTTATTAGCTATTATTTTAACATTATATTTTGTTATTATGTTTCATTTCATAATTAATTTAATAATTAACTTATTAACCCATAAAAAAAGACATTTAAAATCAAAAGGTAGATAATAAAAGCAAAAATCCTACTAATATAATAAACGCGAAAGTCTGTAAGAATGTATGGATGTATATTTGTTACTCTTTCACGCAAAAACTACTGAACGGATCTAGGTGAAATTTGGAAGCTAGACAGACTAGGACCTGTTTTAACACATAGGCTACTTTTTCCACGCTTGCGCTTGCAGCTTGCGCACTGCGCTCCCTCGAAAACTCATAGAAACGTTGTCCACGCGGGTGAAACCAGGGAAACAGCTAGTGTAAAATAGAATTATTTTTGTATCTAATTTCAGTTTAGTTCAGTTCATTTATTCAGAAACAATGTAAAATTGTGTTTGAAATTATGAAATTATTCTATATTAATAGTTTTCTACAAAAAATAATAAAGTTCACTATCGTAGTACCTAGTAGAGAAATACCTCCAATAAAAAACGTAAGTGTGTGGTTTTATGAAACCACGGTAAAAGTAAAACTTTACGGAGGAGAAACGATCATGGCTGCTCTCGCTACGGTACAGAGGACGAAACGATCATACCGTCAGACGAAAGCGACCGTCACGCGACATGCAATACACAGACGAAAAAAGTTTCACTTTAAAAACTCAGTCCTAGAAGTACATACACCATGTAAACAGTACTTACTTTGTTTGTTTTTGCATAGCTAAATATACTTTCCACATGTGAGCAGTCTCGTGACCCGCAAAAAGACCCTCCAGTTCGATGTGGGGTAAATGGGTTGATAATGATAAATTGCTCCATACTTCCTAATGGTGTAGCATGGGGGGGTTTTAATATATGTCGCAGGAACACTGTATAATTCGTCATTATACATCATCATCATCATCATATCAGCCACAAATCGTCCACTGCTGGACAAAGGCTTTCCACGACGACTGTTCCTGCGCTGCCCGCATCCATCGGCTTCACTAGATCATCGGCCATCTGTTCTACGAGCTATGTGCCCTGCCCACTGCCACTTCAGTTTAACAATTCTGTGAGAACACTGTATAATTCGTCATTATACATCATCATCATCATCATCATATCAGCCACAAATCGTCCACTGCTAGACAAAGGCTTTCCACGACGACTGTTCCTGCGCTGCCCGCATCCATCGGCTTCACTAGATCATCGGCCATCTGTTCTACGAGCTATGTGCCCTGCCCACTGCCACTTCAGTTTAACAATTCTGTGAGCTATGTCGGTTACTTTAGTTCTCCTGCGGATCTCCTCGTTTCTGATTCGATCACGCAGAGAAACTCCGAGCATAGCACGCTCCATTGCCCTTTGGGTGACCTTGAGCCTTCGTATGAGGCCCATAGTAAGCGACCATGTCGATGTCCATCTGACCATTATACATACGGTCGGGCAAAAGTCAGGAAAATTATATAATGGCGAGGGCGGGGAGCCTCGCTACGCCTCGCGAGGCTCTTTGACAGTTAAATCAGTCAAAACTGACCGAACCTAACATCGCTCGTTTACAGTCTGCCGTAAGGCATTTTGACAATTTGCCTGACTCGGCATTGACCGTTTATATAAGGTCTAACAAAATTAGCTGAAACTATTTTAACTGGTGTTTCTACCCATGAAACTGAACAACTTTCCCCCACTAAGTTGGCTGATCAGCTGATCGACTTAGTACGGGAGAGCCAAATTTTTTTGCGATTTGACTATGGGTTCCATGGGAAAAATTGTTCAGTTTTATGGGTAGAAGCACCAGTTAAAATAGTTTCAGCTTATTTTGTTAGAACTTATATACGGACGAATTATTAAAGTGAAACTTTTATTACATCGTCTCAAATTTTTTCGTCTGTGTGTTGCATGTCGCGTGACGGTCGCTTTCGTCTGACGGTATGACCGTTTCGTCCTCTGTACCGTAGCGAGAGCAACCATGATCGTTTCGTCCTCTATAAAGTTTCACTTTTACCGTGGTTTCATAAAACCACACACTTACTTTTTTACAATTTGTCTGGCTCGGCATTTTACAATCTGCGTAAAGAATGTTACATTTTGCCTGACCGTTTGCAAACTATGAAAATCACTAACCTTGTTAATCGATTCTAATCAAATTTAGAATTTTAGTTCATTCTATTTTCGCTTGCACAGACAACGCTGAGAACTTTTACTTCAAATGTTAAAGTGCTCAATTAATAGACTAACGTAGTTTAGTTTCAAAATCAATTAATGATCGTAAAATCAATCAATTAATACACTAACTATTTAAAAGCAATATTTTTTGTTCGACTTGGATTTTTCGGGGAGATTTTTAATTTTCTGACTGAAGGGTGTAATAAAAAATATTTAAAATCCTTTCTCAAAAAACGTTTTTTTATTTTAAAAAAAGCCCAGAAATGTTTATTAAGTTTCGAGTCTTGTCATCAAACATTGGAAATCACCTAACTTTCGGCCTTCTCCAATATAATTTAAAAAATTGTGAAATCTAATGCAGGACCACCCAGTCGTTCTATCCAACCGATTTACTATTTTTGTATATAATGAAAAGTAAAAATGCACATATTTGTCATCAAAAATTAGATTCTAAAGGATGCGCGGTGCTCGAGTTGCAAGCGGCTCGCAGGGGCTAATTTTCAATGAATACCTTCCATTTAAAAAAATATGCAAATCGGTTGGATACAACGTCCGGGTGGACTCATATTAGATTCTAGAGGGCGAGAGGTGCTCGAGCCGCAAGCGCCTCAAGGGGGGTAATTTCCAATTGGTGACAAATTTGTATCTTTCATTTAAAAAATATAGACAAATCGGTTAAACAGAACGGCTGGACTAACTCGCATTAGTTTTCACATATTTTTTTATTTTTTTAATTGGCAAACCCTTGACAACATCTCACCTGGTGGTAAGTGACGATGTTGCCGAAGATGGAAACGGGCTTACCAAGATTCCCCGACGCAATGGGGAACTGGCTATCTTATCTTCATGCCGGAACACACTAATGATATCAACATTGATATTTGGCAGCAAGACTTAGCTAAGATGGTAGTAGCTAGCCAGGCGGTCTTAGAAAATGCCCTACCACCAACCAAACCGAGTCTTACAATTGAACCCGCCGGGAATCGAACCCGCGACCTCCTGCGTAAAGCCAGTGAACTTTGCCTCTGAGCTACGGTGGCGGTCAAATTCTTTTGTCCTAATCCAATCGATTTGGGTAATGGCAACTCGTTACATAGCAAGGGCTTATAGTTATTGGTCTGCCTTTGTAAGAGCTCGAAAATGGCTATTATAACCAATATTTTTACAATTTTGTCCACAACGAAAACGCCATTTTTATAACGTACAGTGTGTAAGGGAAAGGGCTATCGATATTTTAAAAGACACTACATACACCACATTTCTTTGACGAAATGACCCCCTAAGGGGTCGCACACTTCCTTCTAAACATCAGCCATTTTTGTTTGTAAGTGACCGTAAAAAAATATCTTGAATAATCAGCAGTTAAGACATTAAAACGATCTCATTTGAAAGTAATTTGTCCCTTCTAAATGAATCGAAACCATTCGGAAAAAAAAACACAAAAAGTCTATTAAAAATAAAATGCAAAAAAAAATCATTTTTCAATCTACTGCAAAAATGAAGACATTAACGTGTTGTTGTTTTTTTTTCTTGTTAATCGATGAGTTTTAAGCTAAGCGACAAAACGACTTCCACTTGTGTACCATTAGATTGTTACTCATTACCTGGAACTGTAATCTGAATCATGACATTATTTGTAATCTATATATTACAACTATATAAAAGAAAGTCGTTTTAGTTACACCATTTATAACTCAAGAACGGCTGAACCGAATTCGCTAATTCTTTTTTTGTTGAGTTCATTATTGTCAGGAGAAGGTTTAAGGGTAGGGTAGGGTAGAGTAGGGTAGTGTAGGGTAGAGTAGGGTAGTGTAGATAAGAGTAGGGTAGGGTAGTGTAGTGTAAAGTTGGACGAAGTTTGCCGGGACAGCTAGAAGACAATACATATTTTATGACTATTTAAAAGTGTGTGTAAACCTATTTAAAATAAATATTTTCAATTTGATTTGATTTCTTTACTTAGTGTGCCTATTTACGGATAATACGCGACCCTCGCGGTTTGTTACTTGGTTGTATGGAATTAGGCGGTATGGCTATGGAGCCTTAGCTTTGACGTGAACAGATTTAATGACTTTTAGTTTACGATTCATTACGATTTCAGATGTCTGACTTCGTTAGGGCGCCAAATTATTCGAAGTAGTTTTAAAATAAATAACAAGCATTTATCAATTTTAGACATTTCACGTATATAGTAAAATAATATTTTTATGTCACTTATGTATTTTGACTCTCGTAAGTAGGTAAATCAAAACCTATACAGTCATGTAGACCTTAAATCATGAAATTTGGCACGAAGAAAGGTCTCACAGAACAAGTAGGTAAAGGAAAAATTCTGAAAACTTCAAATTCACCAAAAAAAATACTATTTGCAATAACAAACTTAATAAATGGTAATACATACGTACAAGCATTAAACTCGGTGAGATAATATTGGTAATCCTGAAGTAAAAGAACATATAACATAAATCGGTCAAGTGTGAGTCGTATGCAGTCCAAACTGAACAAAAAAAGCATTTTTCTGAAGCTCGCTTTCATGTCTTTTGTTTGTATTATTGTTTAATTCGTATGGGGAGAGAAGAGGTGGTACGGAAACCTAGGTGAGCGAGTCCGATTGGGACTATTATGGGTTGTTTGTTTACGAACTTCAGTAATGTTGAAAAACTATGACATGTCTTGTCTTGCTAATCGAAATAAAGGGTCTTAACAAAGGTATGCACTTATTCTTAAATGGAGTTTGTACTCATGAAACTGAATAACTTTCCCCAAGAAACCCATGGACAATTCGCAAAAAAAAATTTGTACTTCCATACAAAGTTTGCCCGCCAGCTGATCGATTTGCATGGGAAGTCGAAAATTTTTTTGTAAATTGCCTATGGGATTCTTAGGGAAAGTTGTTCAATTTCATGAGTACACACGGCGCCACATCAAGCTATACAATTCCAGTATACGCGGATCTCGCTTATGTTGAAACGCGAAGGCGTCGCGCGGCCAGCTTATACTGGTTTTGTATAGCTTGATGTGTCGCTGACCGTACAAGCTCCAGTTCAAAAAAGTGCATACCTTTGTTAAGACCTTGTATATTGAGAAAAAAGTTACGTTTTGAACACACAATCTTTCAATAACGTATCCTAGTTGAAAATTTATAGACGCCCCACTTCTGGGTCACAGGTCTTTTCCCAAGCTCGGGAAGGACAGGCGATACTCCACACACGGGAGCCAAGTCCGGGTTTGGTGGAGGTTGAAGATTTGGGGGCGGACTAACCTCACTGTCAGAAGTTTTTCAAGCCACCTTGGCACTTGACACGGCTTGTCGACTGCTATATCAAAGTATATATATTAGTACTAACGTACACTATGGACACTCCTTGCCGCTCTCTAAAGTCGACCTCACCCCCCCGTCAAGCAGATTGGTTACTAGACTGGTTACCAACGTAAAGGATGCGCTACACTGTGATTTCGTTTAAGAATTATTAAATCCAAATTTGGTAAACTGTTCAGCTGTATTTGTTGCTATAGATATGTCAGCTGTTTATATGTATATCGTTTCTCACTCATTTGTATGGAGTGTCCGGGGTGTGGCTATATAGTGATAACAATAGGCACCAACGGCTTAACGTGCCTTGCGAAGCACGGAAATGGTCGTGAAAAGTGCCACTAACGGTCAAACCCTTCCAGCTATTGACCGTACTTCAGGTCAGATAACCACGCAAATCCCACTGAGCTATGACCGCTTCGAATCCATACAAACTTACAGTTTGACTCTTTACACGTAAAGGAAAAAACAGTTGTCTCTGTTTTTTCCTTTACGTGTAAAGAGTCAAGACAATAACCACACTTTTGCACTTTTTCAATGTTTTACGTTGTTATTTCTCTTAAGACTACAATTTAAAAACTAAAATTTAGCAGAGTATATGTAGTACTTAAAAAAAAAATCTCATTACAAAAATTACGTGCAAATTTAGAAATTTTATTAATAAACAATTCGTTATAAACTTTTTTTAAACGTTTTAGAACTGTTTTTGGTATTTTTTATGATCAAGTAAAGAACACACTATCGTGTAACATATTAGCACATTCCTCAGACAATATCCATAAGTATGTCCAATATTTTTTGCAAGACCGATATTTAGTAGTAATTACCCAAAAAGTTAACACTCGACTCTAACAAAAATGTGCACTTTAAAGCTTAATATTTCGCAAACCGATCCCTCAATCTGAAAAAAAAAAACCCTCAGTACTTTGAAAGATCTATTCAAGGATACACCATGCAATAAGGTCCAAATTCATCCCCTCTTTATTTGTAAGGAGGTACCCTAAATAATTAAAATTTTATTGTACCATTACAGCTTACTAGTTTTAATAGTCTCTGAGCTAAGCCGCGGGCAGACGGACAGACATGGAGAAACTATAAAGGTTCCTTGTTGACTTGGGAACTCTAAAAACGACCTGTCCCGTGTGTGTCCCGACTTTATGAACATGTTCGACCTCCCCCCGTCTCACCGTAGGGTTACCATCTGACCGGATAAATCCGGTCTAAACCGAATTTTAAGATTATAGACCGGACTCCTCCCGGATTTCATTCGAGACCGGATTTTTCGTCATGTTGGTATTGGTGTGAAGAATTTTAGTGTGACATACCTACAAAATAAATTTTTTGAAAGCTGTTGCTGTAGACGGAAATATAATAAGTACAATTAGTACACGTGATATTAAAATGAATATTAATAAAACGTAGTCTTAATTATTTTTTTTGGCCTAACACCGAATTTTTGCACAAAAATCTGGATTTTTTAACACTTGCAACCGGATTTTCAATTTAGAGTCCTGGTAACCCTGCCCGCACCCCGCACGATCGCTCTCTCTAGACATCCCCGTTGCACGAATGTATTGTACGCTTACGTGCTATGCATATTTGCAATATTACATCTTCCATCTAATTTCCTGCAACACATTTGCTCCGATGAGAACGTCTAACTTTCTACTAAACGCTACCAGCTTTATTCCACTGCACACTACGAAACAGTTTCATACAGAATTGAAAAATTTCACAATATCCAAATTGAAAGAGTTTAACAGTTTTCTATGTTTTTGTATATATGTATACGTTTACCAGAAAAAACTCCAAGAGCCTGTTTATTTTGGCACACGAGAAACTATTAAGGTAACTTATGTAATGCTGCAAAAAAATATTTATTAAAGTTAACAACAATAATGGAGTAAATAATAAAATTCAACTAAAGTTACCTAATTAGCATTTTTTTTAATAATTCGGTTTTAATTTTATTCTGAAAAAATAAACTATTTTAAGAAAATTATTTGATTTTTTTTTTTTATTATATTGAATACCTTTCTTTTATAATCGCCAGTTATTTTTCAGGATTTTTCAATGATTTTTCTTATTTCAGGCCCAAATACTATGGAAAAAACGATCCCAGTACTGATGAATTTAGTTATTTAGTGTGATTAAATTACATTATGCTGTGTAACATCGTCTGCAAATGGTTTTTATGGTTCCGTAGTTACCGAAGAACCCTTATAATTTTGCCATATCTGTCCGTCTCTCTGTCCGTCTATCTATCCGTCTATCCGCGGCTTAGCTCAAAGACTATTAGTAATAGATAGCTGTAATTTGTCATAGGTAAACACATTAATCACTCCGACATAGTTGTGACATAAAATATGTCAAGAGGGGGTGAATTTTTTTTTCGTTAAAGTCCCATATTTTTCGATTCAGGGTACTGTTTACGAAATATTAAGCTTTAAAATGCTAATTTTTGTTAGAGTGAAGTAAAGCTAAACCGCAATTTTTTTGTGGATAAAAACATTTGTAAATATTAGAACACATAATCAATTTAAAAGAAAAACTATCACGGCTAAGTAGACTTTCTTAGTTTAGGAATAACAGTCGACTAACTTAAGATGTGCAGTTGCATTAGTAAAGAGTTAATCGATTTTCCATACAAAATGCTCTATTACTAACTGCAAAAATAATTTGGTTTTTCAAAATGTGCATTTATTTATTGAAAGGACTACGGAACCGAGACTATACAGACTCGCACTTGGCCGCTTCTTTTTATTTGCATTCTTTATAAAAAAAAAGCGACCAAGTGAGAGTCAGACTCGCCCATGAAGGGTTCCGAAGCAGCGAGTTTGGTAAATTGCGGTTTACGATTTATGACGTATTAAAAAAAAACGACGGGTTGCACTCCGGGAGTGCCGGCAGAAGTGAAAACTTGAATATTAACGTTGTGCATTTATATAACATTAAAAAATTTATATCTCAGAGAAATCAACAAAAAATCAACTCCATCCGTCTTACGAATTTTCGATCAGGTGTCCTGACGCGAGTTTAACACTTTTTTCCCCCATTAAAAAAAAGTGCACAACGCCGCTAAAGAAGTTTTCACTTCACAAACTACTTAATAGATCTCGTTCATAACAATTTTCGGTGGAATTTTGCATGGTAATGTACATCATATTTTTTTTTAGTTTTATAATTCTCTTATTTTAGAAGTTACAGGAGGGGGGACACACACATTTTACCACTTTGGAAGTGTCTCTCGCGCAAACTGTTTAGTTTAGAAAAAATGATAATAAAAACCTCAATATCATTTTTGAAGACCTAATCCACAGATAGCCCACACGTTTGGGTTTGATGAAAAATAATTTTTGAGTTTCAGTTCTAAGTATGGGAAACCCCCAAAATTTTTTGTTTTATTTTTCTATTTCTGTGTGAAAATCTTAATGCGGTTCACAGATATTTTTTTTTTATTCACAATTGGTAAACCCTTGACAACATCTCACCTGGTGGTAAGTAACGATGTTGCCGAAGATGGAAGCGGGCTTACCAAGATTCCCCAACGCAATGGGGAACTGGCTATCTTATCTTCATGCCGGAACACACCAATGATATCAACATTGATATTTGGCGGCAAGACTTAGATAAGATGGTGGTAGCTAGCCAGGCGGGCTTAGAAAATGCCCTACCACCAACCAAACCGAGTCTTACAATTGACCCCGCCGGGAATCGAACCCGCGACCTCCTTTGTAAAGCCAGTGAACTTTGCCTCTGAGCTACATCTCCTTAACAAGTTTCAACAGTATAGTTCTCATAGTTTCAGACAAAAGTGTCTGTGACATACGGACGGACGGACAGACAGACAGACAGACAGACAGACATGACGAATCCATAAGGGTAACAGCAATAGTTCCAGAAATTCAAAAGACGATAGCCGTGGTAAGTATTGAAACAAATATCTGGCTCCAGTCGGAAGGCGCTTGCAATTTCTTGTATTTGCATTTCGAGTGCAATTCCAAGACTCGGAGTGGCATATTTTAATACATTTAAATCTCATTTTTTAGGGTTGCGTACATCTAACGGGTGACCCACGGGACCCTATTACTAAGCCTCCACTGTCTGTCCATCTGTCAGCGGGCTGTATTTCATGAACCGCAAGAGCATAGTAAAACGAAAGAATAGTAGGTTATCTTCATACGACATAAAAACGACTTCTCTCATTTTAATAAAGAACTCGTTTTTATTATTGTAATGTGCGTTCGTGCATACTGACGCGCACACATATGACTAAGTAATTTAGAGAATTATTTTGCAGTCATTTCAATCTTCGATTCATAATATTATCTCTTGTCACTAGGTTTTTTCCGCGGTTTTGTCCGCGTGATTTTTTTTTCACAATTGGTAAGCCCTTGACATCATTTCATCTGATGGTAAGTGACGATGACGCCGAAGATGGAAGCGGGGTTACTTTGGGAATCTTGATTCACCAACGCAATGGGGAACTGGATGTCTTATCTTCAAGCCGGAACACATGCTGTTTACACTGACGTTTGGCGGCAAGACTTAGATGAGACAGTGTTAGATAGCCAGGCAGGCTTATAAAAAGCGCTTTCACCAACCAAACAGAGTCCTACAAAGTGAGACTCCGCCGGGAATCGAACCCGCGACCTCCTTTTGAAGATAAAGTACTAAGCAGTACGCCAAACATTGATGTGCTCCGGTGTGAAGATAAGAAAGCCAGTTCCCCATTGCGTTGGGGAATCTTGGTAAGCCCGCTTCCATCTTGGGCATCATCGTCACTTGAGATCAGGCGAGATAATGCTGAGGGTGTAGCACGGTGCGCTGTTATTCGAACCTTTTTCATCAGACTTTCTTTTCATTCCATATTGTCAAGGGTTTACCAAGGGGTTACCAAGGGTCCTTCTCCGTGACACAGGCTACCTGCATGCCAAATTTCATAAAGATTGTTCAAGGCATTGAAGCGTGAAAAGGTAACAAACAAATAAACACATTTTCACATTTATAATACAAGTAGCCTGTTTCACTGGGAATGAAATAGTCTACTTTTTATCTGTGGAAATTATCATAGCCCGATGCAGTTTCTGAGGAAACTAAAACAATACTCTTTGTTCGTTAAGTAATTTAAAATCGTACCGAAAAAATTAATGATTTTTAGCACAGAGATGAGGTGGAAAATGATATTATTTACTATTAAGTATACCCTGACATAGTTGCCAAAGGGATCTGGGGACAACTATTTTCTACGCTCGGGCACGCCGGTGGCGTCGCAACGGAGCAACGGATTAAAGTGATTTTTTTGTATAGAATTTGTTGAGGGGGTGGGAAGTGACAAAGACTGCTAATCCGAATAGCCCGATACAGTTCCTGAGGTACCTGGAGAAAACTCATGTCCACGCTTGCGGGCTGATTGCGGCTTGCGCACCACTCACCCTCAAAAAGAGTCATAAAAGCTATGTCCACGCGAGCGAAGCTAGTTTATAATATTAGTAAGGATTACGATTTTTAAAATATCTTCAATTTGCAGTTTTACAATAAATTAAATTCGCCTTTCGTGAAGTCCACACAAGAACGCCTACGATAAAGTAATCAAGAAATTGGAAGTAATTAACACCACCAAATTAAAAAGACACGACCATCCCAACTCAAACTGACTCGCTAAACTCACAGTTTATAAATTATCTAGGCACCAACGTATACATCTGCGGTTTAGACATTTAGAATTAATCCATTAATCTTGGTTTCATCTCAACGTACAAACAGACCGACGACGACGACGTCAGGCCACTCCTCAATCAATGTCTCATTTTGTTTAGTGTATTGTGGTTTGTAATAAACGATTACAATTGTACTGGTAATTAATGGAATTTACATTAAAGCAAAAAAAGCGTCGGTGGCTCAACCGGTAACGTCTCGGTCCATCTAACCAGAGGTACCGGGTTCAAATCTGGATGGCCAATGTACCAATGAGTTTATCAAAAAAACTTACTTGCATACTTACCGATTGCTTTAACGGTGAAGGAAAACATCGTGAGGAAACCTGCACACGCCTGCGAAGAAACTCGAAGGTTGTGTGTGAAGTCGACCAACCCGCACTGGGCCCGCGTGGTCGACTAAGGCCTAATCGCCCTGATTCAGGGTAGGCTCGAGCCCCTCGGTGGGGACGTATATGAGCTGTAATGATGACATTAAAGAGGACGAATACGGCAAAATGTTAGTACATAATTTTTGACTTCCCATCCCGCTTAGGAAACACAGCGGGAAAAAAAACTGTTTTTAGGATTCCGTACAGCCAACGAGTGACCAACGGGACCCTATTACTAAGCCTCCGCTGTCTGTCTGTCTGTCAAAAAAGCAAAAGCAGCGAACGCCGCGGGAGGTGAGCGTGCCTACAGCTCCGGGACCTACCTGGACAGTAGGTAGTGGTTCAGGCACTCGCCTTGCAGAGTACCGGGACAAGGGTCTTGGCGGCAAGACCTACCGTAACTGGTCCTTGTCTTCACCTTATGGTGTTGGCAGGAATAGCGGCCCTCACTGTATGACCTAGCTGTCGGTGAGTGAGGACGCTATATCATGGGGAATGTCTGTATGTCTGTCAGCGCGCTCTTCTTCATGAACCGTAATAGGTAGATATTTAAAATTTTCACAGAATGTGTATTTTTGTTGCCGCTATGACCACAAATACAAAAAAAAATAGAAAATGTGAAAAAATCAGGGTGGTCTTCACTCTCCACACAAAAAAGATGTTTTTTATAGGTCTATAGAAGTATTTTCTATTTAGCTCTATCGTAAAAACGGTAATACATACAAGCGTTAAACTTGGTGTGATTATAGTAATAATACTGAAGTAAAACAACAAATAATAAAAATTAGCCAAGTGTGAGTGGTACTCGCGCTAAGGAGTCCGATCTGAATGATAAAAAAGCATATTTAAAGTAAATAGGTATCATTGTCATTATACTATGTAGTTGTGTGAAGAGATGTGTTGGTACGGAACCCTCGGAGTGCTTGTCCGACTCGCGCTTGGCCGGTTTTATTATTCAATAATTCGAAAATTAAAGACTTATAACTCAAAATGGTGGGACTAGCCCACGGTAACCTTCTAAGGTATTTAATTTTTTGGGTTTTTGTTTATACGTGTTTAATGTGAGTACCATTTTAAAAACTGTAATAATGTATCGTATAAAAAATAAATTAAAAAACACTATTCAATAAATAGCATTTCTTCTAGATTAGCAAAAACACTTGCTCATTTGAAATATTGTACTATTTTTAATTTTATATTTATTAAAAACTGCAAATTAGTTCGTTAAAGCACTTATGACGTCACTATGTCAGTAACGCGAATAATTGAAGAACAAACTTCGGTTTTTGACAGTTGATTATAAGTTATGGAGCTTCTAAACGAACAATATTTTTCTGTAGTATGTGGCTGCAACACAGTGGCCGGCAAAATTGACAGCAATACCAGCCAGACTATGCAATATTGCTGTGATGTCCCGGCCTTATAGCCAATTTTTTTTCCTCACTCGGACTGCGGAGGAGGGACGGAGGAGAATGCGTTTACGCATACCAAAACAGCCAGCTGTAGGTACTGGTTATGTGGGACTCACAGCCCTGCGCCTATATGCATACATATCCATTATATACATAAGGTATATATAAATAAATATGCACAGACCCAAGACCACACTACCCACTAAACTCCCCCTAAGCTTTGGCAGCTACATCGGAGCGACGCCCCCCCCCCCCCCCTAGCCACTTATGGCCATAGTTCTTTTGTTGTTTCTGTCGCTCTCTATTGTTAAGGCATAGTGTATCCTTTTCTACGCGACATGAAGTTTGCTGTGAGTGACGCCGTAATTTATTGCTATATTCTGTGCTTTGTTATTTTATATTATTTTTTATCAAGGCTTATTTCTTTAAAGTTTCACGTCTATTTAGGTAAGGTTGAATCCAAATTCTCTATTCTTTTTCTTTTTTCAATTTTTCTTTTAAAACAATATAAGCCGCTGCAACAAGTGTGATTTCGTCAGCCATTGTTGCCGGTTTGTGTAGCCCGTTTAGAAGTCTGCACCATGGGTATACCTGCACCAGAGATATTGCAACACATGGCCCAGCGATAGATTGCTCGGCCATCAATTGCCATAAAATATTTTTGTAATGGCCGGGAAATTAGTTTATAATACTGCACTATTATAAACTAATTTCCCGGCAGTAAAACATGGCCAGTTGAGAAGCCCCTTTACTTAAATGACCAGTAGTAAAATACCGTATTATCGGTGGCTAGGGCCGGTTCGTCCTGTCCGGGAGGTGTGGTTCGAATCCTGCCACGGTGCCGTACCAATGTGTTTTCGGATTTCGATTTCATATGTACGTTTATCCGACGCTCGTACGGTGAGGAAAACATCCTGAGGAAACCTGAACACGCCTGCGAAGAAACTCGAAGGTTGTGTGTGAAGTCGACCAACACGGACTGGGCCCGCGTGGTCGACTAAGATCCGATCGGCCTAATTCAGGGTGGGTAGGTTCTCTCGGTGGGGACGTATAAGAGCTAATATATTAATAATATTTATAAAATCATGAGTTCCCTATGAGCATTCGAAGAAGCTTGTCTTGCATTGACAAAATACTTATTCTTCCTTCTATTAAATCGTAAATTGTGTCTGTCTCTCAGTCTGTTACTCTAAGTTCTGGAATAAAAGACTTATATTTTTATTAATAATATTACTGCGGTTCGAGTTGTGCAATTTTTTCGGCAATTATGCATTCTCATTTTGCTCAATTGCCGAATTCGGTGTTTAAGACTGAAACGTATACACATCACATTACAAGATGTAAAAATATAGGTGTAGATCCTGTTAACTTGGGCTTCTACTCATCATTCTGAACAACTTTCACCAAGGAACCCATAGTCAATGCTCAAAAAAAAATATTGGATCCTCTATAAAAAAAATGTACAAAACTAGTCGATCAGCTACTCGATTTGAAAGAAGAGTTAATTATTTTTTTTCATCTCTCCTGTTCGGAAAGTTTAATTTTCATGAGTAGATAGCCGGGTGGAACATTGCTTTTCCATCCCTAGGGAGGAAAGTATTTTCATCCCTAGGGTGGAAAGTAATTTTTTTTAAATTGCCAGCCACAGAGTCGAAGATATTGAGATACATCATATTATTAAATTACATTAAAATAAGAGGTTTTCATATATCTTAACTCAACTATACATTAAACGACGTGTTTATTACGATCTATAGGTTGATATTAAATCATTTTATAGTTGGTCTATTTTTTAACAATTACAGAAGATTAAAATTTAAAATCATTTCTCTATCTGCTGCACGCCATAATGCCATGATACCATGACACTTTTTTTTCAATTTTCGCCATGGCCACCTAGATGCACGTCGTGACCAACTCGATTAGGTACAATCTAGTCGGCCGTGGCAAGCGGCCATTGCGAAAAGGTTGGAGGCTGGGTTGGGTATAGGTAAACTTAATTTATTGATATCTGATTAATATTTTATATCATATAAATAATACATTTCCTCACAGTCGACATGAAAAGTAGAGTGTTGAACTCGGGTGAAATGACCCATTCCACCCTCGAAGTATTGGCGCTCTCACGAAGTGAAATGGGTCACTTTCTTCCCTTGATTAACAATCTACTATTGCTATGTCATAGAACAAATATTGTTCAGTATAATGAGAAGAAACCCCAGTTAACGGGACCTACATCAATTTTGTTACACCCTGTATACCTATTTTGTGGTGTACGGAGCCCTTGGTGCGCGAATCCGATGCGCACTTGGCCGGTTTTTATTTGCAATTCAAATAAGGATAAAAAGTTTAGAAATAGAAATAAAGAAAGTTCCACAAACATCTGGCGCCGGACTCTAATCTAAGTTTTAATCTTTGAACTTTTCAGACACGACTGTGGAATCGGTAATCGTTCGAAAATACATTTGAAAACTCGCTAAAGTTCGCTTGGCTTTCAAAAGTTTCAAAGTTAATTTTAAACATTTTAGATAGTGAAAATTGTGGTAAAAAAAGCATCGTTTATTATCAAGCTTTTATTAGCTTCACCTGTGTGTATGTTTGTTTGTTTGTAAACGACTTCGTTGCATTCGATTTTGACCCACTTTAAACGGACAGATTTGATTCAAACTTTGTACAATAATTTTATAAATTTATCTCATTATCTTAACTAAAAATTAAAAAATAAATATAGTTTAAAAATCCAAAAAACACACATTCAAATCACATAAAACTAAAAAGAGAAAAATAATTCTTAATATAAGCTGAAAACAATAATGAACGTAAAATACTAGTATTATTGTGAAATAAGCGTGGGGGGGCTTTGTGCCATATTTTTCGTGTATCGAGCAACCCACGTTTTTTTCACAATTAGACTAGAATTTTTCTTTCATTTGTTTCATAGTTTGATGTGTTTTTTAGTTTTTTTTATAACTATATTTATTTAAAAAAAATTAAACAGGTCTATTAGCTTCTCTTGTACGTATACAGGCAGTACAACGAGATGGGCCCGTATGGGCTCCTCCGAAACTATAAGAAACTAGCTGTCCCGGCGAACTACGTACCGCCTTACATTACATTTCACTGCCTTACCCTACCCTAACCTACACTACACTACCCCACCCTACACTACACTACCCTACACTACACTACTCTACCCTACACTACTCTACCCCACACTACACTACCCTACCCTACCCTACCCTACACTACCCTACCCTACACTACACTACCCTAGCCTACACTACACTACACTACCCTACCCTACCCTACCCTACATAAGAACCTTCTCCTGACAATAACGAACTCGACAAAAAAGAATTAGCGAAAAAGCACCGGGATTTGACGGAGATACAACCGTTAATTATTTAATTTGTTAGAATACAATACTTAATTGCATCACGTATTACTGGCTTTTTTTGAAATTAATTCATGTACCCTGAGCCAGTACCTAAAAAAAATTAAATCTATGTTTTGTATTTTTCAAGAGTAAAATAAATGTGAATAGGTACCACATAATTGAAAACGCTAAACATGTTAAAAAACCGACTTCCATCGCAACAAATTAGTACATTTTTGCATTATTATTTTTGGTTTTTGTTAATTTTCTACTAAAGTATTACACCGATTTTTATAAAATTTATATGGGACCACACGGGAAGCACTAGCTTTCAAATAAAAAAAGAATCATAAAAATCGGTTCACCCAGTCAAAAGTTCTGAGGTAACAAACATAAAAAAAAACATACAGACGAATTGAGAACCTCCTCCTTTTTGGAAGTCACTTGAAAATTGAGTTCGTCGGTGCTGTAATGGCTAGGGCCACTACCTCCTGTCCGGGAGGTCGTGGTTTGAATCCTGCCACGTACCAATGTGTTTTCGAATTTTGATTTCAATATGTATGCATCTGTCCGGCGCTCTTACAGTGAAGGAAAACATCGTGAAAAAACCTGCACACGCCTACGAAAAAACTTGAAGGTTGTGTGTGAAGTCGACCAACCTGCACTGGGCCCGCGTGGTCGACTAAGGCCCGATTGACCTGATTCAGGGTAGGTAAGCTCGGTGGGGACGTATATGAGCTGATGTAATAATAATATTTATAAAATCATGAGTTCCCTATGTGTATTCGAAGAAGCTTGTCTTGCATTGACAAAATACTTATTCTTCCTTCTATTAAATCGTAAATTGTGTGTGTCTGTCAGTCTGTTACTCTTTCAAAAAAATCTACTATACCATTCATTGAAATTTGGCAAAGAGTTAAAGTAAAGGACGAAAAACAACATAGGACTAAAGCGTGGGGCGCTTTATGCCATATTTTAGTAAATCGAGCAACCCACGCTTTTTTCACAATAATGCTAGTTTTTTTTGTACATTATCATTTTCAGCTTATATTAAGAATTATTAATCACTTTTAAGTTTGACGTGCTTTAGAAGCGTGTTTTTTTAATTTTTTTATACCTGTTTTTCGGTTTTTAGTTCAGGATAATGAGATAAACTTACGAAATTATTGTATTGTCACTGATTCTTGATAAATGTACAAAGTTTTAATTAAATCTGTACGTTTAAAGTGGGTCAAAATTGAGTGCAAAGGAGTCGGTTACAAACATACAAACACTCATAAATACATACAGGTGAAGCTAATATAAGCGTATTAAAAAGTTTATCTCAAGTCATTATCCTGAATTAAAAACTGTAAAATAAATATAGTTTAAAAAAACTAAAAAAAACACGCTTTTAAAGCACGTCAAACTAAAAAGTGAAAAATAATTCTTAATATACGCTAAAAACATTAATGAACGAAAAATACTACTTTTATTGTGAAAAAAGCGTGGATTGCTCGATATACAAAAAAAATGGCACATAGCGCCCCACGCTTTTTCACAATAATACTAGTATTTTTCGTTAATTATTGTTTTAAGCTTCTATTAAGAATTATTTTTCACTTGCAAGTTTGATGTGATAAAAAGCATGTTTTTTTAGTTTTTATTATCTATATTGTTGGCTTTAGGAAGTGCCATAATTCATATTCTGGATTGAATTTTTCCTCTTCTATATTTCCGATAAATGTCGTTGCGACTTTTTGAAAAACTGTAGATTAATATGAATAATATGTACAGAGGCCTGCACATCAAGCTAGACACTTTGGACTTTGTACCGTTCTTGTGCCATATGCCTATGGATCAGAATCGCACAACAAGTAACATCATCACTTACCACCAGGTGAGATGTTGTCAAGGGTTTACCAATTGTTAATAAAAAAAAACCAGTCCCAAGGAAGGGGGAGGACCCCCTAACCTCCTTATATAGACGTCAATGTTAATGGCCTCATCGTATCAGCTCATATACGTCCCCACCGAGGGGTTCAAGCCTACCCTGAATTAGGGCAATCGGGCCTTAGTCGACCACGCGGGCCCAGTGCGGGTTGGTCGACTTCACACACTACCTGCGAGTTTCTTCGTAGGCGTGTGCAGGTTTCCTCCTTTACCGTAAAAGTATGTGGCAGGATTCGTACCACAACCTCCCGGACATGAGGCGGCGGTCCTAGCCGTTACGTCACCGACGCTCAATGGCCTATCTATAGTAATTTAAATACTCACCGACAAGATACCAAAAATATGCAAAAATAGGGGCGGCGAATAATCTTGTAGAATTATGATAATTTCCTATAATCAACTTAGCAAAGACGACGCTTGTTCTTGTTTGAGGAAAGCGTGTAAAAATAATTTAAGTTAGACAAATATTCCACTTAAATAGATTAAGTTACAAATTTGTTTCTTTTTTTTCTTTTTTATTCGATTCCAACTTTTTTAATGACTTAATTCATCACATCATATACGTCCCCACCGAAGGGCTCGAGCCTACCCTGAATTAGGGCGATCGGGCCTTAGTCGACTACGCGATCCCAGTGCGGGTTGATCAACTTCACACAAAACCTTTTCTTCGCAGGTGTGTGCAGGTTTCCTCACGATGTTTCTCCTTCACCGTAAGAGCGTCGGATAAACGACTTACGAATATTTTATTATTCCTATTATTACTAAAAGCTTACTTATACCTATCAGTAGCTACGAGCGTCGTTGGATTAGCGGCTAGGGACGCTGCCTCCTGTCCGGAAGGTCGTGGTTCGAATCCTGCCACGTACCAATGTGTTTTTGAATAACGGTTTCATATGTATGTTTATCCCACGTTCTTGCGGTAAAGGATACATCGGAGGAAACCTGCACACGCCTGCGAAGAAACTCGTAGGTTGTATGTGAAGTCGACCAACCCGCACTAGGCCCGCGTGGTCGACTAAGGCCCGATTCGCCTAATTGAGGGTAGGCACGGGCCCCTCGGTGGTATAATGAGCTGATATGATCAGTATCTACTCTTGTATGTATAAGCGAACGAAAATACAATTGAAAAATAATAAAAACGTTTTGCCTAAGAAAAATTTGGTTTTTCGAACACAGCAAGAGAGCCCTCTCCCATCTCTGCCCATTCTCATTAGTACATTGCACAATAGTGCTGGTTGCATTGTCGTTAGTACGAGCGTTCCTTTGAGACGGCTCTTTAATGCTGGAATTTAAAAAAAAGACGCGTGGCACTCGGGGACTGCCGCGGTAAAGCTATTGCATAGTATTTTTTATCAACATATGCAATTATATTTAATTATTTATTTTTTATTTATGCAGTATTCACCAGTACCATATAGTACTTGGGGCGCGGGATGTTTATGTAATAAATTAACACTAAGAAAGTTCGTCATCATCATCATCAATCGCCATCGCCATCGCCATCGCCATCGTCATCGACATCATCATCATCATCATGATGGATAGATAGATGGCACTGTAAGTTTTTTAGAACTCAATATATATATTTTTTGGGGTGTTAGGTTGTATTTTCGTTACGAAATTTCTTGATTCGGTCCCCTTAAAGCCCGCGATAAAAGCTATACAATAGCTTAAAAGACATCTAAACATCTACCTACACAACCCGCTGGATAGGTAGCGAAATGCGTTGGGTGAAAAAGGAGCCCGACCTCAGGTCCTGATTGGAGGAAAATATACTTAAGTTGAGACTACGATCCTATATCTAAGAAATTTGACATTTTAAGGACTTTTTTAATAATTAGGGTTCCGCACCCAAAGTTCAGTACCCAAAGAGTAAAAATGGGACCCTATTACTAAGACTCCGCTGTCCGTCCGTCTGTCTGTCTGTCTGTCACCAGGCTGCATTTCATGAACCGTGTTAGCTAGACAGTTGGAATTTTCACGGATGATGTATTTTTGTTGCCGCTATTACAACAAATACTTAAAATTTGAAAAAGTGACAAAATAAGGGGGTCTCCATACAAAAAACGTGTTTTTTTTAAAACATGAGGAAACTAGCGCCATCTAGTATGATGGTACGGAACCCTATGTGTGCGGTTCTGACTCGCACTTGGCCGGTTTGTGAGACAAGAAACTAGCGCCATCTAGTATGATGGTACGGAACCCTATGTGTGCGGTTCTGACTCGCACTTGGCCGGTTTGTGAGACAAGAAACTAGCGCCATCTAGTATGATGGTACGGAACCCTTTGTGTGCGGTTCTGACTCGCACTTGGCCGGTTTGTGAGACATGAAACTAGCGCCATCTAGTATGATGGTACGGAACCCTATGTGTGCGGTTCTGACTCGCACTTGGCCGGTTTGTGAGACAAGAAACTAGCACCATCTAGTATGATGGTACGGAACCCTATGTGTGCGGTTCTGACTCGCACTTGGCCGGTTTGTGAGACAAGAAACTAGCGCCATCTAGTATGATGGTACGGAACCCTTTGTGTGCGGTTCTGACTCGCACTTGGCCGGTTTTTTCCTTATTAATAAGTGATCATTACAGGTAGAGTATAAATACCTAAAATTCGCTAGAACGTATAACATGGATTTATTATAACCTCCAAATATGTAAATTTGATTTTGTTGAATCGCGTAATCCTCCTGGCTTACGTTGTTTCGTTTTACGGAACAAGCAGAGCATCCGAGTAGAGCAATGATCTTTTTTTTTCAACCGACTTCCAAAAAGGAGGAGGTTCTCAATTCGATTGTATGTTTTTTTTAATACCTCAGAACTTTTGACTGGGTGAACCGATTTTTATGATTCATTTTTTATTTGAAATCTAGTGCTTCCCGTGTGGTCCCATATTTTATCAAAATCGGTGTAGTACTTTATTAGAAAATTAACAAAAACCAAAAATGATAATGCAAAAATGTTATAAGTTGTTGCGATGGAAGTCGGTTTTTTAACACAATTGGTTAGCCCGTTGACATCATCTCACCAGCGTATGTATAATAACATTTTATATTTAGATTTTAAAAAGCGTCGGTGGCTCAACCGGTAACGTCTCGGTCCCCCTAACCAGAGGTGCCGGGTTCAAATCCGGACGGCCAATGTACCAATGAGTTTTTCGAAACTTACGTACATACGAGTATACTCACCGATTGCTTTAATGGTGAAGGAAAATATCGTGAGGAAACCTGCACACACCTGCGAAGAAACTCGAAGGGTGTGTGTAAAGTCGACCAACCCGCAATGGGCCCGCGTGGTCGAGTAAAGTCCGATCGCCCTAATACAGGGTAGGCTCGAGCATAGGACGTATATGAGCTGATATGATGATTTAGATTTAGCCCTTGTATGTCAAAAATATACATAAAGATAGGAACTGCATCGGGCTATGCCATTTTCACGGGATAAAAGTAGCCTATGTCCTTCCCAGTAACACAGGCTACCTGCATGCCAAATTTCATCAAGATTGGTCAAGGTGTTAAAGCGTGAAAAGGTAACAAACAAATAAATAAACAAACACATTTTCACATTTATAATATTATTATAGTAAGGATTTGTTCCAAATACCCCATACTCGTAATCTGTGACAATATCAGCCAGCGTTATATCACTGTTCTAATCACACGGACGGACTAACAGCGTGGACTTAGTAATTGTAAATAAAAAAAAATAAAAAAATGGCACTGTCTATCTTAGACTGTGGTGATAGGGTCCCTCGATACCTGGAACGGAACCCTATAAAAAAGATATCCAGTTGAAGCCACGGGCAAAACTAGTTAAGTTTAATTAAGAACGGGTAAGTGTTTTTGCAAAATGTATTATTTTAATTGTGCGTGAACATTGTTAGAACAATAATAAGTCGTTAGCTCTCTCCGTTGCGTCGTCTGGTTAATCTCTTGGTATTTTCAGGTCAGTGGAGCTGGAAGCCGTTAGTTGATTGTAGTATGAAAATTGGCACGTTTTGGCTTCAATTAACTCTTCCTGGAAATAGCAATGTTAACTAAAGCGAAAATTAAACAAGAAAGGAGATATTTTAATTTTATCTACTATTTGTAAGCGAGTCGAACTCGCGCAATGTACAGTAGGGTTTCGAAATCTTTTAAAAAATACATTTATATTTTAAAAAACAAAATTATAATGTGCAGTTGGTAATAGAGCATTTTTTATGGAAATTCATGATTTTTTTACAAATGCAACTGCACTTTTTAAGTTGGTCGTCTTTTACTCCTAAACTAAGAAAGCCTATAGCAGTTATAGAATTCCTTTTTAACCCCCGACGCAAAAGAGAGGGGTGTTATAAGTTTGACGTGTCTGTCTGTCTGTCTGTGTATCTGTCTGTGGTATCGTAGCTCCCAAACGGATGAACCGATTTCCGTTTAGTTTTTTTCGTGTCATAGATAATTTTATCCCGAGTGTTCTTAGCCATGTTTCATGAAAATCTGTTCAGCCGTTTGAACATCATCAGCTCCTTTCTAGTTGATGAGGGGATCTGACTAACTTCCTTATGTCCGATCGATTCGAAATTTAGTACCGTGTTACTTCAATGATATTGAAAGTATATGGTTAGGTAACCATGACTTGATCAGCCGTTTGAAGATCATCAGCTCCTTTCTAGTTGATGAGGGGATCTGACTAACTTCCTTATGTCCGATCGATTCGAAATTTAGTACCGTGTTACTTCAATGATATTGAAAGTATATGGTAAGGTAACCATGACCTGATCAGCCGTTTGAAGATCATCAGCTCCTTTCTAGTTGATGAGGGGATCTGACTAACTTCCTTATGTTCGAACGATTCGAAATTTAGTACCGTGTTACTTCAATGTTATTGAAAGTATATGGTAAGGTAACCGTGACCTGATCAGCCGTTTGAAGATCATCAGCTCCTTTCTAGTTGATGAGGGATCTGACTAACTTCCTTAAGTCCGAACGATTCGAAATTTAGTACCGTGTTACTTCAATGGTATTGAAAGTATATGGTTAGGTAACCATGACCTGATCAGCCGTTTGAACATCATCAGCTCCTTTCTAGTTGATGAGGGGATCTGACTAACTTCCTTATGTTCGAACGATTCGAAATTTAGTACCGTGTTACTTCAATGTTATTGAAAGTATATGGTAAGGTAACCGTGACCTGATCAGCCGTTTGAAGATCATCAGCTCCTTTCTAGTTGATGAGGGATCTGACTAACTTCCTTAAGTCCGATCGATTCGAAATTTAGTACCGTGTTACTTCAATGATATTGAAAGTATATGGTAAGGTAACCATGACCTGATCAGTCGTTTGAAGATCATCAGCTCCTTTCTAGTTGATGAGGGGATCTGACTAACTTCCTTATGTTCGAACGATTCGAAATTTAGTACCGTGTTACGGCTGATCATCAGCTCCTTTCTAGTTGATGAGGGATCTGACTAACTTATGTCCGATCGATTTGAAATTTAGTACCGTGTTACTTCAATGGTATTGAAAGTATATGGTAAGGTAACCATGACCTGATCAGCCGTTTGAAGATCATCAGCTCTTTAATAGTTGACGATCTGACGTCGCTGCGTCGCTTCGACTCTGCCCCACAGGGAATTGAGCCTTATGTATGTGTATTATTACTTCTTAGTCTTATCAATTCTGCTAAAGCTGATCTGTCATGCGGATTATTGAAGAGCTTTCTCTGGTCCTTATCTTTAACCTAACCTTAGAGTAGGTAGTTAAAACTTAATCTAGTAAATTGAAACTAATAATGATACCTAGTACTAAACTAAGTTACTAACTCAACTAACTAATCACTATAAATACCTTCCTAATATTTATACCTACTTTAAAAAGGACAAAATAAAAGTAAAATTAAAAATTTTAAAAACCCACCGACACAAAAAATGAATTCTAAAAACTAACAAATAATATTTTAAACCTATTATAATTACTATCGTCACATATATTATGCAAGTTCAAATATTTTATTTTCCAAGCGTTGTCGCGTCGGGGGACCGTTAAGTGAGAAAAACAGGTGTAGTCGCAGATTGCAACAAAAGAATTTACTCCGAAAAATTCGCAAAATCGACACCACCGTCAACGTCGTCTGCCCTCACGTGTCTGCCCGTTCGGGTCGCCGCACTTGGTCACAGATTACTAATTAGTTAACTTGGTGACGCCCACCCCCGCGCCGCATACCGCACACCGAGCTCGCGCGCAGAGCGTAGACTATATTATATGAAACTATGAAACTTAAGATCGCTCGTATCGTACACTACACCTGTTTTTCTCACTTAGCGGTCCCCCGACGCGACAACGCTTGGAAAATAAAATATTTGAACTTGCATAATATATGTGACGATAGTAATTATAATAGGTTTAAAATATTATTTGTTAGTTTTTAGAATTCATTTTTTGTGTCGGTGGGTTTTTAAAATTTTTAATTTTACTTTTTTAATTGAATATATATGTTTTACAATTTTTGTAACTTGTTTCTTGTTACAACATCTGTTTTTTTTTTTGCGACATCACACACTTACTCTAGCAAAAAAAAGGGCCGCCAGGAGGCTGGAGTTTCCATACAATCCGCTTTAATACAAAAACTACATGCCGGATTGAATCCAAACTTTGCAAATATATTGAGGAGACACATATGGATGTTTGTAATTAGTTTTCAATGTACTAATATAAAACGAAAAAAAATAAATAAAAGCAGTTTCAAACTTTCATTACTAAACTAATTTAAGCCTTCGTTTAGTTACGTTAAAATTTACTACGATGAAAACTAATTACAAACATCGATATGTGTCTACTCAATATATTTGCAAAGTTTGGATTCAATCCGGCATGTAGTTTTTGTATTTAAGCCGAACTGCGTTTGTATGGAAACTCGAGCCTCCTGGAGACTCTTAAAGGTTAACCGATCCCTGAATCAAAAAATTGTTTAAGCAAACCCTTAGTAGTTTTAAAACACGTAAAAATTTACTGAATCAAAAAATTGTTTAAGCAAACCCTTAGTAGTTTTAAAACACGTAAAAATTTACTACGATGAAAACTAATTACAAACATCGATATGTGTCTACTCAATATATTTGCAAAGTTTGGATACAATCGGGCATGTAGTTTTTGTATTTAAGCCGAACTGCGTTTGTATGGAAACTCGAGCCTCCTGGAGACAACTACGTTTGTATGGAAACTCGAGCCTCCTGGAGACTCTTAAAGGTTAACCGATCCCTGAATCAAAAAATTGTTTAAGCAAACCCTTAGTAGTTTTAAAACACGTAAAAATTTACTGAATCAAAAAATTGTTTAAGCAAACCCTTAGTAGTTTTAAAACACGTAAAAATTTACTACGATGAAAACTAATTACAAACATCGATATGTGTCTACTCAATATATTTGCAAAGTTTGGATACAATCGGGCATGTAGTTTTTGTATTTAAGCTGAACTGCGTTTGTATGGAAACTCGAGCCTCCTGGAGACAACTACGTTTGTATGGAAACTCGAGCCTCCTGGAGACTCTTAAAGGTTAACCGATCCCTGAATCAAAAAATTGTTTAAGCAAACCCTTAGTAGTTTTAAAACACGTAAAAATTTACTACGATGAAAACTAATTACAAACATCGATATGTGTCTACTCAATATATTTGCAAAGTTTGGATACAATCGGGCATGTAGTTATTGTATTTAAGCCGAACTGCGTTTGTATGGAAACTCGAGCCTCCTGGAGACAACTACGTTTGTATGGAAACTCGAGCCTCCTGGAGACTCTTAAAGGTTAACCGATCCCTGAATCAAAAAATTGTTTAAGCAAACCCTTAGTAGTTTTAAAACACGTAAAAATTAACTGAATCAAAAAATTGTTTAAGCAAACCCTTAGTAGTTTTAAAACACGTAAAAATTTACTACGATGAAAACTAATTACAAACATCGATATGTGTCTACTCAATATATTTGCAAAGTTTGGATACAATCGGGCATGTAGTTTTTGTATTTAAGCTGAACTGCGTTTGTATGGAAACTCGAGCCTCCTGGAGACAACTACGTTTGTATGGAAACTCGAGCCTCCTGGAGACTCTTAAAGGTTAACCGATCCCTGAATCAAAAAATTGTTTAAGCAAACCCTTAGTAGTTTTAAAACACGTAAAAATTTACTGAATCAAAAAATTGTTTAAGCAAACCCTTAGTAGTTTTAAAACACGTAAAAATTTACTACGATGAAAACTAATTACAAACATCGATATGTGTCTACTCAATATATTTGCAAAGTTTGGATACAATCGGGCATGTAGTTTTTGTATTTAAGCTGAACTGCGTTTGTATGGAAACTCGAGCCTCCTGGAGACAACTACGTTTGTATGGAAACTCGAGCCTCCTGGAGACTCTTAAAGATTAACCGATCCCTGAATCAAAAAATTGTTTAAGCAAACCCTTAGTAGTTTTAAAACACGTATTCAAAAATATCTTAAAAAAATTCAACCCCTCGTTGCATGTAGAAAAGGTACCCTAAAAATTATTTTTTTAAGTTCTAAGAATCATTCGAGTATGAGAAGGACATTTTGCTAATACGCCCTCTTATGTAAACCTAATATTTGTGTAAATTTTCTTACACAACGTCATAGCCTAGCCACACCCCGGACACTACATACAGATGGTCGTGAAATGACATTTCTAAAAACAAACGACAGAGCAAACAAAATCACTGCGAAATCCCATTCGTTCGAGAACCAAACTGTAACCAATCTATATCAATATGGGGTGACGAGGGAGTGAGGTCGCAATCTAGAGAGCGGCAGAGAGTGGCCATACTGTATCATCATATCAGCTCAAATACGTCCCCACCGAGGGGCTCGAGCCTACCCTGAATTAGGGCGATCGGGCCTTAGTCGACCACGCGGGCCCAGTGCGGGTTGGTCGAATTCACACACAACCTTCGAGTTTCTTCGCAGGTGTGTGCAGGTTTCCTCACGATGTTTTCCTTCATCGTTAAAGCAATCGGTGAGTTATGTACGTAAGTTTCGAAAAACTCATTGGTACATTGGCCGTCCGGATTTGAACCCGGCACCTCTGGTTAGGAGGACCGAGTCGTTACCGGTTGAGCCACCGACGCTTATCTCATACTGTATGTTAGTACAAATATATATACTTTGACCTAGCTATGACGGACAAAAGTCTACTAACCTCTGTCAGTCGCGCCTGGAATTAAACCTGGTTAGAATTACTATTGAATATTCATAATTTACGAGGCAGCGGATTTTCATACATATTACTTATTCGGTCTTCTGTTGATATAGGCAGGGGAATAAGATTCGAATACTTGATTATTCTCTCTTGAATTTCGAATGAACCATAGATATAATTGGGGTAGTATTTAAACGCAAACTCGCTCTTGCGGTGAAGGAAAACATCGTGAGGAAACCTGCACACGCCTGCGAAGTAACTCGAAGGTTGTGTGTGAAGTCGACCAACCCGCACTGGGCCCGCGTGGTCGACTAAGGCCCGATCGCCCTGACTCAGGGTAGGCTCGAGCCCCTCGGTGGGGACGTATATGAGCTGATATGATGATAATAAAAGAATCGCAATTCCCATCAGCAAATTACTAATCTTAAAATATACTTAATTAAGCAACAATTTACGTTCGTGGCGCACCACTATTTACCTACAAGTATAGCGTTCATCTGGTTTAAGCAAACTGTTTTATTATTTCTTAAGTCAGATCCTCCACCTAGGAGCTCCGCGACGGTATAATCAATCCAACCTAACCGAACCTATTGTCGCTCACTGCGCTCGCTCAGCTCTAGTCCAGTTGAGGAGTATAGTTAACTTGATGTGCAATCAGTATTTTGATATGATTGTCATAAATAGATGATGAAAATAAATTGGTTGGTAATTATTTGTTTGATGAGCAACTTAAAATATTCCATATAATTGCATGCAATATTTTTTGTCAGCACTCGTGTAAAGTTCTAATTATAGATATAGGAATACAATACAGTTTTAATTATTTTGAATTTGCTCAAAATAAAAGGTGTCATTCTTACAAATTTTGAATTTATTGTAATGATAACCCAGATAATAAACAAATAAACAGTCAAGTGCGAGTCAGACACTTACTTTTAATTTCAAAATTTGATGTCAATCGAACCATTGATTTAGCCGCTAGGGAAGCATAATATACATAATTGGTAAGCCTTTTGGAATTATTTCACTTATGGTAAGTGACGATGATGCCGAAGATGAAAGCGGGCTAACCAAGATTCCCCAACGCAATGGGGAACTGGCTATATACTATTGAATAGGGTGACTTTTAATTAGTTCTTGATAGCAAAGGATATAAATGTACTCGTGTATACAAACAACTTTCCCAAAGAAACTATATGACAAATATGAAAAAAAAAATTTTGGTCTTGTACATTTTTGCCAATTTGATAACCTATTTATTATGTATCAAGAACCAAAAATTTTTTTGTGACTTGACTTATAGTTTCTTTGGAAAAGTTGTTTGTAATCACGAGTACATGCACATCTTCTGTTGTCAAGAACTAATTTAAAGTCGCCCTGTATATTATTATTTCATTCTTAACATAGATTTCACATAGAAATTCCTTCCTACGGTACTACATTATGACTCCTTATGTAGCTAAAGTTGCCATAATTTAAACAGTCTGCTGGCTTGGCAAGTTGCCATCATTCAATTTGATTGATGAGCTTCGTCGTAATGCTTTTTCAGCGAAGTATGGTGTTGTCATAAATTGGGCATACTCATATATTTAGTACTAGCTTTTACCCGCGGCTTCGCCCGCGTGGACATCGTTTTTATGACTGTCTTTAAGGGTGATAAGTAAATTATGGCGTTTCCCACCTACTCAACCATCTATGTGCAAAAAATCACAACAATCGAGTATTTTTTGAGTTCCCTCAGGAACTGCATCAGATTATGCTATTTTACCGGGATAAAAAGTAGCCTAAGTCCTTCCCCGTGACACAGGCTACCTGCATGCGAAATTTCATAAAGATTGGTCAAGGCGTTAAAGCGTGAAAAGGTAAAAAACAAACAAACACATTTTTACATTTATAATATTACTAGCTGTCCCGGCGAACTACGTACCGCCTTACATTACACTACCCTACCCTACCCTACACTACCCTACCCTACACTACACTACCCTACCCTACACTACACTACCCTACCCTACACTACCCTACCCTACACTACTCTACCCAACACTACACTACCCTACCCTACCCTACACTACCCTACACTACCCTACCCTACACTATCCTACCCTACACTATCCTACCCTACCCTACACTACCCTACCCTACCCTACACTACCCTACCCTACCCTACACTACCCTACCCTACCCTACACTACCCTACCCTACACTACACTACACTACCCTACCCTACCCTACCCTACCCTACCCTACACTACATAAGGACCTTCTCCTGACAATAACGAACTCGACAAAAAAAGAATTAGCCAAATCGGTCTAGCCATTCTCGAGTTATGCACTTAGCAACACATTTTGCGATTCATTAACACGCTTTTATTAGCTTCACCTGCATGTTTGTATGTTTGTTTGTTTGTTTGTATGTAACCGACTCCTTTGGACTCGATTTTGACCCACTTTAAACGGACAGATTTAATTCAAACTTTGTAGACTTATCAAGAATCAGCGACAATATAATAATTTCATAAGTTTGTACTAAAAAATTAAAAATAAATAGAGTTTAAAAAAAACTAAAAAACACGCTTTTAAAGCACTTCGAACTAGAAGTGCTTTAAAAGCGTGTTTTTTAGTTTTTTTAAACTCTATTTTTTATATATTAGTTAGGGATAAGGATTATACTACTAGCTCGGCTATGGACTTGCCTACTAGGGCGAGACCAAAAAAATTAAAACATCTATATGTGCGCATTAGTCACATCTCTATGAAAGTTTAGGAATATCCAAAATACACGTATTTGTTATCTTTTTAAATTGAATTCGTCTCTACTTTTTAACCGTCTCCGTGGCGTAATGGTTAGTCCATTCGCTTCACACCAGAAGGTCGCGGGTCGACTTGTAAGACTCGTTTTGGTTCGAGGTAGGTCATTTTCTGAGCCCGCCTGGCTAGCTACCACCATCTTAACTAATTCTTGCCGCCAAACATCAGTGTTAACAACATTGATGTGTTCCGGCTTGAAGATAAGATAGCCAGTTCTCCTATGCGTTGGGGAATCTTGATAAGCCCGCCTCCATCTTCGGCATCATCGTCACTTACCATCAGGTGAGATGATGCCAAGAGCATTATGCCAATTGTGAATAAAAAATAATAAAAAATAATGAAAAAAAATACTAAAAGTATTATTATGATTTAATGTGATATTTCTTCCAACCCATTTATATACAAAAGTTTTGTGGTATTACATTATTATTATAACAGCATTGACGTGTTCCGGCTTGAAGATAAGATAGCCAGTCCCCCATTGCGTTGGGGAATCTTGGTTAGCCCGCTTCAATTTTCGGCATCATCATCACTTACCATCAAGTGAGATAAAGCCTACCAATCACGAATCACGGATAAAAAATATCTAAAACAAAGCATTAGGCAGCAAAACATCTAAATATTACATTGTTCATATATTCTATCCCGTTATGGAGTTTCTGGATTACAACGCTGAATATCAATTAAATTTAATGGTCTCTCCGTCTGTCCGTCTGTCAGCGGGCTGTATTTTAATGAACCGTAATTTGTAAATTGGTATATACAGTTGAAATTTTCATAGTATGCGTTAAAACAGCAAATACTAAATTTTAGAAAAAGTAAAAAGATAGAAGAGGTCACCATACAAAAAACGTATTTGATTATAGGTCTTTATAAATATTTTTGATTTAGCTCTATCTTAAAAACGGTAATACATGCAAGCTTGAAACTTGTTGTAAATATAAAGTATTAATACTGAAATTAAACCACAGATAATAAAAATTGGCCAAGTGTGAGTCGTACTTGCGCTAAGGAGTTCGAACTGAATGACAAAAAAAGAATAATTTGTTCGTTCGCGTTGATGTCTTTTGTTTGTAATGTGAATAAGTATCATTGTAATTTTAATATGTAGTTGTGTGGAGAGGTGTAGTGACACGGAACCCTCGGTGTACAAGTCCGACTCGCACTTGGCCGGTTTTTTTATTATCTATAAAACTATTTGCATGCTACTATTTCATGGCTGAGCTTGGCAATGCTTTTAATTTTTTATACACCACTAGCTGTCCCGGCGAACTACGTACCGCCTTACATTACACTACCCTACCCTACCCTACCCTACACTACCCTACCCTACACTACACTACCCTACCCTACACTACACTACCCTACCCTACACTACCCTACCCTACACTACTCTACCCTACACTACACTACCCTACACTACTCTACACTACACTACTCTACACTACACTACTCTACACTACCCTACACTACACTACCCTACCCTACACTACCCTACCCTACACTACCCTACCCTACACTACCCTACCCTACACTACCCTACCCTACACTACATACACCACACTACACTACCCTACACTACACTACACTACACTACCCTACCCTATCCTACCCTACCCTACCCTACACTACCCTACCCTACCCTACACTACCCTACCCTACACTACACTACACTACCCACCCTACCCTACCCTACACTACACTACACTACACTACCCTACCCTACCCTACATAAGAACCTTCTCCTGACAATAACAAACTCGACAAAAAAGAATTAGCCAAATCGGTCCAGCCGTTCTGGAGTTATAGCGTCAGGAAGGAAAACCCGACTTATTTTTATATAGTAGAGAATAGGGGTGACGACAGCATCAGAAATAAATTATGAACTCTTGATCACTAAATTTCCCTCCTACTTAAACTTCGGAAAACCTTACTCGTTTTGTTTTCCATCAAGTCTTTGATTTTTAATTCACCATAATCACAAAATGAGTACGTAAATGACGCTGCTAAACTATAACGTCACGCCTAGGTATTTCAAACATTTTCAGAACAAAATGTCGTTTTTGACAAATGATGAAAAGTAACTCAGATGACTAGCATTCGTCATCCCTATTATTTATCCAGTTCAAAGGCAAATTAATTTATTCTGATTCTGATAGTACTAAATTTCCTTCATTGGAAGAGTTACGTCTTTTGAGCACCAAATTACAAGCAAAAACTCAAAAATTAGAAAAAATAAGCGGTTTTGTATCTGTAGTACTAACATACAGTATGAACACTCCCTGCCGCTCTCTAGATTCCGACCTCCCCCCCCCCCCTCGTCACTTAGATTGGTTATAGTTTGGTTCTCGAACGTATAGGATGTCTCCGTGATTTTGTTTGCTCCTTCATTTGTTTTAGAAATGTCATTTCACGACCGTGTTCGGTGTGTGCCTATAGCATGTTCGTAAATGGTCTCATCTATCTCATTCTAATATACGTGTTTCTGTGTTATTTCCGTTTTGTATTGTCAATCTAGCGGTAATGGTAGTCCAATCGCTTTACACCAGAAGATCGCGGGTTCGATTCCCGGCGGGATCTAACTACGAATGAATCGGTTTGGTTGGTGGTAAGGCATTTTGCCCGCCTGGATAGCTACCACCATCTTATCTAAACCGCGTGATCGAATAAGGCCCGATCGCCCTAATTCAGGGTGTAGGTTTGAGCTCTCCTCGGTGGGAACGTATATGAGCTGATGTGATTAGTATAACTACTTAAAACTTGGGGACGAGGCGCGACGGCGGCCACGGGAGCGTGCAGCAGCGCCCAGGGCGGGGCGGTGGGGGGGGGGCATCAGCGGCGAGTCCCAGTGCTCTGCCAGCGCGCTCAGGATACCTTTCGTGCTAGACCGGACCACGGTTCAGTAGTGAGGCGCAACGCTTTCGCATTATTGAAAAAAAAGGCAATCAATCTACGCCTCAGCTAACATTGTCGACGTACTACAGTGTCTCGGCAGGCTCAACAGCATCCTGAATGCGCTGTTATACTGCACGCACAGTGCGTTGTACGCCCGTCGCGTAAAGTTAACCCATGATCTGCATAACTGAATCATAGGACATATTTTAACCCTTAATACGATCGGTCGGGTTTTCAATAATGGTTATTATTGAGGTGGTACGGGTGTAGCCCCGGAGTCGCCGTGAAGTTTTTAAGGCTGAGAAGATACTTATTAAGCTAAGAAATCAAACGTATTTGATTTCTTAAACTCGTAGGATTTGAGTTAGGAAATGTAATTTTTATCTTGATTATTTTTGTAGGTTTCCTTATGAATTGATATTGAATCTACTTCTTCTTAGCGAGTCGATCCTTTGACATAAATTACTTTTTTTCAGACCAATACCACAGATGAGATACTAGTTACTTCGTAACGGATATTGCACTTCATTATAAAACGAAAATACCTACGCATTTATTCACCTACTCCTTCCCACTCTTAGACAATACACGGAAACATGGGTATTAAGGCGCTCGACTTAGTGGTTATAACTGCGTACACGAACGGCGCGCGAATTGTGGCGGCGACTGTACGGCGTTCTAGCGCTGACGAGCGAAGCGCGCCTGTAGACTGAGGCAATGTGTAGGCAAAGAATAAAGACTATTTACTTCGTAAAAGAAGGTTAACTCCGCAAAATCATTTAAATGAATGGCGACTTTTGCTACGACACAATAAAGTGCAAATTCAGGTCGCGTAGCTCTAATTACCTACAGTTATATTTACCTACAACTTGCCACTCTTTCTATCGCGTAACTCGTATCTCTTCTGACTACTGAATTAGCACCTTGCAAGGAACCGCGCGTCTTGGCGCGGCGTAGGTACATTTTTAATATTTTCATATCTACAGCACAGAGTGCGACAGGCATGGTGTAGGTACTTAGCTCACCATCTCGACTGAGTGACGGGGGCCTGCTAATACTCTGCCACCTGGACTGCATTGTCCGCCGTATTGTACAGGTCCTCACGAGTACAGGTGCAAGGACGCGCAGGGCACGACAAAGGGTTCCGCACTCGCAAGTGCTGTTCTAGCTGTAGCCCCACCTGCACATATTTTCCTTGCACCGGCCAACTTGAGTCTGATTTTGACTGATATTTTGATCGAGGAATCCGTTAAACGTTTGACGAAATAAATTTAAATTGGGTAAATTGGAAATTGATGAACTCATATTTGATGAAATTTAAAAGGTACGATTGGCGACGATTTTTTTATTATTTTAGTAGACTTCTTTATTAGTTTTATTGGTGTTGCCTGATGTTTCAATTGAGGAATCCGGTAATTGTTTGACTTAAATTAAGTATATTGGAAAACGCTGAACTCATATTTAAGGCAGTAACATAAACTATTTGTTTTCCGAGAAATTTTGCAATTAATGCCAAAAACAGGGTCTTAAGTATTTTTTTTACATCAAAAAGGTAATATTTTAAAGTTGTATTCAATTAACTATATTTTTTTCCATAGCTTTATATAGTCTTTCAATAATTTGAATTGAATATAGTGATTTGACCCATCTTAAGGCCTTAACGAAACTGAAATAGTATGATTGACAAAGATTATTCGATCCGAAAAAACAGTCCACCCCAATTAAATTGATAAAAAACCTACTTACTTTACAATACATTTGTCAACTCAAATCCCGTATTTACTTTCTTAGCAATAGATAACTTTACAGCCTCATAAACTTTAAGATGGCGTCGTGGCTTCATCAGTTAAGGCTTTAAGATGGGTCAAATGACAATATTCAATTCAAATTATTGAAAGACTGTGTAAAGCTATCACTATGGCAAAAAATTACAATATTTTTTGGCTACCGACCCATGGTCCAACTACTTTGGATTTATTCACAATTGGTAAACCCTTGACAACATTTCACCTGGTGGTAAGTAAAGTAATAAAAAATAGATTTAATTGAATTCAATTTTAAAAATATTACCACTTTTAATGTAAAAAAAAATATACTGTAGACCCCGTTTTGAGCATTAATTGCAAAATTTCTCGAAAACAAATAGTTAATAATATTGAATGAATACCAACACACAAAAATCGATGACTTTAAGACTTTTCATTTTAATTGAACCCTTTTTTATTTAAACTTATTTGAAAGTGATGAAAAGTAATAAAAACATGTAAAAATCGAGATTGGGGCGTTTGGTTTCAACGTAACAGCCGCGTTGAAGAGCGCATTGATTTGAACTTAAAATGAATAGACTTAAGTTCGACATTATTGTAACACGTATCAACCTGCTCGGATTGAGCGATCTTAGCGCCTTAATAAGAGATTTTATGTTACGTACGAATATTTTTAGACCTCTATTTGCATAGTAAGAAGATTAAAACTCCGTTACTGGCTGTTGGTGACGTAGTAACTGATGGATTAACAACTTTTTTCCCATTTTCCTTTGCGCTGCAGTTTGTTTGAATACGACTTGTTCGAAAGCTTGTTAAATGTAAACTACGAAAAACACGTATACACGAACGAGTTTCCCCGCCTGGCGCACGACAAACAAACGGGAAAACGATTTCATAGAGCCGATATCTCGGAAAAAAAACGGGAAAAAAATACTTTGAAGTTCTGGCTCAATATAGGATGAGTTTTTATTCGCTTAAGTCGGAAAAATAATATGGTACGTTACTCATTTATCAGAACAACTTTCCTCAAAAACACCAATTATAAAAATTAAAACAACCGGAGCATAAATAGTTTTATCATCATCTTATCAGCCGAAGGACGTCCACTGCTGGACAAAGGCCTCCCCCAAGGATTTTCACGACGACCGGTCCTGCGCTGCGACATAAATAGTTTATGATTACATTTTTACAATTCATCATATCAACCGAAAAACGTTCACTGCTGGACAAAGGACTCCCCCAAGGATTTCCACGACAACCGGTCCTATGCTGCCCGCATCCAGCGGCTTCTTGCTTCCTTCACCAGGTCATCGGTCCACCGGTTATGAGGCCTGCCCGAGTCTTTCGCTACGCGGTCGCTACTCCAGAACTGAAATTTTTCAATAATTGACAATAATGAAAATTGTTTCCAAAGGATCGATTTGCTAAGTAAGACGAACTAATGACAATTCGGTTTTTTTAATAAAAAAATTAGTGCGATTGGCTGCACCTCACATAATGGTAAGTGCCAATGCAGCCAAGGATGTAACACGCATACTTAAAATAGTGCCTATTCACTCTCGTCTTGAATGCTCCTAAATTATACTAATCGGGGAACACAGATCCGGCAAGGAATTCCACGCCGTGGCTATTCGCATGAAGAAGCAAAACGCTTCGAGCATATTATATGTGGAACATTCTCGCCAAATGGAGGGAATCGTCCGATGATGGAATGGAGAAGGGGGTATGAGGTCGTGAAGCTCCAGGGCACAGAGAGGACGGCGTACGAGCCCAATCCCAAAAAAAAACCGTAAATCGCTGTTCAGTTTAGCCATTTGGCACATGCATACTAGAGGTAAAAAAAATCTCTTAGGAGGTGAGTGCTGAGTCATCACTTTTTTTGTATGGGATTTTTTTTTTGTTTTCAGTAACCTATCGCGTGTGGGATCATATGAATAGACTCCTTAAGGCGATTCTAAAACTATACCAGATCATTACATTTCAGTATTTTTTTTTAATAAAAAAATAATAATTTTAAAACATACCAAGTTCGGGCTCCTCCAGATACGACATGGCTGACTTTTTTTTCAGTTTACCATAAATTCTCTCTCTCTCTCTTATCGCGTGGCACAATTAACCGTGCACTTAGCATCACCCGCAGTCACGTGTAGGGCATTTTTTTAGATTTACACTTACGGACGTGTGCAAGGCGACCTTCATACACATCTGGAATCAGATGTGCAGTTTTCCTCACGATGTTTTCTTTCACCGTTAAAGCAATTGGTAAGTATTATGTACGTAAGTTTCGGAAAACTTATTGGTACATTGGCTGTCCAGATTTGAACCCGGGACCTCTGGTTAGGAGACCCGACTCGTTGCCGTTGAGCCACCGACGCTTTCTTACGAAACCACACGTCATGATACGTGATATTTTGTAAATATGTGTTCAGTTTCATGAATAGAATCAACCAGCCCCTGTTGGCTTATAAAAAGTCATACTGTATACCGTAGTAATAGGGGTAGGTATATTTCTAAACAGCAAGCACAGCCTTTTTCCTGTTTAGAAAGGCATTAGAGTTTCTTTCCTTTCCTACCCATTGCGCTACCAATAGTGCTTGGTAGTTAGTGCCATGGGAGATTTTCATTCCCGTAAAATTAATATTCCGCGGGAAGCCGCCTGGATGCGGCCGGCGCAGGACCGGTCGTCGTGGAAATCCTTGGAGGAGGCCTTGGTCCAGCAGTGGACATCGTTGGGCTGATATGATGATAATGATGATGAACACTTGTATTTAATAGTAATAGATATTTATTCTTTATTGTAAAGGTTTATTTTCCATGGCAACACTTGGGTAGAAAATAGCAAGAATAGTATAAAGTGGTAAGAAATGGTAAAATGCAATTAAAAAAGTATTAAAAACAGGAACTCATAAAACATTACTAGAGGGGAATCCACCCAAATTGTATCCTATGTCACTCCCGGGTTCAAGGGGAATCCTACGATACCTTGCACTCTAAAATCCATAGAGCCGTTTAGAAGATATCTTGAAAAAAAGTAACATACATACATAGGACATATACAAATACATACATACATACATTAGACCTGAAAACAGTACACTCCTTTTTGGTGGGCAGTCGTGTTATAAAGCAGAATTTTATTTTACGGGCCTCACTTACCCCTAATTTATCGTTCGTGATGGTTCCCACTTCTGATGGTGAAATTAATTTCACACTCACGCACTGATCATCAAAATACCATACACTTAGAGCGTAAAAAGCGTCGGTGGCTCAACGGTAATCGGCACGGATCAGATAAATAAGGTTGGATTGGAAATGTGCGCTGGGCAGGCGCGCCTCAAGTATGATTAGACAATCATACTTAACCGAAGCACGCGTTCATACTTTTCATTTGCGTGTGGTTGTGTGTAACGTACAGACTCTCGAAATGGTGTGAGACACAATTGCAGCCCTGTGTTCTAAGTGTGTTTTGTTTATTTATTAGTGCGCACAATTCGTGTATATGTATTACTAGTGGATGCCCGCGCAGATCCCGATTTTTGCGGTTCCCGTGGGAATTTCCCAAAATATTTTCTTAGCGGATGCCTACGTCATAACATCTACCTGCATGCCAAATTTCAGCCCGATCCGTCCGATGGTTTGGGCTGTGCATTGATAGATCACTATGTCAGTCAGTCAGTCACCTTTGAGTTACTTATATATATTTAGATTATCATTGCTTGTGTAGTGGAGTTGATGGGTGGGAGACAGGCGGCGACGAAGGTTTTCAAACAAAAGTGTGACATCCATGGTAATCGGTATTTTGAGCGCATTCTTGCCTGGAGTCAATCCTACGTGTAGCGTAAACCCTGCCAAGACACAGACCATCATCATCGGCAATCCTTGGTTCACGTCAAGGATTAATTACACAAGGCTAACATTATCTTCAGCGAAACGTTGAAGAATCTTGGGGTGTTATTCGATCGCTGTTTTTGTTGGAAACCGCATGTGACTGAAGTGAGTAGAAAGATTTTTGCTGCTTACGGCTCGCTTAAGCGATTGAAAAATTTCTCACCTACACGTACTAAAATGTCTCTTGTTCAATCGTTGCTCTTGCCGGTGCTTGACTACGCCGATGTGTGCTACCCTGACCTTACCGTAGAGCTCAATAATTTTAAACAAAAAAAAACGACTTCATAAATGAAACTAAGGTTCCCCTCGATTTCTCTGGCATACCATCATCAGATCCTGGTTTTCTTATCATGGTACCACTCTTGGGATATTTCCTTTCCAACAAAAAAATAATCATCAAAATCGGTTCATAAATGACGAAGTTATCCGCGAACAAACATAAATATATATATATATATAATTGAGAAACTTCCTCCTTTTTTGAAGTCGTTTAAAAACAAACTTGATCGTTTGCAAAATCTTTGCATCTGCTTTGTTTTCAGTCTTCGTAAATTTGACCATTATTAAAGTAGATTTAATTCTTGCATTTTGTTTAAACGAATGACACTATCTGAGGTAATCTACTTTACATGGACCTGTTAGGCATATCAAAGGTGTCGTGTCGAAATTGGGCGATGAGAAAGCGAACTACCCGCATAGAGCCTGATTTATTAAAAGCTTTGTCGAATCGAATAAAACGGTAGGTGGTAAATGAATGCGATTGTGCTCTAGGAGCTACCTAGCGGTAAATGAGATTTGTCTCGTTTCCAAGTAGTATGAAGTAGGTTTCCTATATTAAATTTTATGTGTCTTGAGTGGTACCAGTACTTACAGTTTCTTTATTTAATGCATGATATGCAAGCTTAACTATATAACTTTATTTGATTATTTAATAGTTTATTGTACACAGAATACATAAAATACAGATTTAGTGATTTCGACTATAATAAAAGGCTCCTGTTTAAAAAATGTTAGAAGTGAGAGTTATTATAATATAATCCAAGCTGTTATAGATCGTGGCATCTAAGTTGAACAGTGTCTTATTTTGACGTCTCAATCGAAGTGCAGGACGCGGTGGTCGCGCGCACCAAGGGACTCCAGGCCCCCGCGCAACCCGCGCTAAATCCTACCTGTGCGAACGACCGCCATTTGTGTACAACTTTTACGCCGCGAATTGTACTTGCTTTAATTTTTTCGCACATCAAGCTTTTGTATTGCAATTTTCAAAATTAAAAACCCTGCAAAATATCCCAAAAAGTTTTCTTTTTTACTAACACGTTTTTATTAATTAATTTTCTTGTTTGTTTGTCTGTCTGTCCATCTGTCGTTCCGGGCGGAGTTTTGCAAATCAAATTTCGAAAGGAGATAGAGAGGATGAGTAAAAATCGCCAGCAGGATGACCTCTTAATCTGTCTCTTTTTCTAATACAGAAATGTGTTTTATCCTTGACTCATGTTAAAAAATGTGACTATAACAAACAGACACACAGAAAGGTACATAAGAAAACGACAAAGAACAAAATATTTAATGTTGATTAAAAATTAATCTGAAAGCCACGTTTTTATGCTTCTTAACAAAAAAATCCGGGGGCCTTGATGACCCAAAAGAACATACTTACATAGAACACACACCATCACCACATACATGCCTACAGGTGAACTTAAAAAACGTGGGGCACATGAATGAGCACGAAAGCTTAGGTTTTTATAACTTAGGAGAAGATGAGCCCCACATTTAAATATTTTCATGATGAAAAACCCTTCAAAATATCATATATTTTTTTATTTTTAAAGCAATTTTCAAAACGGAAAAGATTTTTTTATTTTATTTTTTAAATCTTTTTGTGTCTGTCACAGATACACATCCACATTGTAATGGCCATTTTTCTCGCAGGTTCTACTATGCATAATAGACGTCGCTTATTGTCAACCTTAAAACCACACGTAAAACATTAAGTTTCTCTTGACCTAGGTAGAAAACAATTATATAACTATAGTATATTTACAGAAAAAAAATAATTACAGAGGAAAATAAGAAATCTTACTTCTTCGTGACTGAAAATTATTAAATTATCGGTGACAGACATGAAATTTGTTTTATGGTACTTTTCAGTTTTATTTTTGGCAACACTTTGTTTTGGATGTCATGTCAACTGTGACGTTTGTTTGACTACGTTTCGTTCGTGATTTTGTATAATTGAGTTCCTCAGCTCGTAAAAAGCAACATAAATGTATTCCATTGTTGATTTAACTCAGGGAAGTTATAAATGTAAAACAACTTAATAATTTAAAATAAAAATTCAAAAATCAAATTAAAACTGCACAAAGTTTTTTTTTAAATTAAAGTAATGATTTTCATTTTGTATACTGATTTTTGGCTATGTTTAAACGCGAACCCCCTGTTAACGCGAATTTCACTTGACGCGAGTTTTGCGGAACGTATCCCTCGCGTAAAGAGTCCCACGCTTTTTTCACAATAATACTAGTATTTTTCGTTCATTATTGTTTTCAGCTTATATTGAAAATTATTTATCACTTTTTAGTTTGATGTGCTTTAAAAACGTGTTTTTTTTAAGTTTTTTTTTCTTCTATTAACTTTTTTAATCAAATAAAACAACCAACATTAAATGAACGTAAATACTTATTACAAAGCTTTCAATTTGAAAATCAATTTCAATCGAAAGATTCTCCAATGGAAGTAGGAAGTCGGTAACGGCGGAAAGACCTTTTAAAGTAACTCTCAATTTAGAGTAATTCCAGTAAAGATTTTTCAGAATGGCTAGCTTCTGTTTATTTGTTCAATAGCTTCGAAGAAAATCCAGTTTCGCTTTGATTTAAAATCAACGGAGTTTTACACGTAACAGAAGCTTTTATTTAAATAAAAAAAGGTTGTCGTAACAATTACAAAACAGACTTTGGAACATTATTTCAAAATCTGCAATTATTCTTAACTTTTCCTAGTTTAACCATTCTTGCATTCTTTGTGCGTATATATTGATGTACTCGTATATAGTAATAGTATTTAACTACACTAATATTATAAAGAGGAAAGATTTGATTGTTTGTTTGTTTGTTTGTTGGACTTGAATAGGCTCTGAAGTGTAGTGGTAGTGTAGTGGTAGTGTAGTGATAGTGGTAGTGGTAGTGGTAGTGATAGTGTAGTGGTAGTGGTAATGGTAGTATTAGTAGTAGTGGTAGTGGTTTGGTAGTGGTAGTGTTATTGGTAGTGGTAGTGGTAAAGGTAGTGGTAGTGGTAGTGTAGTGGTAGTTAAGTGCTAGTGTTGTGGTAGTGGTAGTGGTAGTGTAGTGGTATTGTAGTGGTATTGTAGTGGTATTGTAGTGGTAGTGTAGTGGTAGTTGTAGTGGTAGTGTAGTGGTAGTGTAGTAGTAGTGTAGTGGTAGTGGTAGTGAAGTGGTAGTGGTAGTGAAGTGGTAGTGTAGTGATAGTAGTAGTGTAGTGGTATTGTAGTGGTAGTGGTGGTGTAGTGGTAGTGGTGGTGTAGTGGTATTGTAGTGGTAGTAATGGTGTAGTGGTAGTATAGCAGTATGGGTAGCGGTAGTGTAGCGGTAGTGGCAGTAGTAGTGGTAAAGGTAGTGGTAGTGTTAGTAGTAGTGTAGTGGTAGTGGTAGTGTAGTGGTATTGTAGTGGTAGTGGTGGTGTAGTGGTAGTGTAGCAGTATGGGTAGCGGTAGTGTAGTGGTAGTAGTAGTGGTAAAGGTAGTGGTAGTGTTAGTAGTAGTGTAGTGATAGCGGTAGTGGTAGTGTAGCGGTAGCGGTAGCGGTAGGGTAGTGTGTGTAATTTATCTTTATTACTGAGTATTATTTTTTAGTTGCACATTTACCCACCCTCTATCTTTTCACTTTCTCGTCTCCTCCATTCACCAAAGGTTGGCTGGAAGAAATCGCTTAAAGCAATAAGTCCGCCTTTGCATATCATTGTATATTTTGCTAGTTAATAAGTTTTTAATTTTTGTACATTTGGTGTGCAATAAAGGAAATTTATCAATAATATGTATTTGTTTTATTTCCTCAATTTTTTTTGAAATAACTTTTAAACCAATTTTTTTTAAAATGGGTTACTCCTCCACTCTAGCGTTTCTTAATACGATAATCAAATGATATGGACTAAGGAATCACTCGCCATTAAATAATTTACCATTTATTAAACACAAAAAATAAAAGAATCGATACTAATATCTATTATAAAACTTGTCAACTTATTTTAAATTTCATTTTTTAGGGTACTGTCCTCACCTCGCCAAGGAAAAGGGTAACTAAGCCTCCGCTGTCCTTTTGTCTGTCAGCGGGCTGTATTTAATTAACCGTAATAAGTTGACAGTTGGCCCGCTCGCCCTAATTCAGGGTAGGATCGAGCCCCTCGGTGGGGACGTTTATGAGCTGATGTGATGAAATTGACAGTTAAAATTTTCACAGTGTGTATTTCTATTGCCACAGTAACAATCCTTCTATCCTTACTAATATTATAAATGTGAAAAAGTGTTTGTTTGTTTGTTTGTTACCTTTTAACGCTTCAACGTCTTGACCAATCTTTATGAAATTTGGCATGCAGGTAGCCTGTGTCACGGGGAAGGACACAGGCTACTTTTTATCCCGGGAAAATAGCATAATCTGTTGCAGTTCCTGAGGGAACTAAAAAAATACTCGATTGTTGTGATTTTTTGCACAGAGATAGTTGAATAGGTGGGAAACGACATAATTTACTAATCACGCTTAAAAACAGTCATTAAAACGATGTCCACTAATAAATAGACTATTTTTTGGGTTATTTCTTTAAAATCGCAACGGCACAATGGATTGTGTGATTATTTGCACAGAGATGGTTGAGGGGGTCGGAAATGACATGATTTACTATTAAGCATATCCTGACATAGTTCCCGAGGGATCTGGAGAAAATGTATGTCCACGCTCGCGCAATGCGCTGCTCCCAAGACAGTCATAAAAACGATGTCCACGCGGGCGAAGCCGCGTGCAAAATCTAGTAATATTATAAATGTGAAAAGGTGTTTGTTTGTTTGTTTGTTACCTTATCACGCTTCAACGCCTTGACCAATCTTTATGAAATTTGGCATGCAGGTAGCCTGTGTCACGGGAAAATAGCATAATCTGATGCAGTTCCTGAGGGAACTAAAAAAATTCTCGATTGTTGTGATTTTTTGCACAGAGAATATGGTTGAGTAGGTGGGAAACGACATAATTTACTAATCACCCTTAAAGACAGTTATAAAAACGATGTCCACGCTGGCGGAGCCGAGGGAAAAAGCTAGTAAATAATAAAAATTAAATTGAATTCAAAATTAAAGGGTTACAAGAAACGTGATTATTTAAAACGTGAGGAAACTAGCGACATCTAGTGGGATCTAGTAGTATCTACTATACAGTTGGTTTATAAAGATGTTTTAGTACGGAACTCTCTGTACGCGAGTCCAACTCGCACTTGGCCGGTTTTGATTTGGGATCTCAATTTTGACAGCCCATACAAACAACCTCTGGGAGAGGGGGGCGCTTTTAAACAGGGAGCAGCTTTGGAATTTTGAATTTTGCACCTATACGATTTTGACAGATTCAATCACTCTGGCGAAGGTACCAGTAGTGTTTTGACACACCCTGGACACTCCATACAACGGGCCAGAAATGACATTCATTAGAAGGAATGATGGAAAAAAAAAAGGATCTGTCGTATCTCAGTGTTACTTGCGTGGTTGGGTTGATCATGCAGGTTAACTGGCCTGAAGCATGGTTATTACCGAGATGGGTTTGACTTTTAGACCGTTTCCATGCTTGGCAAGGCACGCTCAGCCGTTGTTGATTCAAGATTCAAGATATTTATTTAAAAATAGGTGCAAATTACATTTTTAATGATAGTCATAAAATAGTGATTACATAATTGCATTTGTAAAAAAATAAGAAATAATAACGTCAAAATCTAGTAATCTAATCTAAGGATTGCCTTGATATAAAAAAACAAATTATGTCATTAGAACATGAAAACAATATGACACGAGAAGTTATACATTAAAATCATTGAATGTCATGAATACCTTTGACAAGTGTGGGCCAGTTCACACGGACAGCACCCGGTAGCTATCGCTAGATGGCAGTCGTCAAGTCGTGTCAGAAGCCTTAAAGGCGGTTTGAAAAACTTTTCGCCACTGGCCCTTCACCCTCCACAAACCCGGACTTGGCCCTCGAGTGTGGAGTATGGCCTAACTTAACCGAGCCTGGGAAGACCCGTGCCACAGCAGACGTAATGGGTTGGTAACAATCTCTGTAACAATAAACTGCACAAAGACCCAAATATATATATATATATATATAATTCTCGAATGGCGGCCGTGCACTGGTAGAGTAGGCACTAGGCAGGCCTCCCACTCGGTGGACCGATGAACTAGTGAAGTTCGCGAGAAGCCGCTGGATGCGGGCAGCGCAGAACCGATCGTCGTGGAAATCCTTGGGGGAGGCCTATGTCCAGCAGTGGATGTCCTTCGGCTGATATGATGATGATGAGGATGAAGACCGAAATAAAAACATTTGATATTTTTAAAAGCATCGTCTATGAAATCGTATCAAATTATAACATCTCAACTAGAAAGACGATTACAGATAAATTTTACAACAGACACAAAACAACATTAAAGAGACAACAACATATTCTGGCCCAGAAGGGTGTTGTATTGTGAAAATCCTAATGTAGATAGAAAATGTGGGAAATAATTCTACTATAGCTTAACATAAACGTTACGCAGTATGAAGTTTTGAGTGTATAAAAAGAGGTTTTCGCGACCTCCAGAACGTGACTCTCAAAGCGAAGCACTTCATCCATCAACACTACCAGATTGCGCGCCTCCGACACACGCTCGACCTGTTCTCCCATTAAGAACACCGCCACGGCGGGCTTTGTACAGATTTAATATTTGGCGATGCAAAACACATGAGTTTGGTCTTTACCTTCTACTTGCAAACTTTCATCAAAATCGTTACAGCCATTTGAATTTTTCATTTTTTACTTAATCGACCCCGTACTACGTAGGGTAGAGAAATTATTGTTATCGCGAAAAAAAAGTTTTTCAATTTTTATAAAAATAATTATTAATGATACGTTCTATGTCATTAACGCATACCGAAATACTGAATATTTGAATTCCGTCTGTCCGTCTGTCATGCTTGGGTCTGCTGGAGGCTAAATCCTTGTTCCGATTGGGACCTTTGGAACTAAATTGTTTTAAATTATTTCATAGAGGGATTATCAAAAGTATCTTCGTACTGTCAAACCGTAGAGTAGCTGTCATACAAAAAAACTGTATTTTTTTTTTTTGACAGAATAATAATAAATAAAAAAAAATTACAAGAAAGTTCAGTGAGGGCTGCCGTACACATTATTGTTGTATGGCGGCTACCCTTAAATGGCAAACCAGCCAGAGGCCGGTTGAAATATACTTTTAAAAAACTTTTAATTTCTAATTTTAATGTCAATTGGACTGTAGGTTTAGCATCTAGGGAAAGCGTTACGGATGTATGGACGAACCGACGTTTTTGGCAAACATATTTTTTGTTTGTATTGGAGAAAAACTTCTTTTTTTCACGACGACAAAAGAAACTACTCAATTTTCGTTTCAGGCTGTACACATCTAAAATACAGCCTTAACTCTCTCTCTCTATCTATCTCTCTCTCTCTCATCTCGATGGCAATCTCTGATCAATTACTATTTGAAAATTAAAAGCTTTTTTTAACTTGCAATGTTTGTATGTATGTTTGTTTAGTTCAAATCTTGCAATCGATTAAACACCTACTTCCAGCGTTCCGATTGTTCTGTAATTTGAAACGAAGCCGTATTACCGGTGACAAAAAATCCTTTTGGTATTTGAAGTTGATCTAATGACGAAAGAAGTAGGAATGGTCCCAGAATCCTCTTTTATTTTCAATAGAATCGTAGGAAATACAGCCTTTTTTTTATTTGGAACCGTGTATTTATATTTATTTGTGCATTCGGATTTTGAGCATAATAACTCTTTTCAAATAAAAGCTTATACCTAAAAGCTTTTACATTTTTCGAAAACTATTTACCTACAGTAAACTCTGCAAAAGGAATTTAATTTCCAATCCATTTAAGGTTCAACATCGTATAGCAAACTGTCACATAAGAGCTATTTTCGATTGACACTGACACATAGAAAAGCAAATGATAACTTTTCGCAAAGAGGTTATCTGTAATTTAAAGTCACAAATAATACGTACTGACATTTTAATACTATTACTTTAATAGAATTTTCGACCTTAATGGCATTGCGAATGTCTAACGACATTTTAACGAAATGGGTAGGGAACAGGTAGGGAATTAAATTCCTTGACTGTACATTTCACCAAGTCATACACTTCTATTAGAGTAGAAAAACACTAAAAATGGTCTACCTTCGTATCGGCAGAAGTAGGAATGTCTCAGTTTCGTCTCGAGAAGGTAAAGGAGAAGGAAAGAAAAAGAAATTCAGTGTATTCGAAAATGTTATTCCGTTGGGGCGCGCGCGGGGAAACCAATTCCTGTTACTGTTGGCGGTTGGTCGGTGGGGCTGACGCACGCAAGGCTTGCAGGGTCGGGATGTACTGGGACTTTAATTTATATTAATCGTGTTTAGATTTATTAAAATTCATTTAAGGCTTTCCCAGTGCGGCACTAGAGCACAACCTGATATTTAACCTTATGGAATCAGCTTTACAGTTGAACTTCGCGTAAATGTCTTAACGCGCCTTACGTCCTTTACTTCGGGCAAAAATTCACATTTTCGTTTATTGCGAGCTTAGTAAATATTCTAGGAAAATTTCGTCTTAGCCGTTTTATCAATACCTTTATTCTCTTACTGTCGGTATTTCTTTCATGCGCCTAACTTATGGAATGTAGGAGAAAAATCGAATAATCTCTCAAAACTACATAGTTTTACAAAATAAAAAGTATCGAGCGAAAACCAGTAAAACGTGTTTTTGTTTTAGCCATAGCAAAGAAAAAGGTTCAAAGAATGAGATGTGTAGTTTTCACGTTCACCAAGCTTGCGGCTGACTCAAAATATTCTAGCAAAAATGCATTTATTTTGGGAGCCTGCTCTTAAGATTGGTCAAATTACAATATTCAATTAAAATTATTGAAAGACTATGTAAAGCTATCACCGTGGAAAAAATATACTTGTATCATCGTACACGAGCCTTTGTTTTTTTTATTAATAATTATGATTAGTTTGACACACTCTGTCGTATTTCGTTTTCTTACGGTAAATTGAAGACTTTTATTGAAAACTGTGATGCCCGAGAAATTTTCGAATCAATTTGATATTTCAAACACTCGATTATTCGTAATATTTTAAAAGTCCCTCGAGTTTTTAATTAACGAAAGTCGACTGTATAATATAAATCGATGGACGCCGGCTGCATGCACGAAAAAGGATGACTCATTGTCCCGTTACGTTGTCACGTTAAACTATCGTCCGTAAACCGACTTTATAGACAAACAATTTTTTTTTGAAGTCAACTATAAACTGGTCATAAATTAATTTTCACTTGGAACTTTTTCACACGATCCGTCACCTCTGCCCAAAAACGGTTTTGATATTCTCCATGTGTGCCACAGTCCTCGGCCTCGTTGGAAACAAGGTGCGCTAAAGCAGACCTGACATTCCATTACCAGTGTAATGTCTTCCCGACCTGAACCGTTCCATTGAAATCGAATTGGTTCACAGGATAGGCCCTATTTGTTTTAACCCCCGACGCAAAAAGAGGTGTGTTATTAGTTTTAAGCTATTGCATAGATTTTATCGCAGGCTTTGAGCGCGGGGACCGAATCCAGAAATTCCGTAACGAAGAAAAACCTGACGCTCGGTTGCCATGGCAACAATATCGGTTGTCAAAACAAACATATAAGAAGATTTGATCATTTTCGGAGAATAATAAAACTCTTTTCATAAACTGTATATACCTCCATATGACAAAAAAGATTTGATTATTTTTTATTTATCAAATGCAAAAAGATTTTATTTAAGACACAGCTGTTTGTATTTATATAGATAGGTACAAAAAGATTTTATTCCATATCTGGCTGTATAGTTCCAACTACCATTGCTTAGAAAAAAAGTACAAAAAGATTTTATTCCATATTTGGCTGTATAGTTCCAACTACCATTGCTTAAAAAAAACAAAGATGTAAAAAAGCGCGGTTAAGCGAAAATAAAAAATAAATATGAATGAACAAAGTGCACTTATTATTAATTAATTAATGAAGAAAGTAATAAAAGCGCGGTTAAGCGAAAATAAATAATAAATATGAATGAACAAAGTGCATTTATTATTAATGAAGAAAGTCACGAAAAAATAGTGAAAGAAAATGAGTGAGTACTCTATATACATACATTTTATTATTATCACAAATGCAGTATTAATTTTGAATTGAAAATATAATACTGCTATAAAGGTGACCAAAATTTTTGATATTAAAATGAGCGATATTAAAAGTAGCCCTCTTTTATACACACAAACACACACACGCGTATAGTTTAAATTCTCAATTTAGATTCTCTATATATATATATATATATATATATATATATATATATATATATATATATATATATATATATATATATATATATATAAATTCATTCTTCATTATGTATTTATCAGAAACCATCAAACCAAGCACGTGTACTATTCAGTACCTTTGTTTTTGGTGTATAGATAATGCACATGAATGCCGCGCAGAGAAAGTATATATGATATTATATCTATATAAATGTACATCGCGCGAAATTCGATAATCACTTCTAAATATTGTTATTTATTTAATAAAAGAAAAAAATGTTTTCTTATCGGTCACCACGCTCAAAAAGTGTAACTTGAATTAATATCAAAGAAAAAGAAATACTGCATGAATAAAATAAATAAATAATTATAATTGCATAAGTTGATACAAAATGCTATGCAATAGCTTTACCGCGGCAGTCCCCGAGTGCCACACGTCTTTTTTAGTTTAAGATAGATAGATAGATAAACCGTTTATTCACCGACCAGGCACAAAAAAACAACGTGTATATCTGTGTATCTATCTGTCTGTCTGTGGCATCGTAACACTTTAACGAATGGACCGATTTTGATGCGGTTTTTTTTGTTTGAAAGCTGACGTTATAGAGGTGGTTGAGGATCATCAGATCTTATCAAGGTGATGAAGAGATGTGGCAACTTATACAGGTCTTATCGCTTCAAAATTAGGTGATCCTGTTACTGTAATAATATTGCAAACCATGGAACCTTGACCGGATGCTGCAGCAGCATCTGGAATCTGCAGGATACCTAACTCCTCACTAACTTACAGAAGAGGTATCGTGTTTGGGCTTGTTGGAATAGTCTCAATGAATAGGTGTTAGATGAAACATGGTAACCTTGACCTCATGCTGCAGCATCTCCTGGAATCGGCTGGATACCCAACTCCTCGCCAACTAACTGCAGAGGTATCATGTTTGGGCTCATTGGAATAGTCTCAATAAATAAGTTTTATATAGAACATATAGTAACTTTGGCCTGACGATGCAGCATCTTCTGGAATTTGTAGGATATCCAACTCCTCACCAACTCACAGCAAAGGTATCGTGTTTGGGGTATACGTAAAGTTTAAAAAGCATGAAATAAAACTTAAATAAAAATTTTAAAAAACCCTCGACAAGAAAAAACGCTAAAATTGGCCCTCTTAAAAGTAGTTATATTTTGATCTAAGAGTTGTCGCGTAGGGGGACCGCTAAGTAAATAAAATAATAAATGAAAACGCTTAACACGTTAAAAAACCGACTTCTATCGCAACAACTTAGTACCTTTTTACATTATTATTTTTGGTTTTTGTTATTTTTTTTATAAATTACTACAACGATTTTGATAAAATTTATATGGGACCACACGAGAAGCACTAGCTTTCAAATAAAAAAAGAATCATAAAGATCGGTTCACCCAGTCAAAAATTCTGAGGTAACACACATAAAAAAAAACATACAGACGAATTGAGAACCTCCTCCTTTTTGAAAGTCTCTTGAAAACAGAATACAACTGTTTTACTTTACTACAACTAATCTTCTTAATATATATAAATCTCGTGTCACAATGTTTGTCCTCAATGGACTCCTAAACCACTTAACCGATTATAATAAAATTCGCACACCATGTGCAGTTCGATCCAACTTGAGAGATAGGATAGGATAGGGTAGGGTAGTGTAGGGTAGGGTAGTGTAGGGTAGGGTAGGGTAGTGTAAAGTAGGGTAGTGTAGAGTAGTGTAGGGTAGGGTAGTGTAGTGTAGTGTATGTAGGGTAGGGTAGGGTAGTGTAGTGTAGTGTAGTGTAGGGTAGTGTAGGGTAGGGCAGGGCAGTGTAATGTAATGTAAGGCGGTACGAAGTTCGCCGGGACAGCTAGTCTACTATATAAAAATAAGTCGGGTTTTCCTTCCTGACGCTATAACTCCAGAACGGCTGGACCGATTTAGCTAATTCTTTTTTTGTTGAGTTCGTTATTGTCAGGAGAAGGTTCTTATGTAGGATAGGGTAGTGTAGTGTAGTGTAGGGTAGGGTAGTGTAGGGTAGGGTAGGGTAGTGTAGGGTAGGGTAGGGTAGTGTAGGGTAGGGTAGGGTAGTGTAGTGTAGGGTAGTGTAGTGTAGGGTAGTGTAGTGTAGGGTAGTGTAGTGTAGTGTAGTGTAGTGTAGTGTAGTGTATGTAGGGTAGGGTAGGATAGAGTAGAGTAGGGTAGTGTAGGGTAGGGTAGGGTAGTGTAGTGTAGTGTAGGGTAGTGTAGGGTAGTGTAGGGTAGGGTAGTGTAGGGTAGGGTAGTGTAGGGTAGGGTAGTGTAGTGTAGGGTAGAGTAGTGTAGTTTAGGGTAGGAAAGTATAGGGTAGGGTAGTGTAGGGTAGGGTTGAGTAGTGTAGTGTAGGGTAGTGTAGTGTAGTGTAGTGTATGTAGGGTAGGGTAGGGTCACAGTATATATATTAGTACTAAGTAGGGTAGTGTAGGGTAGGGTAGTGTAGTGTAGTGTAGGGTAGTGTAGTATAGGGTAGTGTAGTGTAGGGTAGTGTAGTGTAGGGTAGTGTAGGGTAGGGTAGTGTAGTGTATGTAGGGTAGGGTAGGGTAATGTAGGGTAGGGTAGGGTAGTGTAGGGTAGGGTAGTGTAGGGTAGGGTAGTGTAGGGTAGGGCCGTGTAATGTAATGTAAGGCGGTACGTAGTTCGCCGGGACAGTAAGTTACTAATTATTTCACAACTATAAGTTATTTTTCTCGAAAATTGCACTAACGATTTAAAAAAACGTTTATTAGTGAAACTTTGTGAGTAACAAGGACTTAATAAGACCTGTTGTACTGGGTAGTTCAGTATTCCAGAAAAAAAACAGAATAAGGTACCTTCCATACAAAATCAAAGAATTTGTATATTACAAATTTACAATACACCTATTTTTAACACTCTTATATTAGCTTCACCTGTGTGTATGTATGTATGTATGTTTGTCACCGACTCCTCTGCTCTCTATTTTGACCCAGTTTAAACGGGCAGATTTAATTCAAACTTTGTACATTTATCAAGAATCAGTGACAATACAATAATTTCATAAGTTTATCTTATTAAGCTGAACTAAAAATAGAAAAATAAATATAGTGAGAAAACTAAAAAAGCACGCTTATAAAGCACATCAAGCTAAAAGGTAAAAATTTATCCTCAATATAAGCTGTATAGTATTATTGTGAAAAAAGCGTGGGGCGCTTTGTGCCATATTTTTCGTACATCGAGCAACCCACGCTTTTTTAACAATAATACTAGTATTTTTTCGTTCATTATTGTTTTCAGCTTTTTTCACTTGTCAGTTTGATGTGCTTTAAAAGCGTGTTTTTTTAGTTTTTTTTAACTATATTTTTATTGCTTCTTCTTCTAAGCGTAATGTTTATTGTTGTTTTGTTAGTGTATTCCCGACTACGCCAAACGGTGAAGGCTTCCAATGAAAGTATGCACAGCTTGGCTATACAATACATAACGGTATTTATAAGCGATTTATATCTATAAAGTAATATTAAATAGAATACAGAGTCAGATTATACAGAGATTCGATACGAGTTACAACAAAAGCCTGCATACAACCTTGTCGTAGTCAGCCGATCCAGCTCCATTCTATTTGAAACCTATCTTGGTGTATTGTCAGGGGAACGATTAGAATGAATAGGTGCCTTTTGTGAACGAGATAAGGGCAGAGCCTATCAGATAGTGGCGTGGCCCCTGGGCTCTATCTTCCTCAATTAGGATCAATTTGTTACTTACAGTTTGGTTGTTTGTAAACTCTCTAATGCAGTGTTTCCCTACCTGTGGTCCGCGGACCCCCGCGGGTCCGTGCGTATATGTGTGGAGGTCCGCAGTCTTATGTCTGGACCATTTATCAATCACACTAATATTATAAAGGCGAAAGTTTGTGAGTGTGTGAGTGTGTAAGTTTGTTACTTCTTCACGCAAAAACTACTGTACGGATCTGGCTGAAATTTGGTAGACAGACAGATTAGTACCTGGATTAACACATAGGTTTTTTGTTTTTACGCTCTGCGCACCCTCGAAAAGTCGGAGAAACGTTGTCCACGCGGATGAATCCACGGGAAACAGCTAGTATTAAATAAATGTCGCCAAAAGTCTCGTAATCGCTACGCTTACTTACATTGAAATCTGATTTGAGATTACGACTTAGTAGTACCGAATATCACTAATTTAGTTGAAAAAGCAACACCAACCTTCACATTAAGGTATTATTTATTTAAAAAAAGTATTTTTTGTATATATTATGTAGTATTCAAATAAACGGTCCTTGAAAATTGTGCTTGATTTCGTAGGGGTCCGTGGCTGAAAAAGATTAGGAAACGCTGCTATAATGCAATAACTTAGATATTAAATAATAACTTTATTTTCAGGCTTTATTAGCCTATAATTATGTGTTAGTAACAAAAACAAAAACCTTTAAAGCTATTGTTAGTAGAGTAAAATTAAACAGTCAAACAAAAAATCACTAATTAATTAAAATAATAGAATGGGAAGCGGTACGAATTAATGAACTGTCTTTTTGTGTTGCTTTTTATCTAAGTGAACTAAAACATCAGTAAATGAATAACATAGCTCATCCCTTTCGGTCGATAACCAAACTGTAACCAATCTGTGTGTGAGGGGTGAGGTCAAATCTCAAGAGCGGCAGGGAGTGTCCTTACTGTGCGTTAGTACTAATGTAATACATAGTCAGTGGACTCGTTCTAGCCTGTCTATAACTTGGTGTTGGACAAGCGACAAACTTTTCCATGAAGACCATTGTCTATTGTAGGGAGTAGATAATATCGAAACATTACGTATAAACGGTAGTAGAAGCTTCGGTGGCGTAACGGCTAGGGCCGCCGCCTCCTGTCCGGGAGGTCGTGGTTCGAATCCTGCCACGTACCAATGTGATTTTGAATTTCTATTTCATATGTACGTTTATCCGACGCTCTTATACGGTAAAGGAAAACATCGTGAGGAAACCTGCACACGTCTGCGGAGAAACTCGCAGGTTGTGCGTGAAGTCGACCAACCCGCACTGGGCCCGCGTGGTCGACTAAGGCCCGATCGCCCTTATTTAGGGTAGACCCCTCGGTGGGGATGTATATGAGCGGATATGATGACGTATAAACGGTGTGTTTCTACTCTTGAGAGCAAAGGAAGACATCTCCGATATCTACAGAGTATTTATGTCGTAGGGTTTTGATAAAATTAGGTTTTTGATCAAAAATCTAGGTTTTTGATCATAAACCGGAAGATGACACAATTTAAACAAAATTTTATCATAAACCTGTAACAATCTAGATTTTTGATCAAAAACCTGAACTAGTTTGGGTTTATGATACATTTCTAGTCAAAAACATGGGTTGGCTTACTTTTATGACAAATTAATCGATGTAATCAACACTGTAGGAAGAGTGTAGTACTGGGAGTTCTAAATGGAAGCGGGAGCGAGCGAAGCGAGCTCGGACTTGCGGAGCACCCGACTGTGCGGGGAGGCGAGCTTAGCTCGCCTCCCCGCACAGTTGTAGTGTTAGGTTTGACATGAGAACACATAAGTAGGAGCCCCGAAGGGGCTCCGTCGACCACTCAACACTGTAGGAAGAGTGTAGAACGGGGAGTTCTAAATGGAAGCGGGAGCGGGGGAATTTCCGAAGTCCCTGTCAACGGAAATCTACATCAGATTGATCATTAACCCAAACTAGTTCAGGTTTTTGATCAAAAACCTAGATTGTTACAGGTTTATGATAAAATTTGTTTTAAATTTTGTCATCTTCCGGTTTCTGATCAAAAACCTAGATTTTTGATCAAAAACCTAATTTTATCAAAATCCTGCGACATATATATATATACTCAGTAGCAAAGAAACGTTAATAGCGCGTTCTAGATATCATATTTTGTAATTTGTATTCTCATCACTTGTGTTAAGGTTCAGTATTGTCTGCGTCGAGTTACTGAAGGTGTTGCTACAATTACTATACCAAGGTCAATTTTATGATGAATAGGATGACAGCTGCAAAAACTTGGCGACCTATGTTAAGGGGCCTTCCGAAACTCTTTTTCATAAAAAATGAAAATTAAATTCTTCAGATGGCCGTTGGGATTATAGAGTTCTCGAGTGGCAATCGCGCACCGGAAGACGTGTCGTAGGAAGGCCTTCCATGCGGTGGAACGACGATCATTTTCTTTAAATTGTTATCTGAATTAGAAAAGAAGCAAATTAATAATGCAATCAAAACGCGACTAAACCTTCAGACAACAAAAAACTTCAACTGAGTGTACTAAAAATATTGAAACAGTGTCTTCGGCCCTACAATAGTGAATTTTCCTAACAAACACAAAAAATCGTTGTATCCATCATTACAATAGATTTTGTAAAGCCTTCGATCACACATCAGCATATCAGTTCACATACGGCCCCACCGAGGGGCTCGAGCCTACTCTGAATTAGGGCAATCTGGCCTTAGTCGACCACGCGGGCCCAGTGCTGGTTGGTCGACTTGACATACAACCTTCGAGTTCCTATAATAATAATTCCTTATAATAATAATTCCTTTGTGTTACTATATAACAAAAATAGATCATAATGTCTGACAAATAAAGAAAATAATAATAAAAATGATTAAATAGACATACTTACAAAGTCATAAACTGAACCAAAAACCTATTTATGTTATCAAATCCATGATGAAACAAACGATATAAAGTCTACTTTCATTATGTTGTCTGTGTACTTACGAGTAGTCCAACTTTGACACAGTTAGATACAGTTGGGGAGACGGTGAGCGCTTCTACTTCAGAAATATTTTAGTTGAGAGACATTTTTCTCCATACTGCACTGTGGGAACTCCGGAAGTGGGAACTCCGGAAGTGGGTACATCGTTAGTACAACTCGGCTCTGTGGCTGTGCGCTTTGTAGTCTTGCATCTCGTTTAAAGGATTTCTCAGCTACAAATATACATATAAGGCTATGTATTCAGGATTTTCGAAGTTTCTCCTGGATTTCTCTGGGATGCCATTATCAGATCCTGGTTTCCTTATCATGGTTCCACCCTTGGGATATCTTCTTTTCAATAATAAAATAACCATCAAAATCGGTTCATAAACGACGAAGTTATCGGCGAACACACATAAAAAAATATATACGGTCGAATTGAGAAACATCCTCCTTTTTTTGAAATCGTTTAAAAATGTAAACTATGTCTCTCATAAGATCAATACGAATCTAACGAAACCTCTCACGTCAAAATTATATACTCAACTCTTCTTTTTTAATTTTTTTTTTAAAAAAAATTTTTTCAAAAAAATATTCTTCAAAATATTAGTCATAACTAGAGTTAGAGTGTTTTTTTCTATCGAGCCAAAACTACTCAATCGTGTTTCTAATAGCTATCCATCAACAATAAGGGTTTTTTTTTTAATTTCATCCTTGGGTTTTCTATCGTTTAGGAGTAATTGACGTCAAAAATAACGAAAATCTGTACTAATACTGTCTTAACTTGGATTAGCCTGAGAGCAACGCAAAGATATAACAACCCCATTGTATATCCACGTCAGCCACAATTTTTTCCACAAATCCACTATATACTTGTCAAAGACCTTAAATTTTACTTAGTGAGGACGGACCCACCGGTACTGAAAGTGGGTTTTTTTTATCCACTATTGCACTGAGAAAAAAATATTGTGATTGCATCAATAAAACTTTGATACCGGGGAGCCGTCAAAGGTGTGTAGGTGCTACAGCAACGTTTATATTGTTAATTTTTTTATTGCCAATACAACAAAGGTGTTCTAAAATTATTAACTTTAATATTACAGCAATAGCAGTGTTGTAATCGAAGCTATGTGCAATTTTGATGCAGTTACAATACTTAAGTTTTTGCCATGACAAAGTTGTTTTGCTACGATATCAAAGGTACCAGTGTACCTTTGTTACCATGACAAAGTATTTGTTACGATATCAAAGGTACCCATGTACCTTTGTTACCATGACTAAGTTGTTTTGCTACGATACCAAAGGTCCCGTGTACCTTTGTCACCATGACAAGGTTGTTTTGCTACGATATCAAAGGTACCAGTGTATATATATATTCTTTATTGCACACAGATATTTACATGAAAAACAATTAGAAAGGACATATACAAAGGTGGACTTATCTCTATAAGAGATCTCTTCCAGCCAACCTTACCGGGTGTTATGAGAATTTAAAGGACGGGGGGCAAACCTATGTGTACCTAAAATTAAATAAAATACTAATATAATATAATGTAAACTAACCTGATCTACTCACATAAATAATACATACCGATAGTAAATAATTTAATAATATACATAATACATACCTAAAAATAGAATACTTACTATTTGTACTAAAATTAAACATATACAAATAAACTTACACGTTTTGTAGGGAAAGAAGATGCTCTTTAAGTTTGATTTTGAAAGAGTTAACAGAGGGGCAGTCGCGAATGTTGGCGGGTAATTTATTCCAGAGGTTCGCAGCTTCAACAGTGAACGAGTTGTAGAAGAATTTGGTATTGCAGCGGGGAACTACTAGAGTTTTGGTGACGCATAAACGTCTGGGTGGGGAAGGCACGGGTAGTAGGTGGAAACGGGAACGGAGATATTCAGGACGGGAAGGATTTTTAAGGATTTTGTACATGAGTGTAAGGATATGTAGATTACGACGCTGACGAACAGGGAGCCATTTAAGCCGAGCGCGATATTCAGAAATATGGTCGAACTTTCGCAAGCCGAACACAAACCGAATGGCGAGATTTTGTAAGCGCTCGAGCTTATTAAGGAGCTCCTCAGTGGCGTCCAAATAACATACATCCGCATAATCGCAGCGGTAACAGAAGAGTTTGGGCGAGCATAATTTTTGTTTTATGAGGCAAAAAGAACTGGAGTCGCTTAAGGGAGTGGTAAGAAAAATGCATACGCCTGCTAACGTCATTGATGTGAGAGGACCACGACAGGTTGGAGTCCATGATAAGACCCAAATTCCGGGTCTTCTCAGTGAACGGTATCGCAACTCCATCGTAGCATATTGAGGGTAAGCACTGATCCAAGCCACCCCTCAAGCGACTGCTACCGATAATGATAGACTGCGATTTGGAAGGGTTAATCACGAGACCGAAAGATTTAGCCCATTTCTGTACCGCTGCTAGATCAGCATTGATGGAGTTGATGGCGACTGAGGCCTCGGAAACAGGGAAGTGGGCATAGATCTGCAGATCATCGGCATAAAGATGAAACTGGCAAGTGAGCACTTTAGTGATCTGGTTGATAAATATCGAAAAAAGAAGAGGCGATAGAACTCCACCCTGAGGTACACCAGCTGATAGCTCACACCAATCCGACAGCGATTCGTCTGTTTTTACACATTGGCGCCGTCCTCGGAGGTAGGAATCAAACCAGGGAATAATTAAGTCAGGAATATGGGATGATTTGAGGATACCTAGGAGAATATCAAAGTCTACCGAGTTAAATGCATTTCTGAAATCAAGTAGAATTACCAACGTAAGTTTTTTATTATCCATTGCGTAACGGATGTCATCAGTGACGTTCAGCAATGCACTAACCGTACTATGATGGGGACGAAAACCGGACTGAAAAGTGCTGAGAAGGTCATTCCTACAAAGATATTTGTAAAGCTGGTGGTGCACACAACCTTCTAGCACCTTGGATAGGATGGGAAGAATGGAGATAGGACGATACTGGGAAAACGAACTGGGGTTGGGTTTTTTAGGAAGAGGGATAACATGAGCCAGCTTCCACGCACTTGGAAATGTATTCGAGGATAAAGATATGTTCATGATGTGAGTAATAACCGGGACTACACTGTCCAAGATTGGAAGCAGCATTTCACGGCTCAAACTATCACTACCCACTGCCCTCGTCGAGATCGCTGCAATACTTCGCCTAACATCAACCTCGAACAAATCGGTAAACACGAATGGGTCACAGTCAGGCAGAGGCAAGTCGGCCAGGGAGCGTAGAGATGCAGATTTGATAGGCTCATCTAGTGTGACTGGGGGAGTCGAAAAATGACGGTTGAGGTCATCCAGGTTCAGTGCGCCACATTGTCTATCAGAGCTCCCGCCCACTCCTAGTGTCTCTAAGAAGCGCCATGTTTGTGCCGGGGAGATGTTTTGTAAACTGCTGTGAATGTAGCGACGTTTAGCATCTCTGCACATCCGATTACAACTATTGCGAATCTTCTTGTATGCGACAAAATTTTGATTAGTAGGGTCCTTTTTATGTTTCACTTTGGCCCTGTCGCGTTTAGCCATTATACGCTTAAGATCTGGAGTGAGCCAAGGTGCAGGAAAATGCTTCACACGGACAGGTCGCAGAGGGGCGTGAATATCAAATAGTTCATGAAGCATGGTATTTAAAATGTCTACTTTATTGTCAACGGAAACGGCTGCATACAAGGACGACCAGTCTAGATTTGCTGCGTCTTCCTTTAGTCGGTCCACGTCCATATCTCGGAAATTCCGACGAAGGACGACCTTACCTTTGCGCTTGGGAGGCCGCACTTTATAAGAAAGATGGATTAGATCGTGGTACGAAAATGGAGCGGTCAGCTGTCCATGTGATGCAACCAAACTGTCCTTGGAAACAATCGCTAAGTCAATTAGAGATGGCCTGGAATTTGGGTAATGGTGTGTAGCATAAGACGGGAGTATTTTCAGGTCAAGGCCTGAAACCACTTCCTGCAGGCTGCGACACCTGCAATCGTTTTTCAACTGACAGGTATTCAAGTCACCCATCAGTATGACATGATCATAATCAGCACGGTGAGCTGCCAAAATGGTTTCCAGAGAGTTAAAATAGTTTATTTTATCGCTAGGACAATAAAGTACACCAAGAAGTAATTTCGTGTGATGCACTGTGATTTCCACAAGGAGATGTTCAAGAGATGTAACATAAGGCAATCCGCTTGAGGACTGACTCACAATAGCACTTGGGATGTCAGCACGAAGATAAATACACACACCACCACCCCCACAGCCAGTTCTGTCATTGCGCAATATTTTGTAACCCGGAAGTGCACAGAGCGTCGACGGCAAGGAAGGTTTCAACCAAGATTCAGAGACGAGTATCACATCGGTACACTGGTTACCGAAAGTAACGATTAGATCCGTGTAATGGCCGACCAGACTCTGGGCATTGATATGCACAAGCTTTAGGCATTTCTTATCGAGCGCTGTTTGAAGCTGGACACCAAGTGGAGCGGTACCCGTAGTATCAGAGGTGAAAGACACATCACTGAGAGCACTTTCATAATCATCAGAAGAAGAGCAAGAAAGAAAATCATCAATTATGTTACTAAGAGGCATAGAAATATAATAAAATAATATAAAATATAATTTATCTATAATAAAATAATAATATATAAATATTTAGTAATAAAATAATAAACTAAATAAAATAAATCAGAAAAATAAGATCTATTGTACTAGAGCAAAACAAACCAGTAATAGTCCAACACAACACCGGCACTGCTGACTGAAAGAAATCAGGAACGGCTTAATGACTAGAGGCCAGAGCTATAAAATATTATATTAAAAAAAATTGGAACAGAAAAAAAAATAAAAACTGCTAAAACGCTAGCAAGCAAGAGTGTCACTGTCAATATAGAAAATGCTTTTTGCAAACAAAACATAGAACTACCTACCATGCAGAAGTTAAAACACATTTAAGCCGGCTAAAATGAATAGTCACAACACTGCCGACGACGTGAGAAAGCGCATAAAGTTAATAGTGACGCGACTCAGGTTGCATGAGCAGCCGGGTACTGCGACTGAAGCTCACGAAACTCGGCCATGGAGAACAGCTTCTTTCGCGTACCGTCCGGACGGAGCACAAAGATCGTACCGTCACTAGACCAGCAATTCTTAATGCCGAAGTGCTTGCGAGCAGCGGCGAACACCTCCTGCCGCGGCTTTGTGAGGAACTCCTTCACCGACACTTTGGAGCCCTTGAGCTTCGTCTTCGCGTTCCAGACAGCTGTGCGAGACTTCACTGAGCAAAAACGCACCAGCACGGGCCTGTCCTTCGTCTTCCGCTCACCCAAGCGATGACAAACCTCAATAGCCGTGTCATCAATGCCAGTCAATTTCATTTGGGCGGTTAACAGCGCCTGGACTTTGGTCATCAGGTTCTCATCCTTCGTCTCGGCCAGGCCATGGAAGAGCAGGACTTTGCGCCGGGATTGTGTCTCCTGTCGGTCGAATCCCTGGGCGAGGAGTTCAAGCTGGTCCTTGAGTAACGAGATGGCCTTCAGCACAAAGGATTTGAATCCGATGAACTCTGCTGCAAGCGCCTTCACAGTCTGTGGGGCCGTCGATGGATTGGAGGATTGCTGTCCAAGAGTCTTTTCGAACTCACCCATTCTCGTAGCAAAGAGAGTTACAATTTCGTCCATCTTAGTATTCAGTTGTGAAGCCAGATCCATTTTGTGTGGTGAGAGTGCAGTGGGAGAGGAGATGGTACCTTTGTTACCATGACAAAGTTGTTTTGCTACGATATCAAAGGTACCCGTGTACCTTTGTTACCATGACAAAGTTGATTTGCTGCGATATCAAAGGTACCCGTGTATCTTTGTTACCATAACAAAGTTGATTTGCTACGATATCAAAGGTACCCGTGTACCTCTGTTACCATGAAAAGGTTGTTTTGCTACGATATCAAAGGTACCAGTGTACCTTTGTTACCATGACAAAGTTTTTTTGCTACGATATCAAAGGTACCCGTGTACCTTTGTTACCATGACAAAGTTGTTTTGCTACGATATCAAAGGTACCCGTGTACCTTTGTTACCATGACAAAGTTGTTTTGCTACGATTCAAAGGTACCCGTGTACCTTTGTTACCATGACAAAGTTGTTTTGCTACGATATCAAAGGTACCAGTGTACCTTTGTAACCATGGCTTACCAATCGTCAATTAACTGTTATTTGATGTTGAGGTAACAAAAAAAAATTATATTACACAATGATTGATGTAAAACGCATTGCACGACGAAGTGGAATTTAACAGAGTAAAAGACCAGTTAGAAGTGAAGTTATCATGTATTCAACGTATACAAGGTGACTTATTAAACAATAGTGGCATTAAAGAGGGGTGATATACTATGTCCGAACAAATTTTATTAAGGGAACCAATCTTTTAAAGACATTAAATACTTAAACTTTACAAAAAAACAAAATAGATTCTACTCGGGTAACTTTGACAGAATAATAAAAGTTGTTCGTTTAAAATGACCCTTTTAAAATTTTAGTTGTGCAACTTACACACGATAATTTATAATTTGGAATTAATTAACATTAAGCCAATTTTAAGAAACATTAAAAAATATATACCTAATTACTAGACACGTTCATATGAGGAACTCGAATTATGGTAATAAAAGCTACCTTAATTTTTTTACTTAAGGGTCCGCAGGAGGCTCGAGTTTCCATACAAACGTAGTTCCGCTTTTAAACAAAAACTACATGCCGGATTGAATCCAAACTTTGCGAATATATTGAATAGACACATATCGATGTTTGTTATTAGTTTTCATCGTAGTAAATGTAAACTAAACGAAGGCTTTAATAAATTTTGCACTAAAAGTTTAAAAACTTCTCTTATTTTTTCGGTTTTAGTATATTATCAGTACATCGAAAAATATTTACAAACATTGTTAAGTGTCTACTCAATATATTTGAAAAGTTTGGATTTAGTCCGCAATGCAATTTTTGTATTAAAGCGGAACTACTTTTGTATGGAAACTCGAGCTTACGGTGACCCTTAATGATTATATAAGAACGTACCTTCCTTAATTTTAATTTTTTTCTTAAGTACTTTAAAATAAGTAGGGTTCATTATGAAATTCAACTTTTTGACACTCAAAAAGTTTATCAGCTAACGTCAATTATACTGAAATAATTTGTCACGATTGTAAGACACACTCAATCTAAATGTAATAGAAAGTAATTAAACATTTTGGTAAGGTAAGGTGACATTTGCGTACGGTGTTATTTTCTCACATCCAGGCAAGTTTAATTGTGAGGCAAGATCCCATTCCTCCAAATCCTTGACAGGATCTCTCTGACTGATCAGGTCGAGTGGTGGTAGTGGAAGTTTCGGGTAATATTAAGTCGTCCAATTTGGGTTGTGCAGGAGTTGGCGTGACTGCAAATGTCTAAAAAGATAGAAAAAAATAATATGAGTTTATTGTAAGTACCTACATGTGCAAGGACATTATTTGTTTATTTAAGTAGGTATAAATTTTTCTAAGACAAAGGCCGGTTTCCTGCAGAATGATGTGCTTATTAGGCTACGATAATTTTTTTACTAGACATAGCCAGTCAATTGGTGAGCAGTATTATTTTCAAGCGACTTCTAAAAAGGAGGAGGTTCTCAATTCATCTGTATGTTTTTTTAATGTTTGTTACCTCATAACTTTTGACTGGGTGAACCGATTTTTATGATTCTTTTTTATTTGAAAGCTAGTGCTTTTCATGTAGTCCGATATTAATTTTATCAAAATCGGTATAGAACTTTATTAGAAAATTAACAAAAACCAAAAATAATAATGCAAAAATGCACGTAGTTTCCGAGCAAATTAGCTGTCACAGACGGACGGACAGAAAGACACGAGTAATCCTACTATGGCTCCGTTTTTACCTTTTGAGGTATGGAACCCTAAAAAACAGTTTATATACAAATATCGATAAGCACATAGCTCGATGAACAGATGAGCGTTGTGGCAGTAAAGCTCTCGAGTGGCGACCGCGCATCGGAACACATAGCGTAGGTAGACCTCTCATTCGGTTGACCGACGACCTGGTGAAGGTCGCAAGAAGCCACTGGATACGGGCAGTGTTGGACCGGTCGTTGTGGAAATCCTTAGGGAGGCCTTTGTCCAACAGTGGACGTCTTTTAGCTGATATGATGATGAAGATGAATGATGATCGATAAGCAGAAATAAGTTCAGCTGATCGCTTCTTCAATATTATGCTAAAATAGATCCGGAACAACTTGAAATACCTCCCTATTTAGACATAAATTAAGTTTGAACGTTACATACCGGGTAGTACATTACAACTTTCGGGAAAAGTAACGAACCGTACTTAATAAAATAACATTTAGATTGATTTATATGGAAGGCCTCCCTCGCGGTGGACCAACGACCTGGTGAAGATGGATGCCGATGGATGCGGGCAGCGCAGGATCGGTCGTCGTGGAAATCCTTGGGGGAGGCCTTTGTCCAGCAGTGGACGATTTTCGGCTGATATGATGATGATATGGGACTGTTACTCACCAACCATATGCTGAACCAGATGATTCATCATGTTTCTTTCTTAAAAGGATTTCAGGTCCTCCATCACTTCCAAATTAAAAGATCTGTCCTGTACGCACATTCGCTCACTTTGGCGATCACACACAAACTGTCAGGGTCAGGTGGGTGACAAATTGTGTTTGCGCATGCAACAATTGCAAACATAGTATCGGGTTGTTGCTATTACACAAGTTACTTTGACAAAGTGTCAATTGACTATGTTGTTAGTTTAAAACGTTGATTTACGAACAACACTTAACTAAACACCGTAGCTATTTATATTTTGATAGATGTACTTTGCTACAACGGCACTTCACTACGTTGATACACTAGCAAAGTGCCATTGCCGCCCCATTAAAATGTTTTAAACATAGTTAAAGTATCAAGGTATCCTTTGCTGTTAGGACAATAATCTTTTAACAATAAAAACGTTGTTATAGGATTTAAAGACGTTTATCTGTAGCAACAAAGTACTTACGTCCGATGTCCATAAAAATCTAACAAGGCTTTTATTGTCGCTTTGTCAGCCTATTTTTTTCTCAGTGTGGTAAGCCCTTGGCATCATCTCACCTGGTGGTAAGTGACGTTGATGTCGAAGATGGGGATACTGCCTGTCTTATTTTCAAGCCGAAACACATCAATGCTGTTAACATTGATGTTTGCCCGCAAGACTTAGATAAGATTATGGTGGTAGCTAGCCAGGTGGGCTTAGAAAATGCCCTACCACCAACCAAACTGAGTTTTAGGAAGTTATAAACACCGCCGGGAATCGAACCCGCGACCTGCTGATGTGTAGCTAATGGACTTAACCATTACGCCATGGACACGGTTAGACTAATTGATGAATTGATTGAAATGATATATATGGTGTAACAAAATTAGCTGACACTATTTTAACTGGTGCTTCTACCCATGAAACTTAACAACTTTCCCCATGGAACCCATAGTCAAATAGCAAAAAAATTTGGCTTTCCAATACTAACTCGATCAGCTGATCATCTAACTTAGTATGGGAAGTTCAAATTTTTTTTGAGATTTGACTATGGTTTCATGGGGAAAATTGTTCAGTTTCATGGGTAGAAGAAGCACCAGTTAAAATAGTTTCAGCTAATTTTGTTAGACCTTATACAAACAACTGACGTTTCTATAGACACGAATGCAAGTAGGGCTGATCCCCCTGCGGCATTTAATCGAATTTTCAATGTATTTAATAAATGCTAGTACTATATATACTGTGACGGTAATCTAGTATAATTCATTGTGGTTATAAATGGCGTCGTCATTTTGTAAGCGCTCGTTGTTTTGCGACATGCCGAAGGCAAATTTCAAAATGTTTCGTCATTTTGGGTTGGATTTAGTATCCTGTGGCACAAATTTAAGGGGGGGGGGGGGCAGAAGGGAAGCCTGCGGTTGGCTAGTAGTCGTGACGCTACACCTGTAAGCAGTGGTAGGCTTCTACCAACTTGACTATAACTTAGATGTAGGGCACCAATTTGAACTCAATTCGTGAATACATACGATACATAATCGTGTGTCTTTTTGTTGTAGTCCGGTACCAGACCGGTGTTAGTTGTAAATAAATAAAACTATTGGTTGCACTGAGGCTTTCGTTGGGCAGTAAAGTTCTCAAGTGGCAACCTAGCACTGGAAAACATGGCGTAGGCAGGCCTCTCACTAGGTGGACCGACGACCTGGTGAAGGTCGAGGGAAGCGGCTGGATGCGGGAAGCGCAGGACCGGTCGTTGTGGAAACATTTGGAGGAGGCCTTTGTCCAGCACAGAAATGATGATGATGATTACCCGAAAAACATCACCCTCTTTTTTGGGCAGTCGGGTAAAAATAGAACACATTTCTTTCGTTCTACAACAGAACTTTACTGCAATCACAAAAAAATGATGTATCAGCTGACCGATTTGATTCAGAAAACCAAAATAATTCAATACGTTTTATTTCGGTCGGTGGCGCAACAGCAAGGGCCGCTACCTCCTATCCGGGAGGTCGTGGTTCGAATCCTGCCACGTACCAATGTGTTTTCGAATTTCGATTTCATATGTACGTCAATCCAACGCTCTTACGGTGAAGGAAAACATCGTGAGAAAACTTGCACACGCCTGCGAAGAAACTCGAAGGTTGTGTGTGAAGTTGACCAACTCGCACTGGGCCTGCATGGTCGACTAAGGCCCGATCGCCCTAATTCAGGGGAGGCTCGGTGGACGTATATGAGCTTATATGAATGAAAAAATGAAATTAAAAGTACCTGTTTTCATGTTTTGGAAAATTGTTTTATCCTTCTAAACACTTCTAGAACTCCGTTCGGGTGTACTGCAGCTACTTCCCCGAACGTACTTTACAGTATAAAATATAACTTTTAAAAGAAAACGCTCTTATAGACAGGTCCGTATTTAGATGTCAATGGCAGGTCTAGTCACCACAGGTCGTACATGTCCCGTGTCTCTCGGAGGCTTCTTGCTGGATACAAAGGTTCGCTGATTGGATGTATAGCCTCACCTTAGTACAGTACAGAACGCAAGGTGACTGCTAGAAATCATTATCAGAAGTTATTCATGCGATCTGTACTAAGCCGGGAAAGTGCGAGTTGAACTGGTGAAGGGTTCCGTATCCTCAGAATACAGAATAAAGCAGAATTTTCGACGTCAGCGCGTGTCACACTGATGTGACTGTACGCGTGTTACATAAGTTTATTTGTTTATTTGGCACGCTCTGCAGCCTAAACGGCTTGATGGATTTTAGAGTGCGAGGTGTCGTTAGATTCGTCTTAATCCCGTGAGTGACAAAGGATAAATTTTTATCCAACTGACCAAAATAAAGGGGTTAAGTTTTTATGCAGTCTGGTTTTTAATTTTTAATTAATTCCTAATTACATGCTTCAATTTATCTTGCAATGTTGTAGTATGTCCGCTTCTGATCTTGCGATCGATTTTAGAGCGATTTTTAGGGCGATTGAGCTGAAGTGTGAAGCCGTTATGGTATTTTGAAGTTTATATGAACTGCGAAGGTGAAATCAAGCTCCCAGGATCGTCTATTGTTTTCAATCAAATCATACTAAATACTGAGAATCTCATCCCGGCTTTTTAAACTTTGGAATCACAGAATTAAAAAAAAACTCTTTGACCCGGTGCCATCCACGTTGGGTCATAATGAACCGGATGTTTATCCATTGAGGGTATTTTTATAAAAAGTTTTGCACAGATGTTGATTTTCTCAGTAGCCGGAGATAAGACTTCGTTTCGTTCGTTTTGCATTCTTTTGCAATCGTCGTACGACAGTATCGTGAGATAGACGCGTTCAAAGGTTAAATTGACCCAATGTGGCATAAGGTGGAACCATTTCGTGACATTGTGGTGTGACTATTTTTTAATTATTTAGTTGTTTTTGTTTTTAGGTATATATTCATTTATTTAGTGTTATGTATACTTTTGTTTTATAAAATTAAATCTCATATCATAAGCAAGCAACGGACATATCCGTTTGCAAAAGCTTTCAGTATTTACCACGTGATATGCGCAAGTGAATCAGAGAATTTACTGAAGAAACTATACTGAAGAACCACCAGCCAAGCTTCCAGGTGTTCGAAGAAGGTTTCAAAAATGCCTAGAACAAAAATACAGAAAGACCACCTATACTTGTCATGAATGTCAAAAGTTTATCTTCCCTCAACACATAATTTCTTATTGCGCAAATTGTGCAAATTTGATCTCTAATGATAACTAGTTTTGCAGTCTATATTGACGTCACAAATGTTACGTTTTGTTTTATTATCTTATTTTGTATAATCAACTGTATTGTAAGTAAAAACTAAAATATTTTAGAGTTTTAAGGGCCTAAGAGTGGAATCCTATTATTGTTGTTGTATTTTCGGAGTCTTTTGGTAAAACAAATATTTTAAAAAAAACGTATTTTTTAATTTTATTTTACAAATAATTCAAATAGAATTATATATTTCTAAGAATTATGGCAGTTTTAAATATTTTGAGATAATTCATATTGACCCAACATGGATCTATGTGTAACAATTTTTAACGTGGACGACGCCGGGTCAAGGAATGTTTTAGTTAGATACCACTCATGCCCTACCTATATTTTTTTAACTAGTGTGTGCAAAAAGAGTAATTATCTTATCTTATTTTACCTTATCTCTTTTTAAATAACCTAAAATTATCTTAAAGTTTAAGGTTTATTGAAAAGAGTTTACATTATTTGCCTTTTTGGAAGCCATAGTTATATTACCCCTCAATCGATAAAAAAGTTATTTGTTACTTTTTAGAAGACAACACAAGGATATGGAAATAAATATTTTTTTAAATCAACGCTTTGTGCCAATTGGTTCACAATTTTTTAATTTATTTAAGTACTTATTTGACAATTTTTTCCTGCAATACTTTATAATTTAAAACTTTTTTACATTTTCCATTTTATCAAATTACTTACATTTGTTCAAATATATTTTTCAAGCGTCGGTGGCTCAACCGGTAACGACTCGGTCCATCTAACCAGAGGTACCGGGTTCAAATCTGGACGGCCAATGTACCAATGAGTTTTTCAAAAAACTTACGTACATACTTACCGATTGCTTTAACGGTGAAGGAAAATCGTGAGGAAACCTGCACACGCCTGCGAAGAAACTCGAAGGTTGTGTGTGAAGTCGACCAACCCGCACTGGGCCCGCGTGGTCGACTAAGGCCTAATCGCCCTGATTCAGGGTAGGCTCGAGCTCCTCGGTGGGGACTTATATGAGCTGTAATGATGATGATGATATTTTTTATTAATATATTTTTTTTTACTTCATAGGTTCGTCAAAATAAATAATCAAATGAAATTTTGTTATGAAAAGTAATTAAGTGTTGTTTGGTCAAATGACGTATTTAAACAAATGAGACATTTTATCGCATAACTGTTTGTAAGTGTTTTTTTTATTTTAATTAGGTCCATAAATATATTTTCTGAGTTACATTTTTTTTTACAATTGGTAAGCCCTTAGCATCATCTCACCTGATGGTAAGTGATGCCGAAGATGAAAGTGGGCTTACCAAGATTCCCCAACGCAATGGGGAGCTGGCTATCTTATTTCAAGCCGAAACACATCAATGTTATTTATATAATTTATTTTCGTTAACATTGATGTTTGGCGGCAAAACTTAGACAACATAGTGGAAGCTAGCCACGCGGGCTTAGAAAATGACCTTCCACCAACCAAACCGAGTCTAACAAGGTTAGACTCCGTCAGGAATCAAACCTGCGACCTCCTGATGTCAAGTTAATGGACTTACGCCACGGAGGCGGTTAGCATTTTGCTATGTGAAGTTTTGTAATTAAATTTGTTCGTGTATCGTCACTTATCTTGTGTCAAACACCACTAAACCACAGTAGATACCTAATTCATATTGTCATATGAAATCTCATCGGCTACCTATCATCAAAGATTTCTTACTCTGCTATTACGGTTGAAAACACATTTTTGACAGATTTGTGACTTGGCGAAAGACAGGCAAACAGACCAGATGGGTGGAGACGGAGAAATAAGTACATAAGCTTAGTTTTTTTTTCATTCACAATTGGTAAGCCCTTGGCATCATCTCACCTAATGGAAAGTAACGATAGTGCCGAAGATGGAAGCGGGCTTACCAAGATTCCGCAATGCAATGGAGAACTGGCTATCTTATCTTCAAGCCGGAACACATCAATGTTGTTAACACTGATGTTTGGCGGCAAGACTTAGATAAGATGGTGGTAGCTAGCCAGGCGAGCTTAGAAAATGCCCTACCACCAACCAAACCGAGTCATATAAGTTGACCCCGCCGGAATCGAACCCGTGACCTCCTGGTGTAAAGCGATGGACTAACCATTACGCCACAGAGGCGGTTTAAAACTTAGTAAAACTTAGGTGCACGTTGTAAACTTTTTTGATCGGTACCCTAAAAAAAGCGACTAGTACATTGCGTAACTAATAGATTTCCAATAAATTGTATTTTCTAAAAGTAATTATTGCTTAACTGACTTTTTCCCGTGGCTTCGCCCGCGTATACATCGTTTTTGACTGTCTATATGAGGGTTAGTGATGCGGCTCGCGAGCGTAGACATTATTTTCTCCAGATCCCTCAGGTACTATATCGGGCTATTCCGATTAGCAGGCTATGACACTTTTTAATGCAGTCGGGAATGGTTTACTCGAGTTCTTAATCAAATAGCTATGTTCAAAAGAAAGAAGATTATAATTTCATTAGGACTTAAGTATGGATATTAATAATGTTTAATGCACATCTAGGTATAAAGGCATATTGTATGTAACTGCCTATTTCCTCATATAGACATATAACTCATATAGGATTCAAGGTGTGATGAAATGACCGTACGAGGTGCGCACGACGCAACCACCGGTACTGACAGAATATCGGCGTTGAGGAGCTGTGGGAACACAATCCACAACACTTATGCAGAGTCAGCGCCTTTTCATGTGCATTATGTGTTTGTGTTTTAATTTAGTTTTCAATTTTGTTTTATCACGTCTTTTATTTTTCATCTTGTTTTTTTTTTGTGTATTTAAAATAGGCGTATTAGTACCTACCTTATTACTTTATTCCTTGTAAACTGTCAATCTACACTTCCCACCCGCTCAACCAATTCTATATAAAAAAAATACCTTATTTCGTTGCTCCTTTGTGACGTCAACGTGCGCGAGCGTGGAAATGAGTTTTACCCAGATCCCTCATGAACTATGTCATGATATGGTAATTAGTAAATTATATCATTTCCCACCCTCTCAACTGTACAAAAAATCACAAAAAAATATTTTTCCGTTGCGATATTAAGGAAATTTTCCAAAAAAAATCAAATATATTTTCAGTTCCCTCAGGAAATGCATCAGACTATGCTATTTTCACAGGATGAAAAGTAGCCTATGTCCTTTCCAGTGACATAGGCTACCTATATGCCATTTTCATCAAGATTGGTCGAGTTGTTGAAGCGTGAAAAGGTAACAAATAAACAAACACATTTTCACATTTATAATATTAGTAAAGATATTTACTGAATTGCGTTGCCCTTTGGGAAACGTATAAATATATTTTTTATATCCACAACTGGTAAGCCCTTGGTATAACCTTCCTTTTTTTGTACATTTGAGGGCGTTTGACTCCAATGTCACCTGATGTTTAGCGACGATAGAGTCAAAAGTGGAACACGCATTCCCAAACAATGCCTATTCACTCTCGCCGTCGGTTCTGCGCTAGAAGAATTTTCTGGGACAATTAATCTTAATTTAACAAGTGACCCCCTCGGTAAAATTCTATGCGCGCAAGTGACACACCCTGTCTTGAGGATTAGCGCTGACAAAAACGGGACGGGAAATAATCCCAGGGGGAGATAGTTAAAGATCCTGATGGTTTGTGACGATGATGCCGAAGATAAAGCGGGCTTATCAAGATTCCTCAATGCAATAGGGAATGTGAAAATTACTGGAAGTCTTGCTTTTTTTAATCCACAAGCCATTGTTAAGCCCTTAACATCATCTCACCTGATGGTAAATGACGATGATGCCGAATGGGCTTAACAAGATTTCCCAACACTATGGGGAACTGGCTATCTTATCTTTAAGCCGGAACACATCAATGCTGTTAACATTGATGTTTGGCCGCAAGACCTAGATAGGATGGTAGTAGGTAGCCAGGCGGGCTTAGAAAATGTCCTTTCACCAACCAAACCGAGTCTTACAAAGTTAGACTCCGCTGGCAATCGAACCCGCGACCTCATGATGATAAGCTAATGGACTAAACCATTACGCCAAGGAAGCGAGAATTGAACCTGTGTCTTTAAGGTGTAAAGCGAGTACACTAACCACTACGCCACGAAGCCGGTTAAACAATAAATACTCTTGGAAAGGAAATTATACAGCGATATAAATAGGTGGCTCCCGAACGCCGCAAAACACTGAATTTAAACCATTTAAGCAAAAGATGGTGGATGGTAGGACGGCAGTTAAATTTAAACCCATTGAGGGAGGCTCCGCATTAAATATAGACTGTTTGCAACGTGCCAAGTACAGGTATGGAATAGTAGGTAGAGTAACGGAGCTATTTTGTTTATACAGACTGTAGGTAGGCAGTCTGTGGCGCTTTTTCCCCACTGCTCAACTAAAATGCTCAACTTTAAAAAGTTGAGCATTAGGGAATAGCTTTAATGTCATGTAGCGCAACTAGTTGAGCACTTCAGTTGAGCAGTGGAAACTAGTTTCATCTTCTTAGTTTATTTTTCTTCATCTGTTTAGTGTAGACAATTAATATATGTATAAACTTTTTGGATACTAATAAAACGTTACAGGTTGAAATTGAAACTATTGGACAAAATTTGAATTCAATTAAGTTTTCTTTAAGTTAATAAAAAACTTTACTAAATATTAATTTATACGAAGGTAATTATTGACATAAGGTACGGTAGACACTCGGTAATCCGGCACGCCCAGTAGATATTTGTAGTAGTAATAGTTTTCGTTGGTGAAAGGGCATTTTCTAAACCCGCCTGGCTAGCTACCACCATCTTATCTAAGTCTTGCCGCTAAACATCAATGCTAACAAAATTGATGTGTTCCGGCTTGAAGATAAGACATCCAGATTCCTATAGAGGCTTCCATTTTCGGCATCATCGTCACTTACTATCAGGTGACATGATGCCAAGGGCTTATCAATAGGGTGTTTGACAGTATCTATAATAAATTAAAAAATATTATTGACTAAATAGTATTTCTCCTACAAAAGCATAAAAACTTATTCATTTCATATTTTAATTCAATTTTAATTTTATATTTATCAAAATCACTAAATTAGTTCGTCAAAAACAATGACGTCACAAGTTTGTAACACAAACAATTTCAGAACAAAATGTCGTTTTTGACATTTGATAAAAAGTTACTTAAATGACTAGTAGTCAAATACCGGATCGTGGATAAAAAAACTTTGTTCCCATGCGAATCCAATAATCCGGAAGTTCCAGCAATCCGGCATAAGCGAAAAATTTCCGATGGCCTATACTGTACCTCGGGAAGCCGATGGATGCGAGCAGCGCAGGACCGGCCGTCGTAGAAATAACCACCACAAAGAACCACGTTCGTGCTGCACAAAATAATATCAACAATATAGGCATCATAACAAGTAAATATCAAATCAGCTTATTCTATCTTTTGAGATAGAGTTTCAAACAAATATCCCTATATCAATATATGTATATATATATATATATATAAAAAGAAAGTCGTGTTAGTTACACCATTTATAACTCAAGAACGGCTGGACCAATTTTTATGATTTTTATGTTTTTGTTGCATTTGTCTTCGTCAGGAATAGGATAATAAGTATTAAAATATGATATTCATCAATTTTAAAAAAATGTTGTCAAAAAGTAATTGGTTTTAGGGTAGGGTAGTGTAGTGTAGGCGTAGGGTAGTGTAGTTTAGGGTAGGGTAGGGTAGTGTAGTGTAGGGTAGGGTAGGGTAGGGTAGGGTAGGGTAGGGTAGGGTAGTGTAGAGTAGGGTAGGGTAGGGTAGGGTAGGGTAGTGTAGTGTAGTGTAAGGTGGAACGAAGTTCGCCGGGACAGCTAGTTTTATATAAAAGAAAGTCGTGTTAGTTAAACCATTTATATGATAAGTCAAGAACGGCTGGACCGATTTCGCTAATTCTTTTTTGTTTCGCTAATGAAAATTATTGTCAGGAGAAGGTTTTAGGGTAGGGTAGTTTAGGGTAGGGTAGTGTAGTGTAGGGTAGGGTCGGAAAGGGTAGGGTAGTGTAGTGTAGTCTAGTGTAAGGTGGCACAAAGTTCGCCGGGACAGCTAGTATATTTATATATGCACTGATGGTAGTACTAGTAGCTACTAAGTTTAGGGTTGAAAGTTGAAAGAAACTCCGAATTTGGGCTACTGTATACAGGGTGACTTTTAATTAGTTCTTGATAACAAAAGGTATGCATGTATTCGTGATTACAAACAACTTTCCCAAAGAAACTATATGTCAAATATGAAAAAAAAATTGTTGGTCCTCGATACATAATAAGTTATCAATCCGGCAAAAATGTATAAAGGACCAATATTTTTTTTTTCATATTTGACACATAGTTTCTTTGGGAAATTTGTTTGTAATCACGAGTACATTCATATCCTTTGCTATCAAGAACTTATTAAAAGTCACCCTATATATTTCCTTTAACGCGTGTACATCATATCCTTTGCTATCAAGAACTAATTAAAAGTCACCCTATAATTATTCTCTTAACGCGTGTACAAGGACTGGCCATACCAACACGTAGGTACAGAAGTATGCTTATAGATTACGATAGATATAGGCTTAGATATATACAGTACGTGACATCATATGTCGTTACAGGTCATTATTTTTATATACTTTTAGGGTTCCGTAGCCAAATGGCAAAAAACGGAACCCTTATGGATTCGTCATATCTGTCTGTCTGTCCGTCTGTGTGTCACAGCCACTTTCTTCCAAAACTATAAGAACTATACGGTTGAAACTTGGTAAGTAAATGTATTCTGTGAACCGCATTAAGATTTTCACACAAAAATAGAAAAAAACAATAAATTTTGGGGGTTCCCCATACTTAGAACTGAAAATCAACATTTTTTTTCATCAAACCCATACGTTTGGGGTATCTATAGGTAGGTCTTCAAAAATGATATTGAGTTTTCTTATAATTTTTTTTTCTAAACTGAATAGTTTTCGCGAGAGACACTTCCAAAGTAGTAAAATGTGTGTCCCGCCCCCCTGTAACTTCTAAAGTAAGAGAATGATAAAACTAAAAAAAGTATATAGTGTACATTACCATGCAAACTTCCACCTAAAACTGGTTTGAACGAGATCTAGTAAATAGTTTTTTTAATACGTCATAAATCGTAAACCGCAATTCACCAAACCCGCTGCTACGGAACCCTTCATGGGCGAGTCAGACTCTTACTTGGCCGCTTTTTTTAATAAAGCATGCAAATAAAAAAGAGCGGCCAAGTGCGAGTCTGTATAGCCTCGGTTCCATAGTCTTTTCAATAAAAAAATGTATATTTGAAAAACAAAATTATTTTTGCAGTTAGTAATAGAACGTTTTGTATGGAAAATCGATGAACTCTTTACTAATGCAAAGTAGTAATGTAAGTAGTTTGTTTTTTAATATGTCAATTATTATAGATTTTTTTTTATTCACAATTGGTAAACCCTTATTGACAACATCTCACCTGAAAAAAAAAAAGATAAAGGTGCGGAACCATTCCTGCGCGAGTCCGACAAGCCAGTGGCCCTACTGTACGCCTGAATATACTAACATTCCTTTGGCCAGCCGAATGAGCAACCAGGTCATGAGGACACTACTCATACTTTGTTTACGGTTAGAGCCTCGGTGGCGCAACAGCTAGGGCCACTACCTCCTCTCCGTGAGGTCGTGGTTCGAATCCTGCCACATACCAATGTGATTTCGAATTTTGATTTCATATGCACGTTTATCGGACTCTCTCACGGTGAAGAAAACATCGTGAAGACCTGCGAAGAAACTCGAAAGTTGTGTGTGACATCTGCACTGTGTCCGCGTAGTTGACTAAGGTCTAATCGATAATTCAGGGTAGACTCGAGCCCTTAGAAGGGGATGTATTTTTTTTAATTCACAATTGGCAAGCCCTTGGCATCATCTCACCTGATGCTAAGTGACGATGATGCCGAAGATGGAATCGGGCTTAGCAGAATTCCCCAACGCAATGGAGAACTGGCTATCTTATCTTCATGCCGGAACACATGTTTGGCGGCATGACTTAAGATGGTGGTAGCTAGCCAGGCGGGCTTAGAAAATTCCTTACCACCAACCAAACCGAGTCTTACAAGTTGACCTCACAGGGAATCGAACCCGCGACCTCCTGGTGTGAAGCGAATGGACTAACTACGGAGGCGGTTAACCACGGAGGAGGTATATGAGCAGATAATGATATGATAGCGCTCAATAGTCCTGGAATATCCAGTAGCCTACTCGAGTCTTCATGAGCGACCATCACCAGCACGTAATAGGCCATTAGGAGAAGACCTCAAGAACACTACGCATCCGGCTGTCTCTGTCAACCTAGCGCAAATCATCGATTCTAGCCAGAGCTACATTTGCCTAAACACGGTCCCAGCCACTGTATTCCAGTGAAACTCTATCCCACCAGTGGATCCATGGTGGAGCCTTGTCTCCCGATTTATTTTTTAACTCCCTCATAGGGTTGCGGCCTCGAAGTGCCCTCCAATCGCATTTTTTCACAAGATTTAGATTTTCAAAAAACTTTTTTGAGTTTAAAAAAATGTGTACATAGCTCTCGTCGAGATGCGTTTTTTGACATCCAAATCAGCCACGTAGTCCCAAAACACACGACACCTGGGCGATGTCGACTTTCACTGAAAGTCTGGCCTCGAAGCGATAAAATAAACATTTTCAATGTTAAAAGGAAATCACTTATTGTAATGTAGGATTTTAAAATTTACACAGATACAAATTATAATAGAACAGCTAATAGGTACCACCCTGACATTTAAAAAAAAAAAGGACAATGTATTTTTTGTTTTTAATTATGACATTTGGCATTTTATGCTGACTTGCCAGCATGAAAAACACTGGTACTAATTGTTATGAAATTTGGGTGATTTGTTCCCAAGAAACTGGTGGCTAAAATATTCCCTATGTCTTAAAAAAGGTACAAAGTTGAAGAACAAAAGTTGTACAATTACAAGAGTAAGAACTCTACTCAAAAATATGCTGTATTCTTTTAACTTTAAGTGAGCGATTCCTGTACATATGTGGCAAGCATACTTTATGATTCGTCATTTTACACACGGTCAGGCAAATTTTATAATGGCGAGGGCGGGGAGCCTCGAGGCTCTTTGACAGTTAAATCAATGAAACCTGACCGAACCTAACATCGCTTGCTTGGCGAGCTGATTTACAATCTGCCGTACGGTATTGACAATTTGCCTGGCTCGGCATTTTACAATCTGCGTACAGAATTTTACATTTTTTCTGACCGTTTACATAAAAACAAAATATTACAAATTGCCTGAATCGGCGTACAGCATTTTACATTTTGTCTGAACGTTAAATACGCATGAATTATACAATTTGCCTGACCGTATGTACAAACACAAATAATACATTTTGCCTGCCACATATACAAGGAAGGGATCAACCGACAAACCTACTAGATTCACATTAAGTTTCTTATAAACAGTCCTTAAATCATTTTTTCAAACGACTTCCAAAAAGGAGGAGGTTCTCAATTCGACTGTATGTTTTTTTATGGGGTGTTGCCTCAGAACTTTCGACTGGGTGAACCTATTTTGATGATTCTTTTTTTTATTGAAAGCTAGTGCTTTCCGTGTGGTTCCATATAAATTTTATCAAAATCAATGTACTACTTTATTAGAAAATTAACAAAAACCAAAAATAATAATGCAAAAATGTACTAAGTTGTTGCGATGGAAGTCAGTTTTTTAACGTGTTAAGCGTTTTCAATTTTTTAAATCTGATCCTTTCTAAGTGTGTTCGGTGACGAGCCCCAAGACGAGCTGGCGCCGCTGGGCGGCGAGGCTGCGTGCCCTTGTCTGACTCCGCCGTCGGCATCGATCCGGCCTAACATTAATTAACTTATCAATTAAATTGCTCAAACATTCGACATACAGCATTTATCATGTTCAAATGGCTCGTGATTCCAGCGTCACTTGCACTTAAACTTATAATCCTTCAAAAAAACCGCAGACAGGCGGACAGACAGACAGACATGGCGAAACTGTAAGGGTTCCTTGTCGATTTCGTAACACTAACAACACAAAATTAAATACGCGTAATCAAGTTTTTGCGTGATCGAATCAGAAACGAGGAGATCCATAGGAGAACCAAAGTAACCGACATATCTCTCAGAATTGCTAAGCTTAAGTGGCAGTGGGCGGGGCACATTGAAACAGATGGCCGTTGGGGTAGTAAAGTTTTTGAGTGGCGACCACGCACCGGAAAATGTAGTGTAGGCAGGCCTCCCAATCGGTGAACCGATGACCTGGTGAAGGTCGCGGGAAGCCGCTAGATGCGGGCAGCGCAGAACCGGTCGTCGTGGAAATCCTTGAGGGAGGACTATGTCAAGCATATGATGATTAATCAACTGGTGCGCTGAGTTTATTTAACAAAACGGACGGAAACGGCCTCTTGTTTCTGATGGTCCCCTACCTCAAAAAAGAACCCTTATAGGATCACTACGTTGTCCGTCTGTCAGTCTGTCAAGACCTTTTCTCTCAGAAATGCGTGGAAGTTTCAAGTTGATATAAATAATATGTAATACCTAAGTCTACGGCCTCTTGAAGCTGTAAAAAATTAAGCTTCGAAGCCAAGTCAACGCCTTCATAAATACGGCCATTACTTACTTACTTACTCCGCTGGCTCAACGAGCCAAAGTGTGTCCTGGCCTCCGATACGAGAACTCGTCATTTTTTCCGGTCTTGTGCGGTTTCGCGCCAGTCGTCAGCTTGGAGCTCGCGCAGATCCGCGTTCACCACATCGCGCCATTGATACTTAAGGCCTGTTGACCTGTTGTTTGACCCTAATAGGCACTCTTCACATACCGATCTTCTCCCATTCTCTCTGGGTGACCGGGCCACCGGAGTCTGTGAGCTTTTGTCTCTCCGATAATGTCTGAGACAGCCACCAGATCTTTGATCTTTTTTTTATTAATTCACAATTGGTAAGCCCTTGGCATCATCTCGGCGTTTTTCAGGATTCTCCAACTGCCATCGATTCTCTGCTTTGGGCCGAGAATTTTACGGAAGATCTGTCGGCATGACCAGAAGCTTATTCTCTTTCTTAAATGTAAGTGTCTTGGCCTCACATCCATACACTAAAGTCGCCCTTATTACAGTCTTAGAGATGCGGATTTTGGTGCTTCTACTAAGAAGCCTGGACACCAACGCTTTGTGCAAGGCGGCGCTGCATCGCAAGGCGTTTTGGACGCGAATGTTGATCTCTTCGTCCCGGCTATTTGTATCATTTAAGGTACAGCCCAAGTATTTAAATTTGACCTCCCCTTTATATATGGTCTCTCTGACACGTAGCTCTTTGGGTTTGACGCGAGTATTTTTGTAGCGCCTCATGTGAAGATACTTAGTCTTGTGGTGGTTAATTCTTAGACGTACCTTTATTGCCTCAGTTTATAAGGCCGCCGCCTCCTGTCTGGGAGGTCGTGGTTCGAATCCTGCCACGTACTAATGTGATTTCGAATTCAGATTTCATATTTACGTTTATCCGACGCTCTTAAGGTGAAGGAAAACATCGTAAGAAAACCTGAACACGCCTGCGGAGAAACTCGCAGGTTGTGTGTGAAGTCAACCAACTCGCACTGGGCCCGCGTGGTTGACTAGGGCCCGATCGCCCTAATTCATGGTAGGCTCCAGCACCTCGGTTGAGACGTATATGAGCTGATGCTGATGATGATGAAAGGGCCTTAATCGCTATACTCGTATGTACAGCAGAGCAAGGTCGCCTGCTTACCCTATCACTTTATGCCTTCAATTCACCTTCAGCCCTACATCTAGTGTTAGCCCTCTTCTGATGACATGTTCTAGCACTACGTTAAAAAGTATAGGCGATAGGGCATGGCATCATCCTGTTCTAGTCCCGTGATCACATTAAACGATTCCGTCAGCTCTCCCCCAATCCACATTTTAATGATACTCTTCCCCGTGGTAGTCTCAATCAGTCTGACTAACTTGTTGGGAATATATATTTATTCAAAATAGGTGCAAATTACACTATTTTTGATAGTCATAAAATAACAATAACAATGTCATTTGTGAAGAATCAAGAAATAAACAATAAGTAGTTAATAACGTCAAAATTAAATCCTAGATATAAACCAGATTATGTCATTAGAACATGAAAGCAATATGACTTTAAAAGTTATACATAAAAATCATTGATAGTCATTAATGCCTTTAACAAGAGTAGGGCAGTTCACACGGACAGCACCTGGTCACGCACGAGTATAACGCGAGAGTCAGCCGTCGCTCCCATCAACCATATTAGAGGGAAAGGAACGACTCGGCTCCTAATGCGTTAGCATCCGCACGAAAATTTAAACGAGCATGCACCACTCATGTCAATGCCAATGTTTCTCAATAGCACGTACAGGGGCTCCGGTCTATGCTGTTGTAAGCCTTGGCGAAGTCCACAAACAGTGCAAACACACACACAAACACGCTTTCCTTGCACCTTTTTTCCATAATCTGTCTGTTTAAGGAGGAAGACCTGGTCAGTGGCACTGTGATTTGGACGAAAACCACGTTTCACCACATGCGGCCATTTATGCCACCTTTGTTTTGTTATTCGCCAGTAAATTAAAACCTTTAGGATACTTCCCGATGACTTAGAATCACGAGATTTGGCAAAAAACAACAGTCTTACAGCACAAATTTAAGAAAAATTCGATCCTATTTTTAGTTTTTTCACATTAAAAAAATTGGGATTTAAACTTAGTACATTTGAAGTTGGGAAACTGACCGTGACGTATATTGATGTATAGAACATTTTTCCATCTACAAAGTTAAGTTTGTACATCAATTTGATTCATTTTTTGTAAATAAACAACATAAATATATAATTGTGTGGTGATACGGTACCCTCGATGAGCAAGTCCGACACGCTTTTGACGATTTTTTTTTTTGTATTTTGAATATAATTTCTTTCTCCAATTATTTTTCTTTTTTAAATTGATGATTGATGGTAACTGACAGAGCTCACAGAATCGCTAAACTTAAGTGGCAGTGACAGGGCACATAGCTCGTAGAACAGATGGCCGTCGGGACAGTAATGTTCTCGAGTGGCGACCGCGCAACGGAAGACGTAGCATAGGCAGGCCACGGTGGACTGACGACTTGGTGAAGGTCGCGGAAAACCACTGGATGCGGGCAACGCAGGACTGGTCGTCATGGAAATCCTTGGGGGAGGCTTTTATCCAGCGGTGGACGTCTCTCGGCCGACATGATGATGATGATGGTACCGAGTTTTAATACCATTTCAAGCAAGCATTAACTATTTTGTTAGAAATGCTTCAAGTCCCTAACTTTGACACAAATCGTCAAGTAGGTAAGCAATTTCGATACAACAGCTAGAAAGTTACGTAACTTAAACACTCTTAATTATGGTAAATTAAAATTAATTCAATTAGCCTCACCTCAAGCATTAATTCGAACAGAACAGATTGTTCGGCGAGCTAACTTCGAGAATTTGGACAAAGCTTAAGTGTTTCTTTTGCTAAAACATTGCTTGAAATGTTGAGGATAATTGAAAACGCTAAACACGTTAAAAAACCGACTTCCATCGCAACAATTTAGTACATTTTTGCATCATTATTTTTGGTTTTTGTTAATTTTCTAATAAAGTACTACACCGATTTTGTTAAAATTTATATGGGACCACATAGGAAGCACAAGCTTTCAAATTAAGAAAGAATCATCAAAATCGGTTCACCCAGTCAAAGGTTCTGAGGTAACACACATAAAAAAAACATACAGTCCAATTGCGAACCTCCTCCTATTTGGAAGTCGATTGAAAAGTAATAGTTTTCAATTATACGAAAGTTTAATCTACACTAATATTTTATTAATAAGTTCAGCAGTGGACGTCCTTCGGCTGATATGATGATGATGAAGATTAAATAAGTTACTTATATAAAAAAAAAACGATGAACCAATTTGGATTGTAAGTATACATAGATAATGTGATACTGCGTTTAAAAATACATATGTCGAAGCATCATTAAAAACGCGACCAATACCAAGCTCGAGATACGTTTACATAGATCGTTACACTTTATTTGAATCAAACGTCAGGTATTGGTACCTGGGTGAAACCGGTGGTGGCGTGACAATCGCTTGTACTCGTGAGACGATCGTTTGTGGTAGCAAAGATGACGTATTAACGGAAGGCTGTTTGTGATGAAGGTAGCAGCAATGAGTTGATAATTTATTAGATCTGTGGAGAAGCCATATTAGCTGGACGTCAGTCTCGAGGCGGACACTTTTTGACGGAACGTCGAGCAGAACACAAGTAGTGGTGATCTGTGAGCAAAATGGACGTGTCACGCTCTCGCTGGGATCACTACGTTTGCATCCATTGTAATCCAAGGCATTCCGGTTACAATTTCGATTGCCGAATGATTATTGATTATTGAAGGAGGACCTCTGTGATATAGCTGCTTTGTTATTTCGACGCCCACAACCGAAATAGTTAAGAGCGTGAACCACAAGGCCATCCATTTCGGCATATAGAAATGAAACAACTAAAAAAATATACATAAAAGGTAAAAATATTAAAAAAAACATGTCCACCCATGCGAAGCGTTGACTTGGCACCGCGCACTGAACTTTCTCGACAATTTTTTTCATTAATTTTTTTTCATACAAAAATTGCATTTTTTTTATAATTTTGATGAATTCATAATGCATGACTAAATATTTACTTATTCGTAATACATGACAATTCAATAGCTCCCACCATTTGTGAGTAAATCGCAAGTTTCAATCTCATTTGTAGGAAAACCATACAAACACGATTTTTCCCAGACCATTGGGTATTAATTACTATGTAATAGGTAAACTTATGAAACTCCGACATGCAAAGTTTTATCGAAATTGTTTGAGCCGTTCTTGAGAAAAAATATTTCAGTTTTTTGTTGTATGGCAGCTAATCTTCGGTTTGACAGTACGAAGAATTTTTTGATAATCCCTCCATGAAATAATTTAAAACTCCTAAGTTCCAAATTTGGTATCAATAGGACTAAAGATTTTGCCTCTAGAGTCAAGCATAAAGGACGGAAGCACGGACACACGGACACGAATGAGATATTCGGTTTTTCGGTATGTGTTAATGATATAGAACACGTCATCATCATCATCATCATATCATAATAGCGGCAACAGAAATACATCATCTGTGAAAATTTCAACTGTCTAGCTATCACGGTTCATAAAATACAGCCTGGTGACGGAGGGACGGACAGCGGAGTCTTAGTAATAGGGTCCCGTTTTTACCCTTTGGGTACGGAACCCTAAAAAGAAGTAGTACTTTTTTATTTTTTTTATTCACAATTGGTAAACCCTTGACAACATCTCACCTGGTGGTAAGTGACGATGTTGCCGAAGATGGAAGCGGGCTTACTAAGATTCCCCAACGCAATGGGGATCTTATCTTAACTAAAACCGAAAATTTAAATGAGAATGGTTACTAACCAACTTTAAATTGGTTACTTACCTAAATTATCAATCGAAAAAAAAAGTGCGGGACCCCGCACTAAACTTTCTCGTTAATTTTTTTCAATATTTTTATTCATAAAAAAAATGTTTTTTTATATAATTTTGATTAATTCATAATGCATGACCAAATATATACCTATTCATAATACATGTCAATTCAATAGCTCCATCCATTTGTGAGTAAATCGCAAGTTTCAATTTCATTTGTAGGAGAACCATACACACGCGATTTTTCTCAGACTATAATATATAATAAATATAATAAAATATAAGAAAATTGGAAAATCTTTTTTTTTGCGATAAAAATAATTCCTCTATCCTACGTACGTACGTACATACCAAACATTATACATTATGCAATTAGTGAACAAAAGAACTAATTTAAAACGAGGGCCATAGATGAATCACGAGCAACGACTGAATCACGACCGTGGGGAGTGATTCATTATGATTGAATCACAAGCGTACCGAGTGATTCAATTGTTAGAATCCTGAGGGACGCGAGTGATTTATGACCCTTAATATAAATTCATTTTATTCAAGAGTTAGTTGCATACTATACTTTATATCATGCCTACTTGAAAAAAAATATTTAAGCGAATATAGACATTTAATGAAGAAAAAAGGAAGGTTAAATTAGTAAGAATGCACATTAAACTTGGAACAATTAATCACTGTTCCAGTGAATAAAATATTTTTAGAGGGGCAATGGTATAAAGACTATTTTCAAACACCTGTTCAGTGTAACCCCACTTAACATAGTTTGTCGACTATTTAATTTTCTTATTATTTTCACAAGAAGCGTCGGTGGCTCAGCCGGTAACGACTCGGTTCTTCTAACCAGAGGTACCGGGTTCAAATCTGGACGGCCAATGTACCAATGAGTTTTTCAAAACTTACGTACATACTTATCGTGAGGAAACCTGCACACGCCTGCGATGAAACTCGAAGGTTGTGTGTGAAGTTGACCAACCCGCACTGGGCCCGCGTGGTCGACTAAGGCCTGATCACCCTCATTCAGGGTAGGCTCGAGCCCCTCGGTGGGGACGTATATGAGCTGATATGATGATGATGATTATTTTCACAATATGGCGTTATCGCCATATTGTAATTTGATTACTGTAATGTCTTTAGTCACACTTGCAAGATTAAGGCAAATCGATTGATGTAAAAATCATTAAAATCGGCCAACGTATTTGGTCTCTAGAGCGCCACAAACATACATACATACAGTCATACATAGGCTGATAAACACAATAACCTCCTTCGCGTCGCGGATTATTACGTTTTTACGTGGATTTTTCCACACAATTTTGGCCATCTCAACTCTCATCACTGTATTCCGTATTTTTGCTTATATGATGATGACTAATGACTTAATTAATAAATTATAATACAAATATTCCTTACCTTAACGAAACCCTAGGATTATAATTATTTTTTCTAACAAAGTTGTTGACTTTTTTTGTAATAAAGGTTTAAATACTGTATATGAGGTAGTCAAGAGTAAATGCTGATTCTGATTCAAGTAACATAAAAAGGAAATATTCCGAATCCGACCTTTTCTGTATTGGTGAATAAATAAAATTATAACAATTTGAAGTTTAGGTCGCCAATCGATCAACCCAATATTAGAAAATGCAGGGTTGGCACAACAATTCCCGAATATTAAAAATAACACGTAATATTCGAAATTTCTAATAAGTTATGGACGTCATATACTATAGGTATGTGCCGACATGCAATAGGTAGATTTATTGATAAAACCTAAAGTAGGTACAGTCAGCCACACGTCATTGTCAATATCTCAGCCGCAAGACGTCCATTGCTGAACATAAGCAAAATACTTCCACTCATAAGGATTTCGAACTACATGGTAGCCAACGGCTTCCTGCAAGACTCACTAGACCACCACTCCATCTGGCGGAGGGCCGGCGAACAATATTCTTCCAGCTATGAGTTATGCGGTGACTTTAGTTCTTCTACAGATTTCCTCCTCCGGATTCAATCTTTAAAAAAATTCTAAGCATAGCTCTTTCAATAGCCTCTTAAGCGTATTTAAGCTTATCATCATCATTACATCACACGTCCTTTGCTGAACAAATCCCTCAAGGATGTCCACGAGGATCGGTCCTGCGCTGCCCGCACCTAGCGGCTTCCCGCGACCTTCACCAGGTCGTCGGTCCACTGTGTGGGAGGCGTGCCTGCGCTATGTCTTCTGGTGCGCGGTTGAAAATCTAATTTACTTTATTTTACTGCCATAACGGCCATCTGTTCTACGAGCTATGTGCCCCGCCCACTGCCACTTAAATTTAGCGAATCAGTGAGCTATGTCGGTTTCCTTGGTTCTCCTCATTTCTTATCATCGAGTAGGGAAACTCCGAGCATAGCTCGCTCCATCATCTTTACAAACGTCTTCCAGCTATGAGGTATGCGGTGACTCGCTTTAAACTTATGAATGAGGCCAATAATAAGCGACCACTTCTTAATAACATAGTTTATCGATCAATAGCAAGACACTTTGATGGTCGAAGACTTTTTGTCATTAGGCACTGAGAAATTTCAGACGAGATATTTCATTATTCCCAAACGCTGCCCATTTAAGTTGGATTTTTTCCGTTGTCTCTTTCTCGATGTTGGATTTGCTCAGTTGGATTATCTGTACAAGGTACACGTACTTGTAACAACTTAAAGGATTGAGCCTCAAAGTGTATCAGTATGGCAACAAGCCAGTGGCAACAAAACCAGTATAAACAGAAATGAAACTAGGCTATACAAAGCTAGGTCCATTTAAGGTCAAAGTGTTACGTATAAGCTGAACTGAAACTATGTCATACAAACTAGAAACCAGAGACCTAGACCCGCTCAAGGTCTAAGTGTTACTACTGATGTGCGGCTGACTATACTTCTATTAAATTAGAAAACAAAGTTTTTGATTTCCCCTAATTTGACATTAATTGATTTGAAATCTAATTTGACAACTTAAACATAAATACTATAATAATTTAGGAATCTTAAAGAGTAAAGTCAAAAGTCACTATTTGAGCTTGCGTGTTACATCCTCGGCTGCATCGGGACTTACCATCAGGTGAGGTGCAGCCAAACGTACTCAAATTTTTAATATAAAAAAACTGAGAAAAGGAAAACTTTAAAATTACCATATAAAAATATATCATGTTTTTTTTTTAGAAAGTACACATTCACAATCATAGAGTAATTTGAAATCACTTTTATTATTCCAGCTTATACATGAATTTAGATCCGAAATCTAGGTGACAACCCTATGAGAAACGCTCAAAACGGTCGAGGCCTTCCAAATTCAATAAGAACGGCCGCGGCCTACTCCCATTTAGACCGTTACAATTTGCCAGTTTAGTACAAGTAGGTACGTACTTAAGGTGAAAAAATCACTCGCGCCAGTAAATGTGAAAGGGTGAAATGATAGGTGATTCTGTGAAAGACGCGTTAATGAAATCGTGTAAGGACCCCTTTATGTTCCGATAATTAGTTTTGAATTAGTAGGTCAGTATAGGTTTCGATTTATTTTGATCGTTCGTCTACTCAGTGTTGGTTGAACCACTGACTCATTTTATGGTTGTCCCAATTGCGCCATAATCATACAGTGCAGTTTTAAGGGGTTGTTCAGAATTGACCCTAGAGCATTTGAAAAACACAAATGCACTCCGGGAGTGCCTAAAGAAGTGAAAACTAAATGAACACTATCATTGTACCCAGAGTCTTTAATTTCTCTTTTTTAACTGTAATGGTAATAGTGTCACGAGTTCAATGGTTTTTTCCCAACAACGCGCCTTAAGAGCGGACGCTAGCTGAGAGACATTTGGGAAATAGGTATTTAAAACAACTTTTTGCTGTTGCGCTTTGATTAAACCGCCTCTAAATACCGTGCGATGAAGACAACTGCAGATCCCGGTGAATACTTCAATTAAAAATTGCAAAATTCGAGGTTCGGCTCTCGACGATTTTCTCCTCCAAAATTAGACCTATGTTAAAGAAATTGTTCACATAGAATAATAATTAGTTGTGCTAGGCCCCTATGTTTTGTAAATATTTTTGAATCTCCACTCTAGACGTCTTTAGTGGTGATAAAAATTAGGTATTTTTCTAGCATTTTTGAAGGGTTCCAGTTGCTCAAAAAAAAAATTTATTGAAAAAAGGAAGACATAGGAGCATAGAAGAAATTAATATTTTTTTTATGTATTAAAATCATTTCTTTAGTGTTGAAAATCAATGAGAAAACTGTCGAGAACGTTTGTATGGAAAAAGCAATGCCCGCCTCCCCTCTTAAGATCAAAAATAATTTAGCAAAAAATATTTTACTCTACCCATACAAAGGTGAAAAGTGGCTTTTATGAGTAGTCCTAAATAAAATTTTGCGAACTGATTTTTCTGATATATTTCTTGTATTATATTCTAGAATCGATTCTTAATCAACGCTTAAATTTTTACTCGTGATTATTTTATCTACCTGTAAATGGGAGATGATTTTAAGACGAAGATTCTACGATTTTTTAGGGCTTTAATTGTGTAAAAAAAACGGAATAACTCGGAAAAAAAACTTAATTCGTAAAACTATTTTTGGAGTTCTCTTATATATCTGGATTGTATGTATTGTTAACAACCAATAAACACACCGTGGACACTTTATACAACGAGCCAGAAATGACATTTCAAAAATTCAAAAAAGGATTGACGGAACAAACAAAAATGGCGGCGAAATCCTATACGTTCGTCAACCAAACTGTAACCAATCTGTATCAATCTGGGTGACGAGGGGGTGAGGTTGCAATCTAGAGAGCGGCAGGGAGGGTCCATACTGTATGTTATGTGACAAAAATAATGGAAACTAGCAATAAAAACCCTCACGGAATTTGCCACATATGATACGTAGAATTTGGGATGGGGCCTTAAAGTAGGACTATGAAAACGAAAGAATAGTTAAGGTAAAGAAAGAATATAATTAAACAATGGATCCCAAATAAATTAATAAAATAAATTCTTAATCTATGTTGAATACATAAATTTTGTTGTATAAAAAATATTTACCAGTTGGTTTGGTGAAAACATAAATTTTGTTGTATAAAAATTATTTACCAGTTGGTTTGGTGAAAACATAAATTTTGTTGTATAAAAAATATTTACCAGTTGGTTTGGTGAAAACAACGTACGTCGTTCTCTCTTATGTCTATGAAGATTTCCACACGGAAAACTATACACAGCGTAAAACTAGGGGTAATTAAGAATTTACCCCAGGGCACTCTAAACACTACTCAAAAATTCTTGGAGGTTACTTTTTATAACCAAGAGACTCTTCTTAAAAATAATAGTTTAAACTGATTGCCAAAAACATTAAACCATGATTAAACTGCGCACAAAATTTAGCGTTTTTCGTTTACTCCAGCTGGTGATTCGGAAGACGATGAATCGGAAAGAATAAAGAGCTACTTCCCTCGACTGCCCTCTGGTAGGGTGGGTCAGGTCTTCGGTCCGAAGGTTGAACGTGCCCCTAGTGGTAGTTAGGATCTGCAGCAACGGCACGGCAGCCAGGAAGTACTGAAATTCCCTTAGCTGGGTTAAGCTGGTGACCTCCAGAAATACGGCGTGGGCTCCGATAACTATTACAAATAGTATCACAGTGGTTCAAATACCAAACACTTTAATTTAATATATCAGTAAATAAAACGACGGCCATTCTCGTCCGTCCAAAAAAATCTCTCCTCTCCTTGTCAAAAAAGTCACCAATATTTTCAAATTAAATTTCCATAGAGGAACAAAATCAAAAGGGAATTTCATTATGAAACGCACGAAAGGAGATCGGCTCGAAACGATAGTTTGCGTTTCAAAATACCCACAAACTCACAAAAAAAAGGCGAGAAGTCCAAAAATTTTTTGAAATTTGGACAACCCTATGGACGTTGGACAGCCCTGAAGAAGAAAAAATAAAAACTCTCTAAGTAACTAGTTAACTACAAACGTTTACTTGAAGCTGGTAGAAATTGACATTTATACACGAAGCTACACATACAAACGGCAAAAACTCCATCTAAAAGTGAACAAACTTAATAACCCCAAAAACACACTAGTGATAAAGGATCACTGTGTATTGAGCCTAAAACTAGTCACTTAAGAAAACAGGAGAAACCAAACAACTAGTAAAACATTAAAGACCAATACGGTTGACAAAAACTGAAAAAAACTTGCAAAACATTGTCGGTTACCCCAGCGAAAATATGGACAAAAGCGATAAAGGCGGATGCGTGAAAATCCGACTCACGGATAAAATTAACACCGGAAGTCTGAAACGCGTATACGCAAGAGTCTCAAGGGACAACTCTACCGAAAAATAGGCCATTTGAGGTAAGACAAGGACAAGATTAATGAAAGAAATTTGAAAAATGGAAAATTGTTATAAGACCTCAAGAAATCTAAACAATACTGCGGAATACAGAAACGTTGTCACATAAAAGTGAACAGGGTACGCCAAAAATTCAAGGAGTACCTCGCAAAGCAACGTGTAAAAATATTCCAAACAGTAACCCTTAAAGATTTTTCCCTTAAAACAACGTTAAATAATCGTGAACTAAAAGTAAGTCTGTCCCGACTTTCGATTGAAAGAAATCTAGAGTCTGGCCATTGACTACTTAAATTAAAAGTTCTCTTGGAATCGTAAGGGAATACACAGGCAAAAACAACTCATCAACACGTAAGCAATTATCCGAAAGAGGTATAATGCCAATAAGCCGGGAAAAAACGACCCGTGCGAAGAGAAGCAAAAAAATACCGTGCATACAAACAAAAAAACGTTACGTTTCAAAGAAAACTACACGATTAAATTAAGTAAGGGTCTTGAGATATTAAAACTTGAACCATAATATCCGGAAAACGGATACACCCACGAACGACAAAAAAACGGGTTCGTTAGGGAAAGATTAAAGGCAGAAAAGGGGGTAAAACATTAGTTCGGGCGCCATAAATATGTAACAAAAATAATGGATATGGGGATAAAAACCCTCACGGAATTTGCCACATATGATACGTAGAATTTGGGATGGGGCCTTAAAGTAGAACTATGAAAACGAAAGAATAGTTAAGGTAAAGAAAGGATATAAATAAACAATGGATCCCAAATAAATTAATAAAATAAATTCTTAATCTATGTTGAATACATAAATTTTGTTGTATAAAAAATATTTACCAGTTGGTTTGGTGAAAACATAAATTTTGTTGTATAAAAATTATTTACCAGTTGGTTTGGTGAAAACATAAATTTTGTTGTATAAAAAATATTTACCAGTTGGTTTGGTGAAAACAACGTACGTCGTTCTCTCTTATGTCTATGAAGATTTCCACACGGAAAACTATACACAGCGTAAAACTAGGGGTAATTAAGAATTTACCCCAGGGCACTCTAAACACTACTCAAAAATTCTTGGAGGTTACTTTTTATAACCAAGAGACTCTTCTTAAAAATAATAGTTTAAACTGATTGCCAAAAACATTAAACCATGATTAAACTGCGCACAAAATTTAGCGTTTTTCGTTTACTCCAGCTGGTGATTCGGAAGACGATGAATCGGAAAGAATAAAGAGCTACTTCCCTCGACTGCCCTCTGGTAGGGTGGGTCAGGTCTTCGGTCCGAAGGTTGAACGTGCCCCTAGTGGTAGTTAGGATCTGCAGCAACGGCACGGCAGCCAGGAAGTACTGAAATTCCCTTAGCTGGGTTAAGCTGGTGACCTCCAGAAATACGGCGTGGGCTCCGATAACTATTACAAATAGTATCACAGTGGTTCAAATACCAACCACTTTAATTTAATATATCAGTAAATAAAACGACGGCCATTCTCGTCCGTCCAAAAAAATCTCTCCTCTCCTTGTCAAAAAAGTCACCAATATTTTCAAATTAAATTTCCATAGAGGAACAAAATCAAAAGAGAATTTCATTATGAAACGCACGAAAGGAGATCGGCTCGAAACGATAGTTTGCGTTTCAGTTAGTACTAATATATATACTGTGCCATTAACGTCCCCACTGCTGGGGCACGGGTCTCTTCCCAAACTCAGGAAGGTTCATACTCCACACACGTGGCCCCAAGAGGCCCCAAGTCCGGGTTGATGGAGGCTGCAGGGCTGGTGACGAACCCCACTTAACGAAAAATTTGACGTTTAAAAGAGTGAATCGTTATATCAAGTTACGTTATACACAGTGTGCACTGTATTAATGTTGATAGATTTTAATAATTTTTCTTTTCCTTTTTTGCTCTTTTAAATTGTAAAATTTTTAAAATATATTGTCTTTCTATGTGTGACAGTAACAAATAACCGTGGTGTTTATCTATCCATCTATCTATTAAAATTATTTTCTTTACAAAAGTCAGTTGCATTAAAAATATACCTTTTTAAGGTTCCGTACCTCTTGTGTGCCTACGCTACGTTTTCCGGTGCGCGGTCGCCACTCGAGATCTTTACTGCCCCATCGGCCATCTGTTCTACGAGCTATGTGCCCTGCCCACTGCCACTTCAGTTTAGCGATTCTGTGAGCTATGTCGGTTACTTTAGTTCTCCTGCGGATCTCCTCGTTACTGTTTCGATCACGCAAGGTTTTTTTATAACTATACAGTATGTAAAAATTGGGGGTTCTACTCATCATACTAGACAACTCTCTCCAAGGAACCCATAGTCATTTCTCATTAAAAAATTTGGACACTCTATACTAAAATGCACAAAATTGGTCGATCAGCTGCTCAATTTTTATGAAGAGTATTTTTTTGCGATTTTAGCAGTCGTAGAACAAAAAATGTTCAGTGTGATAAGTAGAAGCACCAGTTAACGGGACCTACATCAATTTTGTTACATCCTTTACATATGATCAGATAATTGCTTCCTCTTATTATCCTTTTTTTTTAAACCACATTTGATAAACCCTTGGCATCATCTCACCTGATGGTAAGTGACGATGATGCTGAAGATGGAATCGGGATTACCAAGATTCACCCCAACTCAATGGAGATCTGGCTATTTTATCTTCAAGCCGGAACACATCAATGATGTTAAAACTTATGTTTGGCGGCAAGATTTAGATAATATGATGGTAGCTAGCCAGGCGGGCTATGAAAACGCCCTACCACCGACTAAACCGAATCTTACAAAGTTGACCCCGCCGAAAATCGAACCCACGACCTCCTGGTGTAAAGAGAATGGACTGACCATTACGCCACGGAGGCGGTTAAACGACAAGAAGGTCAGTGGCCACATTTCCTCAACAAATTGTTTGAAAAAACCGACCCGCAGAAGGTTGATATCGCCACAACACAATCCCCTAATCCAAGTTCTTACAAAACAAGGTTTCATACTAGCCTGGAAGCAACAGATAGTCCCACAATGACCCATTGTGTGTCGCCTCATTGTCAAGGGAAAACCGCCCGTATTGTTGTGGGTTATCGGCGAAAACACCCAAATAAATAATGCCGCAAATGACAGTTTAGATATAAACATAAATAATGGCGGCGCGGCGTATGAAAAGAAGGCTCGTTCCCTAGCGCCCCAAAACTATTGTTCTAAAAATAAAATTGCCCATACATTGACTTTTAGGTCGCTGTTAAGCGGCAAATAATAGATTTTATTATGAAACCAGCTTTTGCCCGCGGCTTCGCCCACATGGATTTTAATGACTGTCTTTGAGGGTTAGTGGTGAGTGAGCCGCAAGCGGCTCGTGAGCGTGGACATGAGTTTTATCCACATCCCTCAGAACCTACATCACGCTATTCTGTTTAGCAGTCTATGTCACTTCCCACCCTCTTAACCAATCATATACAAAAAAAACACTTTAATCCGTTGCTCCGTTGCGACGCCGACGTGCAGGAGCGTGGAAATAAGTTTTCACCGGATCCCTGGGGAACTACGACAGGATATGCTAATTAGAAAATTATGTCATTTCCCATCCCCTTAACCATCTCTGTGCAAAAAATCACAACATCCATTATTACGTTGCAATGTTGAAGAAATTATCAAAAAAAGAGTATTTTTTAGGTTCCCTCTAAAGAAACTGCGTAGAACTATGCTTTTTCCACGAGATAAAATATGACCTATGTCCTTCTCAGTGACACAGGCTACTTGCATGCCAAATTTCATCAAGATTGGTTGAGGCGTTGAAGCGGGAAAAGGTAACAAACAAACACATTTTCTCATTTATATTTATCGTAGTTTATTTAAACATAACTATACGAAGGCTTTAATTATTTTTATCCTTTTTATATTAGTACATCGAAAACTAATAACAAACATCGGCATGTATCTGTCGCAGTCATCTGGTTGAATATGATATTTAATTGAATGACTAGCGCGTTCATTGAATGATGACATTTAATTGAATGACTAGGCCGAACATTGATTGAACAAGCGTCACTCAACGTCCAACTAGTAAGCGGATTGTAACATAGCCCTTTGAACAGAGCGGACGTAAAATCAGTCAGGTGATTGAAATTTAGTTCATAGTTATTGTTTAGTTTATATATGAGAATTAGGGCTTTGTAACTTGTGTTCTTGTTCACATTGTGAACGTAAAATTCAATACAACGAAAAGAAAGTAGGCAAAAATTAGATGTTTCTAAAAAAAGTATAAATGAGCGAGCGAAGCGAGCGATATTAGGTTCGATCAGGTTTGGTTGATTATACAGTAAAAGAGCCGAACCGAAGCTTTCCGAAGTGCATAAAAAAGCCAAATTCCAAACAACTTTAGCCATTAGCAGAATTGTTAGAAAAAAGTTACAAGCGTCGCACAGTGGACACGCGAAATTCACTCTTACGCCGTACTTGGCGTTAAAGCCAAGTATTCATTAGTTGACAACAATTACTGTGGATCCTGTATCAAAATTTCAGAAAGACGCGGGAGGTTGAGAATTTGGAAACGGCGCCACCGGTGGCGACGTATTGCTGAGGACTCGCACCCCGCAAGGAGCAAGCATTCTTCATTAACTTTAGTTTGCTAATGGGAGCAAACCATTACCACAATTGACCGAACATCATAAAGACGCTACGGACCGGAGCAGCGATTGACGACGAGACAGGCGCTGTATCACAATCAAAGCAACGAAACCATTGATCTTTTGCGGGAAAAGTTTCCGGACCGTGTTATCTCTCGAAGAGGTGATCACAATTGGTCACTGAGATCTTGTGATTTAACACCTTGCGACTTCTTCCCTTGGGGCCACGTGAAAGAGAAGGTCTACGCCAACAGCCCAGCGTCGATTCAAGACCTCAAATATGGAATTCGTGAGGCTATCGAGAACATAGGGCAGCCACTTTGCGATTTGGTTATGGAAAATTTCATGAAAAGGATATTGTCCTGTAAGCGTGGTCGTGGTGGTCATTTGCCTGATGTTATTTTCCACTATTAACGGCATACCTTCTTCTTTATATAGAAATAAACATCCGATCATTTATATTAAAAAATGGCATTTTTCTTTGAATATCAAAATAACACCTCTTATTGGAAAACCCTTTATTAGACATGAAGATGTCCAAACAAGTGAGAGGAGATAAATGATGTTTCGTCGTGGAATCTACCAAACCAGCTAAGTACATAGCTTATACCGATTGATGAGCTGAATTTAATGTAGACATCTTTGACTTGAATTCAGTGCAGTGTACCCACACTATTAAAATTACTTGGTGTTAATAATAAATTAATTAATTGCATAAAATAGACATTTGTTCAGCTCAGGCAATATTTCTATGTCTAGTCTAACACCTACTTGTCTAGTCGTTCAGAACACTACTTTTACATTTATAGGTACTAGTGGGTAAATATCAAACGTATTATACGTATTGGTTAAATCCATTTGCATTACGTATTCTGGTTCTTTCTGAATCTGGTAACAGAATAAACGAATCTGAGTACAGGAAGCACCGAGCTTCGTCGATTAATACCAATGTATAAAGTTAAATCCCGTTTGTACTACATGTCTTATTTTCTCTCTGGAGTTGGTATCTAAACTCCACAATTGAAATGTTTTGTTTTGAATTATCTGAGAAAAGGGAAATCTGAACTTTGTTGAATAATGCTTTGCATAATAACTACGAAAAACCACTATTTTAAAAAGGGGCACAAAGAATCATATGTAAGGTGATATTTTGTATTTATAGAACCCAGCCCAGATACCTCTCTGTACAATGAATTGAGTACACCTTTTGATCATTGCCTAAATTAATTACATTAATTTAAATAATTATTCCTTTGAACAAAGTATTATATGGTTACACTTGATGATATTAATAATTAAGTACTAATGCAATAAACGGACATCAAGTTTATAATAAAACGATTTACTCGCTTTATTTTTCTCAAAACCTACTTATTTCGCTTAGGGAAATAGCCCTTACAAATAAGAGAACCATCCACCTTAAATAAATTAGTCAGGAGATCCCTGCGACCAAAGTTTCCATTGCGTGGGCTTTAAAAAAGTCGCTAACTATAGGCAGCATCAATTATCTGCTGTCATACTTCAAATGTTATCCACGTGACGAATTTTATCCAATATATCTTGTTATGAGAACCTTGTTAATTATCCTATCCTGGGGTATAGCTAATTCAGCAATCTCCCGCAAATTACCCAAAAGAAATCAACTTAATCCCAAGTTGTAAAGTTAAAATTGGAACCTGATGCAATTTGCGAAAGTATTTCAATGAAACACATTATGAACTGTTCACAATATTCAATCGACTCATGTTATATCTTTTATATTTCCAAGGACCGAATAACAAATTAAAAAGTTTGTCTGAAAACAAAAATTGGTAAACAAGCTATGATTTTGTTAGGGTTCCGTACACCCAAAGGGTGACCAACGGGACCCTAAAGCCTCCACGCTCCATCCGTCCGTCCGTCGTTCCATCTGTCTGTCAGCTGGCTGTATTTCATGAACACAGTGTAGAAAAAAGCAATAAATCAAAAAATTAAAAAAACTGAAAAGTTTTATCAAAGTTAATATTAGAGCTACTTGTACTTTTGATTTATCTCTATCGTAAAAACAATGATAAATACAAGAACAAAACTTGTGTGATTGTAGTACGTATCCCGAAGTGAAACAAAAATAATAAAAACTGGCTAAGTGTGAGACGTCCTCGCGCCAAGGAGTCCGAACTGAATTTAAAAAAGACGTGCGGCCCTCGGGGACTGACGCGGTAAAGTTATTATTGCATAGCATTTTTTATCAACTTAGGCAATTATAATTATTTATTAATTTTTTATTTAAGTATTTACCAGTACCATATAGTCCTTGGGGCGCGGGATGTTTATGTAATAAATTAACACTAAGAAAGTTCATAATTCATAATTCATTTATTTGCTTTGTACAGGGTAAAGATACAAAAAATGCAAGATAACATAGCACAAAAAATCTCCTGGTACAATTATTAAAATAGCATGCAAACATAAATAAGGTTAATACAGTTATAATTTTACTTGGCTACACTACATATGCAAGTCAATAGGTACATCTTATTATTCATTTATATTATTAAATTACATTTCCGAATTATATCACATGTCAAAGTTATAATAATTAGTCGTTAAATTTTCCGTCATGAAATTCCTTAACGCTATAAAAAATATGCTCTAATAACCAGTTAAATAGCCTCTTCTTAAACAGATTTATGGGCAGAATAATTATATTATGTGGTACTTTATTATAAGTTTTGATGCACATATTGAAGCAATTAATTTGGTATAAGGTTGTCCGTGGATAATGATCTAGAACCAGCCTGTCTGGGTGTCTCGTGTTACGAGGGTAAATATCTTTGGCAGTTTTAATCAGCTTATTGTTCTGTTTCACGAAAACACACACATCGTATATATACATACTAGGCAAAGTTAAAAGCTTTAACTTAGAGAATAGTGGTTTGCATGAGTCGAAAGGATAGGCACTGCACATTGCTCGAATACACTTTTTTTGTGCAATGAAAACCCTATTCGCCAATGAACAGTTCCCCCACAACAATAGACCATATCTTGATATAGAGCATACACACCCGTGATACGCCATCAAAGTAGTTTGTAGTGACGAAACCTTAGTCAATTTGCCTAAAACATATACAAAACTGTTAATTCGACCACAAATATTATTAACTTGTGCATTCTAATTAAAAAACTTATTGATAGTCAAGCCTTGAAACATTACCTCTTCAGCTTCTATCAAAGATTATTCTGCATATTTTATGTCCAAAGTAATTTGATTGCGATGTCTTGTAGAGAAATTTACATATTTAGTCTTAGTCAAATTTACAATTAAATTATTATTAGATAGCTAATTCAAAATATTTTTTACAGTTTCATTTATTTCATAATCAAATAATTCAATGTCATTTACTTTAGATGTCACAATAACAGATATGTCATCAGCAAAGAGAATGCATTCATATTTAGTCACTTCAGGCAGATTATTAATATAAAGTAAGAAAAGTAGTGGACCAAGTACACTACCTTGTAGTACACCCTTCCTGTTATATTTGAAAACTGACCTGTATGTAGTCATTACTTTATCACCATCTTGATTGCTGATTTCAACACATTGTTTTCTATTTTGTAAGTATGAACGAATCCAATCCAGTATCGGGCCTCTTATGCCATACTTTTCTAGTTTTTATAATAATATATTGTGATCTACATAGTCAAATGCTTTTGACATGTCAAAAACAGAACAGATGACAGCACCTTACTGTCAATATTTTTTATGTTTGTTTACTAAATTATATATGGCAAGCTTAGTAGTTTTTCCTTTTTGGAACCCATAATGTTTTGGTCTTATGATACCAAATTTGTTACAAAAATCTACTAATCTCTTAAACATACATTTCTCAAATATCTTGGAGATAACTGAAATTAGTGGTACCGGTCGATAATTGTCAATGATTTCTCGCTCCCCCTTTTTAAAGAGAGGTTTTATAATAGAAGCCTTCAGCTTGTCTGGGAAAGTACCGGTCTCAAATGACAAATTAATTAAATGTGTCAATACAGGTGCTAGATCATCTTTACATGTTTTAATTATTTTGGTGCATTTTTCATTTGGACCTGTGGCATTTTGGCAATTTTTTAATGACATAATAATATTTGTAACTTCAGCTACGGAAAGAGGAAACATAAACAAAGAAGATGTCAAATTATGATTATATGTTATTTTTAAGTTAAATTTGTTACTAATAATGTCAATAAAATTGTCATTGAATGTATTGGCAATGTCAACAGGGTTATTAATTATATTATGATCAATTTTGATTTCATTAATATTTTGACATAAATATTTATTCTCTGTCACCTCCTTTATGACAGTCAAGGAAGCCTTACTTAGAGTTTTACTATTATAATGTATCTTGTGTTACAATTTTTTTGGGCAGCACTTACACACCTTCTGAATATTTTTGTGTACGTGTTATAGTTGTTTTTGTGATCAATAGATTTGTGTTTATAGTAGTGAAATCTTAAGTGGCGTTTCGTTTTACTGCACACTTTTAAACCTTTCGTTATCCATTTTGGGCTCTTAATTGTATTTGTTATTTTAGTTTTTATGTTCGGAAAACAAAGTTGGTTAAAAAGGCAGATCGTGTTATAAAACAAATCAAATGCTTTGTTGAAATCTGATTGCTCATAAATGTCACTAAATGGAATGCTAATTATACAGTGTCTGAATTTACGGATATTGTCTTCACTATAATCTTTTCTGTAAATAAACCAATATTAAGGTGCCTCTATTTTAGTTTTTACTTTAAAACTAATAATTTTAACAGTGTTGTGGTCGGACATATGTAAATGCAACAGTTCTGAAGTAATCTCTTAACATTACTCAAAATATGATCAATACACGATGACTTCCTAGTTGGTTCATTTATATGCAATATAAAATTGTAATTCTTACATAAATCACGCAGATGATTAGTAGTGTTATTCATTTCCATTGTGTTAATGTTCAAATCCCCTGTCAGAATTATTTTATGTTTTTTTATATTTCCGTGATAAGTCATAAAAAACAGCTTCTAATTTATGCAGAAATAGTGAAACCATATTTTTTTAGGAATGCGATACAGACACAATAGAATTAAGTTGTATGCTGCAATCTCTATTCTGCAGCATTCAAAATACCTTTCTGCAACATACATTTTGAAAAAATAAATTTCCCTATAATTTAACCCTTTTTTAACAAAAATACAAGTTCCTCCCGATTTTGATTTCCTACTGTAACTAGTTGCCATTTCAAAACCATGTAATTTAATATTCTTATTATCACCTAATTTAATGTGAGTTTCTGAAAGGCGTATAACATCAAACTCTATATTTTTATCTTTTAATTCTGATAAACTAATCTCAAGAAATTCTTTTTAGATCGTAAGCTATCGATGGTTTGATGCATCACTTTAAACTGTTTATTCTTTTCCTTTTGAGGGACGAAGAAAGTCTTCCCTGGGGGGGAGCTATGATTTTTCAATGATTTATTTTTATTTATAACAGAAAAGTAATCAAGAATAGTATTGTTTTTTGCTGTAAGCAATTTTTTGAAATATTTGTAGGAGAATAGTTTATCTTTTCTGAACTATTATTTCTCTTTTCCATACGACTGAGTAGATAGGGAATTGTGTACTATCGTAATGTTTTTTACATCTTTCATCTTTTTTGTAATGATTTGGGATGGGCACGTGAAATTTTCTTGAAATTCAGGTACTTTCTATTGTCATCCATAGAGTCAATGAGCATATTTATTTCAAAACACATTTTTTTCTTATAAATTTTGTCATTACTGCTTAAGTCACTTATACCTAAATATTTACAGTTCTGAAAGTTGTTACAAAGTAGTTTCAAATCATGATTTAATTTTTTTTCACATAGATTTGTATTTTCAAGAACGCTCATTACAATGACAGTGTTTTTGATGTGTAACATCTTTGCTCTCGCTTTCCTGCAATTTGTGGGAGTGATTTCGTGAAATGGGACGAAAATGTGTAACATGGGACGGAAATGTGTAACAGGAAGTCGCGAAAGCGCGGAATTCTACTTTACGAGAGTCCGACTCGCACTTGGTCGGTTTTTTTCGTTACTGTCAGATCCGCCACCCAGGTACAATATCGTCATCAAATCTAACTAACCTAAAGTATTTTGTCACATGTTACACATCATATGCGAGTACTGTAGGTCTCGCTCGAATTTTTTTAATGAGATTTCAGGGAATAGCTAAGTTCAGCAAATAATTTCGTTGGGTTAATGTCGTTTTCCCCTACGCATATTATAAACTTATCCGTGTTATTTACTTTTCCAATATGAGAGAATTTCAGTATTTCTTCAGCAGGAGCCTTAGGTTTTACAAATGATGAGATCTTGTACACTTCATATGCGGTACCTTGGCGCGAATTCATCAGATCAGTTGCTAAACCAATGCACCGATTGCCTCTCAATATGTGAATTGTTTTTTCTTGGATTTCACCAGTAGCTCCCTCTGTGAGGAGCGAAGTGGAACTAATTAGATCGGTTCCTTGGTTCGATGTCGCGACCTTTGTGGTTATCGGTGAGTTCCTTTGAATGTCGATAGGTTTAAATAAGTTTCCACCTCTACTCTTAGATGGCATTTTATTTTCAGTAACATCTAATATGTTGGCTTTATTACTGTTAATAACACTGATGTTCGTCTTATCTGTAGTTATTTTTTTAGCTGCAGTAAGTGGTGCTGTGCTCGCTGAACTTGCCAAGGGTGAAGACGTTGACGAGTCGTTTTTCAAATATTGAGTCGGCATGGTTTTGTTACGTTTTGTGCGTTTTTTCTTTTTTCTCCCAGTACTACAAATTATACATGTTTTAGTAAGCTGTAAAATTTACTTTTGTACTTGTTAATTTCTCCCTTTAATCGATAATTTTCAGCCCACATGTTCTCTATTTCATTCTCCGCAGATTCAAGTTGTACTTCAAGTAAGGACACTTTTTCTCTGAGTTCTTTCAATTCACTATTAATAATCATTGTGCTTAGCTCTGGACAGCTTCTTTTCAAATTGCTAGAATCTCTATTCACTATAGATGTGCTGCTGTCATCCTCGCTGTCGGACTCTAATAAGCATGATAATGACTCAAAATATTTTTTTGTTTCAACAGTTACTTTTACTTTTTTTTACGTTCAGTGTTACAGTCCTTTAAATCTCTACCAGGCAATTCGTGTTTTCAAAAGATTTGTTGTTTGTTTTCGTGTGATGAATTATTTTTGATGTGTAACATCTTTGCTCTCGCTTTCCTGCAATTTGTGGGAGTGATTTCGTGAAATGGGACGGAAATGTGTAACATGGGACGGAAATGTGTAACAGGAAGTCGCGAAAGCGCGGAATTCTACTTTACGAGAGACCGACTCGCACTTGGTCGGTTTTTTTCGTTACTGTCAGATCCGCCACCCAGGTACAATATCGTCATCAAATCTAACTAACCTAAAGTATTTTGTCACATGTTACACATTACGAGTACTGTAGGTCTCGCTCGAATTTTTCTGTCTGGACCTTAGGAGCATTTTTATGTTTCTGGGCCTCTTTCATATTATGTTTCATGATCAATGGTGTGCTAGATTTTTTGATGCATTTGACACATCTCCATTTTGTTCGTTTTGCAAGTTCCATAAGGTTATAACGCTGACTTGATACGTTGGAGCAGTCGTCAATACATAAAATTTCTTTACATATATTGCACACCAAGTAATCGTTTCGTTTGCATATTTTTTTACATGTTCCACAATTTAGGCCCTTTGGTGGCATTTTTATAAATTATTTAAATTAATGACTACGAAACACAAAAACGAAATAATTAAAACAGCGCCCTCTAAGTGGAACCACTGGAACCCGGTAACGATAACCTTGGCTTCGACTTTTGGTTAGAGTGCACTCGCCTTCATCAATCGCCATCATCAATCGCCATCGCCATCATCATCATCATCATCATGATGGAAGATGGCACTGTAAGTTTTTTAGAACTCAATTTATATATTTTTTTTGGGTGTCAGGTTTTATTTTCGTTACGAATTTTCTTGATTCGGTCCCCTCAAAGCCCGCGATAAAAGCTATACTTACAATAGCTTAAAATTGGCAAAGTTAATTTTAGAGGTATTTTTGATTTAGCTCTATAGTAAAAAATAACGATAAATATAAGCATGAAACTTTTTAATTGTAGTACTTATCCCAAAATTATTAAAAACTGGCTAAGTGTGAGTCGTTCTCGCGCCAAGGAGTCCGAACTGAATTTAAAAAAAAAACATTTTCTGCCGGGCGCGTAGATGTCTTATGTTTGTAATGTGAATAGATATCATTGTCATAGTTGTGTGGAGAGGTGTACCTAGTGTTACGGAACCCTTAAAGCGCAAGTCGTACTTGACTGGTTTTTTAAAATGTTTACAAGAGAAACAAGTAGGTACCTATTCAATGTAAGTCTGAGTTTCGAAGAAATAGTTATTATTTTTTATGCAAGGTTGCAAAAGTTGCTATTTGGCCCGAGTTGCCTCTATTGAAAACTGAGCAAGCGAAGGGTTCTAGGAATAGATTCAAAGATAGAATCCTGAGCGTAGCGAGCGTTTCAAAAGAACGAGACGCAAAATAACTTTGCTGCCGAGGAAAATTGCTAGATGCAAGAAAAACAACTTACAGAAAAACCCTTTCCACGCTAGCGGATAAAAGGAAATTTTGCGCGCTAAGATGAATTGACAAACAAAACATTTCCAAGCGTTTGAGGTGAAAAACATTTTATTCTTTATAATTATAAAACTAAACTATTTTCAGTTTAAAAAGTTATGAAAATTAAAGTGTCTTTGACGGGCGGACAGACAGATTGTTATAAAAACGTCGGTGACTCAACGGTGACAACACTGATCTGACAACCGGTGTCGAGTTTGAATCCAGGGAGCGACAATGTAAGCAGTAAGCACCTAATACTTACCGATGTTTTTAAGCAGAGTTCCAAAACAGAGGAAGTTCTCAATTTGACTGTATGTTTTTGGGGTGAAAACGGGACCTTATTACCATTTATTACTAAGACTTCGCTGTCCGTCCGTCTGTCACCAGGCTGTATTTCATGAACCGTGATAGCTAGACAGTTGAAATTTTCACAGATGATGTATTTCTGTTGCCGCTATAACAACAAAACCTAAAAATTTTAAAAAGTAAAAGTCTCCATACAAAAAAACCTGTTTTTTTGTGAAGAAACCAGCGCCATCTAGTATGATGGTACGGAACCCTTTGTGCGCAGTTCTGACTGGCACATTACCGATTTTTTTTGTTTAATGCGTTGTACTATAAGGAAAATTTGTATGAGTCGCTTTTTTAACTCGATATCTTCGCAGATTGTGAACCAATTGTCATAATTCTTTTTTATTCGAAAGAGTATGCTGCTAAGTTGGTTTCATATGAATTTTATCAAAATCGTTGAAGCACTTTTTTTATAAATTAACAAAAACCAAAAATATTAATGTTAAATTGTACGAAGTTGTTGCGATGGAAGTTGGTTTTTTCAACATATTCAGTGTTTCCAATTATTTCCAAACTGATTGTTTTAACGGTTAAAGTAAAGGCGAGTTATTGATTGGAACAGTTGTCTCTGTCTTTTTCTTTACGTGTAAAGAGTATAAAGAAAATAACCACACTAGCGCTTTTTCAATGGTTTTTCGTTTCAATCAAAAACTACAATAAAGTATAAAAAATAATAACATTACTCACTTTGTATTAACATAACAAGTATTGTTGTATATTTTTTTTAATTTATACTTTAAAATATTAGTCACAACTAGAGTTGAAAATAACGGGATCTTTGGGATTTTTTTTCTATCGAGCCAAAACTGCTCAATCGTGTTTCTAATAGCTTTTGGCTTTAAGGAATATTATCAACAATAAGGGTTTTTTTTCCACCTTGAGTGTTCTATCGTTTAGGAGTAAATGACGTCAACGATAACCAAAATCTGTATCAAAATTACCGCCTTATCAGTAAGTTAGTGATAAGACTAAGAGATAAAGAGAAAGAGAGTAGACACACACACGTACACGTACGTATTTACTTAAACGTTATCTAATTTATATGCGTTTCTAATCTCCATATAGATTTGCAATCAAGGTATTTTTATACAGGATGTAAGAAAATTGGTGTAGGATCCCTTAATTGATGGTTTTACTCATCATACTGAACAACTTTCCCCAAGGAACGCATAGTCAATTCCAAAAAAAATTGGACCCACCATACAAATATGCACAAAATTGGTCGATCAGCTGATCGATTGAATAGTTATTTTGTTTACGATTTCAGCAAAGTCATAGAAAAAAAGTTGTTTAGGATGATAACGAATGGAAGCCTCAGTTAACGGGTCCCAAGCCAATTCAGTGGCACCCTGTATAAGCTCACCTAGTTGGTATATCTACTTCAATTAGCATTCAGTGTCGAGGTACATGACCATTCAGGCCTATCGAGGTACCCGTACACTCATTCAGGTCAGAAAGGACTACTTGGACCTCATGGGCATTCATGGGTTTCTGTTAGCGCGATTAAAAGGTTTTATCTCAAAAATCCTTGGAAATTTGAGCATTATTTTGACAACCTTCTTCGAGATAAATCGAAATTTCTGTACTGTTTTAGTTTACATTGCCTCTTTGGCGTAATGTTTAGTCCATTCGCTTCACACCAGGAGGTCGCGGGTTCGATTCCCGGCGGTGTCAACTTTGTAAGACTCGGTTTGGTTGGCGGTAGGGCATTTTCATAGCCGACCTGGCTAGCTACCACCATCTTATCTAAGTCTTGCTACCAAACGTCAGTGTGTTAACAGCATTGTTGATGTGTTTCGGTTTGATGATAAGGTAGCCAGTTCCCCATTGCGTTAGGGAATCTTGGTAAGACCGCTTCCATCTTCGGTATCATCGTCACTTACCATCAGGCGAGATGATGGCAAGGGCTTATCAGTTGTGGATAAAAAAAAAATGGCCAAATACATGCGAGCAGCGGCCGGCAAAAGTTGTATGAAAATTCATATCTGTCGTGTTTTAGTGGCCAAATAAATTATTTTGTAAAGTCTTATATTCTATCGTATAATTAAAAATTGAACGATCTTTTACTACGAAGCATGGCAACCAAGGAGGAAACTTATCAAAGGGTTTATTTAAATTTCGACCTGGCTTGCAAATAGAAAACTGTTTGTTGAGTAAAAACAAAATTAAAAATTTTGAAAACGGTTAAAATTGTAAAAGCATAAAATATTAAAAAAACCACGACTTAAAGAATTAATGTAACTAGAGATAACAAACTTAAAAAGCTTTTTTAAGTAAATTTGATCTATCGCAGAGTCGGACATATGAACAACAGTGTATCAGTTTTCATAGCACTTCCCTACGTACCTATTTGGTTCTCAAAGATGAAGATGTGGCAATAACATATTCAACTCCCAATGAACTTGATAAAAAACAAAAGAAAATCCGCCCGGGGCTGCCATTAAATGAACTATAGTTTTGTTGTTTTATAGTAACGTGAATAATTTGGAGATATTTTATTGCTATACTTCACATAGATATAAGCTATACTTATTTATCATAATATCAGCCAAAAATCGTCCACTGCTGGACAAAGGCCTTCCCCAAGGATTCCCACGACGACCGGTCCTGCGCTGCCCGCATCCGTCGGCTTCCCGCGATCTTCACCAGTTCGTCGGTCCACCGCGTGAGAGGCCTGCCTACGCTATGTTTTCCGGTGCGCGGTCGCCACTCGAGAACTTTACTGCCCCATCGGCCATCTGTTCTACGAGCTATGTGCTCTTATTTATATTTATGTTGAAATTTAAAATAGTGATGGCAGCCCCCGACGGATTTTCTTGGGTTTTTATTCAATTTTTAGTGTATTTAGTTTAGTTTTTATACAACTACAGCGCCACCTAGTGAGTACTACCTTAAAACCTATGTAATAGTCCTCATTAATCAACCACAAACCCATTATTGAAAACGGCATCAAAATCGGAAATGTAGTTTTGGTTTTGCACCAACAAATGTTTACTGCAGCACCCCCTGGTGAGTTTTCATCGTAACACATATATAAGAACATGCACCAATCAAACCAGAACCCATAATTGAAAACCGCATCATAATTGGACTAGTAGTTTTGGAGATAAAGGCAACATTGGTTTGTACAAACAAATGTTTATTGCATCACCCCCTGGTGAGTTGTCACCGTAACACCTATAATCTAAGAACATGCACCAATCAAATCCAAACCCATCACTAAAAACCACATCAAAATCGGACTCTTAGTTTTAGAGATAAATGACAATTAACGCTTATACCGAAATTATTGTTACTTAGTTTTAATTTCCGCGCATTATTTGAGAAAAGTACTATTACGCCTTCGTCCATTAATACCTCTTTTGCTGGCCGCTGCAATCCTACTAATATTATAAAACGCCAAAGTTTGTATGTATGTATGTATGGGTGTTTGTTACCCTTTACACAAAAACTACTGAACGTGTCTAGATGAAATTTGGTAGGTAGACAGATTAGGACCTGGATTAACATATAGGCCACTTTTTTCCACTGCACTTTTAGCACTGCGCACCCTCGGAGACAGTCATAGAAACGATGTCCACGCGGGCGGAGCTGCGGGCATCAATTAGTGTACAAAACGTTTTGTTTGCTGTAAGGGCTATTGAGTTAAAGAAAAACTCGGCACAAGTATTGCTTAAATTCTAGATAGCATTTTTCGTTACTTCAGTGTGAATATTTTCTGCTAAATAGGGAAGACAATTAATGCTAGTGATCAGATTTACTTTTTATCATCTGTCAAAAACGAAATTTTGTTATAAAACTTTTTGAAATACCTAGGCGTGACGTCATAGTTTTGCAGCGTCATTTATGTACCCATTTTGTGATTTTGGTGAAATAAAAATCGAAGACTTGATGGAAAACAAAACGAGTAAGGTTTTCCGAAGTTTAAGTAGGATCAAGAGTTCATAATTTATTTCTGATGCTGTCGTCATGACCGATGACCTGGTGAAGGTCGCGGGAAGCCGTGGGATGCGGGCAGCGCAGAACCGGTCGTAGTAGTGGAGATCCTTAGGGGAGGCCTATGTCCAGCGTGGACTTCCTTCGGCTGATATGATGATGATGATGATTTATCCTTGTCGATGCCATGTCCAACAGTGGACGTCCTTCGGCTGATGTGATGATGATGATGATTGGCTTTACTGTTACTTTTTTCTAACTTTCACGTGCTGTTAGACGGTTTGGTAATTATAAACTTTATATATAAAAACGAAATTATGTTGTTTGGTAAGCGCATAACTTGATAACGGCTAGACCGATTTCGCTAATTTTCAATTAGAAATGTTTGTAATAGTCCGAATAAGGTTTTCAGGAATAATAATTTTCGAAACACCTAAAAACTTTTGGGAACAAGCTTTTAATATCGCATTGTCACGCGATATACATATTATGAATACAAAATGTCAGCTCAATCGGAAACAGGGAAGTGGGTCAAAATCAACTTGTAAGATTTCACCCGAACAAACATACATACATTGCAAGTTAAACAAAAGCTTTTAAAATAACAGGCAACCACGCTCCCTCAACATTCACGGGGGCAAAGCTGCGGGCAACAATAATATAAAATCATAGTACTTACACCAACTATCATCTCCTCAGTAAGTTTTGTTTGGCCGCCTCCGTGGCGTAATGGTTAGTCCGTTCGCTTCACACCAGGAGGTCGAGGGTTCGATTCCCGGCGGGGTCCACTTTGTAAGACTCGGTTTTGTTGGTGGTAGGGCATTTTCATAGCCCGCCTGGCTAGCCATCACCATCTTATCTAAGTCTTGCCGCCAAACGTCAGTGTTAACATCGTTGATGTGTTTCGACTTGTTAATAAGACAGCCAGATCCCCATTGGGTTGGGTAATCTTGGTAAGCCCGCTTACATCTTCAGCATCATCGTCTTGCCATCATGATATGATGCCAAGGGCTTATCAATTGTGGATAAAAAAGTATATTAACTATTTTAATTGTTATCAAATCTTGTTTTAAATGTTTACCTACCTGTGGGATAATCATCCTACTAATATTTTAAATGTGAAAGTTTGTAATGTATGGATGTATGTTTGTTAATCTTTCACGTTTCAATCACTGGACGGATCGGGATGAAACTTAGCACACATATAGGTTAATTCCCGGAATTGGACATAGCTCCGGGAAAACGTCTTACTCCCAGAGGAAAATCGAAAACAACGCGGGTGTAGCCGCCTCGTAGGGCAGACGGCTAGTAGCATATGTTTTCATCCGTATAATAAGCAAATAGACGAACATACGAAACAGCTAAAGTTCGTTCGCTGAACTATAACTGCACCTTTGATAAATGCCGCTCGCGGCTGCCGCTGATGCTATTATAACTTATAACATCGTCGGCGGCGGCTCCGCGATTTAACTCAGGGCGGCCTCTTTGTCGCTGCCGTTTGACGCAAGCCGCATTTATGAGAGGTGCAGCTGATTCATCGAACGGAATACAATAGGTAGGTAAGTAGATAAGCGATGACGTTGGTTATGCAAGCAAATACGTAAGAACGTATCCAACATTAATTTGCTTTAGGAAATTAACGCAGATACGCCTACCAACTGTTATATATATAAGGTCTAACAAAATTAGCTGAAACTATTTTAAGGGCAAGTTCAGTAAACGAAACTGAACAACTTTTTCTTCAGCGACCATACTGAAATCTAAGAAAAAAAATCTTCAATAAAAAAATAAGAAATCTTAATAAATGCGGCACTGGCCATCGTACCGTAACTCGTAGCAGCCGCAGCCCACGTGCCTCCGCCACAGATGATAATAGTAGCACAAGCCTCCGCCTATTTAGTAATCTGTGCCTCCGCTCCGATCATTCCGACCCTTTACCCGCAGCCTTCCTTCTTACATCCCAAACCTGTGGTTACAAACTTCATAGCACACCGCCATGTCCAAATACTTTTGTACGGCATTTTCACTACGAAACACTTAACTTAGTCACAATACAAAAATTGTATTGTGACTTAGGCACTTAGGTCACAAAATTTCATAGGTTAGGCTTTGAGCAACGTAACTCAATGAGTACGCGAGAGTAACTGGGATATTTATTTACTTCACAGTTGCTTGCAGGCGCTTGCTCGTAGGTACATTTCGCGTGGTTCGTTCAACGACCTCAAGCGCCTCAAGAAAAGAGCAACTGCCTTCAATTTCAATTTCTTCTTTTTCCTAAAGTGTAAATACCTGTTAGATTGTATTTTACTACCTACAGCTAAAAGGAACTGTAAGGTTTTAAGTATTTTAAATAAGAATTGATTGAGAGAACTAGCAAAGGTCAACGGCCGGGCACAGTGCACAGTTTTGTTGCGACACGTCACGAGTCCAGCGATGTAAACAAAAACCAGGACCGTACTACGAGAATATTATTTATTTAAGTAGGCAGTAATGGAATGTGGCGATTTTTTTTTAGAATTCGGTATGGTCGCTGAAGAAAAAGTTGTTCAGTTTCGTTTGCTGAACTTGCCCTTAAAATAGTTTCAGCTAATTTTGTTAGACCTTATATATAAGGTCTAACAAAATTAGCTGAAAACATTTTAACTGGTGCTCTACCCATGAAACCGTTAGTCAAATCTCAAAAAAAATTTGAACTTCCCATACTAAGTTGGCTGATCAGTTGATCGAGTTAGTATGGGAGAGCCAATTTTTTTTTTGCGATTTGACTAGAGGTTCCATGGGGAAAGTTGTTCAGTTTCATGGGTAGAAGCTTCAGTTAAAATAGTTTCAACTAATTTTGTTACACCTTATATATAACACCGGAAATATTTTTGATGTGTAACATCTTTGCTCTCGCTTTCCTGCAATTTGTGGGAGTGATTTCGTGAAATGGGACGGAAATGTGTCCCATGGGACGGAAATGTGTAACAGGGAGTCGCGTTTGATGTGTAACATCTTTGCTCTCGCTTTCCTGCAATTATTGGGAGTGATTTCTTGAAATGGGACGGAAATGTGTCCCATGGGACGGAAATGTGTAACAGGGAGTCGCGTTTTTTCAGGCTTTAAAAGCGCGGAAAAGGCAAAGGTATCTATGAACATACAGCCTAGTCTGCCGTATCTTTGCCGTCCTTTTATAAAGTATTTTGTCACATGTTACACATCATATGCGACTTGCGAGTACTGTAGGTCTCGCTCGAATTATTTTTTTTATATATTTTTTATTCATTTTTTTCTACGCTAGTAGAACGATTATAAATCACATGCAATTATAAAAAAAAACCGTAGTAAGTGGGTTAAGGGCCTCCAGGAGGCTGGAGTTTCCATAGAAACGTAAAGTAACTATTTAGTAATCTGTGGTTCCGCTTTAAAAATATTATATTGACTAGACTCATATCGATGTTTGTAATTAGTTTTCGATGTACTAATCATCATATCAGCCAAAAATCGTCCAATGCTGGACAAAGGCCTCCCCCAAGGATTTCCACGACGACCGGTCTTGCGCTGCCCGCATCCATCGGCTTCCCGCGATCTTCACCAGGTCGTCGGTCCACCGCGTTTAGCTTTCCTTTTTTAGATATCCTCGTTTCTGATCGTTTCGATCACGCAGAGAAATTCCGAGCATAGGGACGCTCCATTGCCCTTTGGGTGACCTTGAGCCTTCTTAGGAGACCCATAATAAGCGACCATGTCTCAGTTCCGTAAGTCATCACCGGCAACACACACTGGTCAAAGACCTTAGTCTTGAGACACTGCGGTATTTGGGAGGTGAAGATATTTCGAAGCTTCCTGAACGCTGCCCAGCCGAGTTGGATTCGTCGATTGATCTCTTTCTCGAAGTTGGACCTGCCTAGCTGGACTGTTTGTCCCAGGTATACATATTCGTCAACAACTTCCAGTGTAGAGTCTCCAACCTTTAGAGGGGTGGGTGCGACACGGACATTTAACATTACTTTCGTCTTGTCCATGTCCATTGTAAGGTTTTTATATCTAAAAATATATAACTCAAAGGTGACTGACTGACTGACTGACATAGTGATCTATCAACGCACAGCCCATACCACTGGACAGATCGGGCTGAAATTTGGCATGCAGGTAGGTGGTATGACGTAGGCATCCGCTAAGAAAGGATTTTGAGAAATTCCCACGGGAACCGCAAAAATCGGGATCTGCGCGGGCGAAGCTGCGGGCATCCACTAGTATAGTATAGAGGTATAAAAAAAAGAGCAGTATCAAACTTTCAGTACAAAACTAATTAAAGACTTAGTTTAGTTATGTTTCATTTTAATACCATGAAAACTAATTACAAACTCTGTTATGTGTCTACTCAATATATTCGCAAAGTTTGTATTCAATCAGGCAATTGTATCAGAGCTGTATACGCTGTAGCTGGGGAGGGTCCCCAGGAGGCTCTAGATAACGTGTTTGTTTTTAAATAGTTTATATACCTACTTGTCATTTTATGCTGAACTAGGGCGGGCTTGCGCCCCACTTCAAGTCGTTGGGTATCCTACCTAACTCTGCCCTCTGTAGTTGTTTTGCAAGTTTTAATGATTGTACGGAAGGATCTCAATAATTTTCCGAGATATAGGGATACAAAGGTCATAAGACTAGAGGCGCTGGGGGGTTGAAGGCGGTGTCATAGCGAAATTTCATTGTTTTAGGGTTCCGTACCCAAAGGGTAAAAACGGGACCCTATTACTAAGACTCCGCTGTCCGTCCGTCTGTCACCAGGCTGTATTTCATGACCCGTAATAGGTAGACAGCTGAAATTTTCACAGATAATGTGTTTCTGTTGCCGCTATAACAAAAAATATTAAAAATAACAAAAACGTGTTTTTTTTAAATATGACGAAACTAGCGCCATTATGATGGTACGGAACTCTATGTGTGTGCGGTTCTGGCTCGCACTAGGCCGGTTTTTTATAAATTAAAAAGTAATTAAAAATTACTAGTGTTAAATCTTTTACGATGGTACGGAACACTTCGTATGCGAATCCGACTCGCACTTGGCCTGTTTTTCAGTTTCACAATTACTTACAGTCACTTCTACATCGGTCTAAAATAGAGATAAGGAAAAAATACCAAATCTACACCCTGGGTGCACCCCTGTCTATCCCTTATTTATAAATTACCATTCTAACAAAATACATATTATTATACTAGCTTTTTCCCGCGGCTCCGCCCGTGTGGACATCGTTTTTATGACTGTTTTAAGGGTGATTAGTAAATTATTTCGTTTCCCACCTACTCAACCAAAACTCACAACAATCGAGTATTTTTTTAGTTCCCTCAGGAACTGCATCAGATTATGCTATTTTCCCGGGATAAAAAGTAGCCTATGTCCTTCCCCGTGACACAGGCTACCTGATTGCAAATTTCATAAAGATTGGTCAAGGTGTCGAAGCGTGAAAAGGTAACAAACAAACAAACACATTTTCACATTTATAATATTAGTAAGGATAGGAATAAACCTATCAGGTCAAGAAAAAGGTTTCTTCGTATTTTGTATGCAGATTCAAACAGGGCGACCAGAGCGAGCTGCATCTTGAACGTTATAATTCCTAGACTGAAAACGCTTGAACCAAGTTTGTGCCATTGACTGATACTGCATTACGTCCATAAACAGCATTAATTTTATTCGCGGCTTGTGTTGCATTTTTACCTTTTTTACAAGCTTTTAATTAACTTGCAATGTATGTATGTTTGTTCGGGTGGAATCTTGCAAGTTACAAGCTTTTATTTAACTTGCAATGTATGTATGTTTGTTCGGGTGGAATCTTGCAAGTTACAAGCTTTTATTTAACCTGCAATGTATGTATGTTTGTTCGGGTGGAATCTTGCAAGTTACAAGCTTTTATTTAACCTGCAATGTATGTATGTTTGTCCGGGTGGAATCTTGCAAGTTACAAGCTTTTATTTAACCTGCAATGTATGTATGTTTGTTCGGGTGGAATCTTGCAAGTTACAAGCTGTTATTTAACCTGCAATGTATGTATGTTTGTTCGGATGGAATCTTGCAAGTTACAAGCTTTTATTTAACCTGCAATGTATGTATGTTTGTTCGGGTGGAATCTTGCAAGTTACAAGCTGTTATTTAACTTGCAGTGTATGAATGTTTGTTCGGGTGGAATCTTGCAAGTTACAAGCTTTTATTTAACTTGCAATGTATGTATGTTTGTTCGGGTGGAATCTTGCAAGTTACAAGCTTTTATTTAACCTGCAATGTATGTATGTTTGTTCGGGTGGAATCTTGCAAGTTACAAGCTTTTATTTAACTTGCAATGTATGTATGTTTGTTCGGGTGGAATCTTGCAAGTTACAAGCTGTTATTTAACCTGCAATGTATGTATGTTTGTTCGGATGGAATCTTGCAAGTTACAAGCTTTTATTTAACCTGCAATGTATGTATGTTTGTTCGGGTGGAATCTTGCAAGTTACAAGCTGTTATTTAACTTGCAATGTATGAATGTTTGTTCGGGTGGAATCTTGCAAGTTACAAGCTGTTATTTAACTTGCAATGTATGAATGTTTGTTCGGGTGGAATCTTGCAAGTTACAAGCTTTTATTTAACTTGCAATGTATGTAAGTTTGTTCGGGTGGAATCTTGCAAGTTACAAGCTGTTATTTAACTTGCAATGTATGAATGTTTGTTCGGGTGGAATCTTGCAAGTTACAAGCTGTTATTTAACTTGCAATGTATGTATGTTTGTTCGGGTGGAATCTTGAAAGTTACAAGCTTTTATTTAACTTGCAATGTATGTATGTTTGTTCGGGTGGAATCTTGCAAGTTACAAGCTGTTATTTAACTTGCAATGTATGTATGTTTGTTCGGGTGGAATCTTGCAAGTTACAAGCTGTTATTTAACTTGCAATGTATGTATGTTTGTTCGGGTGGAATCTTGAAAGTTACAAGCTTTTATTTAACTTGCAATGTATGTATGTTTGTTCGGGTGGAATCTTGCAAGTTACAAGCTTTTATTTAACCTGCAATGTATGAATGTTTGTTCGGGTGGAATCTTGCAAGTTACAAGCTGTTATTTAACTTGCAGTGTATGAATGTTTGTTCGGGTGGAATCTTGCAAGTTACAAGCTTTTATTTAACTTGCAATGTATGTATGTTTGTTCGGGTGGAATCTTGCAAGTTACAAGCTGTTATTTAACTTGCAGTGTATGAATGTTTGTTCGGGTGGAATCTTGCAAGTTACAAGCTTTTATTTAACTTGCAATGTATGTATGTTTGTTCGGGTGGAATCTTGCAAGTTACAAGCTGTTATTTAACTTGCAATGTATGAATGTTTGATCGGGTGGAATCTTGCATGTTACAAGCTTTTATTTAACCTGCAATGTATGTTTGTTCGGGTGAAATCTTGCAAGTTACAAGCTTTTATTTAACCTGCAATGTTTGTTTGTTCGGGTGAAATCTTGCAAGTTACAAGCTTTTATTTAACCTGCAATGTATGTTTGTTCGGGTGAAATCTTGCAAGTTACAAGCTTTTATTTAACCTGCAATATATGTTTGTTCGGGTGGAATCTTGCAAGTTACAAGCTTTTATTTAACCTGCAATGTATGTTTGTTCGGGTGAAATCTTGCAAGTTACAAGCTTTTATTTAACCTGCAATGTTTGTTTGTTCGGGTGAAATCTTGCAAGCTACAAGCTGTTATTTAACTTGCAATGTATGTATGTTTGTTCGGGTGAAATCTTGCAAGTTACAAGCTTTTATTTAACTTGCAATGTATCTAAGTATGTTTGGTCGGGTGGAATCTTGCAAGTTAAATTTGACTCACTTCTCGGTTTTCGATTGAGCCGAAATTATGCATGCATATTTATATCGCGTGACAATGCAATATTAAAAGCTTGTACCTAAAAGTTTTTAGGTTTTTCAAAAATAATTTATTACATAAAATTTCAAAATGTAGCGAATTCTTTGTTAATTTAACTCATTTTCGTAGGCAGAAAAAAACAAAGATATTTTAATTTTATTTAAAATTCGAATGTTCACCCTTTTAATTTTGTGATAACCTGCCAGGTACAAATAACACAAGCAAAGAGATTTGATTACAAATTTATACTTTCAAAACGAAAAGAAACTATTTTCCCCTAACTATTTCCACGTTTTATAGCTAGTACCTTTTTTATTCACAATTGGTAAGCCCTTGGCATCATCTCAACTGATGGTTAGAGACGATGATGCCGAAGATGGAAGCGGGCTCACCAAGATTCCCCAACGCAATGGAGAACTGGCTATCTTATCTTCAAGCCGGAACACGTCAATGTTGTTTACACTGAAAAGATACACCTACACACTAAAAAGATCCAAAACTTTACCCTGAGATACAAGTTAATCCAGCCTTCGCTATTGTTTACACCTGTATAACAGGTACGTACACGTAGGCATCTCCGTTAATTTCAGGTTTGAATAAATTATGAAGGCAGAAAGGTCACCGCCGGTATTATATGTCTCTTTTATACTATCTATCTTTGTGACATGATTTAGGGTTGAGTAATAAAGACCACTAATAAAGAACTCTGCTGGGCAGCGTTCGGGAAGCTTCGCAATATCTTTACGTCCCAGATACCGCAGTGTCATAAGACCAAGGTCTTCGACCAGTGTGTGTTGCCAGTGATGACATACGAATCTGATTGCCGATACGATACCGATACCGATACTGTTATAAAAATATCGGCGATACTGACGCCGATACCGATACGCTTATTGTATTCAAAAAGGAAGGTAGAATATAGATTTAGTAATCAAAATTAACATTTATAAGATTTTTATTAAAAAAACAAAGCATTCTTAAGTTTTGCGGGCAAAGGCGATTACGCAAGTCTGTTTGAATAAGACCTGCGGTGGAAAATAGTCTCTCAGATGCGACAGATGCCTCGTTTGCAACGAAATAGATGGGACAACACGCGCGTTTACATTACATTTTAAAGCGCGAAATTTGTAAAGTATCGTTGAATCTGCCATAAAAATATCGCCGATACCGATATATCGGCAAACGCGAAGTATCGCCGATATATCGTTATTGGTATCGGTATCGGATGCATCCCTAATAAAAATATTAAAATATTGTCACCGCTATAATTAGATCTATACAGTAAAAAGACCACTGCCGGAAACTCAAACTGGGTCTTCTACTCATCGTACTGAACAGCTTCCTTCAAGGAAACCATACTGAATACTCGAAAAAAATCTTTGACTTTTCATACAAATCGGCCAGCTAGATAATATGCCTACTTTGTATGGAAAGTCAAAAAAAAATCCGATAATTCAGTATGGGTTCAATTTTGGGGAAAGTTGTTCAGTATGATGAGTAAAAACCTCAGTTTAAGTTTCCAGGAGTGGTCTCTTTACATCCTGTATACGGGGTGCAAAAAAAAAACGTAGGACCCATTAACTGGGGCTTCTTCTCATCATACTGAACAACTTTCCCCTACGAACCCATTGTCAACGGATTTTGTTACAACTGTATAGTATCTTGATTTAGTACTAATATATATATATATATATACTGTGATCTTGATAGTACTCTCTGGTCCCCGAAACACAGGGAATCCCAGTTTGGGGCCAGATGGCCGCCATGTGTTATTCGTCCCCGTATATTATTTTTATTTGCTGTAATAAAAGAGCCTTTCATTATTTTTTTATAATAAGTCTTTGTCCAGCAGTGGAAGTCCTTCGGCTGATATTATGATGATGATGATGATAACAAAAGAAAGTTCAGAACTTCATTAAGATCGCTATTGGATCACTGATTTTAACGTCAATACTAAATATACCGCGCTCGCTGATAATGTTTGTATAATATAGTTATACAGGTGTAACAAAATTAGTTATTAGGACCCGTTAACTGGGAGTTTTACTCATCATACTGAACAACTTTCCCCAAAATTGAACACTCCATACAAAAATGCACAAAATTGGTCATCATCATATCAGCCACAAATCGTCCACTGCTGAACAAAGGTCTCCCCCAAGGATTTCCACGACGACCGGTCCTGCGCTGCCCGCATCCATCGGCTTCCCGCGACCTTCACCAGGTCATCGGTCCACCGCGTGGGAGGCCTGCCTACGCTACGTTTCCCGGTGCGCGGTCGCCACTCGAGAACTTTACTGCCCCATCGGCCATCTGTTCTACGAGCTATGTGCCCTGCCCACTGCCACTTCAGTCTAGCGATTCTGTGAGCTATGTCGGTTACTTTAGTTCTCCTGCGGATCTCCTCGTTTCTGATTCGATCACGCAGAGAAACTCCGAGCATAGCACGCTCCATTGCCCTTTGGGTGACCTTGAGCCTTCTTATGAGGCCCATAGTAAGCGACCATGTCTCAGTTCCGTAAGTCATCACTGGCAACACACACTGGTCAAAGACCTTAGTCTTGAGACACTGCGGTATTTGGGACGTGAAGATATTGCGAAGCTTCCCGAACGCTGCCCAGCCGAGTTGGATTCGTCGATTGATCTCTTTCTCGAAGTTGGACCTGCCTAGCTGGACTGTTTGTCCCAGGTATACATATTCGTCAACAACTTCCAGTGTAGAGTCTCCAACCTTTAGAGGAGTGGGTGCGACACGGACATTTAACATTATTTTCGTCTTGTCCATGTTCATTTTAAGACCCACTTGTTGAGAGACCTTACTGAGGCCATCGAGCATTGTGCTTAGGTCTTCCATAGTCTCAGCCATGACCACGATATCGTCAGCGAATCGGAGGTGGGATATGTACTCGCCGTTGATATTGATGCCGAGTCCTCCCCAGTCCAGAAGCTTAAAAACATCTTCCAGGGCGGCGGTGAACAGTTTCGGAGATATAACGTCTCCCTGTCTCACCCCTCGCTGCAACTGGATAGGTTTCGAGTTCTGGTCCTGGAGGCGAACCGACATGGTGGCGTTTTCATACAGACACTTCAACACCTCGATGTATCGATGGTCAATTTGGCACCGCTGGAGAGACTGTAGCACAGCCCAGGTTTCGACTGAATCAAAGGCCTTCTCATAGTCCACAAACGCCAAGCATAGTGGCTGATTGTACTCTTCGGTCTTCTATATAATCTGCCGCAGCGTATGTATGTGGTCTATGGTACTAAAGCCTTTTCGGAAACCGGCTTGTTCGGGAGGCTGGAAGTCGTCAAACCTGCGTGCGAGACGATTCGTAATGACTCTCGAAAACAGCTTGTAGACATGGCTCAGAAGTGAGATGGGTCTGTAGTTCTTCAGCAGAGTGTTGTCACCCTTTTTGAAGAAAAGCATGACCTCACTTCTGTGCCATGCCTTAGGCGTTTGTCCCTCGAGTATAACGGAATTAAATAACTTCTGAAGAGCTTTAAGTACCGGTGTTCCACCTGCTTTCAGAAGTTCAGCCGTAATTCCATCATCACCCGGTGCCTTGTTATTCTTGAGCTGTTTGAGAGCCATTCTAATCTCGTACAGGCTGACGTCCGGGATATCTTCGGTATAGTGTCGGGTTAGTCTGGCTCTTGGGTCTTCAGCCAGATCGCTGGCAGGCAAACGTGTGGTCTTGTACAATTGTCCATAGAACTTCTCAACTTCTTCCAGCAACTCAGTCTTAGACGATATGGTCCTGCCGTCCTCAGTCTTCAGCTTGGTCAGTTGGCTTTGTCCAACAGACAGATCTCTCGCGAACACTTTTGAGCCTTTGTTGTGCTCAATCGCCTCTTTAATACAATTTGTATTATATTGGCGTAAATTGCGAGTTAGGGACTTAGAGATCTGCCTGTATAGTTGCCGATACTGAGTAGCGTCTTCAGAGGACTGCAAAACCAATCTGCGTCTTTCTTCCATGAGGTTGCTGGTGAAGTCGGAGATTTTTTTGGTTCTGTTTGAACGGCGAGTTTTAAAAATCTTAGACCCGACCGTTTGAACAATTTCCACGAACCTGTCATTATAATCGTCCACATTCTCGCAGTCTCCTAGGCATTCGAAACGATTGTGCAACTCGAGCTGAAATCTCTCGGGGTTTTGGAGCTGGATGGGCGCTGGTCGGAGCGTAGACTTCATCAGTCGACATCTTTCTAGCTTGGTCTTTAGATTCAATGTGCCTCTGACCATCCGGTGATCGCTTCCTGTTTTGACTGAATTGATCACGGAGACATCATTGAATATTTGCTTCCTTGTCGACAAGATGAAGTCTATCTCGTTTTTTGTTACGCCATTGGGATGCAACCATGTCCACTTCCGCTGTTTTGACTTTTTAAAGAAGGAGTTCATCATAAAGAGGCTCTCCTTCTCCATAAAGTCGGCCAGCATCTGGCCACGTGCATTTCTTACTCCATATCCAAATTGCCCCACTCTCAGCTCACCATCGCTTCGTTTGCCCAGTTTCGCGTTAAAGTCCCCCATAACAACGGTATAATGGGTCCTGGTGCTATGTAAGGCTGTAGAGATGTCCTCATACATAGTCTCTACCTCGTCGTCGGAGTGTTCCGTTGTCGGCGCGTATACCTGTATGACCTTCATCGAATACCGTTTGGTGATTCTGAGTATAAGGTATGCTACCCTTGTCGAAACGCTCACGATTTGGACCACATTGTTAATGAGGGACTTGTGGACGAGAAACCCGACACCACCCTGGGACTGTTGGTCGCCCTCCCGGAAATAGAGCAGGTTTCCGGATTTAAGGATCATGGTGTCCTCTCCCTCTCTTCGGACTTCACATAAACCTACGATATCCCACCGTAACCTGCTCAATACTTCTTCGAGTTCTGCAAGTTTCTCGTCAGTCCGCAGTGTGCGCGTGTTGAAAGTTGCCAGGGCCAAAGGTCGTTGGGTTTGGTAGCCTGGTATCTGCCGGGGATTCTTCGCACCCCCTACCCCGCCGTTACCATGACTGCTACCGGAGCCAGGAATAGCGGGGCTGCCGGGGACTAGGGGCCGTTTTTTGGGTGTGAAATTCATAGGGGGGGTTTTGCCGTAATCGCCACGCTTGGCAGGCGGGTTGGCGATCGCAGTTTGATTGCAGGTGTGTTGCAATGCACGGAAAGACGCTGCTGCCCATCCTCCGGTTTATGACCCTTAGTCGCCTCTTACGACACCCATTGGAAGAGATGGGATGGTCCTATTCTTAGCCGGGAACCATACGGACCATACGGAAAATTGGTCAATCAGCTGATTAATTTGTATGAAAAGTTTTTTTTTTGCAATTTCAGCAAAGTCATAGAACAAAAGTTGTTAAGTAGAAGCACCAGTTAATGTGACTTATACAAATTGCTTTAACAGTGAAGGAAAACATCGTGAGGAAACCTGCACTGCACACCTGCAAAGAAACTCCGAAGGTTGTGTGTGAAGTCGACCTACCCGCACTGGGCCCGCGTGATCGACTAAGGCCCGATCGCCCTAATTCAGGGTAGGCTCGAGCCCCTCGGTGGCGACGTATATGAGCTGATATGATGATACCAATTTTGTAACAGCCTGTATAAAGGAATGAATAGCACATTTTACTGGGAGAAAATCGCTTTTATATGGGCGGATGATGAATGATCCCACTTGTTTGTATAATGCAGACTAAAATTAAGGAGATTACGGCAATTAAGGTAAGCACCAACCTACATTCCGTAACTAATTGGTGCAAAGTGTTCCAACTACAGGTAGCTATTAGCTACGTACGAAATATTTCAACCGTATAACTTACTAGCTGTTTCCCGCGGCTTCACCCGTGTGGACAACGTTCCTACGACTTTTCGAGAGTGCGCTGTGCATAGAAAGAAAGTAAAAAATGTTTATTTGCCAGAATACATACATGTAAAGATCTTAATGTTAAAATGTTAAATGTATTCAACCGTCATAAAGTTGGCATGGAAATTTTAACAGGTTAAAATATTATACCTACGCTAATAACATTATAAAGGTATATTAATTTTATTTGTTATTATAGTTCATATTATATTCACTAATACTATAAAAGCAGTATTGCATTAGCCATTCTGTTAATTTTTTCTTAAGTGTAATTCCTTGTAATTGTTTTATGTCATTCGGAAGCTTATTAAATATTTAAATTACACATATTATGAATATTTTGTTTATATATTTTAGTTTTGCAGGGAGGTTACTGTAACCAATGTAGGTACATTGAGCCCTTGGTACACGAAATCTAACGTCCCTTAGATATTGAAAAAAGTGGAAAAAAGTTAACTATGTGTTAATCCAGATCCTAATCTGTCTATCTACCAAAATTCAGCCAGATCCATTCAGTAGTTTTTGCGTGAAAGACTAACAGACATACATCCATACATTCTTACAAACTTTCGCGTTTATAATATAAGTAGGATACTAGCTTTTGCTCGTGGCTTCATCCGCGTGGATATCGTTTTCAAAACTATCATTGAGATCCCTTCAGTATACTTGTTCACGCCACCATTCGACACCAGAGGGCCTACACTAAGATGCATGCTGGGCCCGTGAGTTTCGTTTCTTAACTCCCTGGTGGCTAGCGCGAACTCGGCTGCGGTTCGCGGCGCTGGGGGCTTCAGTACCTGCTGAGGCTGTCAGCTGTGGTAGAATTTACCATAACTCAAACAAGCTAGGCCCTTTAACGTAGTTGTCCGTGTAACACAAATGTTCACTATTCAAAACGGACACTAGACCGTTGTTGGGAGGTTAAAGTACAGTCGTAAGTACTGAATGTTTGTACCTAACTACAGCCCCTCGAGTAGTTGAATACAACTGTTTATAATTAATCAAACATGCAATACGGAACCTTACGGAAAATAAGGACACTAACTTATAAATATCACTCATCCAAAACGAAGCGATGCAACTGCTTGGTCGTTCGTTAGTGACTATACGAGTGTTAAATGTATGTGTAATGCGTGTACGAGTTATGAATTATAAAGGCAGTGTTACTAGATCATCCGTTCGCTTTAGCAAGGCTAAGGAGAAGCGCCTCGGTCTACTTGACGTATTACACGGTTACTAGTACTGTCAACTCGCTCGTATGTACAAATTTGTTAATAGTTTTTCAATATCTCAATACCGTGGTCACTCCCTCTCGCGATGGGGCACCTGATACCATTCACGCGATCATAGTTCGATATTAACACAAATGCGTCCAGCATACAATATAAGTAAGTTTGGCCTCTAAATAGGTACTTACTCTGGAAGTCCAGTTTGCGATTTTACTACACTCTAATTCACAATTATCGCGATGGTTTCTAATCTAATCGCACTACTCATGATTCAACATGCACACAATCTGTTGAGACAATTTCCAGATTGCTAGGGCGAATGATATACAACACGCAGCATGCTGGGCCACGCCCTCAATACACTTATTTACGACTAGCTGTCCCGGCGAACTTCATACCGTCTTATACTACACTACAATACACTACACTACACTGCACTCCACTGCACTACACTGCACTCCACTGCACCACACTGCACTACACTGCAATTCACTACACTGCACTAAACTGCACTACGCTGCACTGCACTACACCGCACTACACTGCACTAAACTGTACTACACTGCACTACATTGCACTATTCTACACTACATTATACTACACTTCAATACACTGCACACTATACACTACACCTTACACCCTACCCCCCTTCACACTACACGCTTCACACTTCACACTACATACTACACTACACTACTTTTTGTTGATAATGCAGGAATTTTTTAGGTAATTTTTTCACACCTTGGGTTACAGTTTTAAAAAGGATCCGTATTTGAAAATATTATATAGCCTATAGCAACCGCGGATAGTCAGCTTCCCACTGTAGACTGGCGCATACATGTACGCCGACGACGTGACAGCGGTCGTCAGTGGTCCGACCTTAACCCAGCTAGAAATGACGCTTATCTCGACAGTCCAGCGGTTAGACCAATGGTTTAAATTTAACGGCTTATCATTGAACAGGCAAAAAACCTGCTTCATGCATTTTAACCTTAACGGACACCACCCTCATAGAATGAGTGTGTACGCAGGCGGCGCCCTCATCGATCAAGTTTCTGTCACAAAACTTCTGGGTTTCCAGATCGATAGCGCATTAGTGTGGGAGACCCACATCGATGAGGTGTGCGCGAAACTGGGTAGTTCTTGTTTTGCGCTGCGCCGCCTGGCGCGCACCGCGGCGGTCGCCACCGTGCGGTCTTGCTATTTCGCAACCGTTCACTCGCGCCTGTCGGACGGTACCGAGCTGTGGGCCCGCGCCGCCGACTGACGCCGCGCGTTTGTGATGCAGAAGCGGGCCGTGCGTGCTATGGCTGGAGTGCCGGACGAAGTTTCAGCCCGCGAAATTGAAGTTGCTAAATTTAAAATACAACCGCTTCCGTGCTTGTATCTTCTCCAGATAGCGATGTTCACCCGTGAAAATCTGCATACCTTTGAACGTAGGTGCGTTAGCAAATTTAATCTACGGAGCAACAAAAAGAAGGACCACCTATTAGTAGAAGCACATATGCTTACCAAATCAGAGAGATCGGCGTACGTGATCGGCCCCGTCGTCTACAATCGTTTGCCGGAATCTATTAAGAGTGCAGCGTCTACACCTGCTGTATCAGCAAGGACAATTTGGGTAAGATGGAAAAAGGGGTGGCCAGCCAAAAGGTGGTATAGAGTGGTGTACGTACCTCGTGGCGATGACGGTGATGGTCCACGGGCCCGTGACACTGCCTTATCTCCACTTTTACTGGCACAGTTGTCGTCGATAGATTTTGTATTTTGTCACACGAAGCAAGGTTAGGTTCGATCGTTTTTTGTACGTCCACTCGCAGTGAGTCAAAGACACTGACACACACGATTGGCTGGATTAAAATCATAGATATAGACACAGATGATATGAACAAACTAAAGGATCTGTTTGGTAAGGAAAAGGTTTATTAGGACGATTGATGATGACGAAACATTCCGCCCACCAAAATACTGATTGGTATTTTCAGTTTCACCGATAGTGATGTAAAAAAGATAAAATTATGAAAACAAAACATAAAGTAAAGCTTCCGAGTAAAGATATGATAAAACTAATCACAGTTGTCCGGTAACGGACACAACTTCACTAAGGGCCTCTTGATGAGGTTTCCCTTCGAAGTTTTCACAGTTGCTTGGCGCACAATGCCATCTGGACTTGTGTGTAGCTCCACAACACGAGCCAAAGGCCAGTGAAGGGGAAAGCTGTCGTTTTCCTTGATGATAACAATTGAATTAAGTTTCAAAGGCTTAGATAAAGTAGTCCATTTAGCTCTTTGCATTAACGAATTTAGGTACTCGTGATGCCAACGTCTCCAAAACCCTGATGTAGCTGTTGGAGAAGCTGCCACCGATTTAATCTGTATAACTTAACATCTGGTGCTAGAACACTATCAGGAACAGATGTCAAAGGTTCCATTGTTAAAAAATGACCCGGCGTTAAAACGTTGAAATCATTGGGATCGGAACTAAGTGGACACAACGGTCTCGAATTAAGAGTCGATTCTATTTGCGTGAAAAGTGTAGTTAGTTCTTCGAATGTAAGCGTTTGGGAACCAATCGCCCTATATAGCAAAGACTTAGCTGCCTTAATTTGAATTTCCCATACACCGCCAAAGTGTGGGGCTGAAGGAGGATTGAAGCGGAATTCAATTTGGTCCCTTTCTGCCGCAGTACGCATTAAGTCAGCCAATTGATTTCTAGCTCCGATGAAATTCGTTCCGCAGTCAGAATGTATGAGGTTACATCTACCACGACGAGCCACGAAACGACGTAAAGCAGCGATAAAAGCTTCCGCAGAGAGGTCAGAGACCACTTCAAGGTGAACTGACTTGGTAGCAAAGCATACGAACAGACAGAGGTAAGCCTTACCTGTTTTCGCGCCACGATATTTACCTAATTTGATAGAGAATGGACCGCCGAAGTCCACACCTACAATAGAAAAAGGCTTTACGGCCTTCAAACGAGTTGAAGGTAGGTCACTCATATATGGTTGAAGAGGTTTCGGGTTAGTTCGATAACACTGGATACATTGGGATAGATATGAACGAATTGCTCGTTTAGCTGAAAGTATCCAAAACCTCTGCAAAATCAAATAGTGAGTTGTGTTTAAACCTGGATGAAGGTATTGCTCATGAGTTGATTTGACTATTAGCTCGGTGAGACGATGTTTGCGGGGTAGCAGGGCTGGAAATTTGTGTTCAAACTCTAAACCAGAGCGTGAAATGCGTCCGCCCACCCTAAGAATACCATGTTCGTCGACAAACAAATTTAGCTTCCGGAATGATTTAGGTACTATCCTTTTATGTTTTAAGTTGTTTATTTCATCAGAAAAGGCTTCATTCTGTGTGACTCCTACAATAGTATTCAACGCTTCATTTCTTTCCTTGATTGTCAAACTTAAAGAGTCTGTGTTCCGTTGAGCAGAGCACCTGCAATGTTTGACGAAACGCATGCAATAGGACCACACGTTAATTACCTTTCTCAATGATGAGAATCTTTCCAGCAGGGTATTTACGAAGCATAAAGATTTGGCTGTTAAAAACACGCGTTCTTCTGCTTGAGAAATGGTTTCAGAGTTAGATAGTTGATTTGGAGCTACTGGCCAGTTAGGTTCTGGTTCGATAAGCCAGTGTGGACCAACCCACCAAAGTTCGTTGTTGATAAGAGATTCAGGAAGAGCTCCTCTCGAAGCAATATCGGCTGGATTCTGGCTGGTAGGAACATGTCTCCAAGGAGTGTCTGGTAACTTTTCTTGAATCTGTGCAACCCTATTTGCAACAAAAGTTTTCCACCGTGAACAGTGCGAGTCTAGCCAAGCCAAAACGATTGTAGAATCTGTCCAAGCGAAAGTTCCTTCTATCGGAATATCTGGTTCATATGTGTCAATGACAATTCTCATGAGATTGGCAAGTAGTACAGCAGCGCACAATTCCAGTCTGGGAATTGTTTGTTTTTTGAGTGGAGCCACTCTAGCCTTAGCACAAACCAGTGATGTAGATATGTCTCCATTAGCGTTGATAACGCGGAGGAAAATGACAGCGCCGTATCCTGCTTCAGAGCTATCTGCAAAACCGTGCAGCTGATACGATTTGGCACTATCAACAGTGATCCTTCGTTTGACGTTTATCTATTGAAGCAGATGAAAACCTTCATTGTACTCTTGCCAAATCTGTGTGATCTCTTGAGGCGGTGTTGCATCCCAGTCTATGCCAAGAAGCCACATTTTTTGTAGTATGCCCTTGGCTAGAAATGTAACTGGTGATAAGAAATCTAAAGGATCAAAAACCCTTGCTACTTCGCTTAGTATGTTTCTCTTGGTGCATGGTTTATCTGATGGTACAACTTCAAACAGAAAACTGTCAGACTTCCATTTCAAACCAAGAATTTTGAATATTCTTGAGTTGTCAAATGATGATACGCCACTGAGCCGATATTCGTCTGGAAGATCTGAAAGAAGATCAGATTCGTTTGAAGCCCATTTTCTGAGCTCAAAGCCTCCTTTTCAAAGGAGCTGAATAAGTTCAGTTTTAACATGACGTGCCTCTTCTAAGCTTGCTGCACCAGAAGTGACATCATCAACGTAGAGATCGTTGGTAAGGACCTTTGATGCCAAAGGATAAGCTTCGCCTTCATCAGCGACCAATTGCTTGATTGTTCTGCAAGCCAGAAATGGTGCTGCAGACGTTCCGTATGTTACGGTGTGAAGTCTATATTCATTGATAGGTTCATTTGAATTGAATCGAAAAAGAATTCTTAAATACTCTTGATCTTCAGGTCTGATCCAAATCTGTCTATACATTTGTTTCATGTCAGCGATGAAAACGACGTTGTGTAGTCTGAATCTTAGTAGAATGATTGAGACATCAGTTTGTAACTTTCCTCCAATAAGTAGAGTTTCATTCAACGATTTGCCATTTGCTGCTCGAGCTGATGCATCGAAAACCACTCGTGTTTTAGTAGTTTCGCTGTCTGGTCTAAGCACGCAATGATGAGGAATGTAATACTTTCTACTTCCAACTTCTTCAACAGAAACACGACTCATATGTCCACAGTCGCTATAATCACGCAGGAAATTCTTATATGCTTGATAAAGGTCTGGATCCTTCAAAAGTCTACGTTCAAGTAAGTGAAACCTTCGCAAGGCTATGTCACGAATTCCTGGAAACTCAGGAGCTTCTTGAGACTTAAAGGGTAATGGCACAATGTACCGTCCTTCTTCTGTTCTTGAGGTACCAGCTAAATACTTCGTTTCGCATAACATGTCATCAGGTGTTATTGTGTTGTGATGGGGTAGTGGTTCGAGCTCCCACAGCAGTTTTATGTCTTCATTTAACCGGTCTTTGTCTTGACACACAAAAGATAGGAGATTTCGTGCTCTACTGCTGTCAATTTTCCCCGAACAATGCGTTTTTCCCAGCAGAACCCATCCGAAGATGGAATTTAGCGCTGAAGGCTGATCTTCTTGACCGTTTATTATACCGGGTAGCATGATGTTATTAAAAACTTCTGCGCCCAGTAGCATATCTATGGGTCCAGGTATATCACAGTCCGGATCAGCAAGCTTTAAGTTCTGAATGTGCTTCCAAATGGATTTGTTCAGACGAACTGAAGGCATAACTCCGAAAATGCTAGGCAATATGTATGCTTCAATCTTGAAGTGAATGTTGTCTTGCGTGCCTACAGAACATTGTAAACTCCCTGTGACTTTTGACGCTGTTGTACCCAAACCAAAAATATTCCTTGAAGTTGACCTTGGTTTAAAACCTAGTTTAGTAGCCACATTTTCTGAAATAAAATGAGCCGGACTACCAGAGTCTATCAAAGCTCTGAGATTTTGAAAATTGCCCTTGGAGTCCAGCACTTGAACGCAAGCAGTTGACAGTAACACGACAGATGAATTTTTTGTAATGTTAGTCAACACGTTGACATTGGATTCATGAGTTTGATCGTTCACGACTTCATTAGAGCTGGAAGAACTAGTACTTGGCATTGCAACTAAATGTTGGTCTCTATCTTCATGTAACAGAGTGTGATGTGGTTTCTTACATTTTTGACAAGTGAATATTGACCGACAGTCTTTTAACTGGTGAGATGGCTTTAAACAATTAAAACACCAATTATTCTTTGTCGCGTAATTTAGTCGATCTTGTACGGTTTTATTAGTAAAATCCTTGCAATTGTTTATTGAATGAGCTTCTTGACAATACGAACATTTGTAAGTATACACTTGAGCACTCACTAAAGCTGTGGTCGGTTGTGACTGTTTATAGTTGGAAAATCTTGGCTTTCCCTCACAAGACTTTGTATTGCTAAGTTTGGTCGACTCTCTGAAATGATAATCTCTTAGCTGAGCTTCACACTTCATGTTCAAAAAATCCTTCAAGGACTGGTACGTAGGAAACTCTACATCTGGGTTCGATTCCTCGAATTCACAACGTATTTTTGTGTCTAATCTTGATAAAATGTGGTAAGTTAATATAAAGTCCCACTCATGAACTGGTAATGCTAATGTTTTTAGTATGGACAGATTCTCAGCGAATAGGTCTAAGATTCTCCTAAAATCCTGTGGTGTGTTCGCCTTAAAATCTATGTTCAATAGTTCTCTCCAACAGGTGTAAGCTAAGTCACGCTTATTCTGATACCTAGCAACTAAAGTTTCATACGCTTCTATGTAATATGTACCTGTCATAGGAAACGTGTTAATCAGCTTGAGGGCGTCACCACGTAGACTAGAAACTAAGTAGTGCATACGCTCAGTATTGGAGAGCGTGTCATTATTATGTATGATGTTATTAAAGCTATCGATAAAAGGTAACCAAGCCTTAATTTCACCTGAGAAGCTAGGAAGAGCTATTTTCGGTAGTTTGATGTTAGAATTTTTTCCATTCGCTGATACAAAGCTATGACCGCTATTCGGAGTTGAACACTCAGGGACTAAAATTTGATGAGTAGCTAATTAGTAATTTTCATCACAAGTTTCTTGCAACTGTTCACTTTCTACAAGATTAGACTCATCAAGCGAAATGATTAAGATGTTTGATTCATCAAATGAAGTTTTGAGTTGCCTGACTTCAGAGTAGTACGCTAGGAACAGCTCACGAAAGGTTGCATCGTTCTTTGCTTTTACAGCTATTTCCAACGTTTTCTCGATGCGGTTAACTGCAAGAGTTCTTTTACGCCTTAACATAGGTAAGTCCTTTACATAAAACTCCTCATTTGTAGGGCCAGAAGTTGGGTTTCGTATTTTTCTAGTCGTAGGCATCGTAACGTTTGTTGTTGTTGTTGGTTTTGACGTTTTACGAATCAACGAAACTCAATTTGGTTATTTAAAAAAGATTAGATCCAATTCTGTACGATAGAGAAGTTAATCTTAGACGTAAAAAACTTCTTACAAGAAATATTTGGTCTTTGACGTTAGAAAAGTTTTTAATGAGCTGCAAAATGGAAACGCTATATGGAATTGAACGAACATATGCAAACGATGTTTACGCCTTGCTTTCGATGAATACTAAGAATGAAAAATTCGAGAACTTGAGGATGTTCTAGAACGCTAGTAATCGAATAAATAGATAGGTATACCTATTTATTCCGACTCTTGCAACGTTCTAGCCGATAAGGTTTGTTCCCAAAAAAATACGATACGATATGAACGGTTCGACGACGACGTTGTTTACAAAAATAACGGTTCGACGACGACGTTGTTTACAAAAATAAGAACCGGCAATCACTAAGTTCCGTTACGATGATTTTGATGTGAACCACTTTTCAAGAGACACCAGTAGCTAAATTCGTTACTTGTAAATAGCTTGCTCACTTGGTCAATGCAACCGGTATGTTTTAAGATTAAAAGATTGTTAGAATTGCATTGATAAGATAGAGCAATTACATGAGAGTTATAGAAATTGCATTAAGGTATTCAGTATGGCGAAATATTGTTCTCCCTTCTTTGGTAAAAACAAAACAATGACACACATCAAACACTGCTGAAAAATACCAATATCTACGTATTTTGATGCGCAATGATCGGAATAGATTGATAAATTTGGAAAAATATATTTTAAAGAGTAGGATTGAAGGCAATAGCTTCTTCAATGGGAGTTCCCGGGTTTCGGCACCATAAAAATGTATCAGCAAGGACAATTTGGGTAAGATGGATGGTGGCGATGATGACTCGTGGCGATGACGGTGATGGTCCACGGGCCCGTGACACTGCCTTATCTCCACTTTTACTGGCACAGTTGTCGTCGATAGATTTTGTATTTTGTCACACGAAGCAAGGTTAGGTTCGATCGTTTTTTGTACGTCCACTCGCAGTGAGTCAAAGACACTGACACACACGATTGGCTGGTTTAAAATCATAGATATAGACACAGATGATATGAACAAACTAAAGGATCTGTTTGGTAAGGAAAAGGTTTATTAGGACGATTGATGATGACGAAACACCTGCCTTTAAATATAAATTAAGAAAGTGGCTCCAGGAGCAATTATTTTATAATTCTTTAATAATTCTATTGAGAACGTACCTGGAAAAGAAGGGTACCTTTAATATACTATTGTAATTTTTATTATTATTACTATTAAGTTTTGACGTATAACCAGTGTTATAAATAAATATTTCATTTCCATCAGTGGAAGAATTTTTCAAATTGGTCCAGTAGTTTCGGAGCATGTTCAATGCAAACAAACAAATCCATCCTCTTTATTTACTTATTATTTGAGCTATTATTGCCCATCTAAATTAGTTGAGTTGGAGGGAAGTTAGAGGCATTCTCGCACTCCGCGCAACAACGAAGGCGAGCCGCTTGCGCGGGTTGCGGGCAGGGTTGCCAAGGGTCCAGATAAAAAAAACCGAACATTTCTTATTAAAGGGTCTCCCCTATGATTTTTTGGTACAATTTGTCGAAAATCAAAGGGTGATTTTGCCATATCGAACTGAGAAATTACCGAAAATTATCTGGCGAAGGGAATTGCTGAGGTTGAACACAGTTAAACCAAAGAATAGTAAATATTACTATTAAAACACTTGGTTAACATCAACAAATAGTTAGAACTTTCGCAAATACCGAATCACCCATACTTCGGTATTTTCTTCATACCGAACACCGAAAACGGGATTGAAATACCGAACAGTTCGGTGAAAAACCGAACACCTGGCAAGCCTGGTTGCGGGTCGCCCGCCGCGCACTCTCGATGCCCATAATAAAAAAAATTGTAAATCAAAAAAAAAACATTTTTACATTTGTAATATTAGTAAGGATGGGAAACTATTTTCCGTAAGGCCTCTTGAGACACCACTTCTGGAATTCCCCAGAGCAATTTGAATGCAGCCTTTGAGTAACTAGGTATGTACTTATATATACGTACCTTTGGTTCCTAGTTCTGGCTGGCATTCTATACGAGAGCAGAATCCATAAAATTAAAAGCACTTGACCAATGACTTCTATATTACTGGCGTACACTTGACGTACCTACATAAAGTTTTATATTAATTTCGTACCTGTAATGAAACGACTGTTTGTTTAGTATGTATGTTAGTATTATTAGTAAGGATTTGAGTGCGTTTGGCTGCACCTCACCTGATGGTAAGAGCCGAGGCAGCCGGGCATGTAACACGCAAGCTCAAATAGCGCCTATTCACTCTATTCTTGAAGATTCCTAAATTGTACGAATCGGGGAATACATACGCCGCTGGCAGAGAATTCCACTCCTTGGCCGTTCGCATAATGAACGAAGAAGAAAAACGCCATCGATAGACAGGATATAAAGTAGCCTTTGTCCTTCCCCGTGACACAGGCCTAATGGATTATTTACGAAGCGATTTTAAGCAAAACAGCATTAATCCTTATCCAATTAAGTACCTTAAATACATTGTGCATTTAATATAGATCAATATGGCCTTTTACAGCGTGTAAGTTAAATTAATATTTTCGAAGATATTACAGATTTAAAATGCAGGGACATAGCGGTTGCGTCGAAGGCCGCGCTTCGCCCTATATAGCACTGAGCAGCAGCGAGTAAATTTTGTGTAGTTGTATTTCTTCTAATAATGCGAAGCCGGGGCGGGTCGCAATATTATAAATGTGTTTGTTTGTTACCTTTTCACGCTTCAACACCTTGACCAATCTTGATGAAATTTGGCATGCAGGTAGGTAGGTTTATCCCGTCAAAATAGCAAAGTCCAATGCAGTTCCTGTAGTCTTTTTTTGGTTCATTTCTTTAACATCGCAACGGAATAATGGATCATGTTGATTTTTGTTTAGAGATGGTTGAGAGAGTGGGAAATGACATAGACTGCATATCAGAATAGCCCGATCTGGGATAGGGATCTGGAGAAAACTAATGTCCACGCAGGCGGCGGCTCGCGCTCCACTCACCCTCAAGCTAAAGACAGTCATAAAAACAATGTCCACGCGGGCGAAGCCGCGGGAAAAACCTAGTATACTTAAATGTATGAAAATTGTGCAATCCCAACAATGTTACATACACCGGTGGCGAATGGAATACCTCCTTTTTTAAGTCGGTAAGAAGATAAACTAGCTAAGAAGATTGGGCTTAAACAACTCCTGTTTTAGGTGGAGGTAGGTTCCACTTGGATCTAGTTTCGACACTGTCACCAAGCAAGCATTATTAATACTCGAGGGAGTCTGCCTGTGCATCACGAAGTTAGTAGGTTGTGGTTCTACTTACAGCGAATATTCCTTACATTTAAAAATTGATCAACCAGCTAAGAAGATTAGGTTAAAACACCTTCCAATCCGAAATGCCTCGTTTTAACTACTCCCTCAGTCATGTCAGACTACACGGTGAGGAGCTGGCTAGTGTGATGTAATTTACGATCTAGGGTACATTGTTAAAACAGATATAAACGACGATTGTGATGCGAACGTAGGGCATTAACGGTGCGGGGTAATATGGTAGCATGCAGGTTCGCTAATTGCACAGATGATGAGAAGGTATCATTGTTCAAATCATTCTGTCAAGTTTTGCATACATGTGGCCTGTAGGTGAGCTATACCCTACGGATTTTCAATGTCCTACGGGTCCAGTACAATGTGTTCAGGATGATGTTTGAGTTGCCGAGATTCTACAGCACTTCTGGAATTTTTACCACTGCCTGAGTTGATGGCTTTCCCGCGATAATGCGCAAAAAAAAATTCGATCTTAAGTAGAATTATGGGCTGTAACAACACCATCCTGAGGGTTCTGCTACATAGAGTGCTGCAGAAGAATCAGATCTCAGCCCTTATCCACCCACATGCTTAATTTAACAACCCATAACGACCTCATTGCTACAGGACACAACCACTTTTTTTCGAAAGGACACGCTTGTTTTAATAACTTCACCGGACAGGGGCGGCGAGTTTGGCGGGCACTCAACCTAAAGTGCAAAGCAAAAAGATGAAACTGCATAAGGGCGCCCAGGTGCGCATGTACCTCGGCTTAGGTCGTAACTTGGAGGGGGGGGGGATTGGAGAGAAGCGGCCTGGTATATGCCGGTAGCGCTGGTAAACGCCAGAAGCGGGGGGACGCCGCCCTCTCCGGTAAGGACAGTATGTCGGTGCAGTGTTTCTTTGTATGTTGGGGGGCAGGGTCATGGCGGCTACGGCAAGCGTGGTTGGATCATCAGGATCCGTGAGGACGTGTCAGAGTGTTGGGGTCTTTTTCGGCAGGCTGAAAGTATTGGATAGAGGCCTGTTTCAGATATTGAGCTATGGTGGGGAGATTTTCATTCCGTAGAAACCATGGGGCAATATACAGACCCATTTCTGTAAAAAACTGAACAAGTGCTAGTCAGATTTACACAGAAAAGGTTTCGTATCGTAGTAAAAGAAAAAATATACGTTACTTATGTGGGGGACCTCTGTATTTTTTTTTGTTATAGCGGCAGCCGAAATAAGTCTGGATATGTGAAACCTTACTGAAATCACCACTGTCTATCCCTTGGATAGCACGGTTAATTGTGCCACACGATAAGAAGACTGAAATTAAAAATTAAGTGTCAAATAATAATTTGAACCTACCTATTTATCTACAAAATATACTGACCTCGTGCGTTTAGTCTACGGGTCTAGTGTGTAGAGTGTAGTGTTGGCGCCTTTTGGGTACGGAAACCTATAAATAATAATTAAAATACTTTCTTACCGACTTACTACTTGCAAACCCGACGTTCTACTTTTAGGATTAGCGATCAATGGGTAATTTTTGAAGAATTAATATTTTACGAGTACCCTATACTGATCGCTAATAGTAGGACCCGACCTTTCGCCAGTAATGTGTCTTCCTTCTTCATTGTCAGGCTTACGTTGCACTTGGGACTGCTGAGGAAAGCGATGAATAGTCCGGAATATGTACTGGTGTCAAAGACTTTACCTGTACTTAGTTAGATACTTCATTAGGACGAGGCACTCGACGTTGAAAATGATACCACTTGGCTTGAGCCTCTCTGTCAGTCAGCACTGCCAATAAAACAACCTTTTGAGGGCAAATTTTTTTAATCTACAATTGATAAGCCCTTGGCATTATCTCACCTGATGGTAAGTGACGATGATGCCGAAGATGATAGCGGGCTTACCAAGATTCCCCGAAGCAATAGAGATCTGGCTTTTTTAGCTATTAATGAGTATACTTCAGTTAATTACAATAGCCAATTAATTAACTAGTAGATTAACATTGCTTGCTCTGACTAGAGTACCGGAGCATACCACACAGTAACAAAGCAATGTACTTCTACTTCTACCTTAACTCACAATTTTACATAAATCAGCTTAGGATTGGCTCAACTCAGTGACACTATAGCGTTGGCTTTTTTTAACCGACTTCAAAAAAATTAGAAAGTTCATATAATGTTTAATGAAAGTTACGCAAATTTTTGCCGATTTCCAATCGATTTTGACGGTTCTTTTTTAGGGTTCAGTAGTCAACAAGGAACCCTTATAGTAACGCCATGTCTGTCCATCTTTCTATCCGTCTGTCTGTCTAACTGTCCGTGTCTACGCTCAGTGAGCCCCAAAAAGCTGTAATTTCGCGTGGGTAAACATATTAATTACGCCGACAAAGTGGTATCATAAAATCTTAAAGCTTTATGCCGCTATTATGGACACCTTAAAAAAATTTAATAGACATTCTTAGTTAAGGCGTGATTAGTCAACCAACTAAAGATGTGCAGTTTGATTTGTAAAGAGTTCATAGGTTTTCCTACCTTTTACGCAGCCAAACGCACACAAATTTTAATTAAATAAAAAGAGTTCGACTCGCACTTGGCCAGTTTTTATTTGAATGGTTAGTTTTTGAATGGTCTCATATAAATTGTATCAAATTCGGTATAGTAGGTACTTCTTAAAGTTCAAAGAAGATTAACAAATAACAATCTAGAATATTAACACAAACCGCAAAACAGCTAAATTTAAATTTTGCTTAGTTGTTGAAGTCGGTTGTTTTAAACTTATTTGCGTGTTTCGCGTTGTTAATTATTTCTAGTAAGAAAAGAGATTATCGAAGTTTCGAAAGGACTTGTCCTTAGACAAAATGTCTTTGACTGGTGTACCTACCCACCGACTTAAATTTCAATTGAAACAACGCTGTAACGTGGAATTTCTCACTTTTGTCCTCAACTTCGTGACATAAAAATGTTGGTGGATAAACTTTGAGCAAGTCATTTCTTATTTTTAACCGACTTCAAGAAAGAAGGTTACCAATCTGTGCAAGTTATTCTTATTCTGTGTAAAGGTTGTAAAATAAATAGTTCACAAAAATAACGGCCAAGTGCGAGTCAGAACCGCACATAAAGGGTTCCTTTATCATACTAGATGGCGCTAGTACAAAGGGTTCCGTACCATCATACTGGATGGCGCTAGTTTCTTCATGTTTTTTTGAAAAATCTCAAGGGTAACACGCCATAATATCAGATGTTTAAGTGATCTGAAGTTCGTTGCCTTGAGCTCTTAATAATCAAGTGTCATACTGAAGTCGTACACCATACTCCACTCGTCGTTTATCGTATCTTATCGAAGTCGTTCGTGAAGTGTGAAGTTTTCAAAACCACGACTGGTTTCTTTCACAAGGGATTACTATCGTTAATTGATTTTTTTTGTTCCAGAAATTAAGTAAGTTAATGAGGGCAGTTTTGGACCCACATCGATACAACATTTATTTACTCGTAATACCACCAGGTATCTATGGTTAAAATCTGTCGGTATACTTCTTCCCACCCTGTACAGTCGCATATAGATTAGGGGTCTCTACTCGATTTTGTTGTCTCCAAACCTGATGTACCTATATTTACGTAAGTTATTGTGTGCTATTATTGTTATGGGCTGCAATAAATTCATTTTCATTTGAATTTGAATAACATCGAAAAACCAAAATATTTTTTTAAGTACAAGCTTTTATTTGAAGAGTATTTATGCTCAAACAATGGAAAATGCTCAGTGGCTCAGTGCGCCAAATATAAATTATAAATATACACGTTTCCAAATTCATAAAAAAGGCGTGCACAGTATTTCCCTTTCCACTAAAAACAAAAGACGATCCTGGGACCTTGATTCCATCTCCAAAGTGCATCATCAGATCATCTTTAAAATACCAAAATGATATATTGTCATAGGGCGGGAATACGGCTTAGTACTAAATTTCAGCTCAATCGGACTTCTGGAAGTCGCTCTAAAATCGTTTTCAAGATTTGACCTAAATATAGTAACATACAAATATTGCAAGTAAAAAAAAAGTTTGTTTTATTTTTTTAGAGACAAACAGTCATCTATAGATGTAAAACTAACAACGATAATGTACTGAAAGACCTATATTCCCCTGTCTTAAATATAGAGGTTCATTTTTTCATATATTAAAAAAACCCCGACAAAAACCTCTAAAAAATATATTTTTCATCCCCCCATCTCGGAAATTGTATTTTTGCTCTTCGATATCTGAGTGCAAAAGCCGTTTATATTCGCTTGAGGAGAAAAAGTAAATTGAATTTAGAACATCGTGTGCACTAAGTTTGTGAATTCAAAATATTATTAAACACCTATTCACTGAGACTATTCCAATGAGCCCAAATACGATGCCTCTGCTGTAAGTTGGTGAGGAGTTACGTATCCTGCATATTCCAGGAGATGCTGCAACATCAGGTCATGGTAACTATGGTTTTGCAATAATATCACAGTTTCAGAGTAACAGGGCACTAATAAGACCGGTACAAGTTGTCCACATCTCTTTATCACCTAGATAAGAGCTGATGATCTTAAAACGGCAGAACAGATCTTCATGAATTATAGCTAAGAACCACCTCGTTCACGTCAACTTTCAAACAAAAAAAACGCATCAAAATCGGTCCCCCCTCCCCCCCCCCCCCGTTTAGTGTCCGGTGACACAGGTTACCTGCATGGCAAATTTCATTAACATTGGTTAACCGCCTCCTTGGCGTAATAGTTAGTCCATTAGCTTCACACGTCTGGTTGCGGGTTCGATTCCCGGCGGGGTCAACTTTGTAAGACTCGGTTTGGTTGGTGGTAGGGCATTTTCATAGCCCGCCTGGCCAGCTACTACCATCTTATCTAAGTCATGCCGCCAAACATCAGCGTCAACAGCATTGATGTGTTCCGGCTTGAAGATAAGATAGCTAGATCCCCATGGCGTTGGGGAATCTTGGTAATCCTTTTTCTATCTTCGGCATTATCGTCACTTACCATCAGGTGAGATGATGCCAAGCGTTTAGGCACCAATAGTGAATAAAAAAAAAGTGTTGAAGCCTAAAAAAAGATTACAAACAAACATACACATTTATAATATTAGTAAGGATTTACTTAGAGTCTTCTCAGATTTCGTAGATGGGTTCAAAAATAATGAAAGGTTCTTGAAGTTTCACTCGAACCTTGGACCTTGTTAGTCTATGCTAATTCAAGCTGTCCAGTCCAGGCGGGCCGCGGTGCATACGATCGAAGCTTTTAATAGATTAGGCAATTTTTTTTTTACTTTTACCTTGTAGTTATTAGGTCTTTACCTATTAAATTGCCGGTTGTATAAAACAGTTTAGATATAAAAATTAAAATTAATAACAATAGTTATTAAAACCAAATTTATTCTCAATAGACTATTAGAAAGTAATTTTCAGGATGTAACAAGTTTTATATTATTTACTGTTTTTATCAACGCCGTTATCTCTTTTTAACCCTCTTACCTCTAAACTTTTTATAAATGAAAAGTATTCGGAATTACCCAAAATTTTGTTTCTTTGCCAATTTCCTCTATTAGGCAGGCCTTCCAACATTCTAAGTTTGATGTAGCAAAGTCTTTAGTGATATTTAAGCAGTTTTATTTAATTTTTGCTACAATAGGTATTTTACGAAAAATCATTAGTATCCGGAATCGAACCCGGGACCTGGTTAGAACAGACTCGATAAAGTTGAGCCACCCACGACGCTGCTGTTTTGAGCGATTATAGTTCATTCGGTCAATTAACCGCATCTTTGACGGCTCCCGACAAACACTCCGTCAAAGGTGCCGCCCCGTGCTCAATCGTGCCGACCGTCGCGCCACCGCCGACGATGTCAGACTGTTTCGCCATGTTTCGCTGTCGCCGCTGCCGGTCCAAAGATGCAGTTAAATGAGCAAAGCCGCAATGAGGTAAGCCTGCTTCCATCTTCGGAATCATCGTCACGTGAAGGGCTTATCAATTGTAAATAAAAAAAAGAACTTTAATCTATATAATTTGTATGAACAATTTCACTAAGTAGGTATATTTATTTCACTCTCACTACAACCACACCTCGGTCATTGGTGATAAAATGTATGAAACAATCGCGTTCCTACGCACACAGTCTAAGCTCGTGTAGGTGAACGCGTACCACGCTTGTGAGAGTGAGATAAGACGTGCTAGGGTTGCCGCCATTTTGTCTTAATTTATTCGTAGTGCGTTCGCGAATCGGGAACGCAATGTGCCGCAATATCGATAGTAATGTTCATTCAGCCCACTATGAAAATGTATCTGAGCTGTGTTGAATTTCAGTAAATTATGTACACTTGGAGTTGCCAATTTTTAGTTATTTTTAATATGACGTGAGCATATAATTTATCATAAATATCTGAGCAGCAGATTTTTCAATATGCTCTTCATAAACACAATGTTGTCATGAACTTTTTCCCAAAATGCTACATATTGAAAAATCTGCTTCTCAAAAATTATAACAAATTAGATGTTCAGATATTAATATAGGTAGCAACTCCTATTGTACATAATTTATTGAAATTTAACACTGCTCAGAAATATTTGAACACCTCGCCCGCTACGATATATCTTATGCCGACTGTACCACCCCATCCCTTCTCGAAGCGTCCTTTCCGCGTGCTTACTGTGCCACCACGTTGTACACTGTGATCGCCAACCTAAGATACTTACTAATGGAGCGGGCTATGCTCGGAGTTTCCTCGTGTGATCGAATTAGAAATGAGGAAATCTGTAAGAGTACCAAGGTAACCGACATAGCTCGACGAATTGCTAAGTGGCAGTGGGCAGGGCACATAGATCGTAGAACAGATGGTTGTTGGGGTAATAAAGTTCTCGTGTGGCAAATGGGCACCGTAAGACGTACCTATCGTAGGCAGATCTCCCACCCGGTGGACTGACCGAGCGATTTGCTTCTTCGTTCATTATGCGAACGGCCAAGGAGTGGAATTCCCTGCCGGCGTCTGTAATCCCCAATTCGTATAATATAGAAATCTCCAAGACGAGAGTGAATAGGCATTGTTTGAGCTTGCGCGTTACATCCTCGGCTGCATCGGCGCTTACCATCAGCCAATCGCACTCAAAAGTTAAATAATTATAAAAAAGTTCGAGAGAAGCCGCTAGATGCGGGCAGCGTAGGACTGGTCATTGTGAAAATCTTTGGGGCGGCATTTGCCCAGCCGTATATGTGATGATGAAGAACTGTCATAATGTATAGGAACAGTCAAGAATACACTACCTACACGTATCTATCATCATATCAGCTCATATACGTCCCCACCGAGGGGTTCGAGCCCACCCTGAATTGGGGCGATCGGGCCTTAGCCGACCACGCGGGCCCAGTGCGGGTTGGTCGACTTCACACACAACCTTCGAGTTTCTTCGTAAGCGTGTGCAGCACAGAATAGAAGAATTCTACAAAAAAAAAATCTTATCTGTGGTGTGCAGGTTTCCTCACGATGTTTTCCTTCACCGTAAGAGCTTCGGATGAACGTAATCATACATATGAAATCTAAATTCGAAATCACATTGGTACGTGGCAGGATTCAAACCACGACCTCCCCGGACAGGAGGCGGCATTACGCCACCGTCGCACTAGCCTTTACGCCACCGTCGCACCTATCTATATACCTACAGGATATTAGGTAAAATATAACATTTCTTTAGTCCCTCCACGGCTTAGCTCAGAAACTGTTAGTATTAGAAAGCTGTAATTTGGCATGGGTCTAAATTAATCACGCCGAAAGTGTTACAAAAAAAATGTTGAAAAAAGATTTTTTTAGGGTACTTCACCTACATGTAAAGAGGGGATGATTTTTTATTCTTTGACGTACGACGTACCCTATCTTGTGGGGTATCGTTGAATATTGTCTTTCAAAACTGCTGAAGGTTCGCTAAAACTATTTTTAGATTCAGGAAGCAGTTTGCGAAATATTAAGCTTAAAAGTGCTAAATTTTTGTTAGTCAAGTGTCCTCCCCACCCCCCCTCTCTACCAGCGAAACCGCTATTTCAGGACATCAAAAAAAATTGAAAATAGTAGTGTTGCTGATCCCCTTCGATGATGGTACAGGAAATGCAGGGCGACGCGGAGGTTGTAGAGACAAGGAAAACAGCCGTGATATCTTCAGTCTTGAACAATTTCAGTGGTTGATTTGCTTATGGGAGCTCGAGGGAGGTCTCGTTGTTACTCGGTGGCTTGTCGAAAATGTTGGATTTGAATGAATACGCTCTATGACGCCTACGCTATATTTATATTCAATTTCCAGAGCGGGATGGCGCCATAGGAGGAAGCGAGACGGAAGATGGTGCACTTACCCACCCCTTTGGAGCAATACCGTACAGAGAGCCGCCTACGACCAATTTCCGCGCCGCACCGTTTTGAAATAACGGTCGCGGAGGCAGCTCGCTGCTTACCAAAAAACCTTTTACCTATCCTCAGGGGTTCTACCAGGCTTCCATCTCGCCACCTTTACCAAACTAATTACCTAGACCTCCCTCTAAGCCTCCCCAAGCAAAACACAGTTACAAAACACATTTATTTAGAAAACATACAAAAGGCTTATAAAACAAGATAACTTAAAAACTACAACTTAACTATCTATATCTATGTACATATAACAATTCAAAAATAAAACGTATCGCACTTTAAGACATACACAAATTTACAATCAACAAAATTTATCAACAAGTAACTTTACGTTTTTGAGTGTCCATCGTGCACATTCTCCCGCCGTCACCTTCGTGATCCAGCACTGGTAGCACGATGATCTTCTTGGTGGGCCGCCTCAGCACGCGTCCTCGGCTCGTGGTCACCTCCACCACGCGCACTTCGCCATCCTCGCCCGGGAACGTCCGGGTGATGCGTCCTCTGGGCCAGCAGTTGCGTGGCAGGTTGCTGTCGGCGATGACCACCAGGTCACCGATTTTGGGGGCCTCTCCGGAGGCCCTGGGCTCCCGCCGGTGTTGGAGTGTGGGGAGGTACTCTCTCACCCACCGCCGCCAGAAGTTGTCGGCTAGCAGCTGTGCGCGCCTCCAGTGCGTGCGCGCGTTGATGTCTTCGGGAGTGAACGTGCCCGGGGTTGGCACATGACAGTTGGGCCCGACCAGGATGTGATTCGGGGTCAGCGCCTCGGGCTCCGCTGAGTCGACGCTCACGTGGGTCAGCGGTCTCGAGTTCACCACATTCTTGCACTCCACCAGCAGGGTATGGAGTGTTTCCTCGCTCGGCCGCTGCTCCTGCAGCGTGGCTCGCAGCGCCTCCTTGACTGTGCGCACCATGCGCTCCCAGGCGCCTGCCATGAAGGGGGCTGAGGGTGGCATGAACCGCCACACGATGTGCTGCGCGCTGGCTTCCGCTCCCATGGTCTCGACTGCTGCGGCCAGCTCTCGATCCGCCGCCTTGAAGTTGGTCGCGTTGTCACTCCAGACTTCTTTGGGCGGTCCCCGCCGCGCGATGAAACGCCGGAGCGCTGATATGGCTGAGTCGGCACTCAGCGACGCGGCAATCTCCAGGTGCACGGCGCGCGACGTCAGACACGTGAATAGGGCCACGTATCGCTTCTCGGTGCGGCGCCCCACAGTCACAGTCACCGGACCGAAGTAGTCTAGGCCGGTAAACGTGAAGGGGCGCGCGTGATGCGCCAGGCGGCCCGCCGGCAGGTTGCCAGTCGACGGGCTGGCGGGTTTCGCCTTCCTCAGGCGACAGGCAGGGCAGCTTCGCAGGACTTCTTTGACTGTAGGTCGGATGCGCGTGACCCATAGTCGCTGGCGCGCCTCGTTCACCACCAGCTCCACTCCGCCGTGGCTCAGCCGCTCGTGCAGGTGTTGCAGGTACAGGCGGGTGTAGGGGTGCCTGCCGTCCAGCACTGCGGGGCTTGCAGCTTCTTCTGATATGTCGACGGCCTTCTCCACTCGTCCTTTGAGTCGCAGGATTCCGTCGGTGCCCACCGTAATACTTAGGGCGGCTAGCTTATCGTCGCCGGTAGGTAGGGTTCCTTTCTCGATTCTCCGTCTCTCTCTCGCATACGAGTCTTCCTGCGCTGCTCGCACCCATAGCCTTTCTGCGCGTATGAGTAGGTGCGCTTCGATTCCCATGAAGCGGTCCGGCGTGTCGACTGAAAGGCCTTTCTTCAGTTTCTTTTTCTTTTTAGCCTCTCCCCACGTAGGATCTCTGTTTTCATTTTTGGCAGTTCGCTTCCTCTTCGCGGCTGCAATGTGTTGTGTGCGGCCTCGGCATCGCTCGACGAACTGTAGAACACGCGCTGTTGCTCGGATGAGGCGTGTCCAGCGTGAAAATCTCGCTACGTCGGGCAGGTGGGCGTGGCTTCGTAGCGTCGTAGTCGTCGTAGTCGCGTAGCAAGCTTCTCGTTCTTCCCCGGTGACTGAGGCCGCGGCGCGTCGGTTTTCTTGCGGCCAGCATTCCTCAGGTTGATATAGGAACTCGGGGCCGTGAAACCATCTGTGTGCGGCGCCGAAGTCCGCCGGGGTGGCTCGCGTAGCATCATCAGCGACGTTATGGGCTGTTGGGACCCATCTCCACTCGTTTTTCTTCGTCGTTTCTTCGATTTCTGCCAGCCGGTGTGCCACAAAGCACTTGAATGCTCGCGGCTCGGCTCGTATCCATGCGAGAGCCGTGCGAGAATCGGACCAGTAGTGTCGCGCCTCTGCTTCCCAGTCGTGTTCGCGCGCGACAGTGTGGGCTAGTCGCGCTCCCAGCAGCGCCGCCTGCAGCTCGAGCCTCGGGATCGACACGGGTTTGAGTGGTGTCACCCGGCTCTTAGCGGCAGCCAGCACGACGCTCACGCTTCCATCGGACCTCTCGTTCCGCCAGTACACAGCGGCGGCGTAGGCTTCCTCGCTCGCGTCGACAAAGGTGTGGAGCGCCCGCTTGGTCACGGCGCCCGTGTCGTAACAGCGTGGGATGCGTAGCCGCTCCGTAGCGCGTAGCGTGCGTAGCCACTCGTACCATTTTTCGTGTAGCTCGTCTGGCAGATCGGCGTCCCAGTTAGTGTGGTAGCGCCAGGTGTCTTGCATGATGCGCTTGGCCGGCGTAGTTACAGGTGCTATTAGCCCCAGCGGATCGTATAGGGACATGATCACGCTGAGGGCCTCTCGTTTCGTCGGCGCGCGCAGCCCGTCGATGACTTCCAGTGGCGCCCTCTTGCGGTTGAGTCTGAAGCCTAGGTTGTCCGGCCCTACTTCCCAGAGCAGGCCCAGTGTTCGCTCTGTCTCGCTCCCGCCGATAGGGATGGTAGCCTCCGCCTCGTTCGTAGCGTAGTGACGGAGCACGGAGGGCGAGTTGGATGCCCACCCGCGCAACTCAAAGCCGGCCTGCCGATGGATGTGTTCGACCGCCGTGGCTGTCTCGAGGGCCTCTCCGTCTGTCCCGTAGCTGGCGATGTAGTCATCCATATAGTGACTTTTCACTATAGCCTGCGCCGCCTCCGGGAACTGTTCTGCATAGTCAGCTGCGTTTTTGTTTTTGACGAAGAGAGCTGTGCACGGCGATGAGGTCGCACCGAACACCACGCTCGTCATTCGGTATTCTGACGGCGGCACATCTCCTCTCTCGCTCCCTCTCCACAGGAAGCGCAGGGCGTCTCTGTCTTCTGGTTTTATGCGTATTTGCATAAACATCTCGCGAATGTCCGCAGTCACAGCGTACGGGCTCTGCCGGAAGCGCATAACTACGCCGGGCAGAGATTGTAGTAGGTCGGGCCCGGGCAGCAGCGCGTCGTTCAGGCTTCTCCCCTCAGTTCTGGCAGCTGCGTCGTGCACAAGACGTATCTTCGGCTTGTCTGGGTTGACCACAGCGAAGTGAGGTAGGTACCACACCTTTCCAGGTGTAGGCTGCGTCGTGGCGGGCTCGGCGTACCCCTTGGTAAAGAGGTTCTGCATCCTTTCTTCATACTTTGTTTTCAGATCAGGATCTCGATCTAGGCGCTTCTCGATGTTGAGCAGCCTCTTCTTTGCATTGCCATAGTTGTCGGGCATTATTGTGTTGTCTTCTTTCCATAGAAGGCCAGTTTGGAAGCGACCATCTGGGAGGCGTGTGGTTGTCTCCTCTAGCAAGCGTAGCGCTCGCTGCTCCGGGTCATCGCGCGTCTTCCTTGGCTCAACGCCCAGCGACTCCAGGGCGAAGTATCTCCGCATAGCATTTTCCATTTCGTCGCTGGATTCCTCCTTGGTAGACAGATACCCGCAAAACGAAACGGGCTCTGTGTGCGACGAGCGGCACCCGTGTAGCACCCACCCGAGTTGTGTGAGTGAGGCTACGGGTCGGTCTCTCCGTCCTGCTCGCACATCGCGCGACACGATGAGTTCCCAGTTATCTTGCCCGATGAGAACTTTCGGCTTGGCATTCTGGTACATCAGTTCATGTCTGAGGTCCTCCAGGTGTGGGCAGTCCTCCAGGTCTTCTTCGCCGAGCGACTGAGTAGTGAAATCGAGTCGCTCGACCGTGCGTGCCCCTTGCAGTTCGTAAGAATCGAGTGAGTATTTCCCTCTCACTCGCACGTTGACTGTTTTGCTGTTTTCGTGCTTGCGCCGCGTGCCGTTGACTCCTATGACCCACAGGTTGTTAGTGGGCCCTTCCAGGCCGAGGGACTCGACGATGTCTTCGTCAATGATGGTGATAGTACTGCCCTCGTCCAGCAGCGCGTACGTCTCGACAGTGTTTCGCGGACCGGTGAGAACGATCGGCGCGATTTTCAAGTAGGCCCGGCGTGAGCCCGCCCGAGTGGAGTGGGCGAACTCGAGGGCCGACGCGACTTCTTCCGCCTTCTTGGGTTCTTCTCTCGGCCGCTCTGAATGCAGCAGCGAGTGATGGGGAGCGCGACAGCCGTTTGTTCCACACGGCTTCGCTCGGCAACTGAAGCGTCTGTGGTTGCTCCTCACACACCGGAAGCATTGGCGGTGCCGGCGTACCAGGTCCCAGCGTCCGTTGACATCAGCCTCGACGAACTGTCGGCACTCCAACAGTTTGTGACTGCCGCTGCACTGTGGGCATGTCGTGGTTGTAGGCGTAGTTGCCGTTGCAGCAAAGTTTTTCTCTACGATCTTCTTTCTCGCTCTCTCTCGTGGCGTCTCGGCTGGTGTTGTTTCAGCCGGAGCGTAGGGGCCGCATTTGTCCGCCTCTTCGTTGAGAAAAGATGCCAGTTTTTTGAGGTCTGGCGTGTTGTCTTCTCGCGCTGCGAAGTCATACCACTTGTTTCGGAGTATCGGTGAAATCTTCTCAAGAATTGTGCGTACCAGCTCGGGATTGCATAGGTACGCGTCTCTCCGCAGCGCCTCGATGGTGGCCACAACATTTGCTACTTTGTTCGCAAAAATACACACTTCTCGTGGGCTGTCTCCTATGCGGGATAGCGCGCGGGTTTTCTCAATCTCGCGCAGGACTAGCGCTTCTGCTCGTCCGAACCGTCGCTCCAGAGCTTCGATGATTTTTCTGGGTTCCGTGCTGCTGATTAGTAAGCAGCTGGCAGCCTCCTTTGCTGCTCCGGTGAGGCTCTTTCGAATTCTTGCGACGTTCTCTGTTCTTGTGAAATTTGTTTCTGTCTCGACGAATGCTGTCTTAAATGCAAGCCAGCTATCACTTCTCCCGTCGAAACCAGGCAACTCCTGGAGATATCTGGGCGCCCCTCTCGCCGATGTGCGAATGACGCTCTGTAGGGCCGCTGCGAGGGCCGCAATGTCGGTTTGCGGCGCAGCCGGCTCGGTTTTCTGAGGGGTGCTCTCCGGTTTCGCGGACTCCTCCCCACCCTGCCCCAAGGGTTCTCGTGAGGCCGCAGGCCGCAGTCGTTCGGTCACCGCAGGCCCCGGTTGGGTGTGAGCGTGTCCTTTCGCTCCTGTGTGCTTTTCCATCCATTCAGCCACTCGCTCTGAGCCCTGCCTGGCTTCTTCGTCAGCCGATTCATCTGCAGGGTCCAGCTCCTGGTCAGAGTCCTCCATAATTCTCCGCAAATGTGCCTCCTCTAAGGCCCGTTCCGCCGCGATTGCTTTGACCGCCAGCTCAGCCAGCCTCTCCTTGGCTTCCAGTTCCGCGAGGAACCTCTTGCGAGAAGCCTTGGAGCGGTCTGACCTAACTGATTTAGGTCGGGTCTCCACAACCGTGACGTCAGCCTCGGTGTTCGTAGTTTCCGTTACGGTTTCCCCAGTTTGCGTAGTGCCGTGGCTCCAGGTCGCTGTTTCTCCCGAAGTCGTGTTTCCCGTACCTTCAGTTGTGGTATTTTCAGAATCCGTCGTCTCTTGGGCAGCCTGCTTGGACGCGGTCTTGGAACGCGTGGATCTCGTCATGGCGGCGTGGCTCGACGACGTAGTTCTTCAGGTTTTTTTCTCTTCAGTCCAGGGATCCGGCTTCACGAAGGACCATAAAATGTTGCTGATCCCCTTCGATGATGGTACAGGAAATGCAGGGCGACGCGGAGGTTGTAGAGACAAGGAAAACAGCCGTGATATCTTCAGTCTTGAACAATTTCAGTGGTTGATTTGCTTATGGGAGCTCGAGGGAGGTCTCGTTGTTACTCGGTGGCTTGTCGAAAATGTTGGATTTGAATGAATACGCTCTATGACGCCTACGCTATATTTATATTCAATTTCCAGAGCGGGATGGCGCCATAGGAGGAAGCGAGACGGAAGATGGTGCACTTACCCACCCCTTTGGAGCAATACCGTACAGAGAGCCGCCTACGACCAATTTCCGCGCCGCGCCGTTTTGAAATAACGGTCGCGGAGGCAGCTCGCTGCTTACCAAAAAACCTTTTACCTATCCTCAGGGGTTCTACCAGGCTTCCATCTCGCCACCTTTACCAAACTAATTACCTAGACCTCCCTCTAAGCCTCCCCAAGCAAAACACAGTTACAAAACACATTTATTTAGAAAACATACAAAAGGCTTATAAAACAAGATAACTTAAAAACTACAACTTAACTATCTATATCTATGTACATATAACAATTCAAAAATAAAACGTATCGCACTTTAAGACATACACAAATTTACAATCAACAAAATTTATCAACAAGTAACTTTACGTTTTTGAGTGTCCATCGTGCACAAGTAGGACATATAATCAGTTTAGAAGGAAAACTATCACGGCTAAGTAGGCTTTCTTAGTTTAGGAATGATAGTCGACTAACTTAAGGTGTACAGTTGGATTTGTAATAAGTTCATAGACTTTCCATACAAAATGTTCTATTATCAGCTGCAAATGAAACTTTGTTTTTTAAAACATATATATTTTTTTAAAGACTACGGAACCTTCTTTGCGCGAGTCCGACTCGCGCTTTGCCGTTTTTTATTTTTTTCTACAAACTTTTGTTCTACATTTTTATCAAAATCTCGAAAGAAACTTCTCATACAAATCGATCAGCTGATTTGATTAGCCAAGTGCGTTTGTTATTTTTTTATTATAAAACTTTCAAGTTTGGGAAGTTTTGAGTGAGTCCTAATTTTTTTTATGATTTTAGCAAATTTTAGTTGTTCAGGTTCACGTGTAGCAGCGCTCCTAGAAAAATATGCTCTACCTATCCACACAACAACGTGTACATAACAAATTGGCTTAGGGCCCGTTCACTACCTACTACTAAGGGCTTCTACGCATCATACTGAACAACTTTTTCCGAAGAACTCATAGTCAATTCTCAAAAATTTTGGACCCTATTACATCTAGGTATGCACAACATTAGTCAATCGCTAATCGTTTTGTACGAAGCATTTTTTTTGCAATTTCAGCAAAACTAGCAAAAGTTGTTCAGTTTGATGAGTAGAAGCCCTAATTATACAATTGAACACCAATTTCATTACACCAATATAACTCAATAGCTAGTGGTCAATAGGGATGACGACAGCATCAGAAATAAATTATGAACTCTTGATCACTAAATTGCCCTCCTACTTAAACTTCGGAAAACCTTACTCGTTTTGTTTTCCATCAAGTCTTCGATTTTTAATTCACCAAAATCACAAAATAAGTACATATCGTATCAGCTCATATACGTCCCCACCGAGGAGCTCGAGCCTACCCTGAATTAGGGCGATCGGGCCTTAGTCGACCACGCTGGCCCAGTGCGGGTTGGTCGACTTCACACTCAACCTTCAAGTTTCTGCGCAGGTGTGTGCAGGTTTCCTCACGATGTTTTTCTTCACCGTTAAAGCAATCGGTGAGTATATGTACGTAAGTTTCGAAAAACTCATTGGTACATTGGCCGTCCGGATTTGAACCCGGCACCTCTGGTTAGGAGGACCGAGTCGTTACTGGTTGAGCCACCGACGCTTCGAGTACATATATGACGCTGCAAAACTATGACGTCACGCCTAGGCACTTCCATGGTATTTCTATCATTTTTAGAACAAGGTTGACTGGAAGAGATCCCGAAAGGGATAAGTCCGCTTTTGCTATATTTATATTCTTTTTTCTAATTATTTAATGTATTTGTTTTATATGCAATAAAGAGTTTACAAACAAACAAATGTCGTTTTTGACAGATGATAAAAAGTAACTCTGATGACTAGCTAGTCTTCCCTATTCGCTACACTTTTCTATCTACCCGCATATCTAAACCGCAATGTTAGTTCAAAACATCGACCCGCCCAACTAGGTTTGTTATTAAGCAGTTCTGATCTGAGACTGTGTTACTTAATAGTATTCAACGTCTGTTATGATTAAGATCTATTGTTGGAAGGTTGCAAGACCGAAAATTGGGAATATTATCATTGACTGAAGATAACTTAATGAATAGAACTCTGATTTGGAATTCGGGTTGTCAGTTTATAAATTCCTATCCGGTGAGTTGCAGTCAAGCGTACTTCAAGATTTCTTTCCCGATTCCTAGATAACGTTAATCTCCATATTAAGAAAGTAATCATTAATCACAGATTTGGACAGAAGGATCCGCCCGTCTTCATATTTTTATCAGATGTTCCTAATACATGCAAACAGTAGCGCCATTTGACATAACTCGTACGAACTAGCGTGGGCGAGAGTTGACGTCAGTGCCACGCCAAAAGGACCTTGGTAGAATTGTCGCTTTAAAAATGCGTTTATTTAATTCGTTTACAAGAAAAAATACAATGTAAGGTTATTTAACGATGATACGATCTACCATGTTTCTTTTTAGCCTTTCTTTCATGATCTTTACAGCCTCTAACAACACAAAAAGGCATTTTTATATTGAATATCTTTCCACCGCCCGCACTCTGCAATTTCCCGCAGACGACCGAGTCGCGAGTGTGCGAAACTTTTGATTTTCGCACCAATTCTCTGGGAGCATTAGTCGCGCGCGTTGGCCGGGTCCTTACGCCAGTAATATAGTAATATAGAAGTCATTGTCATTAATCGTGGTCTCTTAATTCTATTGGACATTCAAATGGACCACGAAGATAATTGGAAACACTAAACACGTAGAGCTTCGGTGGCGTAATGGTTAGGGCCGCTACCTTCCGTCCGGGAGGTAGTGGTTCAAGTCCTGTACCAATGTGATTTCGAATTTCGATTTCATATGTACGTTTATCCGACGCTCTTGCGGTGAAGGAAAACATAGTGAGGGAACATGCACACGCCTGCGAAGAAAATCGAAGGTTGCGTGTGAAGTCGACCAACCCGCATTGGGCCTGCGTGGTTGACTGAGGCCCGATCGCCCTAATTTAGGGTAGGCTCGAGCCCCTCGGTTGGGACGTATATGAGCTGATATGATGAAATACGTTATAAAACCAACTTCAGCAACTTAGTACAATTTTGCATTACTATTTATGAATTTTGTAAATTTTCTAAAACAGTACTACTACACCGATTTTGATAAAATTTATATGGGACCAACCTGGCAGCATACACATCGAACAAAAAAGGATTCATTTTAATCGGTTCAAAATCTGTATAATATCGAGTAACATACAAAAAAAGGTGTGTGTGTCAGCTCCGACGCACGACTGGAGTTTACTCCTTACTAACGATTATAAATTGGTTGGCGGGTGGCGGCCAATTTTTTCAATTCTGACAACGGATTCGTGACCTCAGGAATCAGATATCGATTTTGGAAGCAATCGGTCAAGTTAGTAAAAAAATCAAAATGGCAGCCAATTTTGTCAGTTCTGACCACGGATTCGTTATAAGGGACTTCTATCGATTTTGGAAGCATTCCGTCCAGTAACTAAAAAGTTCAAAATGGCGGCTTCTTTTCTTTAATTCTAACAACGGATTCGTGATATGGGATCTCTGGGACCCTCCGATTTTGGGAGCAAGCGCTCCAGTAACTAAAAAGTTCAAAATGGCGGCCACTTTTTTCAATTCTGACAAGACAAATCTAACGACACCTCACGCTCCAAAATCCATCTAGCCGTTTAGGCTACAGGACGACCCAAGGAATAAACATACATCGGACATACATACGTACGTATGTACACACGTACACACACACACACAAATTACACACTCATCACACACACATTACACACTAATTACACACATACACACGTACACCTACATACACCCAAATAAGTTGCGCACAAAATTAATAACTATACTATACAACCAAAGCATAACGCATGACGACTGATTTTAATCCCCATAAATTTTAATACGCCGGGCTTTTAAATGGAAATCAATTAATAAGGCGTAAAACTCCAAAAACACAGCGAATTGAGAACCTCCTCCTTTTTGGAAGTCTGTTGGAAAACCCAACACACGGAACTCAGTTTTTTTGTGCTTTAACTAAGCGTAGGGTAGTGGCTACCTACTTACCAATCAAGACTTGGTTCCCGCGAAAAAATAATTTCACAATCAGACTTTTTCAGATTCAACAAAGTAATTTTGGATAATTTTAATATGGAGGGAGACGTCCAATGGAGTGGATAATGCACCCAGTGAGCAGCGGCGAATGGAGACAGACCCACGTCCTCTACTGGACAAACGCCTCCCCAAGGATTTCCACAACGACTGGTCCTGCGCTGCCCGCATCCAGCGGCTTCCGGCAGCCTCTTTCACTTTGTCGGCTTTTGTCACTCAAGAAAAGACTCTGCAATTTCTTTCCTTACTACACATTCCTTATTTCCGTACTTAAATGAATCAATTGGTTCTGTACTTAAATGAATCGATTGGAGAATCCTTAAAAATATAGTACCTCTACAATTAAATTATAATAATGTTCGAAACCAACATTAAATTTAGAACGCCCGCGCAGGGCCTCGCAGCCAGCCTGCCGGTGCCGTTCAGTGGCAGGGGAGTGCAGGGGCGCAGCGGTTCAGCGCCTGCTGCCAGCGCGGGCGTCAGTCGGCGCGCAAGCCTTGACTCACGGCAGATGCGTCGCTATTTTTGCCCACGCTCGCGAGCCGCTTGCGGCTCACGCACTGCGCACCCTCGGAAACAGTCATATAAACTATGTTCACGCAAGCGAAGCCGCTGGCAAAAGCTAGTCTATAATATTGTGATTTGCAAATTAAAAAAACAATTTTGTTCCGCTATTAAAGCTGTCACACACAGGGCTATTTTATCTTAAGATACTCGCAGATACTCGCGAGTATCTTAAGATAAAAACTTATAGCATAGCAAGGTATCACACACGGGCGGTATACTATAATATATGAAAACACCACATTCTGTTACGAGTCTTTCAATGAGCTACACCTAAAACGCTTTTTACAGGCTGATTGAGAAAATGAGTTCGCGTATGTTGCTATTGGACTTGCTAGACAGTTCGTCAGAGGACGAAGCCGACTTTGAGGAAGTGACGATGATGCCGAAGATGGAAGCGGGCTTAACAAGATTCCCCAACGCAATGGGGATCTGGCTATCTTATCTTCATACCGGAACACATCAATGCTGTAAACCGCCTCCGTGGCGTAATGGTTAGTCCATTCGCTTCACACCAGGAGGCCGTGGGTTGGATTCCCGGCAGGTTCAACTTTGTAAGACTCGGTTTGGTTGGTGGTAGGACATTTTCATAGCCCGCCTTGAAGATAGGATAGTCAGTTCTCCATTACGTTGGAGAATCTTGGTAAGCCCGCTCCCATCTTCGGCATCATCGTCACTTACCATCAGGTGAGATGATGCGAAGGGCTTACCAATTGTGAATAAAAAATAAAAACAGATGTTTGGCGGCAACACTTAGATAAGATGGTGGCAGCTAGCCAGGAGGGCTATGAACATGCCCTGCCACCAACTAAACCGGGTCTTATAAAGTTGACCTCCGCGGGAATCGAACCCGCGACCTCCTGGAGTGAAGCGAATGGACTAACCATTACGCCACGCAGATGGTTAAAAACTCTTTTTAATCATGCTGTATTTATCTTAAGATAAATATAGCGAGCTCGCGCGTTAACCCTCGGTATCTGCAGATAGACAGCGATGAAATATGTATTATCTGCCTCGTGTGTGTACTTTCATTGATTTCTATGAAGAGCGATATTGTAAGATATCTGTTACGTTAAATATATCTTATAGTATAACGCCTGTGTCTGACGACCTTTAGACAAGGTTATCGGTTAATTTATATGGGGCCCAACTGATAAAGACGGGGATATCTAGTTACTAGCTCGGCCTGGAAGATGGCACCAAACATATGAAACCAAAAGGGTTCTTAATGACTTACTACAATTTCCAGGCCATGCTAGTTACCATTACCTGATGATGCTCAATACACAAATATTCACGAACCATGATATGTATTGAAATACAATCGTAATCGATTTTGTAATGCTTCGAGTTTGGCGGGATCGGTGGCGCTTAAGTTTTGACTGATCCTCTTGGAAGAAGAACGGGTAGGGGGGGCTGCGATCCACCAAACGTATTGGTTTCGAACGTCCCCGGCCTCGGTGGAACAGAAGGAGCGCCCGATTGTTTCATGGTAGATCTGCAAACATTGAAAACCAATCAATTAAACAAATTTGTGCAGGGAAAAAACTGCATCTCTACGTGAGTTTTTGGACAAGGCTTCGACGTTCATACAGACTATGAATCATCTTAAGTAGACACTCCGTGGCGTAATGGTTTGTCAATTCGCTTCACACCAGGAGGTCGCGGGTTCGATTCCCGGTGGTGTCAACTTGTGAGACTCGGTTTGGCCGGTGGTAGGGCATTTTCTAAGCCCACCTGGCTAGCTACCACCATCTTATCTAAGTCTTGCTGCCAAACATCAGTGTTAACAACAATGATGTGTTCCGGCTTGAAGATAACATACGAGTAGCTAGTCCTCCATTGCGTTAGGGAATCTTGGTAAGCCCGCTTCCATATTCGGCATCATTGTCACTTACCATCAGGTGAGATGATGCCAAGGGCTTACCAATAGGGGACCGGACTGCATCAAAAATAAATTCTGAAATACGATTTCCTAAATTGCTCTCCTCTTGAAGTTTCATAAAACCTTACATGTTTTGTTTTTCCATCACGTCTTCAATTTTTAATTGATCAATTTCACAAAATAAGTTCGTTAATGACGCTAAAAATCTATGACGTCACTTGTGGGTATTTCAAACATTTTTTAGAACAAAACTTCGTTTTTGACAGATCATAAAACGTAACTCAAATGACTAGCCGTCTGATCCCCTATTGTGAATACTAAAAAAACACTCGGTAATTGGAGAGATTGGTCTGTTTTTTGTAAGCATTTCTTCAAATGATAATTTTAATCAGTAATGTACACTTGAAAAAACTATGATTTATTATTCTGATTAATTTTCACAGTTGATTCTTTTTTAAAATTAATTAAATTCATTAGAACAAACTATAGCGACCCAGATTTCTAGATCTTAACTTTTTTCACAATGTAAAAAGTGCACCGCAGGTCTGATTGGATATAGACTTTATTTTATTGAAAAAGCTTTAACATAGATCTTCTAAGACTTACTGTTTCATCTGATTTTGCCTGCTGCCATTTCTGGTCCAAAACAACGCTACATAACAGTGGCCCCGACGTTGGTTTCCTTCCAGGGACCGGTGGTCTTTCTAAAATCGCAGCAATTTTAGAGGCCGCAGGCTTTGATGGGATTGGTGGTGCGTCGGTAATGTGGTCGGGTACTTCTGCAAACATTCAAGAAAATCAGCACCAATTTTTTTTTTACTTAAAATTTGAGTGCGTTTGGCTGCACCTCACCTGATGGTAAGTGCCGATGCAGCCCAGGATGTAACACGCATGCTCAAATAGTGCGTTTTCACTCTCGTCTTGAAGATTCCTTAATTATACGAATCGGGGAATACAGACGCTGAAAGGGAATTCCACCCCTTGGCCGTTCGCATGATGAATGAAGAAGCAAAACGCTTCATGCGTAAAGGTGGAACATTGACGACAAAGGGGTGGAATCGCCCTCCACGCCAGGTCGTCGGATGATGAAATGGAGAAGGGGTAATGAGATCGTGAAGCTCCAGGGCACACTATTCGAAATGAATCCTGTAGAACACCGATTATGACTAGAAATATTTTCCGTAAGTGAACGTATTATATTGAGTTTACCACTTTATTTTCAATTGATAGAATCCTTATAGATATTCCTGTAATCTACAAGCAATGAACTATGTTTTGTATTTTTTTCAAAATTTTAGGCTTAGTTTCGGAGATCTGGTCGATTTTCGTCTTCTTTCATGAATGAAATCAAAACTATTTATTTTACAATATACAATATTTAAAATCCTGGTAATGAGCCCTTTCATTTGATATATGACATGGTCAGGTTTCCAAAACTTTTTTTTTATTTCCTAATTTGTCCTCCGAAAATGACCCTTATTTAAAAAAAATACTTTGCACATCTGTGTTTGGGTCATAGGTTTGCACCATCTTACCAAATTTCACCTGATTTGGCACAGTAGACTCGGAGCAAATTGGCTGTGACAGACGGACGGACAGACAGACAGACGCACGAGTGATCCTATAAGACTTCCGATTTGTTTATTTTGTACGGAACACTAAAAATTGACTGTAATGTCTATACTTAAAAAAATTGTTGCATCAAACGACTAATCAGCTTAAGATAACGTGCGAGTGTGATAATTTAAAATGATAATCTTGGACTTTGGGAATAAAATTATGGCACGACACGATAAAATAAAAATGAAGCTGTATTATGTTGTAATAAAGACAGATTTAATTGTTATTCATCGTATGAGCTAAAATTGGAAATAAGTAATATAAAAAGTTGCTCTTTGATCTTTGTAGTGTAACAATTTTGTGTTTGTACTATGAGAACCTTTTCATGAATGAATAAAACTAAAATTACCTATGAACTTTTTACCTTTGTATTTTTACTTATATTGTTAACATTTATTTACCAAGATTAACACACCTTTGTCAAAACTGTGTTTGGCTTTCCATCTTGCTGTTAGCTTATATTTACTAGAGGAAAAAGAAAAAGGGTTTTTTTTAATAAAGGGGGAGGCTTAGTGTATGCGCCGCCTACGTCTTCTAACTCCGTAGCTTAATTACAGTATAATACTGATGTATCGTTAGGTCAAGAGGGCATTACGTGAACGTCCGTTGCGCACGGCACAACTCGTGGTTTCATTCAAAAACCTTCCCTACAGTTCACATCACAGTAGCACAGACAGTAGTATGTCGATTTAAGGGGCCCCAGGAGGCTCGAGTTTCCATACAAACATTCTTCCGCTTAAGTGCCGCCAGGAGGCTCGAGTTTCCATACAAACGTAGTTCCGCTTTAATACAAAAACTACATGCCGAATAGGGATGACGAATACTGTTGTTGTTGTTGTTGTTAGGGGCGGGCTGGTTTCCGCAACCAGGCGACCACTGCGCCCATTTTGCGTGTTTGGCCGGCATCACTGCCAGCCCAGCTCCTCCAAGAAGCCCAGTAGCCCCTGAAGGTTGCTGACGACTTCCTGAAGTGACCTCGGCTCACCGAGGTGCACGACCCTGTACTGTGCTAGCTCCTTGCAATCCAGTAGGATGTGGGCAGCAGTCTCCTCAGCCTCCATGCACGCTCTGCATAGTGGGCTGTCGGTGATACCTAGAGCGAATAGGTGTTTATTAAAATGGCCATGTCCAGTAATAGCGGCTGTTACCTTGCGGAGCTGAGCTCTCCCAAGTCTCAGGAGCTTTCTAGATAGGCCAGGGTTAGTTGTCGCCAGGACCAACCTCCCTTGCCTGCAGGTTTCCAATCCGGACCAGTACAAATTGTGTTCGTTTCTTGTGCGTTGCCTCAGGGTGGACCGCAGCCAGCCAGATGGGAGGGGTATTATAGGTTCCGGTCCCACGGCCAGATACTCTGACCCTCTCCTGGCAAGCTCGTCCGCCGCATCGTTGCCGCGCGAGTTGCTGTGCCCTTTAGTCCATTGCAGAGTTACGCCGCCGTGGTTACATACCTCTGTCAATTTTTGTTGGCACTCCAGTATAAGCCCCGATGTAATCGTGTTGCTCTGCAGGGCCTGTAGTACAGCTCTGCTGTCAGACAGGATGCGGATGGGGTAATCACGCACCTCCCTTGCAGCAATCGCTTCAGCTGCCTTGATGATGCCCATACACTCAGCCTGAAAGACCGTGTTATGTGCACCAAGGGGGTTGGCTATCCTGATGTTCAGATCCTCGGAGAAGACCCCATATTCAGTGCCAGAGCCTGTTTTGGAGCCATCGGTGAATACTCAAAGCTCTTTCAGGTTCTGGCTTTCCCAGGGCTCTTCATACAATTGCATCATGTATTTTTTATCAAAAACATACCGTTTGGGGATTCTATCGTTAGTAGCTGCGAACAAAGGCTCCTCTGCGATGATATCGTACAGGAGCTCTCTGTGCGGGATCCTATTAGTGCTCCAAAGGGATAGCAGTTTTAGAAGGGCTGCCGCACTTGCTGCTTCCTGTTGGATAAACAGGTGCAGAGGCGGCAGGTACAGAAGGGTCTCGAGGGCTGCAGTAGGAGTTGTCCACATGCAGCCCGTCACAGCCATGCATGCCATTCTTTGGAAGCGTTGTAGTTTACTCACGACCGTAGATAGCTTGGTTCGTGGCCACCAGACTACCGCGCCTTAGACGACGAATACTAGTCATCTGAGTTACTTTTTATCATCTGTCAAAAACGACATTTTGTTCTAGAAATGTTTGAAATACCTAGGCGTGACGTCATAGGTCAGCAGCGTCATTTATGTACTCATTTTGTCATTTTAGTGAGTTAAAAATCGAAGACTTGATGGAAAACAAAACAAGTAAGGTTTACCAAAGTTTAAGCAGGAGGGCAATTTAGTGATCAAGAGACCATAATTTATTTCTGATGCTGTCGTCATCCCTATTGAATCCAATCTTTGCAAATATATTGAGGAGACACATATCGATGTTTGTAATTAGTTTTCGATGTACTAATATAAAACGGAAAAAAATAAGAGCAGTTTCAAACTTTCAGTACAAAACTAATTTAAGCCTTCGTTTAGTTATGTTAAAATTTACTATGATGAAAACTAATTATAAGCATCGATATGTTTCTACTCATTATATACTACAGTAGTTTTTGTATTAAAGCTGAACTATGTTTGTATGGAATCTGGAGCCTCCTGGAGACGCTTTATGTATAAAACTACATGTCGCGAATTTTGCGAATATTTTGAGTAGACACATATCAATGTTTGCAATTTCTTTTCGATATGTACTTACTACTAATATAAAATGTAAAAAAAAAAAAGATAAGTTTCTAACTTTCAGTATAAAAGTAACTTAAGCCTTAGTTTAGTTATTTTTCAATTTACTAAGATGAAGCCTCCTGGGGACCCTGAAGGTAAGGTGATTAGAAGTCCCACCTGCTCCCATACACAGCTGCTGCTAGTGGGCACTCGCTTTGTCGGCGCTCGCAGAGAGAAGGTTGCGCGCTCAGTGTATTGGTCGTCGAGGGAGTCACGAAGCAGCTGGATGGCAATCTGCAATTTATCGAAATTATCTGCTCAAAAAATGTTGTTAGGAGACTCTACTTCATTTTAGAATATCTGTTCAAGAATACTTGAAATCCTTGAACTGTCCCGGAGGTCGTGCGGCTTTGGGCGCACCCTCCGTTTACGCCGTTGAATGCACGTACGCACGTTCTCGAGGTATGGGCAGGGTTCTTTTTAAAAATATTAGTGTCCACTAAAGCTGAATTATATCTTAAAAATGGTTATAAAATTTTGAAAAAATATGAAAATAGACAGTATGGTATCGAGTATGGTATGGGAATGACAAATTCAAAAACATACAAAAAACAGAAAAAAAAGTCTACTATTCTGAATTTGTCAGCATGGAGAGCGTTTTGAGGAATTAAAAAAAATTAAATATAAAATTAAACACGTCAGTTCATCAGCAACACTCTATGCCTAAGATGGACATACCTGTGTTTAATGAGAATCACATCTTATGAATTGTACTCCAAGACTATTCATAAATTTCCTGCACTATTTAAAGATAAAAAAAACTGGCCAAGTGCTAGTCGAACTCGTGCAAAGTAGGGTTCGGAATCTTTTCAAAAATTAATATTCATTTTTAAAAAACAAAATTATATTTACAGCTGGTAATAGACCATTTTGTATAGAAAATTTATGAACTTTTGAAAAATCCAACTGCACATCATAAGTTGGTTGACTATTAATCCTAAACCAAAAATCCATGACAGTTTTTCTTTTAAATTGATTAAATGTCCTACCACATACACAGTTTCTTTCAGATGTCTTGAAATAGCGGTTTAGCTTGTAGGGGAGGGAGAGGGGACACTTCTATCGAACAAAAAAACAGCTTAATATTTCGCAAATCGATCCCTGAATCAAAAAATGGTTTTAGCAAACCCTCACTTGTTTCTAAAGGCCTATTCAATAATACTCCACACGATAGGGAGTGTTGGCAAAAAAAATCACATCTTTACATGTAGGGTAGGTAGGTAGGGGTAGGACTGTACAATAGGGTACATCGAGGGGGAGGGTTGGAAGGGGTGGGGGGAGGGGAAACCTCCCCTAAAACCACTGGATTCCTAACCTTGAAATTTGGTAGGTACGGATGTTCAGCTAAAGCCTATCTCTTACCAAAAAAATCGCTGACTTCCAACTCGATGTACCCTATAGTACAGTTGGGCCCAGCATCGTTACACTTCTTAATAAATTAGCTAAAAACCTACATTTAAAACTGCTCCAACATAATCGTAATTCATCCTTAATCACTGCACTACTTCACAGTTAATCTTTAATACATAACTTTAACAACCTATTCAATTTTCCATACAAATAAAATAAAACAGATTTTGTTTACATCACAGATCTACTGTTTACATACTAAATGTTAATTTAAAATCGCTAAAAACGTAGTGACTTAGGTATATTCTTTTTGATCGCTGACGAGCGTCCATCCATAGCCTCGGAATTTATCCGCCTCTGCGGAGAGAAAAAGACAACGCCATATGTTAGACAAAGATCGACTACCTACCCAGAGCGGATGGATTTGTTGCTTTTAAAACTATTGTATTTTAAAAGCTACGAAATATTTCACTGAATAAACATTTATTCTATTCTATTCTATTCTTTGTATGAATTTCTATAAAACTGCGTCCACAGAGACGGCATTTCGGGGCGGAGCGACGGGAATTTCTGCCGATGACGTCATCGGCATTTAATGGGGAATTTTCCACCACTTTTACAAAAATCAACTAGATGGCGCTGATCAACATTGGGAATTAGAAAATTGGCAACATTGATATTGAGAACACAATAATGTCATCAGTATGACCAATTTCAGCACATTTCTACCTTTGTAGTAAATTTCGGGCAATAGAATTATATATGAATTTTCAAGCTAACCTGTAGGTGTAGATGTTCTGCTTGCTAGTATGTCAATAAAAACTATTTTGTTTTAAATTAAAAAAACATCAAAAGATAGTATTTAAATACGGCTTAGGTTTCGGTAGATTTTAGCAGTATTTTTGATAGAAAGAATCCTCGGTAAAAAGAGTGATCACTCTGTGGTCACTGCTGTTATCGACGAGTGTCGTTGACCGTGGTGTTTATTCCAGTTCATGACTGCGAAATACTTGTTGGTTTTATTTTCCACTTGTTTCTTCCTAATTTTGTGTAATTTTTAAACTCCTGGTGCGTCGAGTCGAGCTTCGGTTCCTCCGTATTTCAGTTGTGGTCTTGTGCACATCAATGGGTACTTTGCAGTTTCAGAGACAGGACTCATATCTAGCTGTGTGTTCAGAGTTTGTGTGCCTAATAGTGAGACATAGATTTCTTGTTTGGAAGTCATGGCGAAGGACTATGGATCGTGGACACTCAAGCAACTTAAAGAGGAGTTGCGGAAACGTAATGCCAAAACTACTGGGAAAAAAGCTGCTCTTGTCCAAAGGTTAGTGTATTTTGCTAAACTTCGGTTAGTTTTAGTATATTTTAGGAGACTTAGCCATTTTAATATTGGAAAACAAGGGCGTTTTTAATTGTTATAAAAATGGCATTTATATCTGCAAGCTAACATGTATGGCCCGCTTAAAAATACAGTTTGATTCAGCATAATTGATTGAGAAGCATTCGTAGCTCAGTACAACTTGGTTTGTACAGCTTGGTTGGGTCAATCACGTAGGTTAACTGACCTGAAGCACGGTCACTATCTGGATGGGTTGACTGTTCATAGCATTTTTCTCAACAGTTTACGTGCTGCACAAGGCATGTTAAGCTGTTGGTTCCAGTTGATTTCAATACATGGCAGTCGTTAAGACTAGTTGAATATCTTACAGGTGGCTTAAAAAACTTTTGAAAATGGTGTTTGCACCAACCTGTTGGTCCCTGTTTGTAGAGTATGGCCTGACTTTCCCGAGTTTAGAAAGAAAGTGATCTATAGTGGGGACGTTTATGGGTTGTTAACAGCAGTCTGATTCACCACAACAGCTATGCCACATCTTGGAAGTGTGAGGTCATCATCTGCTAGGTGTAATAGAAAATAAAGATAGTATTCAACAATCATACATTACCTACAGGTATTCCTAATTATTGTTTACTTTCGAGTGAGAAAGGAGTGACGAAGGTATTGTGAAGGCAAACAAAATCAAAGTTGAGATTTTGATGCAGAAAAACAAAAAATGTGTGTGTGTGTGTCTAAATCCGTCCATTGCTCTAGTTCCCAAACTACTGAATGGATTTGGGTGAAATTTGGGTTAGGACAATGTTCTTTTTATATCTCAGTGTTTTTTTTTAATGTCAAAAATGGCTCTATAGATTTTAATGAAACTTGGTAGTACAACTGTATATAGCCTAGAGTATTTATTGTTAATTTGTGTCTGACTTCACAAGAAAGTATGCTCAGTGTGGCTGTACAATTTATTTTACCTTTATTTAAAATGAGTGAAATTTTATTTTTAACCTGTTTTTATTTTTTGGTTGCAGATTAATGGATTATGACACCATCTTTGGTGGCTTAGTTAACGATCCAGAGGAATCGTACCATATTAAAACACCCAATGCTGATCTGTTTCGTGATGTCACCTCAGATAGTGTTCTGCCACTTATATGTGAGCAAGATCTACAGCATTATAGTCAGCTAGCCGACCGTGAAAATTTAAAAAGCTCAAAAAACATGTATGAAGAGCAGTACTTGCAAATTAGTCGTGTAGCTTACTTTGGCAGCGAGTATTTTATAACTGCTTTGTGCTCTTCAGAAATGAGAAAGTCTGTCACATATAATGTGACCATAAAGGCAAAAGACAATGTGATAATAGAAGGCCAATGTGAGTGTGCAGCTGGAATGGGCCCATATGCTCAATGTAACCATGTACTAGTGTTAGTATATGGTCTGGTTGATTTTACTGATAACAAAAACATTAAAAGAAGTACAAGCTCCACATCAACCCTTCAGACATTCCATCACCCAACAGCAATCTACTCAGGTAATCCTGTCAAAGCTGAAGATTTGAATTTAAAAATCAAGAATGCAAAGAAGATTGCTGAATTTGACCCACGACCCGGGAGCTCTCAAGAATCAAGCTCAAGCTCTCATAAATATGCTGAACATTTTATAAATCAGATAATAAATTTTTGTGCTCAAGAAAATGTTACAATGCCCATGGCTCAGATGAGAAAACCAGCAAATAAAAAAGCTCTTTACAAAGACCATGATTACTTCAATAAGACGGAGGAAAAAAGATACCTGGAGTCATTAACTTTAAATGAAATCAAATAAGAGGAATTACAGCAAAATACAAAAAATGACCGAAAACTCTGGAAGCAGAAAAGAAAATTAAGACTCCAGAGTTCTGATTTTGGGAAAATTTGTAAATTCCCAAACAACAACAAAGAAAAGCTGGCCAAGGCATTGCTAAAAGATGAAGAATTCACATCACTAGCAATTCAACATGGATTAAAAAACGAAAAATTTGCCATCCAAAAATTTTGTTTAGAAACAGGATTCACTGTAACAAAATGTGGAATCATAGTGCACCCAGATTTGCAATATTTTGGGTGCACACCTGATGGCCTTGTAGGAGACAATGCAGTCATTGAAGTAAAGTGCCCATATCCAGCAAGAAACAAAGCTGCTACTGGAGAAAATATACCCTACTTACATCTATGTGAAGAAAGTGGACTTTTTAAATTGGACAAAAACAGTGATTATTTACCAAGTACAAGGACAACTGATGTGTACAAACAGAAATACAGCTTATTTTTTTGTCTACACTGTAAAAGACTTCTATATATCTATAATATGACTGATAAATTAAACCACTTTTATGAAAAATTTTATAAACAGGTTTTATTAGACAAGTATTTGTACAATATGAAATAAAATGTTAACTTTAGTATCTTAAGTCAATTCGCTCAGATAGTGTCATTAGTTTAGACAAAATGCAAGAATTAAATCTACTTTAATAGACAATTACAGACACAAATCAAGTTATACACATGTGTCAGCATTATTTGAGGTCAAGGCGGCGTTCTTTGACACGCGGCGGCACGCGCTGTGTCGGTATTTACAAAGGGCGAATGGCACTATCTAAGCGAATGGGCTTTACCTATAAATTTTTACCTATTACTTACATTAGTCCTAAAATTTAGTAACTAACACATTTATGTTAAGAAAGATGAATGATGTATCCAAGACTAGCTTTGAGCATGGTAAAAAAGTAGCCTATAGATATGTTAATCCAGTTCCTAATCTCTCTACCTTCTTACCAAATTTCAACTGTTGTAGCGTGATATAATAACAAACATATATCCATCCAAACTTTCACATTTATAATATTAGTAGGATTACTGAAAAACCAGCCAAGTGCGAGTTGGACTCGCGCACTCCTTAGCGCGCTCTGTCCTTACCAACACACTTCTCGGCGTGAGTTCAACAATGATTTCTCTAAACAAGACATCAATGAGAGCAGTAGACTTTTTATTAAGTTTGGAATCGTTAGCGCGAGAATAATAATAATAATTTAATATTTGTTTTACCTAAGGATTAGTATTAGAATCAATATTTACCGTTTTCACGATTGAGCAAGAACAATAAACTGTAAAATTTTTCTTGTATTCTAATTTTTACTTTTTCTTTTTTATTTAATATTTGATTTACTTAAGAATTAGTATTAGAATCGACAATTTTAACACGTGTATATTTACTGTTTTCACGATAGAGCAAAAACAAAAAACTGTAAAAATATATTTTCTTATATTATAATTTTAATTTTTCTAATATTTATTATTTGTTAGTTTACCCTACATAAAAAACACTGAAAATTTCAGCCTGCTACCTGTTACGGTTCAATAGGTACAGCCTTTTAAGTTGAACATGTGGACAGCGTAAGCTTAGTAATAAGGTTCAATTGGAACACTTTGAGTCATGAGAAGAAAGTCTACTGCTGGATATAGGGCTCCCCCAAGGATTTCCACGACGACCGGTTCTGAGCTAACCAATTCTAGTGGCTTCCCACGACCTTCACCAGGCACCGGTCCAACGAGTGGTAGGCCTACCTGCGCTACGTTTTCCGGTGCGCGATCGCCTTTGAGAACTTTACTACCCCAGGGGCCATCTGTTCTCTGTGCCCCGCCCACTGCCACTTAAGTTTAGCAATTTTGAGAGCTATGTTGGTGACTTTGCTTTTCCTCTTTGATCTCCTCGTTTCTGATTCGATTACGCAGAGAAACTCCGAGCATAGCACGCTCCATTGCCCTTTGGGTGACCTTTGAGTAAGGAACCCTAAATATAAATCACTTTTATAAATAGGTTATATTATAAAAGCATTTGTACAATATAAAAATATTAAAGATTTTTTAATGAAAACCTATGCATTTTTACTTATTATATTAGTTCTAAAATTTGTTAACATGGCACATATAAAAACAATGTCGCTTGACAATATTATTTCTGTATTATTCATAGGCTCAATCAATATTCTATATGTTTTTAATAACCCAATAGCTCTTTCTACATGAATTCTCTTACTTGCAACTTTCCGGTTCTTCTTTAGCATCTCAGGGCCAATTTGGTTCCCTTTTTTGAAAAATGCTGGCATATTAACTTTTACCCCATATGATATAAAAATGTCTTGTACGTTAAATCCTTTATCAACCATTATTTCATCGTTAGGATCAAACCTGTTTAAAATTTCACTCCTCTCAATGATTTGTCGGTCACTCGCAGAGCCACCATAACATGGAGATACATAGGATATCAAACCACTCGGTGTTATACCTAATAGAAACTTCACTGTGTTTTTATTTTTATAAGATGAGAAAGTTATCTGTTGGGCCCTTGGCAAACCAGGTTTCTTTATAGGACATTCTGTAGCATCTATGATGACTCTGGTCATGGGAAACTTGTCATTAAAATCAAACGGTATATATGATTTTACAGTTTCCTTTCCAACCCACAAATCTATTTTTCTCCACACTAATGACATGAATCGAATCCAAGTTATTACTAAATTTGATACATCTTTTATTGATATTAAATACATCATTGACAATTCTTAAAACGTTTTATGTCTCCGTAATACTAAATATAAAGAAGAAGGTGGAGAGCCATAAAAATATTTCAAATGGTGAACATCGTTGCCCAGGCTTGTGAAAACAAAAAGCATTTTTTTGTATGATTGTAAGCCAGTATAGAAATGTATCGCCTTGTTGTCATTTTTATATGTATGTACACTAAAAGCCGGTGAGTCGTTGATAGTTTGTACAGATATATCATTATAACTTTTAATTTCACGAACAGGGGATGCGCAAGATCCAATAATGGGTTCCAAACCACTTACTTCAATATCCATAGCTACAGAATCAGAATCTATATGATCTAGTTGTAGAGAAAAGGAGTCACTAGTTGATGTATCAGATTGTTTCTCAGCATCGCTTAACTCCAAAGGATCTTCAGTTATGTCATTTGGTTCTACTTCAATAAATGGTATTTCTTCAACGAATCTTATTGGATAACTGTTTTTAGAATAGTCATTTACTACAAGACTAGGATCAAACCTAACATCATGATCTTCAGAATCATCAATACTAAAACTTGTTGTTGCTTCTACTTCAGCGACATCAGCTTCCCTTGTTTGAGGAAGTGTCCAAGGAAAGATTGATGGAACAGATCCTTTTTTTAATATCTTGTTTCCTTTATCACCAGCTAAAAATACAAGTGCATAAATAAGAATTTTTACATAAAAAAGGAACTAATAAATGACTTATGATTAGTAAAAACCAAAAGGTATATGTTGCAATACAAAACCAACTTAACAAGCAGCATGCAGAACGGATTAGAAAACAGACTACAAGCTCTTTTTTTCTATGCTATGGGTGAAGGGGTAAGTACTTACCAAACAGTGGCCGTGTGTAATAGAAATCATTGTCTTGAAAATGTTCAGAGCAAACGTAAGTATATGTTTTTATGCTCCGTCCAGTCTTTAGTTTGGTGTCTAGTTTAGCAGCTGTAATCCACTGGGCCTTTATTGTTTCATCTTTTGGTAACTGGTGAACTCCATCTTTGTTACACCCATACACAATACATGGCCCACGCATTTTCCTAAAACAATATGATTTACATACAAAAACAGTTATTGTTTTTTGTCATTTTAAACTAAAAAAAAGGTAACATACTTATCATTTGTTCTTCAAGGCACGTATTTACAGAACACTATTATTTACTCCACAAGGGAACACGTACCTAAATACACCAGCTTGCTACTTTCGTGTAAGTGCAGTGATCTGTGATACACTCATTTGCTTTAAATCAATACAAATAAACAAAAGTAGAAACGTCAAACAAAATGATTGCTGCTGTTCAGTTTTTTGTTTATTATAAGTACCTACGAAAAAAGATTTTACTTAAAAGAAAAATTACCAAGGCAAATCAGCGCCATCTATTGAAATTTATTTGAACGTTGTGACATATGTCATAAGAAAATTCCCTATTAGCCAATCGCGTCATTTGCATTCGTATCACCTCGAGCACTCGTGGTGTTTGCCGTTTGGTGTTTATCGTATGCAACGACGCTGAGAACATGGACGAAGAAGTACTTATTACACTAGTGGCGAAATATGAGTAGTTATACAATTTAAGAAATACTAATTATCACAATACTTTAAGAAAAGATTTGAGATTTAAGAGCTTTAAGTTTAAAGCTTAGCTTCCACAGCCACAGGATTTTTGCCGACGGAATGGGCGGAGACTTCCGACGGCATTTTTGCCGATGGGTGCGTCCACTGCTTCCGGATTCCGGATGGCATTTTTATGTTGTCGGTGCTTGACTGCTGTATGACATGGACGCGTTTCCATCGCTACTCACAAGTTTCATTCATTCTTTCTCCAATATCTTTCCAAATGTTATCTTTTCTTAAAGTATTGTCAAAATTAGTATTTCTTAAATTGTATAACTCCTCATATTTCGGCACTAGTGTTATAAGTACTTCTTCGTCCATGTTCTCAGCGTCGTTGCATACGTTAAACACCAAACGGCAAAACCACGCGCGCTCGAGGCGATACGAATGCAAATGACGCGATTGGCTAATTAAATGCCGATGACGTCATCGGCAGAAATTCCCGTCGCTCCGCCGGGAAATGCCGTCTCTGTGGACGCAGTTCTATAGAAGTTCATACAAAGCAACAAATCCATCCGCTCCGGGCAGGTAGTCGATCTTTGTCTAACATATGGCGTTGTCTCTTTCTCTCCGCAGCGGCGGATAAATTCCGAGGCTATGGCCGCGCAGCTTGAAAATCACTTGAAAATTTTTGCGCTCCTTTCCCAATGTTGCCAGATCCAATTTTAAAAAATCTGTAGGGCTTCGCTCAAGAATCCGTAGAAGTCCGTAGATTGCCTTTACAAAAATCCGTAGATCTACGGACATTTAAAAAGCTTATAAACCTGACTGTTTAGAGATGGACTGGCCTTAAACTCGATTCCTTGCTGGTAAAGAAATTTGTATTTAAAAAAAATCTCACTCTCATAACTACTATTTTCCATTTCAGTGCAAGCAAACGAAAAATCCTACGATGATTAACACGAAAACAGAACAGTAGTACTCGTAGTCAACCAACCAATACATAATATTTTACTAACCTAAAATAAGTTCACAATGACAGTGAAAATCGTCACGTCAATGCCACCAACCAAACCAAACCAATGAATCACGAATAGTTCATTTCGTTTAAAGTTAGTCGCAAATCAAAATGAATAGCCTGTGAACTCATTAGGATGACAGGTATTTTATTACAGTCAAATTAACAAAGACTGAAACGCAGGTCGCAGGTCTACCTTTGTTTCTGGAATTACGTTTCGTTTTGCACAATACTTAATTTAATTTGGATATTTTATGTATAAGTACTATTGTTTGGGTCGGGTGAATGAAATCGAACACAAATCCATAGATTTGCTTTTAAAATCCGTATGTCCGTAGACAAGACCTAAAGTCAGTAGATCTACGGACAAATCCGTAGGTCTGGCATCACTGTTCTTTCCACTCGACTCCCTTGAAATCCATTTCTATGAACAAAATTACATGTATTTAACGCTACCTTCCTCTTACTTTCACCACTTTCCATTTGTCGTCTTGCTTCATCTAATATTAATGACACTACATTAAATAATAATATTTCATTTTCTTTACAGGATGCTGAACCAAAGAACAAGGACTTTCGAGCTTTCTCTGTGTCTTCAAAATATTTGTTGAGGACACAGAGAAAATTAAATAATATTATTTAATGCCCAAAGACAAGTATATTCTACCGATAGACAAGAATGTTCAAGAAACCAAATTGTCCAAATACTGATATAAGTTAGAAGTTACAACTAAAGTTCGCTGCAGCGCTAAACATTAGTTACCTATGTCGTCTAACCAACCCCTATAGCACAGTATAATAAAGATTACTAGCGTCCGTCCGTCCTATAGAGTACAGATTTCTTACGACCAAAAAATCGTAAGCGCCATGATATTCATGGCCTTTGAGTATACATTCTGAAGAGTATAGAGCGCGCGTAAATGTTGTCACACACGAAAGCTATACTATAAGATATCTTTAACGCAACAGATATTATCTTACAATATCGCTCTTCATAGAAATCAATGAGAGTACACAGACGGGGCAGATAATGTATATTTCATCGTCGTCTATCTGCAGATACCGAGCAATACCGCGCTCGCGCTATATCGCAAAGCTCACAGATATTTAGGATAAATACAATATGATTAAAAAAGTTTTTAACCGCCTACTTGGCGTAATAGTTAGTCCACGTTTTTTTTATTATTCACAATTGGTAAGCACTTGGCATCATCTCACCTGATGGTAAGTGACGATGATGCCCAAGATGGAAGTGGGCTTACCAAGATTCCCCAACGCAATGGAGAACTGGCTATTTTGTCTTTTAGCCGGAACACATCAATGTTGTTAACACTGATGTTTGGCGGCAAGACTTAGATAAGATGGTGGTAGCTAGCCAGACGGGCTATGAAAATGTCCTACCACCAACCAAACCGAGTCTTACAAAGTTGACCCCGCCAGGAATCGAACCCGCGGCCTCCTGGTGTGAAGCGAATGGACTAATCATTACGCCACGGAGGCGGTTAACAGCATTGATGTGTTCCAGCTTGAAGATTAGATAGCCAGATCCCCATTGCGTTGGGGAATCTTGGTAAGCCCGCTTCCCTCGTCGGCATCATCGTCACTTCGTCAAAGTCGGTTTTGTCCTCTGACGAACTGTCTAGTAAGTCCAATAGCAACATACGCGAACTCATTTTCTTAATCACCCTTTACGAAACGTTTTAGGTGTAGCTCCTTATAGCTCATTCAAAGACTCGTAACAGAATGTTGGGTTTCATATATTATAGTAAACTACCGTGTGTGATACCTTGCTATGTTATAAGTTTTTATCATAAGATACTCGCAGATAAAATAATATAGTATAACGCCCGTGTGTCACAGCTTTAACCAATGCGATGTGCGCGCTCTATATCTACAGAATGTATACTCAAAGTTCTAAACCAAGAAAGTCTACTTAGCCTTGATAGCCACACTGCCCTCACAGTTCTCACACCATGGGATAGACTACACAAAAAAATAAATTTGTGTTGATTCTACTTAGAAAATTTGTTTAATTCGTACCTGGTGTGGCATTTGTATTTTCAATTTCGTCTTGTTTTACTTTATGATTATTTTTTACTTTAGTAACTTCTAGCAGGATTTTAAATACAAATCTAGCAACTTTTACCTTACTTGTATTATGTAAAAACCACACCAGTAAAAACGTAGTTTGTTATATTCTCTTTGGTATTATGCTTGATCACGCTTGTATTGTAGCCATTGTAGCAGCAAACTAGATTACCTTGATGGCAACACTGACTTCATCGTCTACGTCATTGCAGGAAATCAGATTTCTTTTTTTTACATCAAAAGTAATCTAAAAAGCTGTAATTCCTGCTAGTTTACTTCTCTAATCCTAATTTGGGCTACTAAAATGCTTCTCGAGTGATATTTGCATTAAAAATCGTGTTTAATGAAAGTGATTGTGTCCATAGTTGGAAAAGGTGAACCTTGTGCAACAATGGCAAATAATCGTATACCATCGGGACCCAACACTCCTGGGAGCCAGCAGACGCCTACCCAGCAGGGGATTAAGATCTTCATACAGCGTGACTACTCGGAAGGCACTGCAGTGAAATTCCAAACCAGATTTCCTCCTGAATTGGAAGACAGAGTGAGTGAAAGCCTACATGGGTATTTACTAAGTCATACTGTCATATTATGGATTTGATTAGTGATTTTATCGCTCTGCTGTAATAATTCAGAATATTTTGAAGGATTTTAGGTTAAAAATATTTGTAACTTTGGGGTTGGGAGGCATTTAGGAGGGCTATGCTTTATAACATTTAATTAGGTTAAAATAAAATATAACTAACTTATGACTAATCGTTTAAAATGACTTGTAATTTGCTTTAAATTATTAATAAATATTGAAATTGCTGCTTTTCAATGCATTTAAATAGGAGGATTTCTTTTAAATTCTTACCTAATGCTATTTTTTGAAAACTTCTTTAGGCGTGTTGGGCATTTTTGAGATGGGGAAAAAAAACCATTGAACTCACGACACTGTTATGTAATGTTACCGCCACTTTACCAGGAACACTCAGAGGGTCAAAAGTTATAAAACTGTAAAAAGTTCTGTTGGCACTACTGGAGTTGTTAGGTTTTTTGTATGGCTGCTCTTTCATAATGTCACCCCCTAACCCCCGGTTTTCGTGGTGGGAATGGAAAAGGGTGGTCATATGTAGGTACCAAATGTTTATATTCAACTATTTCAGTCCGGTCACTTGTAGGGCCCACACTTAGGTTCCTGGGACTTAAAAATATTGACGAAGTGCAAGTCAGACTTGTGCATGCACTGATGGTTTTGTACCAAAACATATTTGAGTAAGAGAACTTACACATACAAGTGGAGTCTACAAGTACCCTTCAAGTACAAAATTGGATTGAAGGATAAATGGTTCGTTGAAGTTAGGGGCGGGCTGATTTCCGCAACCAGGCGACCACTGCGCCCATTTTGCGTGGTGATAAATGGTTCGAGTGCACTTAAAAAGGCTAAAACTACTAAGGGCTAAATTATTAAAAAAATTCAGCAGTCCAAAAAATAGGTTATTTAGGTTTGATGGTTATACTGTAGAAGAGTCTTGCAAAGCGAGGCTGCCCTCCTGGGTAGGGGAATACAACAAGGTTAGTTCAAGGTTAATTTCGTTTAACATATTTTTTTTTATCCACTCCCCTGGCAAATGCCTGAATATGGTCCGCAGCGAGGACGAATCAGCTGGCGCTGCCAGAACCGCCATTTTCCTTAAATGGCAGGGCCCCACGGGGTATTCGCCATTATTGTCAAGGGTTACAAAAACAATTATTTCTCAATGTTTTTGTATGGGAACTATATACAAAACTTATAACGGTGAAATCGTCATAAACTGACTATCTGACTAAATTATTTGTCTATTAAACTTTGTGAAATATAATTCAACAGTCTCAGCCAAAGATAGGGTAAGTAGGTATTAGTAGGTATTGCACTTGAACGTAAAAAAACGTGAACTGTGAATGCTACAATAACAATAGATAATAAAATAACATTGTATTGCTTACCCGGTTTATTGGGAATTTCAACAACACCGAGTTTTTCTATGCAAAACAACTAAACAATCACTTTTAACAACACGTACGTGCACCGCCCGGGCGCAGCTGAAAGCACTGACTGATTCGAAGGAGATTATTATAATTATTATTATTATTTGATTAATACACTAGCAGCTTTAAGAGCTGATGCGTGTATATCACTGCACTTGTGTTTTAAAATGTTTATCAAGTCTGTTTTTAAAACTGTTGACTGTTGGAGCACTTATGACTGTTTCTGGGAGAGAGTTCCATAGCTTCATCACTCGAAATGGCAAAAAGTGTGTTAAAAAATCATTCACCGTTGGCTTTGCACTCATTCCTAACTCTATCCTTGTCTTATCAAGGAGCTTTTGAGTAGCAAGACAATCTTGAAAATAATCATCACACATAACGTAGGACAGTAAATTATAAAACATCACAACAGCAATATATTCACTAACTATTGCAAAACTCATCAATATTATTAATAACATTTTTTAACAAAAAGCAGCTAAATTGAAATACAACAACATTATTAATCGACTTGAATTTGAAGCTAACCAAAAATTTATTTTTGTGATACTATGCCATAGTTATTCATTGAGTGAGTGTTTAAACTTTGGACTATCTACTCACAAAGAGAATTAGTAGCATAACGGGTAGGGCTGCAACCTCCTGTCTAGAAGGTTGTGTTTTGAATCCTGCCATGTTGGTACATTGGTGCCAGTGTTTTCAAATTGTGATTTCATTTGTATGTTTATCCGACGCTCTTACAGTGAAGGAAAACATCATGAGGAATACTGCACATGCCTGTGATGAAACTCCAAGGTTATTTGTTAAGTCAACCAACCCACATTGGTTGACTCAGTCCCAATCGCCCTAATTCAGGGTAGGCTTGAGCCCCTTGATAGGTTTATTCCTCATCTCCATTTATTATTCCTATTGAGCCACATTTGAGAAATTATCATTCAATATTTAAATGGAGACTTACAACCACTTCACTATAATTTATAAATATTGTATCATAGTTATAGAATTTTGATAAATATTGATATGTTCATATCTACCTATACAAACATGTATATTTAAAAACATTGCAGATAGACAGACAGACATTTGAGCATACAATGGAGAGGCTAAACGAGCATTTCGAGATGGCTGAGACAGCAGACTGCAGTACGTACTGCGAAGGCTGCCTTGCATGCCTCACGGCATACTTCATCTACATCTGTACGGAGACTCATTATGAAAAGGTATTGGTAATTCTCAATTCATTAGGGTAGTTGACTATTAATCATTTGAGTTACCCTTCTGCCAAAATTTTTTTTTTCTAGAGGTGCTATTCCGACGGCGACTGCTGACCGAATGCCGCAGCGTCATGCGGCCGGCGACACTACTGGTTTATTATGAATTTACATAAAGTAACTCCGAGCGTGGCGGGCGACACTGATGCTGTGGTCGGCAGTAAAACTAGTGTCGAATAGAAGGTCGCTGTCGGAATAGCACCTTAAAGATGTATACAACAGCCAGGCATTCTGTCATGGTTTTTCAGTCATCGAAATATAAATAATTGTACTTTTATTGATAAAAAATTCAAGGTGATAGAAAACTAACTAGTAAGGTTTTTGGTTTCAGTAAAAGGGCATTGCAGTGATCATCTGTCAAAAAGGAAATTTATTTATTTTATTCTCTGTAGTATCATGTACAATAAACAATAAATAAATAAAAAGTCTACTTATAAATATTAAGTCTAGCTATGTGTCCTGCCCACTGCCACTTACGTTTAACGATTCTATGAGCTATGTCGGTTACCTTGATTCTCTTACAGATCTCCTCATTTCTGATTCGATCGCTTTGCGGCAGTAAAGGTCAAGCTAGGTAGACCGACGACCTGGTGAAGATCGCGGGAAGCCGCTGGATGCGGGCAGCGCAGGACCGGTTTGTGGAAATCCTTGGGGAGGCCTTTGTTCTGCAGTGGACGTCTTTCCGCTGAAATGATGATGTACTCTACATTTCAATTTTACTCCTTTGTATGGATGTCCTACTGTCCCATCAGAATTAATAGGTTCTTCGCAGAATGCCCCTTTCGCAAATTGTCCTATGGTAGCAGAGGCCCTTTGACAATTGCAATACCAAATATCAAGATAACATTTTTTTTTAAACTCATGTTAAGTTTCCCTAAAAAAATAAGGAAAAATAGTTAACATCAAGGGGGTTGGTTTTTGCAACCAGGTGACTAATGTGTCCATTTTGCGTAAGTTGGTCAGCGTTACTGCCAATATAGATCCTCCAGAAAGTCCAGTTGCGACCTCGGGTCGCTGACAACATCCTAGAGTGACGCTTGGTCACTTAAGTGCACGACTCTGTGCTAGCTTCTTGCAATCCAATAGGATGTGGGCAGCAGTCTCTTCAACGTCTATACAAAATCTACATAGTGGGTAGTCCGTGATACCTAGAGCAAGTAGGTGTTTATTAAAATGACCATGTCCAGTAATAGCAGCTGTTAAAAGAGATCAAGAGCTTCCTGGATAGGCCAAGGCTAGTTGCCGGTAAGGCTAACCTCGCTTGCCTGCAGTTCTCCAAGCCAGACCAGTACAAACTGTGTTCTTTTCTTGGGCATTGGCTCAGGTTGGATTGTAGCCATTCAGGTGGGAGGAGTATTATTGGTTTCACTCCCACAACAGTGAGTCCTGACCCCCTCCTAGCAATCTCGTCCGTCGCATTGTTAGCTGCCATGATGATTCCCATGCACTCAGCCTGAAAGACCAAATCCTCAGAGAAGACCCTGTAGCCGGTAGTGAAGTGAAGTTATTTCAGGTTCTGACCTTCCCAGGGCTCTACGAACAATGGCTCCTCTGCGATAATATCGTACAGGACCTCAGGGTGCGAAATCGTATTTGTGCTCCAGAGAAATAACAGCTATAGAAGAGCTGTAGCAGTAGCTGCCTCCTGTTGGATAGACAGGCGCAGAGGCGGCAGGTCCAGGATAGTCCCAAAGGCTGCAGTGGAAGTTGTCCGCATTTAGCCTGTCACCGCCATATATGCCAACCTCTGGAATTGCAGTTTTCTCACGAAAGTTGATAGCTTGGGTCGTGGCCACTAGACTACCACGCCGTAGCTTACCATTGGAGGTATTATCTCTGTGTAGGTAGAGCCATAGCATTACCTTTGGGATAACGCCCTATTTCCTACCTTCCATTCTTCGGTACTCGAGTTTAGTTTTCTGTTGAGTGTGACTACCAAATACTTGACCTCCGTTGACTAGCGGAGTTCTGTTTTGAGAAGCTTAGGTAATAGGTATTTACTTATAATAGATAGGTTTTGTTTGTTGGTAAATAACTCCTTGGGTTCACAGATAGTTCGTACTCGGTGTACCGGCGTTCCAATGTCTGCAGTGCTGCTTGGGCTGTGTCGTAGACGACATTGGTGAAGTTACCTTATACAAGGATCGCAAGGTCGTCCGTATATCCGATCGTATAAAAGTGCTTACCGTTCAAGGTGGTAATAAGAAAAATATCACCAGATTCTACAGTAGCGGTGATAGTAATATCCTTTTGCTACCGTGGCTGCTCTTTCCTCAGCTGCCAGTCTGACGACCCGTTTCCGTCATGCTGGCGTTAGTTTCTGGAATTCCGCTCTCATACTGCTGAAGTAAGTGTTGTCAAAAGCGCCCTGGATATCTATAAAGATGTCTAGACACATAGACCTATTTTTTAATTACCCGTAGTCCCATACTGGTGCAGTGGGTCTATGGGGGAAAAAAATACCCGTGGTCCCCTGTGGTACAAAAGCCGTGGTACCACGGTTAAAACACGATTTTGTATCGCTGCCTATCTTGCTGACGACAGCTTGCAAGGCCAAATCTGTAGACTTAACCTGGCTGTACACATGCTGTTGGCTGTTCAGAGGTAGGTACGTCCCCCCGGCGTGCGTTCCCTTTTGTTCTGTATCGCCGCCTCGATGCTGAGAACAGCATGCAAGGCCTATTCCGTGGACTTAAACTGGCTGTACGCACACTGTTTGCGGTGCAGTGGTAAGTTCCTCGGCGCGTTTTCCCTTATATTCTGAACTAGATTTTGCCCGTGTGCACATTGTTTTTATGACTGTTTTTGAGGGTGAGTCCGCGAGCGTGGACATGGGTTTTCTCCATAACCCTTAGGAACTATATCGGGCTATTCCGATTAGCAGTATTTGTCACTTCCCATCCTCTCAACCAATTCTATACAAAAAATCACTCTAATCTGTTGCTCCGATGCGACGCCCACGTACGCGAGCGTGGAAATGAGTTTTCCCCAGATCCCTCTATGCCAGGATATGCTAAACCCCCTCAACCATCTCTGTGCAAAAAATCACAACAATCCATTGTTCCATTGCAATGTTAAAGAATTTAACCTAAATAAAAGATTTTATCAGTTCCCTCAGGAACTGCATCGTACTATGCTATTTTCACGGGATAAAAAGTAGCCTATTTCCTTCCCAGAGACACATGCCAAATTTTATCAAGATTGGTTTAGGTGTTGAAGCATGAAAAGGTAACAAACCAACACATTTATAATATTACTAGCTTTTGCCAGTGGCTTCGCTCGCGTGAACATAGTTTCTATAACTGTCTTCGAGGGTGCGCAGTGCGCAAGCTGCAAGCGGCTCGCGAGCGTGAAAAAAAGTAGCCTATAAATTAACCAGGTCCTTATCTATCTTCTTACCAAATTTCATCCAGATCCGTTTATCTGTTGTGGCGTGAAAGAGTAACAAACATACATACATCCATACATGCAAACTTTCGCGTTTATGATATTAGTAAGGATCGTCGCCTCGATACTGACGACAGCATGCAAGGCCGATGCCGTAGACTTACCTTAGCCGGACGTGGTGCAGCGGTACTTCCCTGGGCGCGTTTTTCCTTAGCTCCCTGTTAGAGTTTCTCCAGCGTCTTCTTGTTGTAGGTCGACTGCAAGTCGCGGAAAGGACGCTGTTGCCCATCTTCCGGTTTAATAGGGATGACGAATGCTAGTCATCTGATTTACTTTTTATCATGTGTCAAAAACGAAATTTTGTTTTAAAAATGTTTGAAATACCTAGGCGTGACGTCATAGTTTTACAGCGTCATCTAAGTATTCATTTTGTGATTTTGATGAATTGAAAAACGAAGACTTGATGGAAAACAAAACGAGTAAGGTTTTCCGAAGTTTAAGTAGGAGGATAATTTAGTGATCAAGAGTTTATAATTTATTTCTGATGCTGTCGTCATCGCTATTCCCTTAGTCGACTCTTACGACACCTATTGGAAGAGATAGGATGGCCCTAATCTATGCTGGGAGCCATACGGATAATTCAAATAGATTGCAAAAATTGTACTGAACAAACAACAGAATTAGTAACAAAAACATTGTAAAATTTGCCCTAACATTCATATGTCACACACACCACACTTGTGAAAAATATATATTTCTTTTTTTTTACAGCATTTACGGAAAGTATCCAAGTTCATAGCGACGCAAAACGAAAGAGTGTACAATCCACGAGGTATACACATTACGGACCCGATTCTTCGAGGGCTCAGGGTCATAGAAATAACTATAGTCGACTTGCCTAACTGTCAAAGTCCAACGGGTAACTCCACAGCGTCGCAGATGAGACACACCTGACCACCGCAGGAAAACCGGGAGTTCTTCATGTAACAGTCAAGGTACTGGTTTTAACGTTGCTGTTATAGAACCAGTCATTTTTTAAAAACATTCTTAAAGCTTAAGTCTAAAGTTTGTACTATATCCTTTTTGACCACGTTTTGACTTTTCATTAGGTAGATAGGTTTGAAATTATCACTCACTGTTTCTAGGATATTGTAATTGGTGTTTTGACTAAGATCTTGATAAGAAATCGGCAAAATTGTAGATATGGTTCTTCGACCAATATAACAGCTGTGGACCGGCCCTATCCATACATTAATTTCATAAAAAATGAGTCAAATAATCATGAGAGCATGCGATTTTTTTTATAAATGTTATATAGAAAATGAGAAAAAAAAATGAGAGCGTCGGTGGCGTAATGGCAAGAGCCGCTACCTCCTGTCCGAGAGTTCGTGGTTCGAATCCTGCCACGTACCAAATGTGTTTTCGAATTTCGATTTCATATGTACGTTTAGGCGCTTTGCACACGACGGGGCGGGGCGGGCCGGGCCGGGCCGGTCAATTTCGCCGCCAACGATAGCACAAAGGAAATCCTATACTACCAACGTACATGGAGGCGGCGCGGTCAGCGCTGTCTTTTTGTCCTCCATGTGCGTTGGTAGTATAGGATTCCCTTTGTGCTATCGTTGGCGGCGAAATTGACCGGCCCGCCCCGCCCCGTCGTGTGCAAAGCGCCTTATCCAACGCTCTTACGGTGAAGGAAAACATCGTGAAGAAACCTGCACACGCCTGCGTAGAAAATCGAAGGTTGTGTGTGAAGTCGACCAACCCGCACTGGGCTCTCGTGGTCGACTAAGGCCCGATTGCCCTAATTCAGGGTAGGCTCGAGCCCCTCGGTAGGGACGTATATGAGCTGATATGATGAATATAGAAAACTCTATTATAATTGTATTACAAAACGTTTACTTACGAGTGAAAGTGATGCCGAAAAATTTTTTTGTTTGATTATTGGAGCATACGAGCGTGTGACCTCTTGGCCTCCGAAAGACGACTGAGATGAAATCAGTAAATGCACACATTCTGTACGCCTCAAAACAGTTGTTCGCGAAAGCCGGCCCATAGCTTTTAAATGGTCGAAGATATGGTTACACCAATAATGTTGACACATTTGTGTCTACTTCGCTAAGACGGGTCAATGCACTGTAGTACGATACAAGTGACTGCCCAAAATAAATATTGATAAAATACTGCAGAGTTTTGAAAACTGTTTTTACTTATGATAGGATGACTTGTTGCTCAGCTCTCTACATGAAGTAGATATTTTTGAGTAGACATCGTTTATTGTTATTGATTGTATTTAAAACAAGCAGCACATAAGGGTCTCCAGGAGGCTCGAGTTTCCATACAAACTTAGTTTAGCTGTAATACATAAACTACATGCCGGATTGAATACAAAATTTTCAAATATATGGAGCAGACACATGTCGATGTTTGTCATTAGTTTTTGATGTACTAATATAAAATGGAAAAAAAATAAGAGCAGTTTCAAACTTTTAGTACAAAACTAATTTAAGCCTTCGTTTAGTTACGTTTAAATTTACTATGATGAAAACTAATAACAAACATCGACATGTGTCTACTCAATAATATATTTGCAAAGTTTGGATTCAATCTGGCATGTAGTTTTTGTATTAAAGCAGAACTACGTTTGTATTGAAACTCGAGCCTCCTGGAGACCCTTAATAGTAAAAATATGTACTGACGTAGAATAAGAACATGATCCCTTAAAACAGAGCTTAGATAGTTTTGTGTGCAGTAAAATACTTTTTTTTTTCAATAGAAGCACACTTCACTTCAGAAGAAAAAGTAGCATTGACTGATTTTTTAATAATACATATAAGCATTCCCTTTTGCCAAAACGTTCTTCCAAACTTGTTAACTGCAACAAGGAAAAATATGTTCTAATAGGTTGTGGAAAAAGTTTCTTCGCATTTTGTAACTATAAATTTGTAATCAAATCTCTTTGCTTTTGTTATTTCTACCTGGCTGGTTATGAAAAATTAAATAAGTGAACTTTCCAAATTTTAATAAAAAAAAAATAGAATCCCGCCATTTAAAAATTGTTTTTACTGTCTATGAAAATGAGTGAAAGTAACGAGAAATTCGCTACATTTTGAAATTTTATGTAAAAAAAGGTAAAAATGCAACACAGGCCGCGAATGTGCTGTTTATGGACCAAATGCATTATCAGTCATTATCACAAACTTGGTTCAAAAGTTTCCAGTTTGGAAACCTGAACGTTCAAGATGCAGCTCGTTTTCTTCGCCTTGTTTGATTTTGCATACAAAATACGAGGTAACTTTTTCCCCTACCTAATACGAGCATGTCCTTAAAAGTTACTTTAGTTTGCCTTCCCGTTTTATTAGTGCCAGGTCACATTGCAGTATAGTATATTTCAAATACCAAGGCCCCAATGCACTTGAGACCTAACTATGTACTCGTAATTTCTATGTTGTTAATTATTATTTTGGTTGTCTGATTGATTACTATTTCAACACTAGAACTTAAGCATCTGTTGTCTACCCAGACGTCTATTCTTATCCCTGTGTCTTTTGATATCACCCAATGACAGTAAGTAAGTAATTCTTTATTTGCTTTTAGTCTTAAGTGAACCGGGGCCTTGGTATTAAAATACACTGTACTTAGCTAAGTTGTTATGGTGTTTTTTTATATTTTAAAGAATAATTGACTTGACAGATAACATTTATTAGTGATTTATGACTTGCAAAATAGGATTAAGTATTGCAATACATGATTACGGGAATATCATCTTAGCGAGCGAGATTATAAAGTTATGTTTCCTCTTGATTTGTAAACCCTTGATTTGTCCCCAGGAGGCTCGAGTTTCCATACAAACGTAGTTCCGCTTTAATATGAAAACTACATGCCGGATTAAATACAAACTTTGAAAATATATTGAGTAGACACATATCGATGTTTGTAATTAGTTTTCATGGTATTAAATTGAAACGTAACTAAACAAAGGTTTAAATTAGTTTTGTACTGAAAGTTTGAAACTGCTCTTATGTTTTTCCATTTTATATTAGTATATCGAAAACACATTTACAAACATCGATATGTGTCTACTCAATATATTTTCAAAGTTTGGTTTCAATTCCGGCATGTAGTTTTTATATTAAAGTAGAAATACGTTTTTATGGAAACTCGAACCTCCTGGGGACCCTTAATTATTAGTATTAAATAGCTAGGACTATCGCTCTGATTGATTTATTTTTTTAATATCTAATTTTAATTAATGTAAACAGGAAATCACAAAACAAATAGCATGTAAACACTTCATGAAATTATAATCATTCTTATCACATTGTGATGTAATTGGTTTGATGCAAATTCATCAGATCGAAGTAGTTATTTTATATGTTTTTTATATCAAAATGGTGTAAATAGTATAGGGATTATCTAGTTTAAATAATGTGATTATACGTAATTTTGTATCATATTATATATAGACATAAGCGTTAGGATGTCCCAGAACTTTAAAATTCCAAAAAGATATCAAGAACACACTAATACATATGGCTCGGATTAATTTTTTTTGGGTTTTACGTGAATTTTGTCTCCCTGCGTGGCGTAGTGGTTAGTCCATTCGCTTCACATCAGAAGGTCACGGGTTCGATTTAAGGCGGGGTCCTAATTTGTAAGGCTCTCAGTTCGGTTGGTGGTAGAGCATTTTCTTAGTCTGCCTGGCTAGCTATCACTATCTTATTTAAGTCTTGCTGCCAAACATCAGTGTTATCAGCAATGATGTGTTCGGATCAGATAGCTTCTTGCGTCGAGGAGTCGTGGTAGGTTCGCTTCCATTATCAGGTGGGATGATGCCACCATGGGTTTTCGTACATTCATAGAAATTTTACTTTTCCTTTTTATGGCATAATAATGTAGACGCTGTTTATATTATCTTTAGCTATTTTTTTAAAATTTTGAATAAGGCACACGAGACTCGTTTTTATTTTAGATTTTTTAAATAAGTCCATGTTAAGGGTTCGCAGGAGGCTCGAGTTTCCATACCGTATTTTTAACCGCCTCCGTGGCGTAGTGGTTAGTCTATTCGCTTCACACCAGGAGGTCGCGGGTAAAATTCCCGGCGGGGTCAACTTTGTAGGTCTCGGTTTGGTTGGCGGTGGGGCATTTTCATAGCCCGCTTGGCTAGCTACCACCATCTTATTTAAGTCTTGCTGCCAAACATGTTAACAATATTGATGTGTACCGGCCAATAGCCAGATCCCCATTGCGTTGGGGAATCTTGGTACGCCCACTTCCGTCTTCGGCGTCATCGTCACTTACCAATTGTAAATTATAAAAAAAACGGGCCAAGTGCCAGTCAGAACTGCACACATAGGGTTCCATACCATCATACTAGATGGCCCTAGTTTCTTTGTTTTTTTTTAAAACACGATTTTTTATTGAGACCCCCTTTATTTTTTACTTTTTCTAATTTTTAGTATTTTTTGTTATAGCGGTAACAGAAATAAATACATCATCAAATTTCAACTGTCTAGCTATCACGGTTCATGAAATACAGCCTGGTGACAGACGGACAGACAGACGGAGACGGACAGCGAATTCTTAGTAATAGGGTCCCGTTTTTACCCTTTGGGTACGGAACCCTAAAAAAAACAAAAGTCTCGAGTTTCCATACAAACGTAGTTCCGCTTAAATATAAAAACTACATGCCGTATTGAATCCAAACTTTGCGAATATATTGAGTACACACACAAACAGTGGCGGTCACATAATTAAGAACGCTTCATAATCAGACATCGCTTTAAAATGTATATGGTCAAAATAAAGATATTTAAACCTTATTGAACGTACTGCTGGCTAGTACATTTATAAGGCCAACATTATCAAAAAAGAAAATTATGAAATAATAATGAATATTCAATTAAATTAGTTGTAGTTTAGGTGTTGTTCACATAGCATTAGGCGAGAGGCTGGACAAATAATTAAGAACGAGTTAAAACTTTATAATAATATTAGCAATAACTTTGTAATTTGAGTTATTTATTAATTTAAAGTTTATTTAACAGCGTTTTTCATTATGAAATCAACTTGTTTTCTAACGTTAGTACTTAGTACGATGTCGTCTATTGGTGGATAACTGCATGACAGCGGCGCGGCATCGACGCTCTTCCCAAAGCCGTTTGGGAAGTTTCAACTGAAATAGAGTCCCACTCATCTAAAAACGCATCGTAAAGTTCATTCATGTTACCACACACTCTGGTCGACAATTTTGTTTTTAACTTGGTACCACAGAATTTCTATGAGATTAAGATTAGGCTATTTGGTGGCCAGTCTAACACAGTTACTATTTGCCTATTGAGGAAAGTTTTCATAGAGTAGGCAGTGTGTTTTGGGTCATTTTCGTCCAATTTACCGGTAGATTATCGCCAGTGTATGCCGGCATACATTCTCCGAGTATCTGTTTATATTGGTATTGGTCCATGTATCAGACTGGTAGGTCCCATGCCGTAACCGGAAAAGCACCCCACATTTTGACGTTTCCACCGCCATTCTTTACCATATTTTTTGTGTATTTTGGGTCAAAGTCCTTATTTGCAGGTTGGCGTACGAACTGCTTGCCATGAGAGCATATTCAATTTGTTTTAGTTTCGTCAAAATATAGTAAATTTTTATATTGCTGTTCTGTCCAGTTTATATACTTCCATGCAAACGTAACTCGGGCCTGTCTATCACGCCGTGTGTCAACATGGGTACCTTTGTGGTTCCTCTCCCAAATAACTGTGCCTCCACCAAACGTCTTCGCACGGTGCGCGCCGAGACTGCTTGCGAGGGTTATTCTCACCAAAAACTTAATTTTTTATCTGATTAGAGCCTTTAAATGGGTCCCGCTTAGCAAGGTGAACTATTCTTAAATCGTCTCTAGGAGACGTTTTTCTTGGTTTTCGTTTGCAGAGATTATTATAAGTAGTTTAATGTTTATTAAAATCTGTCACCATCTTAAAATCTGTCACAACCTGGTACACCATCGGTTTAGAGCAGCATTTTTTATAAGACCAATTACGACCATGAAACTTTAATACTATTTCTCTAGTAACAGAGTCACAAGATTATGTCAAATAATTGCAGAAAACGAGAAAGGGTTCAATAACGGCGCGAAATTGCAATAAAAATAGTAAAGAAGAGCATCGCATTTCATTTTCAATCTGATGAAAAAAAGGAAAAAAAGATTTCGTTCTTAATTATTTTTGCAGCTAGTGTCCCTGCAAATAAATGAGTTCTTGTGATTTAATAAATAAACTTGCACATTATTTTGACAATATTATGATAAAAAATTAAAAAAGGACAGTCATAGCAATATTTTAAAACGTTATTAAATAATTTTCATAAACTTATTGTACAATTTATTCTGATGACAAAATTAAATTGGCCTCGTATCTTTCATCGTTCTTAATTCTGTAACCACCACTGTATATCGATGTTTGTAATTAGTTTTCGTCGTAGTAAATTGAAACATAACTAAAATCAGTTTTGCACTGAAAGTTTGAAATTGCTCTTATTTTTTCCGTTTTATATTAGTACATCGAAAACTAATTATAAACCTCGATATGTGTCTGTCTACTCAATATATTCGTAAAGTTTCTATTCAATCCGGCATGTAGTTTTTATATTAAAGTAGAACTACGTTTGTATGGAAACTCGAGACTCCTGGGGACCCTTAACTTATAAGGCGAAAATCTTGTACTACTATTTCCCAGTTCTAATGTACTTACCTACTCTGTCTCTCTTATCGTGTGGCACAATTAACCGTGATATCCAAGAGATAGACGACGGTTGCCTAGTGTTGCATCGTGTGGCTTAATCAACGGTGATATCCAAGGGATAGACGGCGCGGCGGTTGCCTGGTGTTGCATCGTGTGGGACAATTAACCGTGATATCGAAGGGATAGACGGCGGTTGCCTGGTGTTGCATTGTGTGGCACAATTAGCCGTGATATCCAAGGGATAGACTGCGGTTGCCTGGTGTTGCATCGTGTGGCACAATTAAACGTTATATGCAAGGAATAGACGGCGGTTGCGTAGTGTTGGAACTTCTTAATTGATCAATTATAAACTGCTTCTTTTTACATTAATAATCAAGTTCATCAGATTATCGCCATAATATCGTAAATTAATGTCACTGGAAGAAAACATTAAAATTTGTAAAAATAATTTAAGACTGCAAACAGGTTAAGCATATTCAAAAACGTTAATGGTGTCATAAATTTATCTCGCAAAATAAAACCCAACAAAAAAAAACTCTTGCCATATCAAAATTATCTGAGGCAATTTATTCATGTGATATGTTAATTTATTCTTTAATAATTAATTTCAACGATCATTTATTTATGATCAACATATTTTATTTGAATTTATATGAATGATGCCTACAAGTACCTTAGAAGCCAATTAGAAGTGATCGTAGCTCAATGAGACTTAAGTGTATTGTCAATCGCGCAGGTTAACTGCCCATGAACACGGTTTTTACCAGAATGGGTTTGACTGATAGTAGCATTTATCTCGCAAGAAAAGAAGTCGTTGGTGTCTAGTTGCTGGCAGTAGCCATGTCAGATTCCTTAGGCTGTGTAACGCCAGCCTTATAGGCGGCTTTAAAACTTCTGTTAGTTGCCACTTGTCCTACAACCTTCACTGAACCGAACTTTCCTTCCCCCTTTAACCCCCCAATTTTGATGTTTAATTATTTATATGTAAAAAATACACAGTTATATATATATTTGGGAGTTTGATATTACATTAATAAACTGTAGTTAGCTGTTCGTTATAAATGTCAGTAAAACTATTATAGGTGTATTTAGTTATTTAATATAGATAAGAAATAGGTAAGTATTATATTACTGTAAAGTTTATTACTTATCATTTAATAAATATATATGTATAAATTCAAGTTTTTTTATTATATTCAAACGACGGTGTTTGCGCTCCCTACTACTACTGGTATAACTTTTTTTTGTTTTATAAGTATGTAGTTCGTAGACCATTCAGGTCTTATGGTGCTAGATGATTGTTTTGTGTTTTGTTTTAAAATTGGTAAAAAAAAACCTGTGGCACTCGGGGACTGCTGCGGTAAAGCTATTGCATAGCATTGTTTAACAACTTATGCAATTATAATTATTAATTTATTTTTTATTTATGCAGTATTTACCAGTACCATATAGTCCTTGGGGCGCGGGATGTTTATGTAATAAATTAACACGAAGGAAGTTACACCAGTAAAATTTACTAAGTCCTTTTAGTACCGCTAATCGCTATTAGATGGCACTGTAAGTTTTTAGAACGCGGTAACGTTACGTTACGCTCGGCTGAGCTACATGGTAGGCGGAGTGGGGGGTGTTAGGTTATATTTTCGTTACGGAATTTCTTGATTCGGTCACCGCGCTCAAAGCCCGCGATAAAAGCTATGCAATAGCTTAAATATAATAAAAAATAACAGAGGGCGAAACCATAGAATTATTCTAAGTTTTTATTGTAAGTTACGTTGCGTCAATTGTGTTTCTTCGGCCAGTGGATACGTCATCGGATCGCCGCGAACGGTAGGCAATCAATTATTGGAAACGGTAAACTCCAGATTACAAAAACCAAATATACAATTTTGTAATTTTTTTTCGTTTTTGCTTATTTTCTAGAACAGTGCTGAACCGATTTTAATTACATTTCTACAGTACTTACCAAACTGAATTTCAAATAAAAAAAAACAAATCAGTTTATAAATGACGGGGGTCTTGAGGTAAAAACATAAAAAATACAACTGACTTGAGAACCTCCTCCTTTTTTTCCTCCTCCTGTACCTTGGTATTTGGTAATTTCTTAGAAAATTACTCAACCGATTTTGATGAAATTTCTACGGGACCAATCTGAAATTGAAATAAAAAATCCAAATCAGTTTATAAATGACGGGATTCGTGAGGTAACGAACATAAAAAATACAACCGAATCGAGAATTTCCTCCTTCTTTTGAAGTCGGTTAATATAAAAAAGTAGTTTAACACAATCTCTACTCTGCTATTCCGCTGTAATGTGTCTGCGCGAGATGGAACGTGAACACTTCAGATAACGCAAACACACACACATGCGTGTTTCGAGTGTTTGTGTTTGAAGTAAAACTTCTTTACGCACGCAGCGCACGCTTGACTTGGGCAGTAAGCTGGTGAATGCGTGACGAGAGCGTTACGGAAATTGTCGTCAGCGTTACGGAAAGTGTCGTCCGGCGAGGCGAACGGAAGCAACAATATCGGTTGTCAAAACAAACATATAAGATAAAAAAGATTTGATCATTTTCAGAGGGTAATAAAACTCTTTTCATAAACTGTCTATATGACAAAGAAGATTTGATTATTTTCTGAAGACTATTAAGTATTTACTTTCATAGATGTAGCTAAAGAAGTTTTACTTCAGTCGTGTGGTCTAAAGCACACTCGTTTTTTTTTGTGTTTCTATGCAGTGAGCGTATGTGTGCGTGTGCGTTTCCCACAAAACATTGTTCTGTGGCGTTTCCCGAAGTGTTTGCGTTTCATTTCGCGCAGAAACATTACAGTAGAATAGCAAAGTCATCATATTTGATAAATATTGTAAGTAATCAGTAACGTAACGCCTGAAACAATAGATTTTAATATTGATTTGTGAGCGAGAAATGCAATTTGAATGAGGTAAAATTAAATACTAGATTTACTAGAACATGGTATCCAGCTCGATTGGAGTTTCAGTTCGGCCACCGACTTCAAAAAAGGAGGAGATGCAACTCTATGTTTTCTTGTGTGTTTATTACTCGATTTCTTTGTGAATTGTGAACCGATTTTAATGATTCTTTTTTAATTGTGAATATAAAAAAAATATAGTTTACGCCTTCTCATTCCTCACATATAAATTTTATTATAATCAGTTCAGTATACTTTTTTAAAGAAATTAATAAAAACAAAAAAAACCTTGTACTAGTGGGCTTATGCGATTGAATTGTGTTTTTAACGTGTTCAGCGTTTTCAATTAATATGTAAGTATGTTCTACCAGTTGAAGCATGTACGGGTAAGACTTATTTTATCTTATCACCCATGTTCCTACTGATATCTTAAGATTATTTCAAAAAACAAACCACTTGATAAACGAACATGGCAGTAAAGTTCTCGAGTGGCGACCGCGCACGGGAAGACGTAGCGAAGGCAGGCCTCCCACTCGGTCACAGTATTACAATATAGAGGCTTACAGTAGCGCGAAGAATGTACTTACGCAGAGCAACGGAAGGGTACTTGCGGGGCTGCGGGCGGCGGGGCACAGCCTGACAAACTCCGCTAGTTTGCCAGGCTGAATACATGCTAGTATGGGCTGGTAACTACACCGGTGGCGCATCGTGCGTAGGCGTTGCTCTACTGTTAGCCATATAGTACAATAATACTGTGAATCGGTGGACCGATGACCTTGTGAAGGTTGCGGGAAACCGCAGCTGGATTCTAGCAGTGCAGGACAAATGCGTTATGGGGTGGGGGGCGGACTATAGGTATTCAGCTGTGGAAGTCCTTCCGTCGATATGTATTATAACATCATAAGTGTAGGTAAGTCGCGTCTTACTAAGCAAGAATCGCGTACGTGCACATCAAAGAATATCATTTCATTTTTGGACTATACTAAAAAGTGCCCTCTTTTCTCATTGAGGGCTTCGAACGTGCCCCTTGCTCACCACTGGCTGGCATTATGCGGCCTATCCTCGTAAATATATCGTAAAAGTTTCGTTTTACGAGATGTAGGTACCTTTAGCAAGCAAGTTTTAACCGCCTCCGTGGCGTAATGCCCAAGTCCATTAACTTCACATCAGGGGGTCGTGAGTTCGATTCCTGGCAGAGTCTAACTTTGACTCGGTTGAAGTTAGTATGAAGTTGGGTATCCTGCAGATTATAGGAGATGCTGCAGCATCAGGTAAAAGTTACCATGTTCTATCTAAAACCCATTTATTGAGACTATTTCAGTGAGCCCAAACACGATAACTCTGCTGTAAGTTAGCGAGGAGTTGGGTATGATGCAAATTCCAGAAGATTCTGCAGCATCAGGTCTTTGTTAGCATGTTCTATCTTAAACCTATTCATTGAGACTTTCTATGAGCCCGAACACGATACCTCTCTGCTATAAGTTGGCGAAGAGTTGGGTATCCTACAAATCCCAGAAGATGCTGCAGCATCAGGTCAAAGTTACCATGTTTTATCTAAAACATATTCATTGAGACTATTCCAATGAGCCCAAATACGAAGCCTCTAATTTGGTGAGGAGTTTGGTATCCTGCAGATTCTAGGAGATGCTGCAGCATCAGGTTAAGGTTACCATGGTTTTGCAATATTATTACAGGAACAGGGCACCCAATTTTGAATCGATCAGACCTGTATAAGTTGCCCAGATCCCTTCATCACCTAGATAAGCGCTGATGATTCTCAAACGGTTGAACAGATCTTCATCTATTAAAGCTAAGAAATACCGCAAGGAAACTTGCTTTCTCGTAAAATAAAACCGTATCACAATCGGTCCATCCGTTCGAGAGCTACGATGTAACAGACAGACACACACAGACATTGACGTCAAACTTATAACAACCCTCTTTTTACGTCGGGGGTTAAAATGGCGTGCTCCGGTGTCCTCTTTGAAGACAGAAAGAAAGAAACTCGAAGGTTGTGTCGACTAAACCGAGCTGAGCTCGCGTGGTCGACTAAGACCCGATCGCCTTAATTCAGGGTAGGCTCGAGCCCCTCGGTGGGAACATAGCTCATATATTATATGAGCTAATGTGGTGATGATGATGAAAGTATATTAATCAGTACATGTTTTAACCGACTTTGAAAACTGAGGAGGTTCTCAATACGACTGTATGTTTTTTTTGCGATTCGAGAATCGATTTTCGATGGTTTTTTTTATTACAGGTTGCCTCCCATATAAAATTCATCAAAATAAAAATTTTTTTACTTTTTTTAGAAAATTGTCAAAAACCGTAAAAATGTCTAATTGTAGGTACTTAACTAATTGCGGGTTAATTTTAGGTTGGCGTTGTCAGTTATTTATAATCTTGTTTCTTGCGCACTACCCTACAATAATGATTTTCCATTGTTTCCTCCACCTGAAGGTTTTCAAAAAGAGATCGCTTCGAAGCGATAAGACCGTCTACACAAATAATATCTAGTATACCTGTAATTTCCTTTTTCAATCAATTAATCCTAATATCGGTTTTTTTTGTTTCCTTTTAGGTGTCAACACCTTTACCAATCTTGGTGAAATTTCGTATGCACCTAGCTTAAGTCATGGAAAAGGACTTATAGGTAGGCCTTTTTACCCGACTGCGCCAGAAGGAGGGTTATGTTTTTCGAGAGTATGTATGTATGTATGTATGTATGTATGTTTGTATGTATAATTGTTTGGCACGCTCTGCAGCCTGAACGGCTGGATGGATTTTAGCTTGAGACGTGTCGTTAGATTCGTATTTACTGTGAGAGTGACACTGGGTATATCAAAATAAAAAAAACCAAATGGCGGATTTTTGGCGCCAAATTCAAATGTTTGACACGCTCTGCAGCCTGAACGGCTCGATGAGTTATAGCTTGAGGGTTGTCGTTAGATACGTTTTTACTGTGAGAATGACACTGGGTATATCAAAATAAAAAAAAAACAAAATGGCGGATTTTTTGCGCCAAATTCAAATGAACTTATTCAATAATAAAACTAAAAAAATGAATAAAATAAAAAACGGTAATTTAAAAAACTAAAAAACCCGCCTGCGTTTCTGTGTGATTTGGAAATGAAAAACCCTAAAACAAGAAAGTCGTCATACCCGATTGCACTTAACTTAAGAAAAATTGTAGCAGTCGGGACCCATTCTAGAAATGGAGGCTTAGTGAATTGAGAGCACATACCTATATTCCATTGCAGATTACTCCAATATACTGACTATACGGCTGACTTTCTATAATGGGTCCCGACTGCTACAGTTTTTCTTAAGTTAAGTGCAATCGGGTATGACGACTTTCTTGTTTTAGGGTTTTTCATTTCCAAATCACACAGAAACGCAGGCGGGTTTTTTAGTTTTTTAAATTACCGTTTTTTTATCCCGTGAAAATAGCATAGTCCGATATAGTTCCTGAAGGAACTGAAAAAATATTATTTTCTTGGTTAATTTCCTTAACATCGCGACGGAGCAAAGGGTTGTTATGATTCTTTTCACAGAGATGGTGGAGGGGATGGGATATAATTATCACATCCTGAGATAGTTCCCGAGGGATCTGGGGTATAATCATTTCCACGCTCGCGCACGTTGGCGTCGCAACGTATTGACGTCGTTTTTGCATAGAAATAGTTGAGGGGGTGGGAATTGGGTAGTCCCCGGAGGAATCTGGAGAAACCTCAGCCTACGCTCGCGAGCCGCTTGCGGCTTACGCACCACTCACCCTCGACGACAGTCATAAAAACGATGTCCACGCGGGCGAACCCGCGCGCAAAAGCTGCATTGAGGACACCAATGGGTTAAAGAAGCTAATCTTAGGCGAAACAAAGTAGCATTTTTTTATCCACATTTGGTAAGCCCTTGGCATCATCTCACCTGATGGTAAGTAACAATTATGAGGAAGGTTTCCCAAAGAAATGGGGAAATGGCTGTCTTGTCTTCAAGCCGGAATACACCAATGATGTTTACAATGTTTGGCGGCAAGACTTAGATAAAATGGTATACTAAATTTGTATAATCTCCGCTGGGAATCGAACCCACGACCTCCTAATGTGGACGGACTTAACCATTACGCCACTGAGGCGGTTCAAATCGTATCTGACTCCGGCGGTAGCAACGCTTCCCAACATCGTGTCGGACGAACGCAGCGATCCAGTAGGAATTAAGCAACGTGTAATAATATTTCATTAATGAAATTAAATCGAGATACACCAGTGCTGTTTACATTGATGTATGGCGGCAAGACTTAGATTGGTACTAAGCGGGTTTTTTTCACAGTTGGTATATTTTACTGTTTGTTACCGAGTTTATCCTATATTAGAAAATTTAAATGTGTTGGTACTAAAACCCATGAACTTTTCTTGATGTTTTTTTTGAAGTTTAATGATTGCCTAAATTGCATAACTTTCGCTTTCATCATCATCATATCAGCAGAAAATCGTCCACTGCTGGACAAAGGCCTCTCCCAAGGATTTCCACGACGACCATCCTCCGGTTTCTTCCTTTTTTTTTATTCACGTTCGGTAAGCCCTTGGCATCATCTCACCTGATGGTAAGTGACGATGATACCGAGGATGGAAGCGGGCTTACAAAAGTTTTACCAACGCAAGGGAGAACTGGCTATCATATCTTCATGCCGGAACACATCAATGTTGTTAACACTGATGTTTGGCGGCAAGACTTAGATAAGATGGTGGTAGCTAGCCAGGCGGGCTTAGAAAATGCCCTACCACGAACCAAACCGAGTCTTACAAGTTGACCCCACCGGGAATCGAACCCGCGACCTCCTGGTGTGAAGCGAATGGACTAGCCATTACGCCAGAGGTGGTTCCCTTGGGTAGGCTAGTACTCTTTATTATACTGTGCCTTGGGTATTCGTCTCTTACGACAGCACCCCTGGTAAATGCCGGGGTGGAGCTATTCTAGGGCCGCAACCACTGGCCAACTAGCCCATAATGACCATGATCTTTACCCGACTGCGCCAGAAAGAGGGGTATGTTTTTCGGGTGTATGTATATTTACGAGTATACACGTATTTATTTCTTTGGCATACCCTATGTAGCCTACACGGCTTGACGGATTTTGGAATGCGACGTGTCGTTAGATTTCGTTTTGATCCCGCGAGTGACATAGGATATAATAATTTTACCCCACTTACCAAAAAATAGGGTTTATGATTTTATGCAGTCCAGTTTTTATTTATAAAATATCTACTCCGTGGTGTAATAGTTAGTCCATTCGCTTCACACCAGGAGGTAGCGGGTTCGATTCCCGGTGGAGTCTAACCATGTAAGACTCGATTGGTTGGTGGTACGGCATTTTCTATACCCACTTGGCTAGCTACCACCATCTTATATAAGGTTTGCCGCCAAACATCAGTGATAACAACAATTGATGTGTTCCGGCTTGAAGATAAGATAGTCAGTTCTCCCTTGCGTTGGTTAAACTTTTGTAAGCCCGCTTCCATCCTCGGTATCATCGTCACTTACCATCAGGTGAGATGATGCCAAGCGCTTACCAATTGTAAGTAAAAAAAAAAGCAAAGAGTTCAAACGGTTATTCGTAACATTTGAACGGCAACTCTATCTAGGCAAAGTATATTATATAATAGTACTAAAATACTGTATGGACACTCCCTTCCGCTCTCTAGATTGCGACCTCATCCCCTCGTTACCCAGGTTGATTAAGATTGGTTACAGTTTGGTTCTTGAACGTATGGGATTTCGCCGTGATTTTGTTTGCTCCGTCATTTGTTTCTAAAAATGTCATTTCACGACCGTTTGTATGCAGTGTCCGGCGTGTGATCTAGGTAAGTCGAATTTACGGCGACGATCTAAACCGCGAAACTTTATGGGCAGTGTTTTACGCGGCCGTTTGCTGTTCCTATCAATAAAAAATACATTCAGTTAAATTGAATTGAAATCCATTAAAACGCGGAGGGCATTCAGCTAAAATAACATGGAAATCAATAAACGAACTCATCTTTGCATATATATACTGTGTCTTTGCTTACATAAAGAGGCCTGAAATTAAATTACGGTAAGAAAACTTTATCTCAAGAATATATTGAGTAATAATTTTAGAACACCCCCGTGGCATAGTGGTTAAGTCTATTAGCTTCACATCAGGAGGTATCATTGGTGTGTTCCGGCATGAAGATAAGATAGCCAGTTTCCCATTGCGTTGGGGAATCTTGGTAAGCCCGCTTCCTTCTTCGGCAACATCGTCACTTACCACCAGGTGAGATGTTGTCAAGGGTTTACCAATTGTGAATAAAAAATAAATAAAAAAAATGGTAAAAGCGTAACCATTTTAGGATTACTCGCGTGCCTGTCTGTCCGTCCGTCTGTCACAGCCAATTTGCTCCAAAACTACTGAACCGATAGAGTTGATATTTGGTACACATATGTAAGGCGGTGACCCGAAGACGCAAGTACGTTTGTTAGTACTAATATATATACTTTGACGCAAGTATACGTAAATAAATGAATTTTAAACACAGGGCCACTTTTGCGGGGCAAATTAAAAATTTAAAAAGATGTTTTGCAAACTAATTATGTGCATATTAAATGAAAGGTCTTGTTGTGAGAATGTCAAAGATTTTGTTTAAATAATTTTAGCATAAATAGTTTTGAGGTTATTTAAGAAAATAGGCGAATATTGACCATCCCCACTATCTCAGGAAAATGGAATGACGAGAAAATCGAGTATTTCTCTGTTCCCACAGGAAATATACAATTTCCAAATTCCAGAATAAGTAGACTCCTCTTTGTCTAGAAGTATGTACCTACTGAGAGGTCTTGTACTGTTGCTAGTTAAAGCACAGATGAGATACTAGTTATTTGTTAAAGTTTTGGCACCGACGGAACCCTGTGTCGCAGTTGCTCGGTTTTTTTACGTATAAAATCGTTATAATATCTCCAAAAGGATTTTTTATTTACATGCCTACATAAATTTAAAAAAAACTGAAAAATGCCAATTATTATAGGAACCTCGACATCGACAGTATAGTGAACGAAATCAAAGTGAATTTAAAAGACTGCCCCAGATTGAAAACTAGTGTGTGGTTCTAATTGTTCATGAATGAAACATTTCGTCCGGTCTGATCGAAAACAGCGGGAGACTGCAATTGTCAAAGACTGTGCTTAAAGACTTTTATTTCAGAAGCAACATTAGGCATAAATCCACAGTCTGAAGTCCACAGAAAAAGTCGGTAAAAAACTGTACACTAACCAAAATCTGGGTATTTTGAAAAAATAAAGGAAAATATTCTTTTAGAACTTTGACAAAACGGATTATCTAAAAGTAAGTACTAACTAATTATGCCTATCTCACAAGATATAATACTCATTTAATAGGTACTAGCGTTTGCCCGCGGTTTCAACCACCTGAAAATCGTAGTGATGACTATGTTAGTAGTGATACTGCAAGCGGCTCGCGAGCGGAGACTTATTTTCTGTCGATTCCTCGGGAAAATTTTCAGTTTTTCGAGACAAGAGTTATCCCTTTATTGTTTTACTTCCTTTATATTTATTCCAAATTTAATCGAAATTGGTTACTGTACTCGTTACGTTGAAATTTGGAATAGATAGTATATAAAGTCCGGTCGGGCGTCCCAGGTACCGCTGGAAAGATGAGATGCAGAAAGAACTGAGCGCCCTCCAGAGACCCGATTGGCGTGAGGAGGCGCAGGCGCATAGTGACGAGTGGCGAATTTCGGTGTCGGAAGCTAAGATCCTCTTTGGGTCACTGAGCCAGTGAAGTAATTAAGTAGTAAGCATCGACAAAGAAATACTAAAGACTTGTTTTTCTGACAGTACCATTTTGTATTTCAACGTCAATCAATGACAATCACAAATCAGAAAATCCCTTGGAGTATCGTGATAAAAACAATTGATGCTGGCCTTCTGTCAACACTTTAGATAAATAAGTAGGTGCATCGCTACAAGAAAAGCCAAACATTTTTATCATGAGCCTTATTTATACCTATCAATTTATCTCTTCAGAACGGTAGGTACCTATAAAGTCAAAGCAAATTATTTTATTTAAAATTGGCTCTTAGTGGATGTCGTAAATATTATAATAACATAGGTATTGTAATACCTGAAGATAAGATAACCAGATCCTCATTGATTTGGGGAATCTTGGTAAGCTCGCTTCCATCTTCGGCATCATCGTCATTTACCATCAAGTGAGATGATGCCAAGGGCTTATCAATTGTGGATTAAAAAAACACCTTTATCTATCACCAATTATTGTAATTAGTATCAAACATGTTCAAAATCTCTTTTATCTTTTACCAATTTTTATAATTTGTATAATGTTACATGTTTTTCTATATAATTATTTACATATTTCCAATTTTTAGTATCTTTAAAGCAGTAGTATATCTGTAGCGACCTTACTATAATATACGACCTTACGGAACGATACCGCAAATCATTATATTCAATCGCATCTAGGGACATACATATGTTGCAAGACCCAACATAATATATAATGACGTCAATTCTGATCTCTATGTACCCTAACATTCTTCTTATAAATCGTACATCAGAACTGCGTTATCTACCACAGCATCGCAAGAGCAGTAACAATGAAGCGGCTCTGTCGCTTAGGTGTTTAACAAGGGCGCGCTACTGAAACCCAACGTTCATATTAGCGCATCATTATCTACCGCCAAAGTGCCGAACTGTCAACAACGAATCGGCAAAACAAGAGATAGTAAGTGGTATACTTACTAAGACAAAATGAGATATAAGTAAATAAAATGTACCTACAATAACCAAGGGAAAAATTAAACAAAGAAAAATTATTCCACGTTGATTTTATCCCTTGTGTGTTTCTAGTTTTCTTATCTTGTCGATTAAGCAAACGCCATCTTGGGTGTACGTACCTATACCTACAGAGATACATCAACACATTCGCTAGGTTTTTTTTAACATATTAAACTAATAAAAAGGTATTTACTTTTTTGTTCACATTTTAAAACTAAAGTAACCAATAATTTTAACCCTATAGTGCTCAAGCTATGAACATTTTGCCGCCCTCGCCAAACAATGTATATTATTATTTCATAAACTATGCATTCGCCAAGGTCAAGCCTCCCAATAGCTGCTTTCATATCCTTCTATTGACTGTTTCATAGGTTGGAAGAAAGTCAAATGCGCGGGTGACCGTGTAAGTAAGGAAAGGGTTTTATCTTGCCAAGATCAAAAATATTTGAAATATATGAGCAAATTTACCACGTAACGAGCACTATGTGTACATTTTCAAGACTTTTTTGCTTAAATATATGCCGAAAGTAATAAAATTATAAAAATTAGCTATGAAATTGTAGAATAAAATAAATGTGGAAGTACCTACCTAAAGATGGTTCAAAATTAAGCAATTTACACAAATCACTTTCCAATTGGTTCTTTTTCTATAAAAATTTATAACATTACTTAAATAAATATTACTGTTTTGTCCATTTTTTTAAATTATTTTATTTCTTGTAAAAACACTTATAAGATTTTTAACCATTTAATCATTTTAATATGGGCAGAAAAATGCTCCCCATGTGACCACTCACGTTTCACGGAAAAGTGTGACTATTGTAGGGTTAAAACTCTTTGTGTAACAGGTAACTTGCATTGAGGAAATTTGGTAAGTCCGCTTCAATATTAGCATGAATCGTCACTAACCCTCAGGTGAGATGATCAATTATGGATTAAATGATGAGACCAGGGGTTTACTAAATGGGGATAAAAAAGTAGCCAAGTGCATGCGTGCCAGACCACGTGCAGAGTAAGGTTTCGTAGTTTTTTTAACAAAAAAAAGTGTGTTTTAAAAAACTAAATTATTTTTTAGTTGGTAAGAGAATTTTTTTTATGAAAAATCTATGAACTTTTAACAAATCCAACTAAACTAAACTAAGAAAATTACTCCTAAACTAAGAAAGCCTACTTAGCCGTGATAATTTTTGACGAGAGAAACGTCTTTAAAATCACATACGGGGTACAAAGTCAAAAACATGGACAGTGACGGAAGTGGCGGAAGACTGTAACGGAAGTGGCGAAAGAATCTGTTTCCTCCATATCAACCGAGTAACAAACCGCAGCGCCATTAAGCAAACAAGTAACAAATCGTGTGGCTGGACCAACATCAACGACAGTATGTCCCGACAAAGCCCTATCCGATTTTCTTATAAAATGATTAAATGTCCTACTATTCTTAGTACTTTTTAGACTTTCTGAAATGCTGGTTTAGCTGGTAGGGGGTGATATGTAACTCTAATAAAAAATCACAGTTAAAAACTGAATATTTCGTAAATGAATTAGCAAATCCTTAACAGTTTTATAGGACCTATTTATTATATTAGACCTATTACTAGACCTACATTAACGACCTCACACGATGGGGTACGACCCAATTGAGGTACGTGATAGATAAAACACACCCACTTATATGAAGAGACTTACCTTTTTACAGATTTTATTTCATATGCTTAAAAAGGCGTCACAGATTTATTCTATGCCAAATTTCAGCTTTATAGTTGTAATATTCTTTTGAGTAAAACGGCTGTGACATACACACGGACAGATTACCTACACCTACTTATAGGTAATTTCTAAAACCTTTATACTTAGCCTCTATAAAGGCAAGATTACACTAAGTCACTTAAATGATCCTAGATCTAGTACATTGCCGCCTTTGTAGGATCATATTTCACAGCATGCTGTCCAAAAAGGTTATTGGGCTACATCTATGATCATATATACAGGATGTAACAAAATTGGTGTAGGTCCCGTTAACTGGGGGTTCTACTCGTCATACTGAACAACTTTCTCCAAGGGACACATAGTCAATTCTCAAAAAAAAAATTGGACCCTCCATACTAAAATGCACAAAATTGGTCAATCAGCTGATCGATTTGTATGAAGAGGAAAACATTTTTTTTACGTTTTCAGCAAAGTCGTAGAACAAAAGTTGTTCATTATGATGAGTAGACGCCCCAGATAACGGGACCTACACCAATTTTGTTACACCCTGTATATGATAGTGTAATATCGGCCTAAGACCTCTATGCATAAACATCTCTAAATTGACCTCTCTACAATTATAATCTTTGACAGCCCGAGCTTGCCTGGGCGGGCGGTGCCGGGGACTCTTTGGGAGGGGAACCGGCCTGGCCCGGCAGCCAAGCCCCGACCGACCCGCGCCGAACCTTCCCTTCCTTCCTTCAGTCAGTCAGTTATATACCGACTGCATTGGCGTACGGACGTCGCTCGCGCCGCGTGACATCTTACTCAGACGCGTACTAAACCAATTATACTATTAAAACCGTGTGTGAAAAATATTCGCGACAAGTGTTATTGTTTTAATTTTAACATTTGTGACGTTATTTACTGGTTGGCATCGCTAGGTGCGTCAGAAAACAGGACCGATTTGCGCGAGGATCGTACCGAATTTCAGGAAAGGTAAGTTATAATGTTACATCGTATTGTGTCGTCACAAGGATTATTTTGCTGTGAAATTTTTTGCGAATTGATTAGTTTGTTTTCGTTTTTCGTTGTATTTTTGGAGTGTGGCTGTGCTTTTGGAGTAGAGTAGAATTCGTAATGGATTTCGCTTTCAGTTACGTTTTGTATTTAGTCAATTCTGTCACAGATAAGCCAATCGAACGATACACGACAGACATACATAACTTGACAATGGTTCGAGTTTAATGTTATTATTATCCATTCTACGCTCGCGCGCTGTAAGGTGACTGTTTATGTTAATTTTATTGCTTTATTTTTGTGTGACAAAATTGACATTTGTTTGTTTACGTTTGTGGCGCAATCAAATTATCAATACAAGACATACATAGATGTACTCGTAGAGTCGATGACACAATGTATGATTATATTGGTTATTACTTATTACTTATTTAGAGATGTAACAAAAAAGCGTCGGTGGCTCAACCGGTAACGACTCGGTCCCTCTAACTAACCAGAGGTAGGTGCCGGGTTCAAATCCGGACGGTCAATGTACCAATGAGTTTTTCAAAACTTACATATGTCGCAGGTATATTGTCAAAGTCGTGATATTATAATTTCACCAGTTAAAATTAGTGAAATTATAATATCACGGTTAGGTTAGGTTAGTGATATTATAATTTCACTACATTTTGTTCAGTGAAATTATAATATCACGACTTTGACAATATACCTGCGACACATACATATATTTACCGATTGTTTTAACGGTGAAGGAAAACATCGTGAGGAAACCTGCACACACGCACGCCTGTGAAGAAACTCGAAGGTTGCTGTGAAGTGGACCAACAACCCGCACGGGGCCCGCGTGGTCGACTAATCGCCCTAATTCAGGGTAGGCTCGAGTCCCTCGGTGGGATATATATGAGCCCGATATGAATGATGAACAAAATTAGTGTAGGAAGTGTGTTAACTGGGGTTCTCTCATAATACTGAACAACTTTCCCCAAGGAACCCATAGTCAATTCTCAAAAAAAAAGTAAAAAAACTGAAAAACGACTACAAAATGAAATTTACTCAAAAGTATGAAATAATATTATTATACTTAATCGTCTCGCACGCAGGTTTGACGACTTCCAGCCTCCCGAACAAGCCGGTTTCCGAAAAGGCTTTAGTACCATAGACCACATACATACGCTGCGGCAGATTATACAGAAGACCGAAGAGTACAATCAGCCACTATGCTTGGCGTTTGTGGACTATGAGAAGGCCTTTGATTCAGTCGAAACCTGGGCTGTGCTACAGTCTCTCCAGCGGTGCCAAATTGACCATCGATACATCGAGGTGTTGAAGTGTCTGTATGAAAACGCCACCATGTCGGTTCGCCTCCAGGACCAGAACTCGAAACCTATCCAGTTGCAGCGAGGGGTGAGACAGGGAGACGTTATATCTCCGAAACTGTTCACCGCCGCCCTGGAAGATGTTTTTAAGCTTCTGGACTGGGGTGGACTCGGCATCAATATCAACGGCGAGTACATATCCCACCTCCGATTCGCTGACGATATCGTGGTCATGGCTGAGACTATGGAAGACCTAAGCACAATGCTCGATGGCCTCAGTAAGGTCTCTCAACAAGTGGGTCTTAAAATGAACATGGACAAGACGAAAATAATGTTAAATGTCCGTGTCGCACCCACTCCTCTAAAGGTTGGAGACTCTACACTGGAAGTTGTTGACGAATATGTATACCTGGGACAAACAGTCCAGCTAGGTAGTTCCAACTTCAAGAAAGAGATCAATCGACGAATCCAACTCGGCTGGGCAGCGTTCGGTAAGCTTCGCAATATCTTCACGTCCCAAATACCGCAGTGTCTCAAGACTAAGGTCTTTGACCAGTGTGTGTTGCCAGTGATGACTTACGGAACCGAGACATGGTCGCTTACTATGGGCCTCATAAGAAGGCTCAAGGTCACCCAAAGGGCAATGGAGCGTGCTATGCTCGGAGTTTCTCTGCTTGATCGAATCAGAAACGAGGAGATCCGCAGGAGAACTAAAGTAACCGACATAGCTCCCAGAATCGCTAGACTGAAGTGGCAGTGGGCAGGGCACATAGCTCGTAGAACAGATGGCCGATGGGGCAGTAAAGTTCTCGAGTGGCGACCGCGCACCGGAAAACGTAGCGTAGGCAGGCCTCCCACGCGGTGGACCGATGACCTGGTGAAGGTCGCGGGAAGCCGATGGATGCGGGCAGCGCAGGACCGGTCGTCGTGGAAATCCTTGGGGGAGGCCTTTGTCCAGCAGTGGACGATTTGTGGCTGATATGATGACTTAAATACACGACATTAACCAACAATAACGAAATCAAAGGTGGCCGGTGGGTAAGAATTAAATTAGGGGCTTAATTTTTTTGAGGTGTTACTTAGGGGCTTACGTATCAAATGTTTTAGATTCAATGGTTTGTTAATACCGACCTTAAAAAAAATTAAGCCCCTAATTTAATTTGTAGCCACCTTTGATTTCGTTATTTTTGGTTAATGTCGTGTATTTAAGTATAATAATATTACTTAAATACACGACACGCCGTCGACGTCAGCGTCGCGATTGAACTAAGCGCGGCCCCTTTGTCGCGGAATTCATCAAAGAAGCAATTCAATGAGCGAACGAACTATACTTACCTACCTACCTACAGATTTCTAGGATATCCTTATCATCATAGCAGAAAGACGTCCACTGTTGGATAAAGGACTCCTCTGGAAATAGGTGGTCGTAGTTCAGTGTGACTTGCGTGGTTGGGTCGATCACGCAGGTTGACAGACCTGAAACACCGTCATTACCTGGATGGGTTGGACTGTCAGTCGCAATTTTTTTTATCCACAATTGGTAAGCCCTTGGCATCATCTCATCTGATGGTAAGTGACGATGACGGTTCCCCTTTACTAAGACTTCGCTGTCTGTCCGTATGTCTGTCCGTCTGTCACCAGGCTATATTTCATGAACCGTGATAGCTAGGCAGTTGAAATTTTCACAGATGATGTATTTCTGTTGCCGCTATAACAAAAAATACAAAAAAATACAAATACAAAAACGTGTTTTTTTAAAAAAATGAAGAAACTAGCGCCATCTAGTATGATGGTACGGAACCCTATGTGTGCGGTTCTGACTCCCTATGGGCCGGTTTTTTTTTTTGTTTGTTTTCGATCTGTTTTGTATTACCTTCTTTTTAATTTATTTCTGTCATTACGTTTTTCTAATTTTTGACTGTTTGTCTGTCTTCGTTTTCCCGTTTTCCTTTTTCATATCTCACGTATTCATCTTTCCGTTTTTAGTGTTCCGAAGTTAACAAGGAACCCTTATAGTTTCGTCATGTCTGTCCGTGGCTTATCTGAAAGGCTACTATTGGTATTAAAAAGCTGTTATTTGGAATGAATATACCTATTAATTACGCCGACAAAGTGGTATTTTTAGGGTATACCTTCCCTACATGTAAAGAGGAGGTGATTTTTTTTTATTTGACGTACCCTATCGTGTGGGTTACCGTTAAATAGGTCCTTTAAAACAACTGAGGGTTTACTAGAATTTGAATTTTTCGATTCAGAGATCGGTTTCCGAAACATTAAGCTTTAAAGTGATATATTTTATTGTAAGAGTCGTGTCCTCCTCTCTCCCTTCCCCCTAAAAGTTAAACCCCTTTTATTTTTATTTGTTTATTAAAAATTTAAGTGCGTTTGCCTGCAACTCACCTGATGGTAAGTGATGATGCAGTCGAGGATGGTACACGCAAACTCAAATAATGCCTATTCACTCTTGACGCTTTTTCATGACATCTGAAAAAAAAAAGTTAATAGTAGGACATATATCTAATAAATTCTTAGTTATAGAGTAATTATAGACAAACTTAAGATGTGCAGTTGGATTTGTGAAAAGTTCATAGTCCTATTATTACCAAATTCAATTATTTTTTTTTATAAAAAAAACATTTATTTTTGCTAAAGACTACGGAAGCCTACTTTGCGCGAGTACGACTCGCACTTGGCCGATTTTTAAAATCATTGTGTTGGATACAATTTTTTTTTTTATAATAATTTTTTTTTTTTTTTCTTTTTATATTCACAATTGGTAAACCCTTGACAACATCCCACCTGGTGGTAAGTGACGATGTTGCCGAAGATGGAAGCGGGCTTACCAAGATAAAGTATATTAACATTTTTACAGAAAGTAAGTAAATTAAATACCCAACAGTTTAGGGAAACGTTGCTAAAATATCATTGAATGAATTATAAATGAATTGGTCATTAAGGAAAACTACGATATACCGCACCGGGCGGCGTTCGTCCAAGGCAATTACCCTATTTGTATAACTTGATATCTATTCGTAGGCACTAAGTAAGGTAGGCTACTAAAGGTGGGCCATGGCCTCCGTCATAGCAAGAAATTGATTTTTTCCGAAAACTTTTCTCTATATGATTTTCTTTCTTGTTTTTGATTACTCAAAAATGGCGCTACGATTTTGATTAAACTCGGTACGTAACATGACGTTACCTACTATAACCACAGTATTACAATATAGCGGCTTGCAGTAGTGCCACAGATTACTAAATAGTTACTAATGTACTTGCGTAGAGCAACGGAAGGGTACTTGCGGGGCTGCGGGCGGCGGGGCACAGCGTGGCAAACTCGCAAACTCCTCGAGTTTGCCAAGCTGCCTACAGGCTACTAATACTGCTAGTACCTACTCCTTGGCGGCATCGTGCGACATTAAAGGTGTTGCGCTACTGTAAGCCATATCGTAATACTATGATATAACTTTAGGAATACATGGCCTACAGCACGTGATAGTTCGTCACTCCAAGAAAATCGGAATAAAGTAACTCACGTGAAGTACATTCGTTCCACTATTGCAAGCCGCTATATTATAATACTGTGCTGATTACGAAAAAAATACATTCGGGTAAACTTTAAAATCATTTAAGGCGAGTTAGAGGGTATAGCCATGTAAATGGTATGATGGGAGCGATGACTGACTCTCGCGTTATACTTGTGACCGGGTAGTGTCCGTGTGAACTGGCCTACTCTTTGTCAAAAGTTTCAATGACATTCAATAATTTTATGTATAACTTTTCGTGTCATACTGTTTTCATGTTCTAATGACATAATCTGGTTTATTTCTATTTTTTGACATTACTGTCTAATGATTGTTTATTTCTTGATTTTTCACAAATGAAATTATGTTATTATTAATTTGTGACTATATCAGAAAGAGTGTAATTTGTACCTATTTTGAATAAATACCTTGTATCTCGAAAATCGGGAAGATGCTGTAAACAGCAGAGGCCGCCCCCCATTCGACCTGGTCGAACATAAAGAGGGACTTCAAGAAAGTCCCATCGCTAGATGTGACAACCCAGGAAAGATTGTCCTGGAACTGAGGAGACCCGACCCCAAGTAAGGAGAACTGGGTGTTCAAAGAAAAAGATTTTTGATCTCATTTGCCACCGCCTTTATTTTGACTTATCATTTCTTTATACTGATCATCTCTACTTACATAATAGTGTCGAGTCACGTCGATTTGTGAGGGATATAGCACGCTCCATTGCCCTTTGGGTGACCTTGAGCCTTCTTAAGAGGCCCATAGTAAGCGACCATGTCTCAGTTTCGTATGTCATCACTGGCAACACACACTGGTCGAAGACCTTGGTCTTAAGACACTGCAGTATCTGGGAGGTGAAGATATTTCGAAGCTTCCCGAACGCTGCCCAGCCGAGTTTGATTCGTCGATTGATCTCTTTCTAGAAGTTGGACCTACCTAGCTGGACTGTTTGTCCCAGGTATATATATTCGTTAACAACTTCCAGTGTAGAGTCTCCAACATATAGAGGGGTGGGTGCGACACAGACACTTAACATTATTTTCGTCTTGTCCATGTTCATTTTAAGACCCACTTGTTGAGAAACGTTACTGAGGCCATCGAGCATTGTACTTAGGTCTTCCATATAGTCTCAGCCATAACCACGATATTGTCAGCGAATCGGAGGTGGGATATGTACTCGCCGTTGATATTGATGCCGAGTCCACCCCAGTCCAGAAGCTTAAATACATCTTCCAGGGCGGCGGTGAACGGTTTCGGAGATATAACGTCTCCCTGTCTCACCCTTCGCTGCAACTGGATAGGTTTCGAGTTCCGATCCTGGAGGCGAACCGACATGGTGGCGTTTCTATACAGACACCTCAACACCTCGATGTATCGATGGTCAATTTGGCACCGCTGGAGAGACTGTAGCACAGCCCAGATTTCGACTGAATCAAAGGCCTTCTCATAGTCCTCAAACGCCAAGCATAGTAGCAGATTGTACTCTTCGGTCTTCTGTATAATCTGCCGCAGCGTATGTATGTGGTCTATGGCACTAAAGCCTTTTCGGAAACTGGCTTGTTCGGGAAGCTGGCAGTAAAGTTCTCGAGTGGCGACCGCGCACCGGAAAACGTAACGTAGGCAGGCCTCCCACGCGGTGGACCGACAACCTGGTGAAGATCGTGGGAAGCTGATGGATGCGGGCAGCGCAGGACCGGTCTTCGTGGAAATCCTTGGGGGAGGCCTTTGTCCAGTAGTGGACGATTTTCGGCTGATATGATGATGATGTTCCACCTTTACACACGAAGCGTTTTGCTTCTTCGTTCATCATGCGAACGGCCAAGGGGTGGAATTCCCTTCCGGCGTCTGTATTCCCCGATTCGTAAAATATAGGAATCTTCGAAACTAGAGTGAATAGGCACTTTTTGAGCTTGCATGTTACATCCTGGGCTGCATCGGCACTTAACATCAGGTGAGGTGCAGCCAAACACACTCAAATTTTTAATAATAAAAAAAGACGGGTTGCACTCCGGGAGTGCCGGCAGAAGTGAAAACTTGAATAATTATTAACGTTGTGCATTTATATTACATTAAAAAGTTTATATCTCAGAAAAATCAACAAAAAATCAACTCCATCCGTCTCATGAATTTTCGATCAGGTCACGTGTCCTGACGCGAGTTTAACATTTTTTACCCATTAAAAAACAAGTGCACAACGCCGCTAAAGAAGTTTTCACTACTCTATCCGTCTTACGAATTTTCGACCAGGTCACGTGTCCTGACGCGAGTTTAAATTTTTTTACCCATTACAAAAAAGTGCACAACGCCGCTAAAGAAGTTTTCACTACTCCATCCGTCTTACGAATTTTCGATCAGGTCACGTGTCCTGACGCGAGTTTAACATTTTTTACCCATTACAAAACAAGTGCACAACGCCGCTAAAGAAGTTTTCACTACTCCATCCGTCTTACGAATTTTCGATCAGGTCACGTGTCCTGACGCGAGTTTAACATTTTTTACCCATTACAAAACAAGTGCACAACGCCGCTAAAGAAGTTTTCACTACTCCATCCGTCTTACGAATTTTCGATCAGGTCACGTGTCCTGACGCGAGTTTGACATTTTTTACCCATTACAAAAAAGTGCACAACGCCGCTAAAGAAGTTTTCACTTCAAAAAAAATAGCTCGCATCTTACTGTGAGGATTTCAAATGTGATATTTTGTATTTGACTTTGGCATTGTACGGAACCCTCTCCACGCGAGTTCTACTCGCACATGGCGTGTTTTATTTTTATATTTTCCACTCGAAAATGTTAAAAATTTATGTCGGTATCAATAAAACATACACTCATAGTTAGGTAATAATCTTGAGTTTCTGACGTTAGCCTAAAAACGGCAATAAAACAGTATTTTTTATTTAATTTAACTTGATTTAATGAATATGTCATTTGATACTCAGCGTGAATGTTTATGTAGGTACACTGAGACATCAGGTTAGATATATTGGACTTTGTACCGTGCTTTTGCCGCGGTAAGCCACGTAATATTGTGGCTGTGCTTTGCTCTGCTACTGCCGCGAATGCCGGTCCGCGTGAAGGGCTAAGCTAAGCAACAAAAACCGGCCAAGTGTGAGTCGGACTAGCGCTCCGAGGGTTCAGTACCATCACATTTCTCCACACAACTAAGTGATAATGCAGCATCAGGTCAGGGTTTCCATGTTCTTCTTCTTCGAATTGATCAAACCTGTGGAAGTTGCTCACATATTTTCATGAGCTAGAAAAGAGTTGATTATCTTTAAACGGCTGCACAGATATTCTTGAATCATATCTAAGAACACTCTCAATAAAGACACGTTTCAAACAAAAAAAAATCAGTTCATCCTTTTGGGCGCTACGATGCCCCAGACAGACGCACAGATATAGGCGAAACTGCGGGTAATCCCTATCGTTAGAAATCCCCACTAGGATGAAAAAACATAATAGCCCAAAATTAATTACTGCCATTAAACAGAGCCCTTGTCTATATAAGGTCTAACAAAATTAGCTGAAACTATTTTAACTGGTTTCTCTGCGTGATCGAATCAGAAACGAGGAGATCCGTAAGAGAACCAAAGTAACCGACATAGCTCTCAGAATTGCTAAACTTAAGTGGCAGTGGGCGGGGCACATTGCTCGTAGAACAGATGGCCGTTGGGGCAGTAAAGTTCTCGAGTGGCGACCACGCACCGGAAAGCGTAGTGTAGGCAGGCCTCCCACTCGGTGGACCGATGACCTGGTGAAGGTTGCGGGAAGCCGCTGGATGCGGGCAGCGCAGAACCGGTCGTCGTGGAGATCCTTGGGGGAGGCCTATGTCCAGCAGTGGACTTCCTTCGGCTGATATGATGATGATGATTTTAACTGGTGCTTCTACCCATGAAACTGATCAACTTTCCCCCATGGAACCCATAGTCAAAGTGCAAAAAAAAATTAGTTCTCCCATACTAACTCGATCAGCTGATCAGCCAACTTAGTATGGGAAGTTCAAAATTTTTTGTGAGATTTGACTATGGATTTCATGGGGAAAGTTGTGTAGTTTCATGGGTAGAAGCACCAGTTAAAATAGTTTCAGCTAATTTTGTTAGACCTTATAATATATACTAGGAGGTAACGAACGACTTTGGTAACGATAACGGAAATGGATAAACTTAACTTATGAGAGGATAAATGGCAACCCTCTGATATTAAATAAAGGCAGGCAGACGGAAATATTTAAGATAAGATAAATAAGAGGGTTGTCATTTATCCTATCAACCTAAGTTTAACCATTTCCGCTGTCGTTACCAAATTTGTTATGACCTCCTAGTCTAATACGCTAGTCGCTAACGCAGTAAGCACATATGTAGTATGAATACATACAGGGATCAGTATCTAACAAAAATCTTACTTAGAAATAGAAACCAGTTATTAAAAAAAAACCGGCCAAGTGTGACTCGGGGTCACACAAACAGGGTTCCGCACCAAAACTTTAACTACCAACAGAACAAGACCTCTCAGTACATACTATTTTCTAAGTAAATAGGGGTCTACTTATTCTGGAGTTTTGAAATTTTATTTTTCCTGTGGTAACGGAAGGAATTTAGATTTTCCTGTAATCTGTTATTCAACCTCGTATACTGTGATTTTTTTAAGATTCTAAGCCCAGTAGTTTCGGATATAAGGAGGGGGGGGATTTTCGCCTATTTTCCTAAACAGTAATTTAAAAACTATGTATCTTAAAATTATAAAAAAAAAATTCGAGCGAGACCTACAGTACTCGCATATGATGTGTAAACATGTGACAAAATACTTTATAAAAGGACGGCAAAGATACGGCAGACTAGGCTGTATGGTCATAGATACCTTTGCCTTTTCCGCGCTTTTAAAGCCTGAAAAAAGGACGGCAAAGATACGGCAGACTAGGCTGTATGGTCATAGATACCTTTGCCTTTTCCGCGCTTTTAAAACCTGAAAAAAGGACGGCAAAGATACGGCAGACTAGGCTGTATGGTCATAGATACCTTTGCCTTTTCCGCGCTTTTTAAGCCTGAAAGAACGCGACTCCCTGTTACACATTTCCGTCCCATGGGACACATTTCCGTCCCATTTCACGAAATCACTCCCACAAATTGCAGGAAAGCGAGAGCAAAGATGTTACACATCAAAAATGGATTTGAGATTCTTACAACAATTTCTTTCATTTGATAAGTCACATGATATTATAGTTGGAAAAACCTTTTTCATCCACTGCTGGACATAGGCCTCCCCCAAGGATTTCCACGACGACTGGTTCTGCGCTGCCCGCATAAAGAATTGCTAAATAACTATATATTACCATATTATGTTCGGTATGGAAACGGGGAGATAGAGGGGTAACCTGGGTCTCGTTGTCCCGCGAGATTCCGTGTTCCTTGGCCGTCCACTGATGGTTGATGTTTTGATGAGATGATTGCGCGCTGCCGCGGCTGAGGGTCCTGGGACGCCTTTAATCGATTTTTTGATAAAGATTTATGGGAGCTGAGCTCGACCGTCCAATGCGTAGTTTTGTTAACAGCATTGATGGTTTCCGGCTTTGCGATAAGATAGCCAGTTCCCCGTTGCGTTGGGGAATCTTTGTAAGCCCGCTTCCATCTTCTTCACCATCAGGTGGGATGATGCCAACGGCTTACCACTTGAGGATAAAAAAGAATCTAGTCTTTTTTATACTATCCGCGAACGAAAATAATTTATTTGATCCGACTGCGCCAGCAGCTTAGGAGGGTTATGTTTTACGAGTGTGTGTATGTATGTATGTTTATTTCTTTGGGACGCTCTGTAGCCTAAACGGTTTGATGATTTTGGAGTTCGTGGTGTCGTTAGATTCGTCTTGATCCCAAGAGCAAAGTATATATATATATTAGTACTAATTTACCATTAAAGCGTCGGTGGCTCAACCGGTAACGACTCGGTCCATCTAACCAGAGGTACCGGGTTCAAATCTGGACGGCCAATGTACCAATGAGTTTTTCAAAAACTTACGTACATATCATTACCGATTGCTTTAACGGTGAAGGAAAACATCGTGAGGAAACCTGCACACGCCTGCGAAGAAACTCGAAGGTTGTGTGTGAAGTCGACCAACCCGCACTGGGCCCGCGTGGTCGACTAAGGCCTAATCGCCCTGATTCAGGGTAGGCTCGAGCCCCTCGGTGGGGACGTATATGAGCTGATATGATAATGATGACTAACATACCAAGAGTGACATAAATGATACATTTTTACCCGACTATAGTCGGTTTTTTAATTTTTAATTATTTCCTAAATTTATTTAATCCACAATTCATCATGTACCTGATGGTAAGTGACGATGATGCCGAAGACAGAAGCGGGTTACCAATATTCCCCAACGAAATGGGGATTTGGCTATCTTATCTTCATGCCGTACATAATTATCAATGCTGTTAGCGTTATTATTGATGTTTGGCGTCAAGACATATCAACATACCTAGCCAGGCGGGCTTAGAAAACGCCCTGCTATCAACCAAAGCAAATCTTGAAAAGTTAGACTCTGCCGGGAATCAAACCCGCGACCTCCTAGCGTGAAGCGAATGGATTAATCATTACGCCACGGAATCGTTTATACTTTAATTTTTTCATATTTTTTTTTACAATTTATATTAAATACCTATTAGGGTAATTTTTTAAAGCGATTGCTCTAATTCAAGGTTGGCTCGAGCCCCTCTGTGGGGATGTATATGAGCTGATATAATAATGATCATTTTCGATAGCCTCTGATGGTTGCTTAAAGCGCAGTATCGAGTTTTTTTTAAGTGAAAACTTCTTTAGACGCGTTGGGCATTTTTTGAAATGGGAAAATTCATTGAACTCGCGACTGTTACCGACACCGACAGGACAATTGCAGGGTCAAAACTTATAAAACAATAATAATAATGATAATAAATCATATTCACAGGTAAAAACCCATATCACAACTTAAAAAACACAAAATATTATAAATATACAAAGAAATACGATAAGACACCTGTCAGACAGTCATTTCCTGTTGTCGCCCCGATGCACATTAAGCCAATGTAGAAATACTGGGCCCTCCATCCCGTCGTAGATCGATCTCAAGATGGTATTATTTGAACTACGAGATCTTTCCCAAAAGGAGGCAATACGTGCTCTTTGGATACCGAAAAAATCGGGCACACGGGCTTCAGCGAATATGCTCGACGCGCTGCAGAACCGTGGCAGCCTCATGAGAGTGCGGAACGCATCATTGTACTGCACTCTCATTGTGCTGAACGACCTTCGCGTGTAGTTCACCCAGAGTTGGCAGGTGTAGAGACACTGACAGTTAGAATTGAACAGAGTCAACTTAACCTCATCGCTACACCTGCCAAATCTGCGTGTGATCATGCTACACCGCACCGATAGAGCCCTTCTCAAAGTTTTCACTTCTGTCTGGAGTGGTTAGGTTTTTTTTAAATTAAGAAAACTACCTTTTTTAGAAAGCGTTGTATAGTTTAATGAATCATGGCCATGGCCAATTATTTATTATTGAATCATGGCAGTGAGTCACGGCCCTTTTGCACCATACACAACACTCATAATATCAGGACGTTTTTCACCAGTTTAGTATTATTTACTTATAATTCGTTTACTTTTTGTATACTGCTTTTAATCGGCTAATTTAAAAAAGGGGGTTATCAATTTAACCCAAATGTATGTTATATTGTTGGAATTGTGTATGTTTCTATGTATGTATATGTATATCCACGTATTTTTCAGAAACTGGAAATCGTAATGCAATCATTATTTTTTTATTGGATTTACCATTTTTCCACTTTAGGAACAGTACAAGTTTCATCAAAATCGATTTAGTAGTTTTCATGATATGGACTGTAAAATTACGTCTTCGGTACAACATATCAATTTTGTGAATGAAGTCGGCTGGTCTTAACGTTTTTAGCGTTGTCATCGATATCTATATATATTTAAATATATCGTGTCACAGTGTTAGTTGTCATACTCCTTCAAAACGGCTGGACGGATTTCAATGAAATTTTTTGTGTATATTCGGTAGGTCTGAGAATAGGTATAGAAAATTTTTCATCAGGATCTGAGCGGGCGAAGACGCGGGAAATAGCTAGTTTACGTATAATAATATGTGTGTAAATGTAGTCTCAAATAAACGTCTATCTATCTCACTCGTTTCTATCTATGTTAGTCTGATTCTTTTTAAAAAAAAAACATGACGCCAATTTGGCTACGAAGCTCTGTTTCAGAGCTACCTACCACCATAAATAAAATGGCGGCTGTCATACAGTCCATTTTCCTTCTCACCAAAAGAAGATAAATCGCTATTACTTTGTGATAACTTTCATTTCAGTGCCCTGTTTTGTCTTAGTTATCTTTATATTAAGGGTGCCCCATCCATAGGACCACTGGTGGTAAAAACCACTGGGGGTATAATGGTATGCGTCTCTATTTATTTTTAATCCCATTTTAATATTACTTAAGAGGATTGTGAACCTACGGCGGAAATTAGACTTTTCATACAAACGGCGATAGCGATTTTCACCTCTTAGACCACACAAGAAGCACTAGCTTTCAAATAAAGAAAGAATCAACAAAATCGGTACACCCAGTCAAAAGTTCTGAGGTAACAAACATGAAAAAAAATACAGTCGAATTGAGAACCTCCTCTTTTTTGAAAGTCGGTTGAAAACAAAAAAAAACCTCAAATTCAATCCTTGACAATACATAATAATCTGTGACCCAAAAACTCATCAAGAGATAAGAATATGTTTTGAAGTAGCCATTCATGTAGGGTTTTTTGAAATTTATTAAAAGGCAGATCTTTGAACAACTGCGGTATTTTGTTATATACGTAGTAGTCTTGGGAACTAGCCTGTAGGGTTTTTTTCCACTCTTGCAGTTAGTTCACTCGCTTGCTTGTAGAATGCTTTCTGATATTTTTTAATTAATTTAGCCATTTCAAACACGTAAAGACAAAACAGCGGCAAGCAAGATGTTCAATGTCTTAAATAGCGGTCTACATGATACGTCTTGTGCTACTCCGTATATTGAACGGATACATTTTTTTGGGCTATGAAAACACTCCTACACCAGTTTTTTTTTTTCGAAAGGACAAGCTTGTTGTTGGCCGTGGGGGCCTTTACAACTTCACCGGGCAGGGGAGGCGAGTGCGGAGGGCACTTAACCTAGATGGAAAGCAAAGAAAAAGCAAAAAGCAATTTGTTACACCTGTATAAGGTGCAACATTATTGGTAACGGATATTTTGTATAGGGCTTCTACTCTGCCCAAGAAAAGTTAAAAAATCGCTAATCGCAAAAAAAAAAATGTTGGACCTATCAAACAAATGAATCAGGTGATCAGCCAACTTAATGTGGAAAGTTCACATTTTTTTTGGTAAAAAATAAAAGACGATTCTGGGACCTTGATTCCACCTCCAAAAGTCATCATCAGATCAACTTCAAAATAACAAAAGGATGTATATAGTCACCGGGAATACGGCTTCATTCCAAATTGTATCTTAATCGGTGAGATGATGCCAAGGGCTTACCAATTGTGAATTAAAAAAAAAAAAAAAAAACCCTGGAAGTCGCTCTAAAATCGATCGCATGTTTTGAACTAAACAAACATACATAAATACATTGCAAGTAAAATAAAAGCTTTTAAAAACACTACCCCTCTTTTTCGGAAATTGGGTAAAATATATCCTACATCACTCACAGGATCAAGACTAATCCAAAGACACCTCGCTCTCCAAAATCCATCAAGACTCATCCATCAGCTCATCCAAAGAAATTGACATAGGTACCTACATACATACATTGGGCAGCAGGGGTTTTAAGGGGCAATGGGCGGTTTCAACATTAACGCGGTGTATATGTGTAGTTGGTCTGCACATATACTTTTCCGAATTTACTACCCATTGCTGGATCGATGTCGAAAGGTCTTCCCCTATAGGTAGGCACCAAGAGACGTTGGCACTTATAGGTAGGTGTAGACAGGAGGTGGAGAAAAGCATTGCTTCACGGTGCGTTTCTCAATTAGGCGGTGGGTGATGTATAGAGATCGTATATCTCTACGTTTCCGCACTCGCAACTCCTTTGCTACTTTCTTGCCAGCGCAAATCGAATCCCTACTAATATTATAAATGCCAAAGTAACTCTGTCTGTCTGTTACGCTTTCCCGCAAAAACTACTGAACGGATTTGGCTGAAATTTGGTAGGTAGACAGATTAGGACCTGGATTATAACATCATGTACGTTCGTAAGAATTTGCATTTATTTCCTAAAAACAGTGACAGGCATAATTTGAATTTAAGAAATGTAAATAAAATAGATATAGCCTTTTCGAGACTGAGTAAGGTTAAAAAGTCATTTGTGGGGCAGTGTATAAGATTCTACAATAAAATTCCAGAAAATGTAACTAGTTTGTCAGAGAATAAGTTCAAGACTCATGTCAAAAAAGTTTTGTGCTCTAGAGGATATTATAAAATAATAGATTATGTAAATGACAAAGATATATATGTTGATTCTATATCAAATACCATTACCTGAGACTGTAATCTGAATCATGACATTATTTGTAATATACTGTAATTTTTTTTTGTTTTGACTATTTAAAAGTGTGTGTAAACACCTATTTGAAATAAATTGTTTTTGATTTTGATTTTGATTTTGGCTACTTTTTACCACGCTCGCGAGCCGCTTGAGGCTCGCGCACTGCGCACCCTCGAAAAGTCATAGAAACGTGGTCCACGCGGGTGAAGCCGCGGGAAACAGCTAGTTAAAAATATAGATTCAAATTCAAATTAGTAAGTTGTTCGAAAGCTTTCCAAAACAGTTGAAATTCATTCTATGGGTGGTCTTCGCCCAGAACAGAGGTAGAGAAAAGCATTGCTTCACGGTGCGTTTCTCAATTAGGCGGTGGGTGATGTAGAGATCGTATGTCTCTACGTTTCCGCACTCGCGACTCCTTTTGCTACTTTCTTGCCAGCACGAATCGAATTAAAAATATAGATTCAAATTCAAATTAGTAAGTCGTTCAAAAGCTTTCCAAAACAGTTGAAATTCATTCTATGGGTGGTCTTCGCCCAGAATAGAGGTAGAGAAAAGCATTGCTTCACGGTGCGTTTCTCAATTAGGCGGTGGGTGATGTAGAGATCGTATATCTCTACGTTTCCGCACTCGCGACTCCTTTTGCTACTTTCTTGCCAGCACGAATCGAATTAAAAATATAGATTCAAATTCAAATTAGTAAGTCGTTCAAAAGCTTTCCAAAACAGTTGAAATTCATTCTATGGGTGGTCTTCGCCCAGAATAGAGGTAGAGAAAAGCATTGCTTCACGGTGCGTTTCTCAATTAGGCGGTGGGTGATGTAGAGATCGTATATCTCTACGTTTCCGCACTCGCGACTCCTTTGCTACTTTCTTGCCAGCGCGAATCGAATTAAAAATATAGATTCAATTTCAAATTAGTAAGTCGTTCGAAAGCTTTCCGAAACAGTTGAGATTCATTCTATGGGTGGTCTTCGCCCAGAACAGAGGTCTACTTTTCTAACACGATCGTGGGGAATTGAGATTGAACTGGGTTATAATTTGGGATTTGCGAGTGTAATAAGTGTTTTATAAACAGAGTTTAAAGTATTATCGCCTAGAATCCCAACGTCACAGTACATACAAACGGAAAATATTACCTCCTTGGACAGACGGCTAAAAAAAATTGCATTTTAACTGCAAGTAACTAGTATCTCATCTGTGGTATCTCATCTCTATAAAAACAATAATGTACCTTAGTTATCGTTGCTGTAGGTGTGTTTTCCAGTAAAAAATCCACATAAAATAAATAAACCGATAATATGGTACTACAGGCCCGGCAAAATTAAAGAGACTTGAATGAGTTAATGACTTGTCGACCTAGACATTAAAATCGGGTAAACAAATATAACAGAAAACACGCTCTCCGTTGTAGATAAGCCACACAAAGCAAGATAAATTATTTTATATTACTAGCTTTTTACCGCGGCTTCGCCCGCGTGGACATCGTTTTTATGACTGTCTTTAAGGGTGATTAGTAAATTATGTTGTTTCCCACCTACTTAACCATCTATGTGCAAAAATCACAACAATCGAGATTTTTTTAGTTCCCTCAGGAACTGCATCAGATTATGCTATTTTCCCGGGATAAAAAGTAGCCTATGTCCTTCCCCGTGACACAGGCAACCTGCATGCCAAATTTCATATAGATTGGTCAAGGCGCAGAAGCGTGAAAAGGTAACAAACAAACAAACACATTTTCACATTTATAATTTTAGTAAGGATGTATTCGGTAGGTACAAAAAGTATTGCATAACTAGCTTTTTCCCGCAGCGTAGCTCGCGTGGGTATCGTTTTTAAGGGTTCCGTCCGAAGTCAACAAGAAAAAAAATATTTTCGCCATTTCTGTCCGTCTGTCCGCGGCCTAGCTCAGAGACTATTAGCAAAGTATTTATATAAGTACTAACATACAGTATGGACAGTCCTTGCCGCTCCCTAGATTGCGACCCCACCCCCTCGTCTCCCAGGTTGATACAGATTGGTTACAGTTTGGTTGTCGAACGTTAGGATTTCGCCGCCATTTGGTTTGTTCCGTCATTCCTTTTTTGAAATGTCATGTCTGGCCCGTTGTATGAAGTGTCCAGGGTGTGCTATTAGTACTAGAAAGCTATAGTTTACCATTGGTATACTTCTTAATCACGCCATCAAGTGGTACAATAATTTCTTGAAAAAAAATTAATTTACCCCCGGTGTTGCTCTGTTGCTCTGTTGCGACGCCCGCCGACGTGCGCTACTTAGGCTGGAAATGTGTTTTCCCCAGATCCCTCGGGAACTATCTAGGGCTATGCAAATTAGTTGTCTGTCATTTCTCATCCCTTCAGCGTTTCCAATTATAAGAGGAATGATACTGAGGGTTGACATCGAATACTAATAGATTCATCATATCAGCTCATACACGTCTCCACCGAGGGGCTCGAGCCTACCCTGAATTAGGACGATCGGGTCTTAGTCGACCACGCGGGCCCAGTGCGTGGTGGTCGACTTAAGGCGGTAATATTACAGACTTTCGTTACTTTTGACGTCAATTACTCCAAAACGATAGAAAACCCAAGGTTGAAAAAAACCCTTATTGTTGATGATGTTCCTTAAAGTCAAAAGCTATTAGAAACACGATTGAGCAGTTTTGGCTCGATAGAAAACATCCCAAAGATACAGTTCTACACCGTTACTTTCAACTCTAGTTATGACTAATGTTTTGAAGTACATTTTTTTTTAAATATACAATAATATTTCTTATTATAATACAAAGTGAGAAATGTTATAATTTTTATACTTTCATTGTAGTTTTTGATTGAAACGAAAACATTGAAAAAGTAAGTTTCTTCGAAGGCGTGTGCAGGTGTCCTCACTAATTTACGCTGTTTTCCTTTACCGTACGTAAGAGCGTCGGATAAACGTATACATGTGAAATCGAAATTCGAAAACACACTGTTGTACTGACAGGATTCAAACCACAATCTCCCGGACAGAAGGTATCGGCCCTAGCCGTTACGCCACCGACGCATAAAACGATTAGCAGAAGTCTAATTTTCTCAAGTTTTGTTAGTTGTATGGATAAGGTCACCAATTTATAATATTTAGCGACCTAGCGCCTACTTTATAAGTAGTTACCTAATTGTCATTGGTTGAGAAAACACTTTATATTCATTTGTTATCCATTAACACAGTTATTCAATAACAATGCTATTACGAAATTCTAGTGCCTAGCTTATTATTGTCTCTGTCTCTCTCCCTCGGCCTCAATATGAAGAGATGCACTGCACTATCCTTATCTAAGAGCTGAGAAGTCAAGGCCTTGTGATATACTCTCTCATTCACACACACAGTCCTACAAATATCATAGAGCAATAGTTATTGTATGTACAATTCTTGAATGATTCATCATCCATCGATCACCTAAACTGTGTACTCCAAACCGTCAAGATATAGTCACCATTCGTATTTTATGGCGTAAGTATTTCATCACAGATAACAAATTATTGTTTTCACAAAGTAAAGATTATTTCTAGGTACCTACCTACATTCAAGTCAAACAACGCATTTTAGGACTAGCGCGCACGGGTGAGAGACCTGGAAAGAGCTACACCTACAAGAGCCATTGTATTACTACTTAGAATCCATCTTCGGCAACATCGTCACTTACCACCAGGTGAGATGTTGTCAAGGGTTTACCAATTGTGAATTTAAAAAAAATAGAATAGAATAAATGTTTATTCAGTGATAAGTACACAGATACACAGTAAATGTTTATCGTGCATCGTCCACAGCGATGGCTTTTTGTAAATTAATATAATACTTTAATAATTAAGGAAACTATAGGTCTATATTGAAGTAAGACGTTTTATAGATTTATTTAAATGACTGTTTGTTTCTATTGAATAAAAAAAAAAGAAGTGAAATATTTCGTAGTTTTTAAAATACAATAGTCTGTACCTATCACTGAAAAGGCAGCAGCTCAGCATATGCTGTCATCACAAAGATGACAGCGTTGATTTTCAGCTACTACCCCTTCAGGTAGACCTAAACGAAGTACACATCATATTTTTAAAATTTAAAGTAAATAAAATTTTAAACATAGTAAAAAAAATAAAAATAAAAGTAAAATTAAAAACTAAAACCCTACAACCATTTTGTGAGAGATAAATTTAGATTAAGAAAACTAAAGAAGGTACTGTATAACCAACATTATGAAATTTTACAATACTCTCCTCGGCGATCCTAAATAGACAAATGTAAAAAGGCAGTTTCAAGCAAGGTGGGCAGTGCGCCCGGCCTTCTGTTATTCTATGCAAAAACATGTTATTTGACGTTTGAAACTGTAGACCGAGACACTCCCTGATTGGTGGCGGTTATTTAGTAGTGGTAATTAAATTAAATACTTAGTAGTAGTCATTAAATGACAAGAGAACGGCTCTTAAATTATGATGATGATGATGCGCACGGGTGACTATTGTCACGGCGACAAAAACGTTTTTGTCAATGTCACGTCACGTCTCCAAAGCGGAGTGCGCTCACGAAGGGTGACACGTGACAAAACTTTTTTTAAATCGAAGCGTCATTTGTCGATATGGATGGACGCTGAGCAGTGCTGCCAAACTACTCGGTCAAAAAACGGTGTTAGCAAGTTCATATCGACTTTTGTCACGGCGACAAAAACGTTTTTGTCACTGTCACGTCACGTCTCTAAAGTGGAGTGCGCTCACTAAGGGTGACAAGCGGCAAAACTTTTTAAAAATCGAAGCGTCATTTGTCGATATGGATGGACGCGGAGCAGTGCTGCCAAACTACTCGGTCAAAAAACGGTGTTAGTAAGTTCATATCGACTTTTGTCACGGCGACAAAAACGTTTTTTGTCACTGTCACGTCACGTCTCTAAAATGGAGTGCGCTCACTAAGGGTGACAAGTGACAAAACTTTTTTAAAATCGAAGCGTCATTTGTCGATATGGATGGACGCGGAGCAGTGCTGCCAAACTACTCGCTCAAAAAACGGTGTTAGCAAGTTCATATCGACTTTTGTCACGGCGAAAAAAACGTTTTTGTCACGTCTCTAAAGTGGAGTGCGCTCACTAAGGGTGACAAGTGACAAAACTTTTTTAAAATCGAAGCGTCATTTGTCGATATGGATGGACGCGGAGCAGTGCTGCCAAACTACTCGGTCAAAAAACGGTGTTAGCAAGTTCATATCGACTTTTGTCACGGCGACAAAAACGTTTTTGTCACTGTCACGTCACGTCTCTAAAATGGAGTGCGCTCACTAAGGGTGACAAGCGGCAAAACTTTTTTAAAATCGAAGCGTCATTTGTCGATATGGATGGACGCGGAGCAGTGCTGCCAAACTACTCGCTCAAAAAACGGTGTCAGCAAGTTCATATTACGATTTGCAAGTTCCAAGTCTTTCGGCTGATATGATCATGATGATATTGTATCCAGTTTTGTGAAGCAAAAAGTTACGAAACTTGACAATACTTACAAAGGTTTAGCCTGACGAAGCTGAAGGAAGAAGCAGTTTACATATTTACGTTTGTGATATTATGATTAGGCAGAAGTTGTGTCTATGCGGGGACGTACTCAGGAAAAGAATCGAAGGTTCAACGACTGACCACTACTCATGTTCTTGTAGTTGAAATAAGTAAGTATCAAATAGAATCAGATACACTTCGGCTGTAGATACAAAAATAAGTGCGAGTAAATGACGTATTAAAAAAAACTACTTACTAGATCTCGTTCAAACCGATTTTCGGTGGAAGTTTGCATGGTAATGTTTTTTTTAGTTTTATCATTCTCTTATTTTAGAAGTTACAGGGGGGGGGGGGACACATTTTACCACTTTGGAAGTGTCTCGCGCGCAAACTATTTAGTTTAGAAAAAAATGATATTAGAAACCTCAATATCATTTTTGAAGACCTATGTGTACCACACACGTATTGATTTGATGAAAAAAAGTTTTTGAGTTTCAGCTCTAAGTATGGGGAACCCCCAAAATTTATTGTTTTTTTTCTATTTTTGTGTGAAAATCCTAATGCGGTTCACAGAATTCATCTACTAACCAAGTTTCAACAATATAGTTCTTATAGTTTCGGAAAAAAGTGGCTGTGAAGGACAGACAGACATGACGAATACATAAGGGTTCCGTTTTTTGCCATTTGGCTACGGAACCCTAAAAATAGCTGCAGCCTTCGACCAATATAACAGCTATGGAACGACCTACGCGAACAGGAGTTTTGATGCCTACAGAATGAGCGAATGCGCTCATTTCGTCTCAGTCGATCAGTATTCTCCAAATCGGTTACGTATGAAATTTGTTATCTCATTCGTGCTACATTTGACTGTGTTTGCGTGTAGTTGTATTTGTCAAATTTTTGATGAGATTAATGTACGGTTCATCATCATAATATCAGCCGAAAAACTGCTGGACAAAGGCCTCCCCCAAGGATTTTCACGTCCCGCGACCTTTTGATGTGAAGCTAATGAACATTACGCTACGGACTAGGTACTACTAGGTATCGACTAGGTACATACCATAAAACCTATCAAAAAGGGTATCTACTTTTATTTTACTTGTCCGGGAAGACTGGTTTGGTTAATGCGAATGCAAAATGCTTACATAAGGTTACAAATATTAATATGTAGGCTTCGACCAATATAACAGCTATGGACCGGCCCACGCGAACAGCGGTTTTGATGCCTACAGAATGAGCACATTCACTCAGTTCGTCTAAGTCCCCCTAGTTCCCCAAATCGGTTGAAGGTTGAAGTGAGTAATATTTGTTTTCTTATTTGTGCTAGATTTTGGGTATGACTCTCTATCTCTTTCTCTGTTTATATTTTAATGAGACTGTATACTATAGTAGTGTGAGTGTGTGTTTGCGTGTTGTATTTGACTCATTTTTGATGAGATTAATGTATGCTATCCATACAGACGGCCGGTCCGTTAAATTTGGTTGAAGTATTTAGGTATGATTTGGTTAGTGCGAATACAAAATGCTTGCATAAGGTTACGAATATTAATATTATGTAGGTATTACAAGTTTATCTTATTAGCCTTTTTTGACGTGAAATATTGTCATTTACTTAACTACTTGTTGACCTTCCAATATTACTTGTAAGCAGAATTCTCGTATATTTTAGCGGCCGCAGTTTTAAAACATCGTAATTAATTATGATGATTGATGATGCATAAAAATAACAGTCGGTGTCGACGTCGGTGGCGTAACGGGCGTCGGTGGCGTAACGGGTGTCGGTGGCGTAACGGGCGTAGCCTAGGGCTGCTACCTCCTGTCCGGGAGGTCGTCTTTCGAATCCTGCCACGTACCAATGTGTTTTCAAAACTTCATAATTATGATGATGCGTAAAAATAACAGTCGGTGTCGACGTCGGTGGCGTAACAGGTGTCGGTGGCGTACGGGTGACGGTGGCGCAACAGGCGTCTACCTACTGTCCGGGAGGTCGTCGTTCAAATTCTGCCACGTATCAATGTGTTTTTGAATTTCGATTTCATTATATAAGTTATCCGACACTCTTACGGTGAAGGAAAAACATCGAGAGGAAACCTGCACAAGCTGCGAAGAAAGTTGAAGGTTGAGTGTGAAGTTAACCAATTCAGGGTAGGTTCGAACCCCTCGCTGGAGACGTTTATAAGCTGATATGATGATAAAAATTAATAATTGAAAACGCTAAAAACGTTAAATAAAACAAATTCATTCACAACATTGCTGAGTTAAACCGGCAACGTGTTTTTCCAGAGATTAGTACACACTTAACAGTCCAATTAATGAACCGATTTTGATGAAATTAGCACTGTTCCCTAAGTGGAAAGATACTTAATGAAATAAAAAGAGAATTTATGAATTTTGATTAATAGTATTTAAGAAATACGTGCATTTACATATATACAAACACACTTATGAAATTTGACACACCTGTTTAGAAGCCTACATACACTAACATATAAGAAAATTGTGCAATTCTAACAATGTTACATACACACGTCCCGATAGGATTATGTCCTTTAATTGAAGTCGGTAACGAAAAACGCTAAACACGTTAAAAAACCGACTTTCATCGCAACAACTTCGAACAATTTTGCATTATTGTTTTTGGTTTTTGTTAATTTTCTAATAAAGTTCTACACCGATTTTGATAAAATGTATATGGGACCACACGGGAAGCACTAGCTTTCGAATAAAAAAATAATAATCAAAATCGGTTCACCCAGTCAAAAGTACTGAGGTAACACACATAAAAAAACATACAGTCGAATTGAGAACCTTCTCCTTTTTGGAAGTCGCTTGAAAATGAACTTTTTGTTCAATTTAGCCGATTAGCCTGATAGATTTGTATGAGAGCACAAATAATTAAAAATAAAAAAAACGAGACCTACAGTACTCGCATATGATGTGTAACATGCGACAAAATACATTAATTAATTAAATTAAATTAATTAATTATCGGGTCGTACATTCACGGGCCGACCCTTCGAATAGTAGTATGTCATCTTTGCCTTTGCCATCAAACTAGGCTGCATGGCTATGACAACCTTAGTTTTCGAGAATTAAACGTTCGCATTTCCTGTTACACATTTCCGTCCCATTCCACGAAATCACTCCCACAAATTGCAGGAAAGCGAGAGCAAAGATGTTACACATCAAAAGTTTTTTTTACCCAACTACGCCAGAAGGCAGGTTATAATATTTAAATTACATTTTATGGCATCAGAGTCGTGTATAATACCGTCCTTAAAAGGGCGTTGGTTACCGAAATCACGTCCCACGTGAACCTACTACACTTGTAATATTAGCTTACCGTGGCGGGGCGTGTCCACAACAACAACTATTACTGTACAAAGTTTCATCGCAATCGGATGAGCGGTACAGGTACGAAGTAACTACTTAGTAATCTGTGGTACAGGCAGGCATAGAAGCCGAACAAATGATCATTTAACCATCATCATCACATCAATCAAAAGACGTCCACTGCTGTACAAAGGCCTCCCCCAAGGATTTCCACGACGGTCCAGCGGCTTCCTGCGACCCTCACCAGGTCTTCGGTCCACTAAATGGGAGGCTTGCCTACTCGAGAACTTTACTGCTCCAAAGGCCATCTGTTCTACGAGATATGTGCAACAAACTAAGTAACAACAACAAAGTACCTACTTACCTGATGTTTTCTGATCCTGACTACGGCCCTTTGAAGTTTGTGTCATTCGGCCAATAACCAGTAATAGCCGGATACGAGACAAGACGAGGCGCGAGGGTCCTTACGATACGGCGAGATGATCTGATAGGATAGTCCATAAAGAACTCGTCGTCCAAACACGGAAATGATAAGTAGATGCCTCCGTGGCGTAATGGTCGGTCCATTTGCTTCACACCATGAGGTCGCGGGTTCGATTCCCGGCGGGGTAAATATTGTAAGACTCGGTTTAGTTGGTGGTAGGGCATTTTCATAGCCCGCCTGATTAGCTTCACATCAGTGTTACCGCACTGATGTGTTCTGGCTTGAAGATAAGACAGCCAGATCCCCATTGCGTTGGGGAATCTTGGTAAGCCCGCTTCCATATTCGGCATCATCGTTACTTACCATCAGGTGAGATGATTCAAAGGGCTTATCAATTGTGGATCAAAAAAGATGGCTTGAGTTGAGCAAATGATCTATCCACAGAATAATTAAAACTGAAACAAAAACTGCATATTATAGACATTATCCCTCTTTTTTGGGAGGTTGGGGAAAAATGTATCCTATGACGCTTACGTGATCAAGCAAGACGAATCTAATGGATGTGCGCATGGTGGCGCTTCGGGTGCCAGTTTCGTTCCTTTCCCTCTAATATGGTCCAGGGAGCGATGGCTGACTCTCGCGTTATATACCTACTCGTGACCAGGTGCTGTCCGTGTGAACTGGCCTTCTCTTGTCAAAGGTATTAATGAAGTATTCAATTGTTTTAATGTACCTACAACTTCTCATGTCATATTGTTTTTTACCTAATGACATAATGTGTCTACATTAATGATTTCATTTTGACGTTAAGTAATGCTTAAGTTAGTTTTTAATATATTTCACAATATACATATTTCAAATGACATTATACAGGTGTAACAAAATTGGTGTAGGTCCCGTTAACTGGGGCTTCAACTCATTAAACTGAACAACTTTTGTTCCTCAAGTTTGCTGAAATTGCAAAAAAAAAATTTGAACTCTTCATACAAAACGATTTGCTTATCGACCAATTTTGTGCATTTTTGTATGGAGCGTCGAATTTTTTTTTTTCGAATTGAATATGGGTTCCATAGGGAAACGAGTAGAAGCCCCAGTTAACGGGTCGTACACCAATTTTTTTTACACCCTGTATATGTAATAACTATTGTTCAACCATCATCAGCATAAGAGTGTAACATGCATCTATTTTGTATAAACATCTTGAAATCTTTGAAAGTCACCTCGCACTCCAAAGTCCATCAAGGCGTTAGCTACAGGCTATGCCAAAGGAACAGGCATACACACACACACGCACCCGAACAACATTGCCCTCCTTTTAGTGCAGTCGGGTAAAAAGAAACAGTTTAGAATGAAAAAAGACAAAAAATAATTAAATACGTTTATTTTCACCAAAAGTGTTACCTACATATTATAAAGCTTGGAACGTCCTTTTATGTAGGTAACGGAAATACCTGTGTTGGTGATTGTATTTTTAATATTGTTTTCCTACACAAAGTATTTTGTTAATGGAATAAAATTGAATTGAATTGAATTGAATTGAATTACTCCTCCATTACTTATCTTAATGATTTTATTGACATTATTAGATTGTTTGTTTTTAATTTATTTTATAACACAAAATACAAAGATATACCTAACTACAATACTTAAAACACCTAAAATAAAATAAACCTAAAATAATACATACACCAAAATTATTAGGGACTCTACATAAGCTCTGACTCTACAAACTTCACATCTTGGTAAAAAGACATGGTTTGGCATGTCGTGATTATCGCACAAACTATTACTTAATGTTATGTCACGTAAATAGCATTTACATCGAGTCTAGGACATCTTATCCTGAAAATTTCAGCTTTCTAGCACAACCCAGACCGAAGCGATGACTGACGGTTCGAAACTACGACGAAATGCTCACAGAAAAGGTAGGCAGTGTCCCGTTTCCTTTGGCTCGTCTTGGCGGGGGCACTACCGTCACAGATTACTAAATAGTTACTTCGCTACCGTGCCCTCCGATATTTAGAACTCAAACGGCTTTAGCGGCTTATATCTTGAAAATGGTACTCTCGATAAAAATATATGTTCTTAGGAAACTCCACTTTATATTGGTTTTTACATATGCAAGCTCCCCCTTTGTGCATTTGAAAAAAAAAATACACACATTTAGGAGGTTGGGATCTATGTACTCGTATGTATCCTTATTCAAAAAATTCATTATTAGTTTATATCTAAAATTTGTGCCTTTCGTGGGCCAAAAAAATCAACATTCGTGTGACGAACAGGTTTGTCTGTCTGTCAGGTGTATATATATATATATATATATGTCGGTACGGTCAGTTTTACCGACTCTCAGAAATGCGCAAGCGCCCTCTAGTGGTGCTTCGACGGAGCCTACGTGACGGTGCACAGTGCGGGGCGCGTCCAGTTGCCCGTGACATCAGAGGAGAGCGGTGTTGTCTCGCGTCTCAGTGCATCGAAACCTAGGAACTGTCCTACGCATCATCTAAGTTAATTACTGTGCCAGTTAATTGTGTATACTCCGTTTGTATGAATAAAAGTTGTGTGAGAGCCTACTAGACCTAGGTTTTCCTATATCAGCCCACGCAGCTAAAAGAATGTCGGACGGGGATTCCCTTCAGCCCCCCGATATGTCGATATCAGAATTGGGATCGAACGAGCAAAATAGCGAGACCGTGAATGCCGAGAGTGATTCAGATTGGAAACGTCTTTTTGAAGTGCAAAACGAGAATATTCGATCGTTAATTCAAGCGCTAAGCAAACCGACCAGTGCTCACGTAAAAGTGAATATACCAACTTTTGAGCCAGAAAATCCCGATATTGACCCGCGTTCGTGGTGTGCTACCGTGGATTTGTGCTTTGACCAAGACCCCCCTGTCGGAGGTCAACTGATCGTCACGCTAAGTAAGGCGTTAAAAGGAGCTGCATCAACCTGGTTGTCTCAGATATCCTACCCTGGGATAACGTGGGACCAGTTCAAGACATTGTTCACTGCGCGATTCATCAGGAATGATACAGCGGTAGCTACGCTCATGACAAACCCAAGGACGGTGAAAGCCTAGCTGCCTACGCGAGTCGCCTAATTACCTCGCTCACCAACCATTGGAAAGATACATCGATAGAAGAGATTGCTGTGTCTACTGTATTCGCACACGTATCCAAGTTTGATTCCCGGCTGCAACACCTTGCTTTTACAAAGGACATAAAAACACGACAATGCTTACAACAGGAACTACAGGCGTTCTCCTTTATGAAACGAAAATCTGATACTCAGGAAGCGAAAACTGTACCGGACAAGCGTGGGAAATTCGGGAATTTACCTTTTCTAAAATGTTTTCACTGCGGCAAACTTGGACACAAGCAAACAGAATGTCGTTCAAGGGCCTTAGACATGAAGATCAAATCAACACCTATGCCTACACCTTTTAAGCGAAACGGGCCCCAGTATCCTGCCTCCACAACTAGCTCGATCGTATGCTTTAAGTGCGGTGCGGCGGGCCACGTCGCAAAGCGTTGCCCAAGCGGCGGCGGCGCGGGCTGCGGCGCGGCCGGCGGCCGCGCAGGTCATTACGGCGCCGGCGGCGCGGGAACCCCCGAGAGGCGTGTCGATGCCTGCGTGGTGAACCCTCCGTCCGGAACCTTATCTAATGAAGGTGTGTGTTTTGATTATCATTTTGATTCGGGTGCTGAATGTTCTCTAATAAAAGAAAGTTTTGCCTCAAAGTTTAGCGGTAAGAGAATTAATAATACAGTTTCATTGTCCGGCATCGGACAGGAGAGTGTATTCAGTACTCAACAGATTCTGTGTAATGTTGCAATTAGTGATTACAATGTTGAGATTTTGTTGCATGTTTATATGCGTAGTGATATTATGTTAGGACGCGAGATTTTGAATCAAGGCTTTGTGGTTAGTATGTCCGCCTCTTATTTCGAAATAACAAAAAGTACGGTTGTAAATTGTTGTAATGTTAAAACACTGTCAAATGATTTTATGAATGTTGACACGGATATTCCGTTACAAAATTAACCTGAACTGTTATCAATCTTAGATCGTTATTCTGAATATTTTATATCCGGAATGCCTAAAACGCGTGTAAATACTGGCAATTTAGAAATTAGGTTAATTGATCAAAATAAAACCGTGCAAAGACGCCCTTACCGTCTTAGTGCTCAAGTCCATGCTTACGGCGGTTGAAACTAGTAATGAAAAATCATGGCAAGACTCTTTAGGTGAAGTGCAGCTCGCCCTCAACTGCACTGTTAACCGCACAACGAAAGCTAGTCCTCTCGAACTCATGATAGGTAAAGTCGCACGCCCCTTGTCGTTAATGGCACCAGATGAGGAAGTTACAGAAGTAGATTTACCGAGTATTAGAGAAGAAGCATCGCGCAATATAGAAAAGTCGGCAGCATATGACAAAGAGAGATTTGATCGGACGAAAGCTAGGGTTCAGAGGTTCTCATTAGGTGATTTTGTTCTGATAGAAAACGAAGAACGAAACCAATCAAAACTTGATCCAAAGTATCGTGGACCATTTAAGATTATAGAGGTTCTAGACAATGAACGTTATACTCTGCAGGCAATAAATTCGAAGCGTACATACAAATACGCTCATGATAGACTCAGGATGATGCCTGGAGACCAGAGAGACGTGGATGAAGTAGACAGTAGTGATGAAGACTGTGTTGCGGAGGCTATTGAAGTGAGAGCTGATGTTCATCAGTAGTGTCGTACTAGTATGTAGAGCACTCAGTTTATATTGTGGTTTTATGTGACTATACCAGTTGTGTACCGTAGCCGTAGCTCGAGAGAAATCGGTGTCTGCCTTGCGTAGTCCGTGAGTAGGCGGTAGGCGGTCACACTGGCGGAGGTCGAGTTTCAAGAGGAAACTGTAGAGCCAGGAAGGCTCGGCGATCCCTGGAGAGGATGCGCGTCAGATGATTATGATAAGTAATCATGTTGATTACTGGGCTTAAGGCCGTCATTGTGTCGAGTGAAATACTACTAGTACGTACTTAGTACGCTTTGCTGTAAAATTTAATTGTTTGGAGTGATTGATGCTGTAATCCACGACTCTATTGTCTTCATTAGTTTCACAGAGTAAATTTTACATATGAAATTTGAACTGTAGGTTTTTCAAGTAGCTTAAAACTGGAATTTGTCTATATACCTACTGAAAGTTAATTTTCCCTAAAAATAAACTGTGTCGATAAGCTTTAAGTCTTTACTATGCAGAGTTCAATACGAACGAAAGTCCTTTCTTTTGGTAGTAGTAGCCAGGATTGGCCGAACGTGTGATACTGGCGATTAATCCTTGTTTCAGGATAACACACAGGGACGTGTGTCCCGCAGGATGGCCGTGTCGGTACGGTCAGTTTTACCGACTCTCAGAAATGCGCAAGCGCCCTCTAGTGGTGCTTCGACGGAGCCTACGTGACGGTGCACAGTGCGGGGCGCGTCCAGTTGCCCGTGACATCAGAGGAGAGCGGTGTTGTCTCGCGTCTCAGTGCATCGAAACCTAGGAACTGTCCTACGCATCATCTAAGTTAATTACTGTGCCAGTTAATTGTGTATACTCCGTTTGTATGAATAAAAGTTGTGTGAGAGCCTACTAGACCTAGGTTTTCCTATATCAGCCCACGCAGCTAAAAGAATGTCGGACGGGGATTCCCTTCAGCCCCCCGATATGTCGATATATATATCAGTATGTATATGTCGCAGGCATACTGTATGATTCGTCATTTTACATACGGTCAGTCAAATTGTATAATGACAAGGGAGGGGAGTTAAATCAATTAAACCTGACCGAACCTAACACCGCTCGCTTCGTGAGCTTATTTACAATTTGCTGTAAGGCATATTGAACATTTGCCTGGCTCGGCATTTTGCAATCTGCGTACAGAATTTTACAATTTGCCTGACCGGTTATATACACGGACGAATTATACAATTTGCCTGACCGTATGTAAAATGACTATATCATACAAGTTGCCTAGCACATAATACGTGCTAGGCAACTTGTATGTCATTTTATATATATGCCATATATATCATTTTCTGGTTCCCTTATTACAGGAAATCCTGGCTTGAAACCATAATATGATCGTGTGTAATTTGTCCCTTAATATTGTTATTATACGTCAAATATTCTTATGTTCCAAATATAGGTCATCATTTTAATAGCTCGTCAGTGAGTAAGTATCTATAGAACGTGCGGTCTTAAGGGACGCGTTTCATATAACATGGCGAATTAACGACCCACGATATTATTATATTAGCCATTTTACCGCGGGTGGGCCGTTCGCTTTTATGGTAATAGGCGGGGCAGGATAATATTAATTTTACAAAGCCTGCCTTGCATTACGTCTATACGTCCAACTTCCAATATCAGTACAGACCAAACTTTATGACCTTATTCAGTTTTTTTTTCCCTCGAACTGCGGCGAATGCGTTTATGCATACCAATAACAGCCGACTGTACTGGTTATGTGGGACTCACAGCCCTGCGCCTATATGCATACATACCCATTATATACTTACATAAGGTATAAATATGCACAGGCCCAAGACCGCACTACCCACTAAACTCCCCCTAAGCTTTGGCAGCAGAGCCACCTTAAAAGCACACCCTCCCCGACCAAACTTTATGACCTTATTCAGATTTTAGATAATCTTATTACTTTATGTAAGCAGTTATTGTGTATTATGTCGCAGCCATATTGTAGAATTAGCCGTTTTACAATTTGGCGCGCCGCTTTGTAAACTACTGAGTAAAAACACCGACATTCTGTCTTCGCCGACACGAGGGCGGCGTCCCCTCGCTTCTGACACTTACCAGCGCTATCGGCATATACTCGTACCAGGCCGCTTCTCTCAGATTCTCCACCCTCCAAGCAACGATCTTAGCTGAAGTCCGTGCCCACCTGCGCGCCCTTAGGCAGTTGCGTCTTTTTGCTTTGCATCTAGGTTGAGTGCCCTCCGCACCCCCCCGTCCACACGCCATGTCCACACGCCATGTCCGGTGAAGTTGCAAAGGCCCCCAAGGCCAATAAAAAAGGGGGCCCCCTTTTGTAAAACGGTTAATTTTACAATATGACTGCGACGTACATATCATCGTTTTCTCGGAATCGGTTCTAACGATTTGGATAAAGTTTTGTATTTTTTATACCTGACAAAATCCGTTTTCACACAAAAATGTATTTTAGTTTAGTTTAGCTACTCAACAGTAGATGGCGCTACATGCCTACATACGAGCAAGCACGTACAATTTTAGCTTTGCCGACAAACTACCCCGGCATAGCATAAAACAAATTCAATTTAAAACGCAAACTAGCTCGGAATCAGTCATTAACCGTTCGCGCGTACTCACTGTCATCACACGTCAATATTTTAATAGGCTACTTAACTGCTAGTTATTTGAGCTACTTTTCATCATCTTTCAAAAACAAGAATTCGTTCTTAAAACGTATGAAATAGGAACACATGACTTCATAGTTTTTCAGCGTCGAATGAAAGATGCAATAAATAAGATTTTTTCAAATTTCAATAGGAGTAACATTTAGGGAATAACGTTTTATAATTTAAGCCCTAACGTACTTTATACAGTTTGCTCAGATTAAATAATAAATTTTATCACAGATGAGTTTTATCCCTTATTCAATCAGTACCTGGGCGACCGAGCTTTGCCCGACATATAGTCGTGTAGCGCCATCTGTTGTTGAGCTGCTAAACTAAAACCAAATTAAAATATGATTATTTTGTGTGAACTCGGATTTTCTCAGGGATGACACGTATCTAGATAGGCTTAAAACATAAACCATTACCTAAGTAAAAAAAAAACCCGACAGAAGTAAAAAAATGAAAATGGCAGGCTTAGTACCCAGAGCCGTTAAAATCCACTCCGAAGTGAAAGCTATACAGAGTTGTCGGTAACGGTAACAGTGTCGCGAGTTCATTAGTTTTTCCCATCTCAAAAAATGCACAACGCGCCTAAAGAAGTTATTACTTAAAAAAAATCATACAAAGTGTTAGATTAGAGCCACAGAAGAATGTAAGAATAAGATTAGGACGTGTGCAGGTGTTTGCCGCACACATAATTGTATTGTATAATTGTATTGTATTGTATTGTACGGAACTAAGAAATGTTCGATAACTATGAGTCTTACAAGAAGGTTATGTACCCAAAGGGCGATGAAGCGTGCCTTGCTCGGAGTTAAACTGCGCGATCGAATCAAAAATGAGGAGATCCACAGGACAAACAAAGTAACCGACATAGCTCACAGAATCGCTAAACATAAGTGGCAGTAGTCGGGGCACATAGCTCTTAGAACAGATGTATGATGAAGCATTCCCTCTCGTATATCTACCAGATACGCTAAGACTACCAGGTTTATGATATAGCGTCCCCACTTACCTACCCGTGGGATAACAGTGATGGAGCAGTAAAGTTCTCAAGTGGTAACCTAACGGTAACGGGCAAGTCTCCCATTCGGTGGACCATCGACCTGGTGAAGGTCGTGGAAAGCCGCTTGATGCGGGCAGCCCAAAACCGGTCATTGTGGATATCTATGAGGGAGGCCTTTGTTCAGCAGATGATGTATTTCCGCTGATATCACAGTATACCTCTCCGCCAGTTTAAGCGCATCCGTGGCGTAATGGTTACCAAGAGTTCGTGGGTTCGATTCCCGGCAGGGTCAACTTTGTAAGACTCGGTTTGGTTAGTGTAAGGCATTTTCATAGCCCACCTGGCAAGCTACCACCATCTTATCTAAGTCTTGCCGCCAAACATCAGTGTTAACAGCATTGATATGTTCCGGTTTGAAGATAAGATAGGTAGATCCAAATTGCGTTGGGGAATCTTAGTAAGCCCGCTTGCATCTTCGGCATCATCGTCACTTACCATCAGATGAGATGATGCCAATTCCCGTGGCCCACCCAGGTGAACCAAACAGGTGGACCACGGGCAACACCCGCCAAGGCGGGTGCTTACGAATTGTGAATTATAAAAAAACAATGATTTTCCATACAATTTTTTTTGCTAGGAATCTAATGCAAAAATTTAGTATCAACGATATGTTTTACTTATGAATTAATTTTATTAGAGGAATTTCACCATCGTCTGTAGCCAGCCTCAGTCGTCCAAGTAGGTGAACGACTCCGTAAATAGAGACAGCTCCCTGGAGAGTGAGGCTTACTGGCTTCTGAAGCCACTTTTGTTTGGGAAGTGGGCAAAACTTCCAGTGAATTTGGGATGAACACTTCTAAACATTTTAGAATATAGAAAAGTTGCAGAGTTCATTTGTGCATAAATAATAATATAATATACAGGGTGTAACAAAATTGGTGTAGGACCCGTTAACTGGGGCTTCTACTCATCATACTGAACAACTTGCCGTCTCACTTGTTTGGTGATTGGTGATTGCCGATTGGTGATTTTGCCAAAGTGGTTTAAGACGCAAATACCGACAAAACAATCATTTAAATGCTTTTAATGGCTGCCCAAAGTCTGATTATGGCTTTGATACAAAATTTGCATAACAATATCTGGTTTCAGTATTTACACTAAAATAATATGAAAAGTTTTGGAGCGCGCACTTTGAAGTTATTTTCTCAACCAATCTTTTAAGTCGAATAGCTCCGGTCAATAACTTCTATATTACTGGCGGCTCCAGTGTAAGTAATTGAAATTAGTGTTTCCAGTCGAAATTTAAAAAAAGCATCTGTTTCTCCATAGATGATTTTGTGATTGCACACAGATGGCCGTTGGGATAGATAAGTTCCCGAGTGGGGCGACCACGCACCGGAAGACGTAGAGTAGGAAGGACTCTCGCACGGTGGACCGATGATCTGGTTTATTGGTTCCCTGGTTCCTTCAGATCGTGGAAAGCCGCTGGCAGCGCAGGACTGGTCGTCGTGGAGTTCATGGGGGAGACCTTCGTGCAGCAGTGGACGTCTTTCGGCTGATATGATGACACAGCTAGTGGCAAAGTCTATATCAGTTGCATTTCACGGTACTTAGGAAAATTTGATGACAATAGGGGTGACGACAGCATTAGAAATAAATTATGAACTCTTGATCACTAAATTGCCCTCCTAACTTAAACTTCAGAAAACCTTACTCGTTTTGTTTTCCATCAAGTCTTCGATTTTTAATTCACCAAAATCACAAAATGAGTACATAAATGACGCTGCAAAACTACGACGTCACGCCTATTTTTTTTATTTTTTTTTAACATTTTTAGAACAAAATGTCGTTTTTGACAGATGATAAAAAGTAAATCACATGACTAGCATTCGTCATCCCTATTGCCATCAAACTTAGGAAACATCCTCACAAAATTTAATCAAATATATTAATTTACTTTTAAAGTTACTTGAATAACTAGAACCGTACATTAACCACAATAGTCTTTAAGAAAATTTCAAGCAAAACATTATTTAAGAGAAAATAATAATAAAAATAAACGCTTTAATGGCAAACAAAACTAATTCACAATATGTTTTATTTTTTGTGTTGTCATAGGTTTTGAACTTGGTGAAAATCACGTTTGAAAATTCCGTTTCAGACCTGGATACATAGGAGATGCTATAAAGCATTTAAATTAGCTTAAAACTCCGCAGACATAAGTCGATTACCTCGCAAACTACATCCCACAGCTAACTACCCTTACCCAGGCTAAATAAACTATGACGTCATTGCAGATCCAATTCCCAGGCCCATTAGTTAGGAGGACTTTTCAATAGCACTAGCGCCCTTTCAACGTAACTCTTGGGAGTCTAGTAGTTTTAAAGCGGCGGTGTGATTATTGAAGTTCGGTTTTACCATTCGAATAGTATACTTAACGAGTGCAGTAAAATGTTGCAAGGTAGCTAGTTTTCATAAGAGGACTTTTCAATAGCACTAGCGCCCTTTCAACGTAACTCTTGGGAGTCTAGTAGTTTTAAAGCGGCGGTGTGATTATTGAAGTTCGGTTTTACCATTCGAATAGTATACTTAACGAGTGCAGTAAAATGTTGCAAGGTAGCTAGTTTTCATAAGAGGACTTTTCAATAGCACTAGCGCCCTTTCAACGTAACTCTTGGGAGTCTAGTAGTTTTAAAGCGGCGGTGTGATTATTGAAGTTCGGTTTTACCATTCGAATAGTATACTTAACGAGTGCAGTAAAATGTTGCAAGGTAGCTAGTTTTCATAAGAGGACTTTTCAATAGCACTAGCGCCCTTTCAACGTAACTCTTGGGAGTCTAGTAGTTTTAAAGCGGCGGTGTGATTATTGAAGTTCGGTTTTACCATTCGAATAGTATACTTAACGAGTGCAGTAAAATGTTGCAAGGTAGCTAGTTTTCATAAGAGGACTTTTCAATAGCACTAGCGCCCTTTCAACGTAACTCTTGGGAGTCTAGTAGTTTTAAAGCGGCGGTGTGATTATTGAAGTTCGGTTTTACCATTCGAATAGTATACTTAACGAGTGCAGTAAAATGTTGCAAGGTAGCTAGTTTTCATAAGAGGACTTTTCAATAGCACTAGCGCCCTTTCAACGTAACTCTTGGGAGTCTAGTAGTTTTAAAGCGGCGATGTGATTATTGAAGTTCGGTTTTACCATTCGATTCTTACTTAACGAGTGCAGTAAAATATTGCAAATTAGTTAGTTTTCATAGGAGGACTTTTCAATAGCACTAGCGTCCTTTCAACGTAACTCTTGGGAGTGGAGTAGTTCAAAAGCGGCGGTGTGGTTATTGAAGTTCGGTTTTTCTTTTCGATAGAGTCCAGGTAAATCATTGTATCTATAAGTTGCGCTCACGCTCATTCGTAACATTTAGTTCTATTTCAGCGCTTGCTAGAAACCTCCGGTTTCGGCCAAACCTTCGGTTTATTTGGACACTGCGGTGGAGTTAGTGGAGGCGAAAGCCGGAGGCCAAGCTCCGCGTAGGGCGAAGCCCGGAACGCTCCCTGCGAAGCCGAAGGCCGTAGGTCGGACGACAAAATAAAATGTTTTTGAATTAACTACTGTCGCGTGTCGGAGCTGACAAGCTTGAGCTGAGCGACAAGCATACTTTTTTGACTCAGTAATATTGTGACTATTTTTCATTATTTCCTTATTTGTAGTAGAGTAGTATTTTAATAGATTTTATTCAGACACTAGCTTTTGCCCGCGGCTTCGCCCGCGTGGCCATAGCTTTTATGACTCTTTGAGGGTGAGTGGTGCGCGAGCCGCAATCAGCTCGCAAGCGTGGGCATGAGTTTTCTCCAGGTACCTCAGGAACTGTATCGGGCTATTCAGATTAGCAGTCTTTGTCACTTCCCACCCCCTCAACAAATTCTATACAAAAAATCACTTTAATCCGTTGCTCCGTTGCTACGCCACCGATTTGCGCGAGCGTAGAAAACAGTTGTCCCCATAACTATGTCAGGATATCCTTATTAATAAATTATATCATTTTCCACCTCATCTCTGTGCTCATTATTTCTACCATTCGGTTTTGAGTTCTTAATCTCGTATGGTGGAAACTCAAGAATCAAACGCCAAGCTTGAAAGTTAGCCTCTTGAACTCTTGAAGCTTTCCAAACGGAAAATCAATTCTGCTCGATAAAGTTTACTGAGGAAACAGAACACCTAAGCTATTAGTGTAGATATATAATGTATATTACAGGTTAGTGATTCTCCATCTCCAGTAGCGCAGTCCGATTACCAGCGGTGTCCAAAAATTATGTCGCACTGAACACCAGCCGACTGTGCTTCCGCTGAAGGTGCTCCTGCCACTTTGCCTCGTGCGAAGTGAGCAGAGTAGCTTAAATTTTATACATTGAAATAATAATAAAGTCCTCTTCGACAATGCCCGGATAGTTCGACGCTTTCTCTCCCCGTCGCACTGACCTCCAGCCGACTGTGCTTCCGCTGGAGGCGCTCCTGCCACTTCGCCTCGTGCCAAGTGAGTAGAGTAGCTTAGATTTTATACATTGAAATAATAATAAAGTCCTCCTCGACAATGCCCGGATAGTTCGACGCTTTCTCTCCCCGTCGCACTGACCTTCAGCCGACTGTGCTTCCGCTGGAGGTGCTCCTGCCACTTCGCCTTGTGCCAAGTGAGTAGAGTAGCTTAGATTTTATATATTGAAAATAATAATCAAATATAGTAAGTATTGTCTTCAGACAAACTTAGATTATGATAGTTCTAAAGAAATAATAATTATTTTATGCTATTTGTATTAAATACTAGCTGTCCCGGCGAACTTCGTACCACCTTACACTAAACTACCCTACCCTGCCCTGTCCTGCCCTACCCTACCCTACATACGAACCTTCTCCTGAAAATAACGAACTCAACAAAAAAAAGAATTACCGAAATCGGTTCAGCCGTTCTCGAGTTTTGCGCTTAGCAACACATTTAGCGATTCATTTGTATTTATATAGATTAAGAAGGCACCCGTCTACATAAAACATGAACCCTGTTTTCGGGTAGTCGGGGAAAAACTAGTATAGCCATGTTACTCAGGGGATCAAGATGAACCTAACGATACTTTCCACTTCAAAATCCAACAAGCCGTTTACGCTACAGGCTCAGCCAAATACTTTCCACTTCAAAATCCAACAAGCCGTTTAAGCTACAGGCTCAGCCAAATACTTTCCACGTCAAAATCCAACAAGCCGTTTACGCTACAGGCTCAGTCAAATATTTTCCACTTCAAAATCTAACAAGCCGTTTACGCTACAGGCTCAGCCAAAGCCAACAAGCCGTTTACGCTACAGGCTCAGCCAAATACTTTCCACTTCAAAATCCAACAAGCCGTTTACGCTACAGGCTCAACCAAATACTTTCCACTTCAAAATCCAACAAGCCGTTTACGCTACAGGCTCAGCCAAATACTTTCCACTTCAAAATCCAACAAGCCGTTTACGCTACAGGCTCAACCAAATACTTTCAACTTCAAAATCCAACAAGCCGTTTACGCTACAGGCTCAGCCAAAAAACAGACATTAAAGCTCGCGCCAAACTTTATGACGGGTCTGAAGTTGGTCGCAAGACGCGTCGCAGTGGCAAACTTTGGGTGTTAGATGGACGTACAGGACGAAGTAACTAGTATCTCGTCTGTGGTACAGGTATCTACTACTCGGTCATACCGGCGCAATAAGCACTCGCATCGCATTTCACATCTATTAATATAATAAAACTGTAACGGGGCCGTGTCTGTACATGAAATATTTTTGGAAAATAATAACTGTGGTGGACATTACTAACGATATAGAGGTCAAAACAACAACTTTTGGAATTTTTGTCTGTCTGTCTGTCTGTCTGTATGTTCGCGCATCACGCAAAAACTACCAGGCAGATTTTGATGAAATTTTGTATGGTGGTTCCTTTTAGCCCGGGTTAACATATATGATACTGTTTATCCAAGAAAATTCAAGAGTTCCCGTAGGAAACTCAAAAGAAAGCATTTCTAGAATGGCTCACCAGGCAAATGTTGCTTGACTGCAATTTTTAACACGTTAATACATTATATCGCAAACTAAAACTGGGACATTGTTAATCCCAAAAAAGGTTCCTGCAGGAATGGAAAAAATGTATCTTAAGAATGGCTCAACGTAACAATATGAAACCTTTACATTGAGATGTGGTGTTTTGACCATAAATACATAGTTGGATATTTTATATCCCGGAAAACTAAATAGGTCCCGTGGGAAATTAGATCTATCTATACATATAATAGTATCGATTTAAAATTTCATACTATTGAGTGAATTTCTATAGGTATTTTTCAGCATACGCTACTTTACACAACTCTAATTCGGGAACTAAGGCACATAGCGATATGTTTCATAGACTAACAGATGGTTTTTTTTTATTCCAATCGTGTAAAAAAAATGAAAAACGCATAAGTCGAGTTGTGCATCTTTTAACAAGAGGCACAGATATGGGAACTCTTCTGACGGCTACTATTTGCGTATGGCAGTTGCTCTCCGCCTGGGCTGCAATGTCTGTGAACCTCATCAATGTATCTGCGAATCCAGGGTGGAGACAATTGGCCATCACGCACTGAGTTGCGGTCGTTGTTTGTGAAGATTTCCACGTCGCCATGCCCTTAATGACCTCACTCGGAGGGCACTGGTCTCGGCCAGATGGAATATTCCATCTTTGATGCAGCCGGCCGGGCTTTAGTCGATCTGATAGCCAAAGTCCGGATGGTTTAAACAGGTGCCATGGCAGAGAGGAAAGTGCCTGCTTTGGGACGCCACGTGCGTCAGCAATTTTTGTGCCTCACACCTCCGTCTTGGATGAAAATTACTGCTTTGTGCCGCTGGTCTGTGAGACAACCGGCTGCTGAACCCTCAGAGGCCTTTGCCTCCATTATGGAGATTGGCCGTCGCCTTCGAGAGAGGGGATGTGACGCCCGCTCCGGGTCTTAGCTGCTGCTAAGGTTTTTTATTGCGATCCAGCGCGGCAACAAGAAGTGCGTTATTGGCTCTTTTGGAGCTGATACGACTCGGGGATTTGACCCGTATTAATATTTTTAGGAAATTTTATTACTAGACTAGCTTTTGCCCACGGCTACGACCACGTTTTAAGACTCTTTTTGAGGGTGAGTTGTGCGCGAGCCTCAATCGGCTCGCAAGCGTGGACATGAGTTTTCTCCAGGTTCTTCAGGAACTATATCGGGCTATTCTGATTAGCAGTCTTTTTCACTTCCCACCCCCTCAACAAATTCTATACAAAAAATCACTTTAATCCGTTGCTCCGTTGCGACACCGCCAACGACGTGCGCGAGCTTATAATACAGTTTTCCCCAGGCCCCTCGGGAACTATGTCAGGATTTACTATGTTAGTAAATTATATAATTTTCCACCTCATCTTCCATCTCTGTGCTAAAAATCACACCAATCCATTTTTCCGTTGCGATTTTAAAGAAATTAACGAATAAAGAGTATTGTTTTAGTTCCCTCAAGAACTGCATCGGGCTATGCTAATTTCAGGAGATAAAAAGTAGACAAATGCTACCTGCATGCCAAATTTCATCAAGATTGGTAGAGGTGTTGAAGTGTCAATAGGTAACAAATAAACAAACACATTTTCACATTTATAATATAAATAAAAGCTATGTCCACGCGGGCGAAGCTGCGGGCAAAAGCTAGTCAGTAATAAAGTTTGGCGCCATCAGCTGTACACCTGAAAACATTACCCTCCTTTTTGAGCAGTCAGGTAAAAAAAATCTAATAAAAAAAGACGTGTGGCACTCGGGGACCACCGCGGTAAAGCTATTGCATAGCATTTTTTTATCAACTTTTAACATTAAGAAAGTTACACCAGTAAAATTGACGAAGTCCTTTTGGTACCGCAAATCGCTAATAGATGGCACCAATGACTTATATATTACTGGCGTAAGGACCCGGCCAACGCGCGCGACTAATGGGCCCAGCGAATTGGTGCGAAAATCGAAAGTTTCGCACACTCGCGACTCAGTCGTCTGCGGGACATTGTTTAGTGCGGTGGAAAAATATTCCATATAAAAATGCCTTATTGTGTTGTTAGAGGCCGTAAATATCATAAAAGAAAGGCTAAAAAGAAACATGGGATGTCGTATCATCGATAAGTAACCTTACATTGTATTTTTTCTTGTAAACAAATTAAAAAAACGAATTTTTAAAGCGACAATTCTATCAAGGTTCTTTTAACTCGGCACGTCAGTCAATTCTCGCCCACGCTAGTTCGTACGAGTTATGTCAGATGGCGCTACTTTTTGCATGTATGAAGAAAATCTGACTAAAATATGGAGACGGGCGGATCCTTCTGTTCAAATCTGTGGATGGCACTGTAAGTTTTTTTAGAACGCGGTAACTTTACGTCACGCTCGGCCGAGTCAGTAAAATTGACTGTCCTTTTAGTACCGCAAATCGCTAATAGATGGCACTGTAAGTTTTTTTAGAACGCGGTAACTTTACGTCACGCTTGGCCGAGCCAGTAAAATTGACTGTCCTTTTAGTACCGCAAATCGCTAATAGATGGCACTGTAAGTTTTTTTAGAACGCGGCAGTGTTAGGTTTTTTCGTTACGGAATATCTTAATTCGGTCGCCGCGCTCAAAGCCCGCGATAAAAGCTATGCAATAGCTTAAAAAAGGGTATACTAACCACCGTTACGATATCCACACAACCCTGTCTTGTGACTTTCTCCACAAGCTAGTCCTCTAAATAAAATAAAAATATTTCCTTAAGGAGAGTAATTTCCGCTACATCTCACTTACTGACTTCGCTGTCTCGACCAAACGAGAATATATCGTGCGAAATAAACGCCTACTTGTAAGAGCCTCAGAATAAGAAATAATGGAACGCTAAAACGTTTCTTGCTTGTTCGAAAAAAACCCTATTAAATTTATGAAAAGATATGCGTTCAAAGGTCTTTTTCAAGTCTCGTCTCGCGATCAATCATCCAAGCTATCTATATGTTGTTGGCAAATGGTAGAATTCGTCTGTTTACAAACGGCGTCGTCGTTTTCTAAGTGGCGGTGGAAAGGAGGGGGGGTGGGGGGACGAGAAGCCCCCTTTTAAGGGGTGGGGGATGAGGTATACATTTTTTTGGTTTTGGGTGGTGAGCAAGCGAAGCGAGCGATAATAGGTTCGTTATGGATGATGATGGTACAGTCGAAGCACCTCGCGAAGCTGGTTGGCGGATCTGACAGTTACGAAAGAAAGACCGTGGTTAGCTTCTCGTCTCTCCCCCTTTCCCCCAACATCACCCCATCCTTAAATTCGTGTCGCAGGATAAAATATTTTACCCAGACCGCAAAACAGCGAGCGTTTAGAAAGTGATAACATTACACAGCACATATCAACTTTGCCTAGGGATATTTTTAGACTTTTCATACAAAACATGTTTTTGAAGAGCTATAAAAATTACTTAGGACATGTGTAAGATAGAAACTTTCGAGATAAGCAAGTGCTATATTTGCCCTCTCATCATCATTACAGCTCATATACGTCCCCACCGAGGGGCTCGAGCCTACCCTGAATCAGGGCGATTAGGCCTTAGTCGACCACGCGGGCCCAGTGCGGGTTGGTCGACTTCAGTTCATATAAATTAATTTAGTTTCAAGTGGTTTTTGTAAAAATGCGCGGAAATTTCAAATTGTATTTTTATATTGTCATAGAAGAATGGCACAAATGGTATGAAATTATTAGAATCCATGTTTATACCTAAGAACCGATAACTTAACTGAGTATTCGTAAGTATAGCACTTGCCTATATTGAGAGTTTTTACACCTTGTACTCCACTTGTTCTAAGTGATTTTTAATAACTTAAAAAAAAACATGTTCTGCATGAAAAAATTTAAAATATCCCTGGGCAATGTTGAGCGGTGTATATGCCTGCGACATATAGATAGGCATCTACATAAACACCTCGTTACAATTGTTCCCGGCCCTTAATGCCCTAATACACTATCGATCTGACGCACCGTTGACATAAACATAAAAAGGCATGAGACTTACTTTCCACTCGATACGCTAAGCGAGGAAAATATTAATAAATGTGTGTATTATTGAGGCAGATCCTCTTTTTTTTTATATACAGTTGAGATGACCTTGGCATCATCTCACCTTATGGTAAGTTACGATGATGCCGAAGATGGAAACGGGCTTACCAAGATTCCCCAACGCAATGGGGAGATCTGGCTATCTTATTTTCAAGCCGGAACACATCAGTGCTGTTAACATTGATGTTTGGCGGCAAGACTTAGATAATATGGTGGTAGCTAGCCAGGCGGGCTTAGAAAATGCCCTACCATCAACCAAACCGAGTCAAAAACACCCCATCCTAATGTAAAGGTTTCATATTGTTACGTTAAGCTATTCTAAAGATACAATATTTTGCATTCCTGCAGGAACCCTTACTTTTTTTGGGATTCACAATGTCCCAGTTTTAGTTCGCGATAAGGGTATCAACGTGTAAAATTTGATTGTAATAGGTCAAGCCACATTTGCGTGGTGAGCCATTCTATAAATGAATACTTTTCGGGATAATAAGTATCCTATTTGTTAACCCGGGCTATAAGGAACCATCATACAAAATTTCATCAAAATCGGCCTGGTAGTTTTTGTGTGAAGCGAGAACATACAGACAGACAGAAAGACAGACAAAAATTCCAAAAGTTGTTGTTTTGGCCTCTGTTTCGTTAGTAATGTCCACCACAGTTATTATTTTCCAAAAATATTTCATGTACAGACACGGACTCGTTACAGTTTTATTATAATATATAGATTACCTACATTAGTAATAAAGTATAGTACAACCGATGGACCAATAGCTTTAGTAGTCCCAGACGGCCGGCCTCCCGTTTGTGACAAAAGATATTTGACAGGTACGTATGTAGGTTATTTGGGAAATTTAAAACAGAGACCCACGCAAGTGACGCAAGTATTATAAAATGTTGTGTGTTAACTGCACTGTGAGCCATGTGATCCCAAATGTAGGCAATGATACGTTGTTTGAATAAAGAAGGTTAACTCCTATATCTAACATTACATTAGTAGTAAAGTATACTACAACCGATAGACCCTGTAGCTTTAGTAGTCCCAGACGGCCTCCCGATTGTGATAAAAGATATTTGACACATTTATGTAGGTTATTTATGAAATTGAATTTATTTGTATCAAACAGAGACCCACGCAAGTGTTTTTAAAACGTTGTGTGTCAGCGATAAATGCTCTGAGAGCCATGTGATCCCAAATGTAAGCAGTGATACGTTGTTTGAATAAAGAATGTTTACTCCTATATCTAACATTACATCAGTAGTAAAGTATACTACAACCGATAGACCCTGTAGCTTTTGTTGTCCCAGACGGCCTCCCGATTGTGATAAAAGATATTTGACACATTTATGTAGGTTATTTAGGAAATTGAATTTGTATCAAACAGAGATCCACCCAAGTATTATGTAACGTTGTGTATCACGGATAACTGCTCTGAGAGCCATGTGATCCCAAATGTAGGCAGTGATACGTTGTTTGAATAAAGAAGGTTCACTCCTATATCTAACATTTCATTAATAGTAAAGTATTGTACAACCGATAGACCCAGTAGCTTTAGTTGTCCCAGACGGCCTCCCGATTGTGATAAAATATATTTGACTGATATGTAGGTTATTTGGGAAATTGAACTTGTGTAAAACAGAGACCCCACGCAAGTGTTATAAAACGTTGTGTGTTAACGATTACTGCACTGATGAGAGCCATATTGTGATCCCAATGTAGGCAGTGATACGTTGTTTGAATAAAGAAGGTTTACTCCTATATATAACATTACATTAGTAGTAAAGTATACTACAACCGATAGACCAGTAGCTTTAGTAGTCCCAGACGGCCTGCCGATTGTGATAAAAGATATTTGACACATTTATGTAGGTTAATTAAAAGACGATTCTGGAACCTAGATTCCACCTCCAAAGTTCGTCATCAGATTAACTTCAAAATACCAAAATGATCTAAAGTCACCGGGATTACACCTTCATACCAAATTTCAGCTCAATCGGATTTCTGGAAGTTGTAATTTTTTTTGCAAGATTTGAACTAAACAAACTAACTAACTTACTTACATACAAACATTCCAAGTTAACCCTTTCACGAGCAACGCCGCTACGGCAAGCCAGAGCAAACTGAACCTTACTGTAGACACAGTACACTTAAGTTGTATTGTGCTGTAGGTCAATACAGATTAATGTTTTGGCAAAGGGGAAAGGGTATTGGCAAAATGTTGGCCAGCGATGGGTAAAAGCTTTTAAGACAATAAAATTTACTGCAATTGTGAACCTATAACCTATAGGCATAGGTTCACAATAGCAGTAAATTGTATTGACGGGTATCGCATTCTTCCTTTGTACAATTTTTTGAATTAACTTTTTCTGAATATTTTATTTGCACGAATTAACACACCGACAAATAGATAACACTGTTTTTTCCCATCGTCAGTCCGGGAATCACATTACTAACTAGAAGACTTTATAATAAATATAAAGACGAATGAAGGACTAAAACACCGTCACATTAAAAATTTCGTACAAAGCTGACTACAATAGATGATTTGTTTAGAAATTCCATTTTTTACGATTTTTCAATAGTTTCTGTAGAAACGTTGTGTTTGAACTCTCCGAGAGCAAAGGGTATATATCCGCCACGCGAGGTGGTATGCTTAGGATTCAGCCGTGTACCAACCGTTGAGGGTTGATACTTATATTTATATTCACTAGCAAAGAAATTTTAATAGCGCGTTCTAGATGGTGTATACTATATTTTGTACTCTTGTCCCTTGTGTTAAGGTTCAGAATTCTTTGCGTCGGGTTACTGGAGGTGTCGCTACAGTTCCGTTGGGAAAGTTAAATAGTATCACAAACGGGGAAATTCTGTACATCCTAATAATAATTTACCACGCTGAAAACATTAATAACCCGACTTCAATCGCAATAGCCAAGTACACAATTTTGCCACATTTTTTTTGTAATCTGTTAATTAAAAAAAAAAAAAATTGCACTCCGGGAGTGCCGGCGGAAGTGAAAACTTAAATGTTAACGTTGTGCATTTTTGATATTTTGGAATGGTTAGGGAATAATTTTGCACGAATTGCTTTGATTATTATCAGTATAATAGCACTATCATTTATGTGGTAGAATACAATATTTATTTATTGCGCTATCGTACACAAACATGACAATTTATATTACATTAAAAAGTTTATATCTCAGAAAAATCAACAAAAAATCAACTCCATCCGTCTTACGAATTTTCGATCAGGTCACGTGTCCTGACGCGAGTTTAACATTTTTTACCCATTACAAAACAAGTGCACAACGCTGCTAAAGAAGTTTTCACTACTCCATCCGTCTTACGAATTTTCGATCAGGTCACGTGTCCTGACGCGAGTTTAACATTTTTTACCCATTACAAAACAAGTGCACAACGCTGCTAAAGAAGTTTTCACTACTCCATCCGTCTTACGAATTTTCGATCAGGTCACGTGTCCTGACGCGAGTTTAACATTTTTTACCCATTACAAAAAAAGTGCACAACGCTGCTAAAGAAGTTTTCACTACTCCATCCGTCTTACGAATTTTCGATCAGGTCACGTGTCCTGACGCGAGTTTAACATTTTTTACCCATTACAAAAAAAGTGCACAACGCTGCTAAAGAAGTTTTCACTACTCCATCCGTCTTACGAATTTTCGATCAGGTCACGTGTCCTGACGCGAGTTTAACATTTTTTACCCATTACAAAACAAGTGCACAACGCTGCTAAAGAAGTTTTCACTACTCCATCCGTCTTACGAATTTTCGATCAGGTCACATGTCCTGACGCGAGTTTAACATTTTTTACCCATTACAAAAAAAGTGCACAACGCCGCTAAAGAAGTTTTCACTTCAAAAAGATTTTGATAAAATGTTATATGGTGGTCCCATAACTTGACCATTTAAACAATAATAATTAAAATCGGTTCACAATCAGTCGAATAGAGCACTCTCTCCTCAAAGAACAAAGTCGGTTGAAAATTGCAACGTATGCTATTTAGATTAGATCATTCGCGATAAGGACTTTCCGCGGGTTGGCTACTGCAATTTGGACCAACTGCGAAGGAACTTGTAAAGTTTTATATACAGTTTAATATTTATAAGACCTCTTACCTTGGCCACTCTAATCTATCCCCTCTGAAGTGCCTATTCTCTGACTTCATTATCGATAAATCTTAGACCATGATGTGACGGAAGAATTTTCCACGCCACTATTGTCTTATTGATGATACTTCCTTTAGAAGAACCGCCGAACCATTTCAACCGCCTCCTTGGCCTAATTGTTAGTCATCCTATTCCAAGTCTGTAAGTGGCAATGGGCGCGGCACATAGCTCATAGAACGATTTTGGTTGGGGCAGTCAAGTTCTAAAGTGTCAACCGCGCACCGGAAGTGGGCCGACGACCTGGTGAAGGTCGTGGGAAGCCACCGGATGCGGCAGCGCAGGACTAGTCGGCGTGGAATTTCTTGGCCTCCCCTTTCTTTCGGTTGATATGACGATGATTAGGGCATTTTTAAACTTGCCTGTATAGCTACCATCATCTTATTTAAGTCTTGCCGCCAAACATCAATAGTAACAGCAATGAGGTGTCACGGCTTGAAGATAAGATTTTCGGCTGATGTGATGATGATGAGGGCATTTATAAGCCTGTCGGATAGCCCCCACCATATTATCAAAATCTTGCCGCCAAACATCAACAGTAACACCAATGAGGTATTCCGGCTTGAAGATAAGATAGTCAGTTCCTCATTGCATGCCATTGCGTTGAGGAATTCTGGTAAGCTCGCTTCTATCTTCGTCGCCATCATCGTAACTTACCACCAGGGCGTACCAATTGTCGATTAAAACAAAATTAATTAAAAATTAAAACCGAAATGCATAAAACTTAACCCCTATTTTTTTTTTTCGGGTAAAAATGTATCTTATTTCACTCAGCACCATGCTGAGTCTTGGACCTATTCGGCATAAAATTTAATTTTAGTTTTTAGTTTTAATCTTTAGCTTTAGTTTATTTAAATTAAATACTTAATACTGTAATTATTTTTCCATTTATTTTTTGGCGAATAAACTTCATTTCTTTCTTTCTTTCACGGGATTAAGACGAATCTAAGAACACCTCGCACTTCAAAATCCATCAAACACTTTAGGCTATAAAGCGTGCCAAAGAAATAAATGACCTCTTTTTTTTTGGCTAGTCGGGTAAAAAATTAATCCTATGTCACTCACGGGATCAAGACCAATCTAACGACACCTCGAACTCCGAATTCCATCGAGTTTTTTAGGTTGCAGGGCGTGTCAAAGAAATGAATAAACAGACATACATACATTTGAAAAACATAACCCCCTTCTTCTGGCGCAGTCGGGTAAACATACAAAAGTACCTAACCTTACTTAAACCGCCTCCGTAGCTCAGAGGCAAAGTTCACTGGCTTTACACAGAAGGTCGCGGGTTCGATTCCCGGCGAGGTCAATTGTAAGAGTCGGTTCGGTTGGTGGTAGGGCATTTTCTTAGCCCCCCTGGCTAGCTACCACCATCTTATCTAAGTCTTGCCGCCAAATATCAATGTTGATATCATTGGTGTGTTCCGGCATGAATATAAGATACAGCCAGTTCCCCATTGCGTTGGGGAATCTTGGTAAGCCCGCTTCCATCTTCGGCAACATCGTCACTTACCACCAGGTGAAGGGTTTAACAATTGTGAATTAAAAAGTAACCTTGTTTTTTTTAAATAGACAATGAACCAAGTACTTAATAGAAGCAATCATACTTAACTGTCAAATAGGGTGGCTTTTCCCTCATTTCTCGCTTCAATTTTGAATCACTCCTCATTTATAAGCAAATTTTCTAATTGCTCTCCCAGCGTGGCATGTAAATTAGGTACTTACCGCCTTTGTTCAACCATACCGTTCCACTGCGGTCTAGGGTGATTGCATGTTTTTATTTTGAACATACTGTTTCCCGCGGCTTCACCCGCGTGGACAACGTTTCTATGACTTTTCGAGGATGTGCAATGCGCGACCTAAAAAAAAGTAGCCTATGTTTTAATCCAGGTCCTAATCTGTCTACCTACCAAATTTCAGCCAGATCCGTTTAGTAGTTTTTGCGTGAAGAAGTAACAAACATACACACTCAAAAACTTTCGCCTTTATAATATTAGTGTCTACCTACCAAATTTCAGCCAGATCCGTTCAGTAGTTTTTGCGTGAAGAAGTAACAAACATACACACTAGCAAACATTTGCCTTTATAATATTAGTGTGATTAGCTGACCCGACAGGCATGGTCTTTTCCAAACGTCATGTCGTAAACTAAGCATATCTATCGTTAGAATAGAAAAAAAAACTTTCAGTTCTAATTGCAAAAAGTGCCCCGTACTAAATAAACTATAGTTTCCTTATTTTTGCACTTAGCATCACCAACCAAGAGTCACGGGCTACATAACACTTCCTGACTTGTGCAACGCGACCCTACAATATGCGCACGTTACAGTTGTTTTGGATAACTTAGACAATTTCCTTAGTTTAATCAGTTGATTTACTCCATTAACTTAGTTATCTGAGCTGAATCTTAGTCCAAAAATATTGATAGGTCGGCGCCTTCTTGTGTTATCTGTTAAAAAATCAACATTTAATTCACTGGCTAAAATACACCTCTTGTTGTTATCAATAATTTTAATTAAAAGGATTTCAAGACTGTCCATAAATAACAAAAATCGAATAAGCCTAATGACAATAATGTCTGGAACTTCTATGGCACAAAACTCAAAATGGTACTCGACGGTAAACCCGTGCAGGTTAGTGCGCTGTTTATACTTTAGGTCATCTTTTACGTGCAGGGCCACCCCACCGTGTTCTCTGCGCGTGCGACAAAACGATGCGGCCAGCTCGTACCCGCACAAACCCACACGCGTCAAATCTCGCCGTTGTCTCGGCCACCAGTTTCGTAAACGCGTAGGACACCAGGCTGCCTTTCACTTCTTCTCTGGGATTCTGTTGTTTGGGCCTATCCGCTGGTGGAGGACTAGTCAGCACCGACGCGAAGCTTGTGGAGCTGGGTGTGAAATTTGTCTGCAACTTTCTGATAGAAACAGAACGCTTAGGAACAGAACCTCGGGAAGTTTTGATTTGAGAGGCCTTTGGACGCTCGGCACCTTTCCTGTTGTTTGCACCACTACTAGTGTGTAGGACAGAAGGTAGTAGTGATGGAGTAATGTTTATCAGTGCTCACGTCAAGTCCTTGTGGACCAGACTCATTTAGTGCCAAGTTTGTATTCATCAGCCGAAAAGGAACAGGTGAGTTTTTAGGAGCTTTCTTACCTTGGGTGTTAGAAGCTATGTCATGTTGCTTTGATAAGCCTATAGTAATTAAAATATTGTGAATCAATAGAACATTATACTAAGCACCGAGTGGAATAAACCATCCATCCAATCCCGTTGTAGTTGAGAGCTGAGAGAACGTTTATTAAATTCCTCGAGGTTTCGGAGCGAAAGTCACGGGGTGTGGGAAATGCAGTTTTAATGGCGCCACTGTGCACATTGTGCATGTGGCATGTATCTATGGAACATGCATGCGGCATGAGTTATATTGAGTTACTATTTATCATATGTCAAATAAATTGACAAACCGACTTCCATCAAAAAATCGCGGCGTTAAACCATAGTAAAAGGAACTTTTTATATGGTTTAACTGAGATCTGGGGGCACGGTAGTGCCTCCGCCAAGACGATACAAGCAAAGCGCAAGGGCACTACATACCTTTTCTCGAAGCGCTTCGTCGTTTTCTTGAATCCTCATAAATTGTGTTTGGTTTATACCAGATAAACATAATTCTCGTGATATGATGTCTATAGTAGGCTCATTAAACATATTAAGTTTCAATTGCATAGCTCTTATACTTTATATTTTATTGATATCTAAAAAAAAACCCGATTTCGTCACTGTCTCACTGATGATCATCAAAATTCTTAGGGTTCTTCCTGAAGTCCTAGAAAGCTGCAATTTGGTATTTAAGCTGGTATTAGTACACAAACAACAAAAAATTCTAAATCTTGGAATTTTTACCCCCCAACCGCTTAAACTAGGGGATGGATGTTTGTATAAGACTTCTGCAATTTTTTTATGCTAGAGGTCTGAAAATTGATGTAGAGATTCCTTGTTGAAGTGAAAACTTCTTTAGGAGCGTTGATCATTTTTTGAAATGGTAAAAAACCGTTGAACTCGCGACACTGTTATAGTTACCGACACCTTACCAGAAACACTCGCAGGGTCAAAACTTTGTCAACCTAATCGTTCGTCAGGAACACTCGGATGGTCAAAACTTATAAAACTGTAAAAAGTTTTCATTTTTGTCGGCACTCCCGGAGTGGTTAGTTTTTTTATATTGATTGAAATACATGTTTCAGGGTTTTTAGTAAATTTCCCCCCACCCTTTAAATTAGGGAATAGAATTGAGCTCGCGCAAAACGCTTATGTGTACCCGCTGTGATTGATGATGAATAAGCTTTCCGTCCAAACAGAAACTGATGTTGCCGATTACGCCCAAAGTCAATATCAGACAGCGTTCACGCCGAACGGGCACACACGTGAGGGTACACGTCGTCACTAGTCGTGGGAAAACGCATTACTTTAAAGAGCAGAGCGATTTGAATCTTCTACCTGGAAGGAGTTGAATCACTCATTTAGTTCAGTATAAAAAATGTCATAAGCAACATACAAAAACAATTGAAATCCCACCAAAAAATGTTCATGTAAAATGTTGACAAGACGAGACCATATGGCTCGCATTGTCCAAAAGTTATCAGATCTCATGTCAGTGTTAACAGCATTGATGTGTTCCGGCTTAAGATAAGATAGCCAGATCCCCATTGCGTTGGGGAATCTTGGTAAGCCCGCTTTGCGATAACCCTGTGTAAAAAGATTATGTACAAAATCTGACAGGAAAATTGATACCGGTCAAGTGCGAGTTGGACTCGCGCACTAAGGTTTCCTGACCACCGCACCTCCGGATAAAGCACCTTAATAACCAAAGAGTACATTATTTATACCATTTCATTGCGACCAAAGGCATCAACGAGAGCGACAGAAGAAAATTTTTCTTTTATTCAGTCCGGGTATCTCAGCTTACGACTAAACACACAAAATTTCAACCGACCATCTATTACGCTACAAAATATGTAGATCCTTAAAGGTCAGACGGACAGACAGACAGGTGGCGTCTTCTTAGTTATACGACTTTTTTATTATTATTCATAACTGGTAAGCCCTTGGCATCATCTCACCTGATGGTAAGTGACGATGATGCCGAAAATGGAAGTGGACTTACCAAGATTCCCCAACGCAATGTAGAACTGGCTATCTTATCTTCGAGCCGGAACACATCGATTTTCTTAACATTGATGTTTCGCGGCAAGACTTAGATAAGATGGTGGTAGCTAGAGCGAGTTGGGCTTAGAAAATGCCCTATCACCAACCAAACCGAGTCTTACAAGTTGACCCCATCGGGAATATAACCCGCGACTTCCTGGTGTGAAGCGAATGGACTAACCATTACGCCACGGTGGCGGTTAAGAGGAAACGCGGGCGCCATTTTTTCCATACAAACGTAGTCCCGCGTTTCCTCCCTGGATAATGACAATAGAGCAAAAATGTTTTTTCCATCAAACCTATATCTACCATGGCCATGTCCCTATGTTTTGTTTTTTCCCATATTCTAATTATAATAGGAAGGAGGAGCCTTCAAAAACTGCGAAAATTTCCCATTCGAAACGGCATTTTTAGACACTCCCCAAAAAAATAATACGCATATTAATAATAAAAATAAAACATAGACGCATAGGTAAAGCGTTTAGTTAATTATTTCTGTCAAAAATATTATTATTGCTCAAGTTTTGAAGGAGGAAATAGGGGAGTAGGAAATGCTGTTTTGGTCAACTTTAGTGCCTATTATCGGTCTGCGCTACAGTTTTCCCTTTCTTGCTGTATACGGAGAGGTTTGAGGGAGGAAGACAGCAACATTTTATTCGAATACCTATTCTTTAGACCGCGGTTTTCTCTTAAAAGAGGCATATTCTCGTAACATACGATAAATACGGCGGAGCTCCGTGAAACCATTTCCCCGGCATTTTTATCTCAATGAGATTTTCCTAAGCGGCGGCGGCGGCGGCGCGGCGCGCGAATTGCCTTGCCAGCGTCCCGGTAAACTGATTTACGTTTTTACCTTTGATTACTGCAGGGTTGGCACAATAATACATTTTAGGGTTCCTCCCATGAAAAAAAGATCACTTGTAAAATCTGTCGTGTGTCTGTCCGTCCGTCCGTCGCACCTGATTTTCTCTGAATCTACTAGGCGAAAATACAAAAAATTTGGTACATATGTAAAGTTTGATAGCCATATCACGGACATGTTGCGTAAATGTACGAATCTTGATTTTGGGGGATAGATTAGAAAGTTTCTTTTTTAGTTAATCTTATTATGATGTATCACAGGAAAGGGCTCGTAATAAGATATATAAACATATTCTTTATAAATGTATTTATATATAATGCATAGCTTAAAATATATAATTGAAAATACGCGAGAATCGAGCATCGCCCCTTATCTCCAAAACTAATGCGTTTAAAATTTAGGGCCTCTTTACATGTTCATTATACTACTTATATTCTTATAATTTACAGGAAAACCTTAACGAAAATAATAAGTACGGAACTCCCTGCACACGAGTTTGACTCGCACTTGACCGGTTTCATGTACTTATCTATATTATATTTATTCGATAGGATATGCTTCCAGGTTGGTCCCATATACATTTTTTCAAAAGCGGATCAGGACTTATTTAGAAAATTAACAAAAACTAAAAATAACTATAGGAATTAATAAAAAATTAAAAACCCGACTAAGGAAAAACTAACCCTTTTTTTGCCAGTCGGGTAAAAAAATTATACTATGTCATTCACGGGGTTAAGACGAATCCAAGGACACCTCGCACTCCAAAATCCAACAGGGCGTGCCAAAAAAAAATAATAAAAATGCATACATACATACATACACTCGGAAAACATAACCCACTTTCTGGCGCAATCGGGTAAAAATGTAGCAAAATGATTGTACCTGTTGATTGTATGTAAAAATTAAAGAATATAAAGACATAGATATTTAAAACTAACCAAAAGGTATGACTTAGTCACAAGTGCATCATTATCAACCCATTAACATCCCCACTGCTGGTGCATATGGGGGCCAAGTCCCGGTTGATGGTGGTTTTTTTATAGCTCTTGGCATCATCTCACCTGGCTGTCGGTAAGTGACCGGATGCCGAAGATGTAAACGGGCTTACCATTACCAAGATTCCCCAACGCAAGGACAACTTCCGTATCTTCAAGCCGGAACATAGTAATGTTGTTAACGTTGATGTTTGACGGCAAGACTTAGATAAAACGGTGTAAGCTAGTCAGGCGGGCTTAGAAAATGCCCTTCAACCAACCAAAACGAGTCATATAAGTGAGCCCTGGTGCTTCACGACCTCATTTCCCCCCCATCGGACGACCAGGCGCAGGGGTCGATTCCACCCCTTTGGCGTTAATGTTTCACCTTTACGCACGAAGCTTTTCGCTTCTTCGTTCATTATTCGAACGGCCAAGGAGTGGAATTCCCTGCCGCAGTCTGCGTCCCTGATTCGTATAATAAAGGAATCTTCATCATCATATCAGCTCATATACGTCCCCACCGAGGGGCTCGAGCCCACCCGGCATTAGGGCGATCGGGCCTTAGTCCACCACGCTGGCCCAGTGCGACTTTACACACAACCTTCGAGTTTCTTCGCAGGCGTGTGCAGGTTTCCTCACGATGTTTTCCTTCACCGTTAAAGCAATCGGTGAGTATAAGTACGTAAGTTTCGAAAAACTCATTGGTACATTGGCCGTCCGTCCGGATTTGAACCCGGCACCTCTGGTAAGGAGGACCGAGTCGTTACGGATTGAGCCACCGACGCTTCGAATTAAAGGAATCTTCAAGAACATAGTGAATGGGCACTATTTGAGCTTGCGTGTTACATCCTCGGCTGTATCAGCACTTACCATCGGGTGAGGTGCAGCCAAACGCACTCAATTTTGTTAATAAAAAAAAAAATAGACTCCGCCGAGAATAGTACTCGTGACCTCCTGATAATGTACTAACCTTTACGCCACGAAGGCGGTTGTAGGCTTAGCCGCCTATTAAGCCATTTGACCCGGCTCAACAACTGTCATAAAACGGCTTGACATGCCTTGCGAAGCACGGAAATGGTCGAGAAAAATCCCACTTACAGTCAAACCCATCTAGGTGTTGACCATGCTTCAGGCCAGTTAACCTGCGTGATCGACCCAACCATGCATGCACGCTAGTCCCACTGAGTAAGGACAGCTTCTCGTCAACAATATTATAGTATATACAGGATGTTCATTTGGATAGTTAATCTGTAATAGAGTTGTATTTGAGACTGAGATTCTTTTTTCTTTTTCCTCTTTTCTCTTAGAAAATGTTAGTTCCGAATACTTATATAACCTGTATATAAAATTTTCGTGTCACAGTATTAGTTGCCATACTCCTCCGAAACGGCTGGACGGATTTCCATGAAATTTTCTGTGTATATTCGGTAGGTCTGAGAATAGGTCGTAATCTTTTTTTCATTCGGAAATTATCACGGTACCGGTAAAAAATGGGAATTGCGCGGGCAAAGCCGCGGGAAACAGCTAGTCTGTATATAAAATTTTCGTGTCACAGTGTAAGTTGCCATACTCCTCCTAAACGGCTGGACGGATTTCTATGAAATTTTCTGTGTAAATTCGGTAGGTCTGACAATAGGTATAGAACATTTTTCACCTGGATCTGAGCGGGCGAAGCCGCGGGAAACAGCTAGTAATTAGATAATATTTTAAAATAAACTTATGGTATATTGCTGCTTTTAATACTAAGTTAGCGATAACTTTTGGTTGTAATAATTAAATATACTTAAACTACCGAACAAAATACTAAAATAATAATATGTTATGTTATAAATTATAATTATAAAAAAGCGTCGGTGGCTCAACCGGTAACGACTCGGTCCCCCTAACCAGAGGTGCCGGGTTCAAATCCGGACAGCCAATGTACCAATGAGTTTTTCGAAACTTACGTACATATACTCACCGATTGCTTTAACGGTGAAGGAAAACATCGAGAGGAAACCTGCACACACCTGCAAAAGAACTCGAATGGTGTGTGTGAAGTCGACCAACCCGCACTAGGCCCGCGTGGTCGACTAAGGCCCGATCGCCCTAATTCAGGGTAGGCTCGAGCCCTTCGGTGGGGATGTATATGAGCTGATATGATGATAAATTATAAAAATTAATCTTCTGCTTTTGGAAAATTCAGTGGGCAGCTAGGTTAACCGTAATCTACTACATTCATTACATTGCACCTTAGTGTGTTCTACTACCAATATCGAAGATTGAAATTTTTTTTTTCTTATAACTCCCAACCCTTCAACAGAAGCGGCTTTTATAAAGGCGCATGACGGGCGAAGTGGTATAGACTCTCGGTGTGTGAACTTACCTTTCTAACTAACTTTTCCATATCAGGCCCAGGCTCCAATACAATTCTGAATTATCCCTTTCGACTCTTTATTTCTCTAAATACAACCCTAGCAACGCACTGTTTGTTCAACAGTAAATTCAGTTTAATTGCCCACTGCACTGCAAAGGCCTAGACTAACGAACTGTTCGTTTGCCTAATACTAACGAGTAACGAACTAACTAACTAACTACATACTACGAGTTATTATCTAACTAAAATGGTTACGTAATAATTGAAAACGCTAAACACGTTAAAAAACCGACTTCCATCGCAACAACTTCGATAATTTTTTTGTTATTTTTGGTTTTTGTTAATTTTCTAATAAAGTGAAGTACTGTAAAGTATTTTGTAATAATCTCTTTGAATTTTAAAAATATGTTCAAATTTTTAAGCCACTAATGAGTTATTTGACACGGCTTAAAGACGGCCATGTACTTATAGCTAGATGAAGCTAAGGGCTTATCAATTGTAAATAAATAATTGAATTGAGAACCTCCTCCTTTTTGGTAGTCGCTTGAAAAAGACATTCCCCATATACAGGCTGTAACAATATTGGTGTAGGTCCCGTTAACTGGGGCTTCTATTCATCATACTGAATAACTTTAGTTTTACGACTTTGCTGAAAACGTAAAAAAATTGTTCACTCTTCATACAAATCGATCAGCTGATAGACCTATTTTGTGCATTTTAGTATGGAGGGTCCCAAATTCGCTATGGGTTTCTTAGAGAAAGTTGTTCAGTATCACGAGAAGAACCCCCAGTTAACGGGACCTACACCAATTTTGTTACACCCTGTATATATTTTTTAAGCATCTTAACTTTTACCCTACTGCTCATAAGGGAGGATAATGTTTTTAGAATGTATGTGTGTATGTATGTATGTTGCCATTTGGTTGAGCCTGTAGCCTAAACGGCTTGATAGATTTTGAAGTGCGGGTGTCATTAAATTCGTCTTGATCCCGAAAGCGACATAAGATATTTTTTTACCCGAATGCTCGAAAAAGAATACCTACCTAATTTTTTTACGATGTCGGGTTTTTTTTTTTTTAATGAACAGATTTTTTTTCTACACATACATTCGTTCGATTTATCTATCCATAGTGAGTGAAATCTTGTATTGTATACCCATAATTGTGAGATTTTGTCTATAAACCACGATAAGTATGTACCTATAATTACACCCGTGTAATATTGTAAAAAATGGTAATTAATAGTTTAAGTTTTCATGTTTTAGTTTCCGGGAGCGGTGTTTTAACATCCTGTATAGTGTCATTATCGCATGGTACCGTGGTACCGTGGTACTGTCCCTCCAAGTCATTCGTTTCCGAACTCCATTCGTTCGCTTAATCGTTCACTCTTTCATTCAATTCCTACGTGCTTGTTTCCTGTTTCCGCCCATTTTCCATTTCTTTCCAATTTCTCTTCCTTCTTTTGATGCAACATTTATGTTCTCCAGTATTGATCGAATGTGCCTTTTATGTGTATTGGTACATGGAATCATTTTAAGACCAACTCTTCATACTAACTTTTTCCCGCAGCTTCGCCTGCGTGGGCATAAAATATTGGGTTTTGTTGTCAAATGTCTGTCTGTCTGTCTGTCCTTCCGTATGTTATAGCCGTTTTGCTCTATTACTAGTAACTAACTATATAAAACTGCAACTCTCTCTGCGTCTAACCATTGGGTAGCACGGTTCATTGTGCCACACGATAAGAGAAGAGAAGAGAAACTTAAATTGGTATGATAAAGTTATGGAATAAAATCTGTAAAAAAATATTTTTAGCTTATCTTTTTTTTTTTTATTCACAATTGGTAAACCCTTGACAACATCTCACCTGGTGGTAAGTGACGATGTTGCCGAAGATGGAGGCGGGCTTACCAAGATTCCCCAACGCAATGTAATTATCTTGTAAGAGACATTTAAATTGGGAGTGTTTATTTTTGCTCACGTACCCTATTGTATGGGTTATCGTTAAATAAGGTCTTTCAAAATTACTGACAGTTTATTTTCCATATTAAGGCAAGGCATTGATTGGAACAGTTATCTCTGTTTTTTTATTTACGTATAAAGAGTAAAAACACTTTTGCACTTTTTCATATTTTTTTCGTTTAGTTTCAATTTTATGAATGAAAGTAAAAAAAAATTACATTTCTCACTTTGTATTATCATAACAAATATTATTCTGTATTTTTTTTATTTATACTTCAAAATATTAGTTCTAAGTACAGTTGAAAGTAACGGTGTAGAACTGTAGACCTATCTTTGGGATTTTTTCTATCGAGCCAAAACTGCTCCATCGTGTTTCTAATAGCTTTTGACTTTAAGGGACATCATCAACAAGAAGAATATTTTTTTTCAACCTTGGATTTTCTATCGTATAGGAGTAATTGACGTCAAAAATAACGAAAATTTGTAATATTAGCGCCTTCAATGTGCGAAGACTAACATTGTTAAAATATACCTTTTTTTTTTGTCTAACACACACACGCGCGTGGTGTGACACACACACAGGGTTACTTTTGATTCTGACTGTGTTCGAGAATGGGTGGTGCGTTGAAATAAGTAAGTAAGTAAATATATATTATTGCACGCCAAAAAACAATACACGACTCTTCTTCTTCTTCTTTCTTATCGTGTGGCACAATTAACCGTGCTATCCAAGGGATAGACGGCGGTTGCCTGGTGTTGCACTTAGCATCACCCGCGGTCACGTGTAGGGCATTTAAATTTACACCTACGGACGTGTGCAACGCGACCTTCATACAAATCTGGAATCAGATGTGCAGGTTTCCTCACGATGTTTTCCTTCACCGTTAAAGCAATCGGTGAATATATGTACATAAGTTTTTTGAAAAACTCATTGGTACATTGGCCGTCCGGATTTGAACCCGAGACCTCTGGTTAGGAGAGCCGAGTCGTTACCGGCTGAGCCACCGACGCTTTTTTACAATACACGACTTATAATTTGTAATATACATAGAGTGCATAGGCGGCCTTATCGCTTTAAGCGATTTCTACCAGGCAACTTTTAGTTAGGGATATAAAGACAGGTAAACTAGTACAGGATGGCAGCAAATTCAAATTTTAAATGAACTAACTTATAATTAACATCAGGTGGTGAACTAACTTAGTATAACTAATAGAAATGATATAACTAAAAGAAAAAAAAATGTTTAAATACTAAAAAAAAATACATGTATACAATATAAGTTAAGTTTCTTAGTTAGTATTTTCCATGTTGTTTTAATAATAATTTTATGTCAATGTTGTGTACACCTATAATAAGCATTTGTATTAGAATAAGACCTAACTATGTTTTGGAAACGTGTAATATTTATGCCGTTGGTGTGCCTTATTCAAATAAAAAAAAATATATATATATAATATACTTACATACATACATACTATAAATATATAAACACGCAAAATAACAGTGAACAGTTTGAGTAATTACAAAGCTTAAAGTAATGGTCCTTGACTCGCTTTTTAATTGAGAACAAAGACTCAGCCAAGATTCCAAGACTTTTTTTAGTTGCCCCAGGAACTGTGTTGCGACGTGCAATGAACCAACAAAAAAGTTTTTTTAGGTCCCCCAGGAACTGTGTTGCGACGTGCAATAAACCAACACAAAAGTTTTTTTAGTTGCCCCAGGAACTGTGTTGCGACGTGCAATAAACCAACAAAAAGTTTTTTTAGTTGCCCCAGGAACTGTGCTGCGACGTGCAATAAACCAACATAAAAGTTTCTTTAGTTCCCCCAGAAACTGTGTTGCGACGTGCAATAAACCAGCATAAAAGTTTTGTTAGTTCCCCAGGAACTGTGTTGCGACGTGCAATAAACCAACACAAAAGGTTTTTTAGTTCCCCCAGGAACTGTGTTGCGACGTGCAATAAACCAACACAAAAGGTTTTTTAGTTCCTCCAGGAACTATGTTGCGACGTGCAATAAACCAACACAAAAGGTTTTTTAGTTCCCCCAGGAACTATGTTGCGACGTGCAATAAACCAACAAGAAAGTTTTTTTAGTTGCCCCAGGAACTGTGTTGCGACGTGCAATAAACCAACACAAAAGGTTTTTTAGTTCCCCCAGGAACTGTGTTGCGACGTGCAATAAACCAGCACAAAAGGTTTTTTAGTTCCTCCAGGAACTATGTTGCGACGTGCAATAAACCAACACAAAAGGTTTTTTAGTTCCCCCAGGAACTATGTTGCGACGTGCAATAAACCAACATAAAAGTTTTTTTAGTTCCCCCAGGAACTGTGTTGCGATGTGCAATAAACCAACAAGAAAGTTTTTTTAGTTGCCCCAGGAACTGTGTTGCGACGTGCAATAAACCAACACAAAAGGTTTTTTAGTTCCCCCAGGAACTGTGTTGCGACGTGCAATAAACCAACACAAAAGGTTTTTTAGTTCCTCCAGGAACTATGTTGCGACGTGCAATAAACCAACACAAAAGGTTTTTTAGTTCCCCCAGGAACTATGTTGCGACGTGCAATAAACCAACATAAAAGTTTTTTTAGGTCCCCCAGGAACTGTGTTGCGACGTGCAATAAACCAACACAAAAGTTTTTTAAGTCCCCCAGGAACTGTGTTGCGACGTGCAATAAACCAACACAAAAGTTTTTTTAGTTGACCCAAGAACTGTGTTGCGACGTGCAATAAACCAACAAAAAAGTTTTTTAGTTGCCCCAGGAACTGTGTTTCGACGTGCAATAAACCAACACAAAAGTTTTTTTTAGTTCCCCCAGGAAATGTGTCGGACCAGGTTATTTTAACGAGATAAAAAGTTTCCCATGTAACTTGCCATCCCTTCAACTAAAAATCAGGTCAATCCGTTCACATGTTGCGACGTGAAGGAAGGACAAACACATCATAGACTTTCACATTTATAATGTTATATTAAGAATTAATAAACGTTAAAATAGATATCTTGAATAAAATAAAATCTTAATAAAATCTTGAATAAAAAATACACTTTCACAGTTCATGATAGTTTAACGTCCGTTCGTCATAAAACAGTGTCAAAAATTTCAAAATTTGAGTTCATTTGAAGATGGTACAACTGGTTCAATCTGCCATTTGATTGAACGGCTAGCCCGTTGATTGTATGGCGACATTCAATTGAATGACTAGGCCGAACGTTGATTGAAAAAGCGTCATTCAACGTTCAACTAGTCGACTGATTGTAAGCTAGCCCGAATGGTGATTGAACAACAGTGTAGTGTGTCACAGATTACTAAATAGTTACTTCGTAAGTGTAGTGTAGTGTGCCAACTCCCTTTTCGTTGTATGGGATTTGTAGCGTGTAGCGTGTAGTTATCAATTGTGGATTTAAATAAAATCTACTGATTAAAAAACTGTAAATGAGCGAGCGAAGCGAGCGACATTATGTTCGTTCAGGTATGATTATACAGACAAAGAGCCTCGGGAAGCAAGGCTACCCCCCATAGGAAGCAGAATGCTTCGCAGAATAATAAATCATCAGTTTTATTCGGAATTTCGTAGTTACGACTTGGTTAAATGACGTCTAGCCAAGTCATTGAACGTTGCATTCAACGACTTGGCTAGTTGTCGTTTAATCATTCAATTGAATGTCACCATTCAATCAACGGGCTAGCCGTTCAATTACAAAGCCGATTTAACCAGATGGCTGCCACACATACACGGCAGGATCCAAAATCATAATGCCAACTTATTCATTGTTTAAATCAAAATAATAAATTTGGCACTCCATATTTTTAACCCCCGATGCAACACAAGTTAAACGTGTGTTTCTGTGTATGTGTATGGCATCGTAGTTCCCATACGGATGAACCGATTCCGAATTTTTTTTTTGGTTGTAAAGTGACTTTGTCGAGAGTGTTTTAGCTATTATCCATGAAAATCAGTTCAGCTTTCATTGAGATGGTCAAAATATGCCCGGTCAAAGTATAGCCGCCGAAACGGTAAGATACAGCCTGGGCAGATTTTAGGTGCAATAAAAAAAAATGGTGTAGAACAAAATGGCCGCCGAAGTTGAAGTTTCTCCAATTTAGCTAAAATTTAGTCAGGTTTTTTTAAAAATTTCACTAACGAATTTTTTTTTTTTTTCATAAATGGTTAGCCCTTGAAATCATCTCACGGGCTTACTAAGATTTACGCTATACGTCTTTTACAAAGATACAATTTTATTTATTAAAATGAAATGGGGAACTGGCTATCTTATCTCTATGCCGGAACACAAAGTTAACGGCGGAAAACAAAGCACTCATATAGAGCACTCTCAGAATACAAAAATCTCTTCAACTACAGATCTATCATGGTTGTTTTCGTGGGTCATCCAAACAGACCAACAGCCGAGTGCTTGTCAAGTCGCGACGTCATCCGCGACCCACTCCCGAAATAGCCACAATCCAGGTAATTGGCTTCACGATCCTGTTTACTTGCACAGGGATGGATCAAGGTTTGCTCAGAGGCCTTACGTTTTGCACGGATTGGAATTGAGTTTGTATACTGAAAATCAAGGTCTCATCTGTTTCAGTCTCCTTTAAATATTTGCGGATTGTTTTTATTAACCCCCGACGCAAAAGAGAGGGGTGTTATAAGTTTGACGTGTCTGTCTGTCTGTCTGTGTATCTGTCTGTGGTATCGTAGCTCCCAAACGGATGAACCGATTTCCGTTTAGTTTTCTTCGTGTCATAGATAATTTTATCCCGAGTGTTCTTAGCCATGTTTCATGAAAATCTGTTCAGCCGTTTGAACATCATCAGCTCCTTTCTAGTTGATGAGGGGATCTGACTAACTTCCTTATGTCCGATCGATTCGAAATTTAGTACCGTGTTACTTCAATGATATTGAAAGTATATGGTTAGGTAACCATGACCTGATCAGCCGTTTGAAGATCATCAGCTCCTTTCTAGTTGATGAGGGGATCTGACTAACTTCCTTATGTCCGATCGATTCGAAATTTAGTACCGTGTTACTTCAATGATATTGAAAGTATATGGTAAGGTAACCATGACCTGATCAGCCGTTTGAAGATCATCAGCTCTTTAATAGTTGATGATCTGACGTCGCTGCGTCGCTTCGACTCTGCCCCACAGGGAATTGAGCCTTATGTATGTGTATTATTACTTCTTAGTCTTATCAATTCTGCTAAAGCTGATCTGTCATGCGGATTATTGAAGAGCTTTCTCTGGTCCTTATCTTTAACCTAACCTTAGAGTAGGTAGTTAAAACTTAATCTAGTAAATTGAAACTAATAATGATACCTAGTACCAAACTAAGTTACTAACTCAACTAACTAATCACTATAAATACCTTCCTAATATTTATACCTACTTTAAAAAGGACAAAATAAAAGTAAAATTTAAAAATTTAAAAACCCACCGACACAAAAAATGAATTCTAAAAACTAACAAATAATATTTTAAACCTATTATAATTACTATCGTCACATATATTATGCAAGTTCAAATATTTTATTTTCCAAGCGTTGTCGCGTCGGGGGACCGCTAAGTGAGAAAAACAGGTGTAGTCGCAGATTGCAACAAAAGAATTTACTCCGAAAAATTGGCAAAATCGACACCACCGTCAACGTCGTCTGCCCTCACGTGTCTGCCCGTTCGGGTCGCCGCACTTGGTGACGCCCACCCCCGCGCCGCATACCGCACACCGAGCTCGCGCGCAGAGCGTAGACTATATTATATGAAACTATGAAACTTAAGATCGCTCGTATCGTACACTACAACACCTGTTTTTCTCACTTAGCGGTCCCCCGACGCGACAACGCTTGGAAAATAAAATATTTGAACTTGCATAATATATGTGACGATAGTAATTATAATAGGTTTAAAATATTATTTGTTAGTTTTTAGAATTCATTTTTTGTGTCGGTGGGTTTTTTTATTTTTTATACACAACTGGTAAGCTCTTGACATCATCTCATCTACAGAATAGAAGAATTCAGCGGTTTTGTTCTTATCTGTGATCTCACTTGATGGTAAGTGGCGATGATGCCAAAGATGGAAGCGGGCTTACAAAGACTCCCCAAGGCAATGGGGAGCTGGTTGTCTTATCTTCAAGCCGGAATACATCAATGCTGTTATTATTGATGCTTGGCGGTAAGACTTAGTAAATTCCCTTCCACTAACCAAACCGAGACATACAAAAATTAGACTCCACCGGTAATCAAACTCGCTACCTCCTGATGTGAAACCAATGGACTTAAACATTACGCCACGGCGGAGTGAAGGCGATTACAAAGAGTATGCCGATGAGACAAATATTTAAAAACTTTTTAGCTTTTTTTTCCTTTTTTTTACGCCAGATGTACACACATACGAACTTGTCGCAGATCCAAAGCGAAATGATTTCGTTCGCTTCCGTTAGTAAAATATTTGAAAACTTTTTAGCTTGACTTTTACTTTTTTTGCGCCAAATGAACACACATACGAACCTGTCGCGAATTCAAAGCGAAATGATTTCGTTACCACTTACTTGCAGTATGATCTGGCACTGTTTTGTGCCTAAATTGTCAAAGTTTGAAGGAAACTGGGCAATGTCGAATATCGGCAATAAAGGTTAATTTGGTGTTTGGATCTAGAATTTGTTGTGGTTCGATTTAGAAAGTTTACATGGAATCTTGATATTCAATAAAAATTTACACTTATATATTTGTGAAATTATTTTCATAAATTCCAAAATTTTTGCTTTAATTCCAAAAGCAACATCCGTAAAACTGTGTCGAGGCCGTATCTGTACATGAAATATGACATGTTTATCGACATCTGATGACGATCTGTGGTGACTAGACTAGACCTGTCACTGACATCTATATACATATAAGGTGTTACAAAATTAGCTGAAACTATTTTAACTGCTGCTTCTACCCATGAAACTGAACAACTTTCCCCATGGAACCCATAGTCAAATCGCAAATAAAATTTGGCTCTCCCATACTAACTCGATCAGCTGATCAGCCAACTTAGTATGGGAAGTTCAAATTTTTTTTTGAGATTCGACTATGGGTTTTATGGAGAAAGTTGTTCAGTTTTATGGGTATAAGCACCAGTTAAAATAGTTTCAGTTAATATTGTTAGACCTCATATAGGACCTGCCTTTAAGGCGATTCGATTAACACACTAGTTCCACCAAGAGAAGTCGATAATTTACTCATTCTTATGGACTTAAATCGAAATCTCAATTTTGCCTACATACAGAAGTACGAGGTCTTTTTGAAATTGTTGTTGTATAACTTTACCTATTAGCTACAAGTTATGTTTGTCGATATTGTCAAAAGTGGCCACTTTTAACAGTTTAAAAAAAAAACTAGTTAGTAATATTAACAGATATAAAATAACAATTAAACAATAGTTGTTGTCTTATTATATGCGCAAAATACTCGATGAAATCGCTTAAATTTTTATTGCATTTGAAATGTGACATGACTCACACCTCAAGTTGTTTTTTTGAATTTTTCAATTGAATCAATTAGTTTTTAATTTAAGGGCCTTTCCATGACTAGTAAGCAAAAAAAAATAATGATCACATGTTTCTGATTGTTCGATTTTTCAAAAAAGATTACCTACAATTTGGCACCCGCAGAAATCGGAATAATGTATGAAGGTAACCCCTACCCGAGCGACCCCCTACCCTTTTTAATGTTAATAGTTAACTGATAAGAAAAAAGTCAAATACCGCAGTATCTCAAGACTAAGATCTTTTACCAGTGTGTGTTGCCAGTGATAACTACAAAAACTCACAAATTCGCTAAACTTAAGTGGCAGTGGGTGGGGCACATAGCTCGTAGAACAGATGACCGCATTAAAGGCAAAGTAAGGTGTAACAAAATTAGCTGAAACTATTTTAACTGGTGCTTCTACCCATGAAACTGAACAACTTTCCCCGTGGAACCCATAGTCTAATTGCAAAAAAAAAATTGGCTCTCCCATACTAACTTGATCGGCTGATCAGCTAACTTAGTATGGGAAGTTCAATTATTTTTTTGCGATTTGACTATGGGTTCCACGGGGAAAGTTATTCAGTTTCATGGGTAAAAGCACCAGTTAAAATAGTTTCCGCTTATTTTGTAACACCTTATATATTAGTACTATTTAAAGGTCTCGAGTGGCGACCGCGCACCGGAAGACGTATACCGTAGTCCATTAGTTGATGTCTTTCGGCTGATATTATGATGATGATGAAGAAAAAAACCGGCCAAGTGCGATTCGGGGTCACATAAACAGGGTTCCGCACAAAAATTTAAACTACCAACAGAACAAGACCTCTCAGTACATAGTATTTTCTAAAAAAAGTTTCATAATTGAGACCCGAGCCGTTAGGTGAGGGTCTTAAGAGAGCCGAGGACGGTAATCATCAATACACACGTGTATCATACGACGTTTTTTAAACACACTTGTGAATAAAATAATAATGAAAAATCATTTTATTTAGTCGAAGATTTCTTGCTTCTAAATCCATTGGACAGTCTCTTTAGATAAGCTGACAAATTAGAGTATGTTTTTAAGTCCGCTCCATTCCTTGTTCGGACTACGCTAGTTAATGTTTTACTTTAGTTCGGACTGTACTTTTTAACATTGAGTATATACACCACAAAGAGCTAGGTTTGTATACTTAGAAGATAATTCTTTAAAGTACGCCATGAACACATTTTCTGATAATGACTGCGTATTCTTGTTGTTTTGCCATTGTATGAAATTTTGGTACGCTAATATATATTTTTCGTTTGAGTTTTTAGGTATAAACTTTCCATAACGTTAATGGCTTCACATCTTATATGGGGCGGTGTACAACATAAATCATTTTCTTTATAACTAGTACTTGTAGACATTTTAATTGTAATAAATAACTATAATTTCAACAGTGAAAACGAGTTGTGAAAAATTTTTCGCTACGGCGGGAAAAATAAAAACAGTTTTCCTATACGCGGGCATCTAACAATGGCAATCGGCCATAGACTAAAAGAATGAGGTTTCTTTTTTTTTGTCAGTCCGCGGATAGCGTTTTAGCCACGTACAAAATGAGAAATTCAAAGTTTTCTTCATTACAGAGAAAACAAAAGTTATGTTTGAGTGAAAGTTTTATTTATTAAACACGTACCTACAAGTTGAAATTATCTATTTTAATACGAAGTTGCATGAAATGAGTAAGCAATAGGTATGTACATTAATTTATTTGTACTATTGAACACGATCTTTTTGGTATCGACACTTTTTTAAGAACAAAGCAACTCAACAAATAAAATAAAAAAAACTCTATAACTTACATGTGAATAATAGCAATTTGAAAAAAAATCACAGATTGATTACAGGTGTCATTATGTGCCTAATTGCGGTGAAATTAGAGCCACTTTATGAGCAAGTGTGTTGAAAACTAATATTGTGTGACATATTAAATGAAAGAGCTTGTAGTGAGAATCTCAAATATATATATTTATTTTATTTTAAGATGAATACTTGTAAAGTTATTTAGGATAATTTTGAACAAAAAAAAACCGACTTCAAACATTTCTCTGGGATGCCATCATCAGATCCTGGTTTCCTTATTATGGTACCTCCCTTGGGATACCTCCTTTTCAACAAAAAAATAATCATCAAAATCGGTTCATAAATGACGCAGTAATCCGCGAACACACATAAAAAAAATATGTATACGGTAAAATTGAGAAACCTCCTCCTTTTTTTTAAGGTCGGTTTTAAAATAGGTGAAAATTGACCATTCAAACCCCCCCCCCCCTCCCCCCCCCCCTTATCTCCGCAACGACGAGGCCTAAAATCTTGAAAAATCACAGTATTTATGAGGTTGAATGCAGAAAAATCTTTTAGAAAATTTTTGGTTCAGTAGTTTCGGAGCAAATTAGCCGTGACAGACGGACATATAGACACAGACGTTTTAACCTTTTGAGTAACGGAACCCTAAAATATAAGTCAAATTCATACTAAACTAACTGAACTCAGAAATAATTTTGGTGGTTACAAATTAGTTCAAAAATGTAATGAAATAAACAAATAAGTACCTCAAGGAGGCCACATGCTTCACCGTGACGTAAATACTCCTACCTAACATGCTCGATTATCCTTAACTTGAAACTTTTGAAATAATGAGGGATTGCTTACACTTCTCGTGTATGCCTAGCGCGCTCCATTTATACAGGGTGTAATAAAATTGGTGAAGGTCCTAACTGGGTAAATCAAATCAAAAATATTTATTTTGAACCTAACCGCCTCCGTCGCGTAATGGTTAGTCAATTCGCTTCATACCAGAAGGTCGCGGGTGCGATTCCAGGCGGGGTCAACTTTGTAAGACTCGGTTTGGTTGGTAGTAGGGGATTTTCATAGCCTGCCTGGCTAGCTACCTTCTTATCTAAGTGTTACCGCCAAACATAGTTTTATTCTTGAAGATATCAAAATAAAATCTAGCTATCTGGCATCATCGTCACATACCATCAGGTGAGATGATGCCAAGGGCTTACCAATTGTGTACAAAAAAAAGTGTTTACACACAATTATAAATAGTAAATAAACTTTATTGTCTATTACAAATAATATCATGAGTCAGATTACAGTCGTTATGGAATCCACATATACTCTTATATCTATTAATATATTATAATATCCTTTAAAGCACAAGGATTTTTTGACGTGTTTTTTTTTATTTACAATTGGTAAACCCTTGACAACATCTCACCTGGTGGTAAGTGACGATGTTGCCGAAGATGGAAGCGGGCTTACCAAGATTCCCCAACGCAATGGGGAACTGGCTATCTTATCTTTATGCCGGAACACACCAATGATATCAACATTGATATTTGGCGGCAAGACTTAGATAAGATGGTGGTAGATAGCCAGGCGGGCTTAGAGAATGCCCTACCACCAACCAAACCGAGTCTTACAATTGACCCAATCGGGAATCGAACCCGCGGCCTCCTGTGTAAAGCCAGTGAACTTTGCCTCTGAGCTACGGATGCGGTTAGAATAGTTACATTTTTAGAAATTTTAGTGTAAATGACTTTTTAACCTTCCTCAATCTCGAAAAGTCTATATCTATTTTATTTACATTTCTTGAATTAAAATTATGCCTGACAAAGTTTTTAACGGCTGTGGACGATTTTCGACTTATATGATTAGTTAGAAGAGTTTCTCTTCTCTAGTTTTAATGCATTCACACTTTAAGTTTTTTTTTGTTCTTTTGGTGTTTCATTGTGCCTTACATAGAACATTTTTACTTTCGAGTGACGAAGGTATTGTAATGGCAAAAAAAAACATGAAGTTGAGATTTTAATGGCGATCGATTGTGATACTTTAAAAGTGTGTGTGTATATACCGTCCGTAATTAGTAATCTGTGCTCTAGTTCCCAAACTACTGGACGGATTTTGGTGAAATTTGGATTAGGGCAATATTAATTATATACATATCTCCATCCCTTTTTAAAAATTTCCACTATCATGATTTTTTAGAATTGCCATCATAGTAAAAATATACTTATTGGTTTTTACTGAAAAATTAGCTGTCCCGGCGAACTACGTACCGCCTTACATTACATTACACTGCCTTACCCTACCCTAACCTACACTACACTACACTACCAACCTACACTACACTACACTACCCTACCCTACACTACACTACCCTACCCTACACTACTCTACCCTACACTACACTACCCTACACTACCCTACACTACACTACCCTACCCTACACTACCCTACCCTACCCTACACTACCCTACCCTACACTGCCCTACCCTAAACTACACTACACTACCCTACCCTACATAAGAACCTTCTCCTGACAATAACGAACTCGACAAAAAAAGAATTAGCGAAATCGGTCCAGCCGTTTAGGAGGCGTTCAATGACTAACACACGGACAGAAGATTTTGACGAAACTCGGTATGTTACCGTCAGTCTATACAGTACGCGGTAGTACATTGATTCAAGAAAAATCGGAATGAGGTACCTTCCATTCAAATCCAGGTTGGTTACTCTTTCTCAAAAATGGCTCTAAAGATTTAAATGAAACTTTGTGAAAAATTTGGACTTATTGGGGCCTACTGCACTGAGTACTTCATAATTCCAGGAACAATCTGAGTTACCCCACGTACAAACCCAAATGATTTGTAAATTTTCTATGGACATTGATTTGCCTTCATTAGCTATGTACCTATTTATATAATTGGTTATCACTTTTGTTTTATTTTAAAACAGTTTTTGCACACGGAAAACGGAATAATAACCAATCTCCTCATGTCTAATTCGAATTTCAAAAAGCTACCTACTTATTATCAATTAGCTGCACCTTTGACGGCTCGCGTCAAATAATCCGTCAAAGGGGCCGCCCTCAGTACAATCGTGCCGTTCGCCGCACCGCCGACGACGTTGTCGGCCCGCGAATGAACTCAGGGCGGCCCCTTTGACGGAGTGTTTGACGCGAAACGTCAAAGGTGCCGCTAATTGAGCAAACGCATACTTTAAGGAATGAAACAAAAATAACAATATTAATACATAACAAAATAATCAAAACTTAGAACTAAACTTTTAGTATTTTGCAAGTTTTTAGGTTTTATGAAAATTATTTTACCGCAACTAACTCGTATAAGGATAAGTAACAATAAAAATATGTAACTACAATCACTATCCTTGCCTGCGTTAGTGTTTCCCGATTCCTATAGTTTGGGGATATTCAAGGCAAGAGTGAATAGGCATTATTCACTTTTGCTCATCATCACTTACCATCAGGTGAGTTGTAGTCAAACGCACTCAAATTTTTTATAATAAAAAAAACTAAACGCACTCAAATTTTTGATTAAAAAAAACACTAGAATCAAAGCATTTTATTTTGTAACAAAAATGCCGTGAAAAAGTAATTAAATACTCTACTGTATAGTAGATACACTAGTCTAATTTTCTAGTCTTAATCAGTCACACACATAGATTAGATTAGATTATTTATTTCATGTTACCAATTACATATTAATTAAAAATTAAAAATGTCAAAGTGTAACATAATCGTCAAAATTCATAAAATCAATGTCACAATAAAAATAAGGTGTTAAAACAAATTTAAATAAGAAGTCAAAATAAAATAAAATAGGATGTCAAAACAAAATAGTAAATCCATCATAATGATGGTTAGAATTTCTTTAATTTATTATTTTAATTTTTTTAATTTTTTAGGTATTTATAAAGTTTTGATTGACATCATTTCATAGAAATCAAATCAATTAAACTTAAAGTTAACTAGACTAGACCTAGAAGTCTAGACGCAATGTTAACATATTAAATAATTAGCCAACTTAATTTTGTCTTGGAAAATAAGCTTTAAAGAATATTAGAGGCACTTGCGATGAGAACAGAACAGCTAGTGTTTCCCGCGGCTTCACCCGCGTGGACAAAGTTTGTATGATTTATCGAGGGTGCGCAGAGCGTGGGAAAAAGTAGTCTATGTGTTAATACAGGTCCTAATCTGTCTCATCATATCAGCCAAAAATCGTCCACTGCTGGACAAAAGCCTCCCCCAAGGATTTTCACGACGACCGGTCCTGCGCTGCCCGCATCCATCGGCCTCCCGCGACCTTCACCAGGTCGTCGGTCCACCGCGTGGGAGGCCTGACTTCGCTACGTTTTCCGGTGCGCGGTCGCCACTCGAGAACTTTACTGCCCCATCGGCCATCTATTCTAAGAGCTATGTGCCCTGCCCACTGCCACTTCAGTTTAACGATTCTGTGAGCTATGTCGGTTACTTTAGTTCTCCTGCGGATCTCCTCGTTTCTGATTCGATCACGCAGAGAAACTCCGAGCATATCACGCTCCATTGCCCTTTGGGTGACCTTGAGCCTTCTTATGAGGCCCATAGTGAGCGACCATGTCTTAGTTCCGTAAGTCATCACTGGCAACACACACTGGTCAATGAACTTAGTCTTGAGACACTGCGGTATTTGGGACGTGAAGATATTGCGAAGCCTTCCGAACGCTGCCCAGCCGAGTTGGATTCGTCGATTGATCTCTTTCTTGAAGTTGGACCTGCCTAGCTGGACTGTTTGTCCCAGGTATATATATTCGTCAACAACTTCTAGTGTAGAGTCTCCAACCTTTAGAGGGGTGGGTGCGACATGGACATTTAACATTACTTTCGTCTTGTCCATGTTCATTTTAAGGCCCACTTGTTGAGAGACTTTACTGAGGCCATCGAGCATTGTGCTTAGGTCTTCCATAGTCTCAACCGTGACCACGATATCGTCAGCGATTCGGAGGTGGGATATGTACTCGCCGTTGATATTGATGTCGAGTCCACCCCAGTCCAGAAGCTTAAAAACATCTTCCAGGGCGGCGGTGAACAGTTTCGGAGATATAACGTCTCCCTGTCTCACCCCTCGCTGCAACTGGATAGATTTCGAGTTCTGATCCTGGAGGCGAACCGACATAGTGGCGTTTTCATACAGACACTTCAAAACCTCGATGTATCAATGGTCAATTTGGCACCGCTGGAGAGATTGTAGCAAAGCCCATGTTTCGACAGAATCAAAGGCCTTCTCATAGTCCACAAACGCCAAGCATAGTGGCTGATTGTACTCTTCGGTCTTCTGTATAATCTGCCGCAGCGTATGTATGTGGTCTATGGTACTAAAGCCTTTTCGGAAGCCGGCTTGTATGGGAGGCTGGAAGTCGTCAAACCTGCGTGCGAGACGATTCGTAATGACTCTCGAAAACAGCTTGTAGACATGGCTCAGAAGTGAGAGGGGTCTGTAGTTCTTCAGCAGGGTGTTGTCATCCTTTTTGAAGAAAAGAACGACCACACTTCTGTGCCATGCTTTAGGCGTTTGTCCTTCGAGTATAACGGAATTAAATAACTTCTGAAGAGCTTTTAGTACCGGTGATCCACCTGCTTTCAGAAGTTCAGCCGTAATTCCATCGTCACCCGGTACCTTGTTGTTCTTGAGCTGTTTGAGAGCCATTCTAATCTCGTACAGGCTGACGTCCGGGATATCTTCGGTATAGTGTCGGGTTAGTCTGGCTCTTGGGTCTTCAGCCAGATCGCTGACTGGCAAACGTGTGGTTTTGTACAATTGTCCATAGAACTTCTCAACTTCTTCCAGCAACTCAGTCTTAGACGATATGGTCCTGCCATCCTCAGTCTTCAGCTTCGTCAGTTGGCTTTGTCCAACAGGGAGATCTCTCGCGAACACTTTTGAGCCTTTGTTGTGCTCAATCGCCTCTTTAATACAATTTGTATTATATTGGCGTAAATCGCGAGTCAGGGACTTAGAGATCTGCCTGTTTAGTTGCCGATACTGAGTAGCGTCTTCAGAGGACTGCAAAACCAATCTGCGTCTTTCTTCCATGAGGTTGCTGGTGAAGACAGAGATTTTTTTGGTTCTGTTTGAACTGCGTGTTTTAAAAATCTTAGACCCGACCGTTTGGACAATTTCCACGAATCTGTCATTATAATCGTCCACATTCTCGCAGTCTCCTAGGTTTTCCAAACGATTGTGCAACTCGAGCTGAAAGCTCTCGGGGTTTTGGAGCTGGATAGGCGCCGGTCGGAGCGTAGACTTCATCAGTCGACATCTTTCTAGCTTGTTCTTTAGATTCAATGTGCCTAATCTGTCTAGCTACCAAATTTCAGCCAGATCCGTTCATTAGTTTGTTTGTTTGTAAACTCTTTGTTGTACAACAAAATATACAATTATTGATACATAATAGATACAAAGGCGGACTTATCCCAAACAGGGATCTCTTCCAGCCAACCCTTAATTACTGAAAGGATTTACACTATAAGCAAAGAAACAAAATACTTAGTGCACATTTTTAAAGAAGTGAAAACAATAATCAAAAGTTATAAACAGATGTTAAATTACAATTAGATACATATAATAAATATAAAATAAAAATATTAAATAAAATATATACATACTATAGTACTTTAGATACTTACATATTATAAATACGTACTTAGCTCAAGTAGGAATACACAAATAAACGAATGTCATGTCTTCATAAGCGAGCCGCGTGAACCGTAAACGATTTGGGGTATGTATCAGTGCTGTGTGCAAGACTCGCAAGTGCCAGGTTTTTGCTAGAGCACAGCCGGTTATCCATAGCTGTACGAAATAAGAACCTTTCACTTAGATATTGCGGGGCACAAGGGTTAAAAAGTATATTAAAAAGATGACACAAGATATGGGTATTTCTGCGCTGGCGGATGAGTGTCCAACCTAGCTGAGTGGGGTAGTTTTTGCGTGAAAAAGTAACAATCATACATCCATACATTCTTACAAACTTTCGCGTTTATAATATTAGCAGGATTAATCGACTCGTCCGAAAGTCAGTTGATTCTTTTGTCACGATGTTTTCAGCTACGTTAGAAACAAGCTCATTTTCGGGTGAAATGACCTTGACTGCCATGAGCCCTTAGAATAGACTCTCGGAGAATAGAGAACAGTGCAAATTTCATCAAAATCTGTTTAGTACTCTTCAAGATATGGACTTTTAGGCGTGTTAGTACACGCACTGGAGCAACATGTCTTCGGTTTAACGCAGCAATTTGAAGATTGAAGTTGGTTGTTGTAAACTTTGTAGCGTTGTCAATTTTGTAACACCTGTAATTTAGGGATTAAATTCGGTTGTTCTAAACTTTGTAGCGTTGTCAATTTTGTAACAACCTTTACCTGTAATTAAGGGATTGAAGTCGGTTGTTCTAAACTTTTTAGCGTTGCCAATTTTGCAACACCCTGTACCTGCAATTTAGGGATTAAAGTCGGAGGTTCTAAACTTTTTAGCGTTGTCAATTTTGTACCTGTAATTTAGGGAATGAAGTCAGTAGTTTTAAACTTTTTAGCGTTGTCAATTTTGTAACAACCTTTACCTGTAATTTAGGGATTGAAGTCGGTTGTTGTAAACTTTGTAGCGTTGTCAATTTTGTAACACCCAGTACCTGTAATTTAGGGATTAAAGTCGGTTGTTCTAAACTTTGTAGCGTTGTCAATTTTGTAACACTCTTACCTGTAATTTAGGAATTGAAGTCGCTTGTTCTAAACTTTGTAGCGTTGTCAATTTTGTAACAACCTTTACCTGTAATTAAGGGATTGAAGTCGGTTGTTCTAAACTTTTTAGCGTTGTCAATTTTGCAATACCCTGTACCTGTAATTTAGGGATTAAAGTCGGAGGTTCTAAACTTTTTAGCGTTGTCAATTTTGTACCTGTAATTTAGGGAATGAAGTCAGTTGTTCTAAACTTTTTAGCGTTGTCAATTTTGTAACAACCTTTACCTGTAATTTAGGGATTGAAGTCGGTTGTTGTAAACTTGGTAGCGTTGTCAATTTTGTAACACCCAGTACCTGTAATTTAGGGATTAAAGTCGGTTGTTCCAAACTTTGTAGCGTTGTCAATTTTGTAACAACCTTTACCTGTAATTTAGAGATTGAAGTAGGTTGTTCTAAACTTTTTAGCGTTGTAACAACCTTTCCTTTAAGGGATTGAAGTCGATTGTTCTAAACTTTTTAGCGTTGTCAATTTTGTAACACCCTTTACCTGTAATTTAGGGATTGAAGTCGATTGTTCTAAAATTTGTAGCGTTGTCAATTTTGTAACATCCTGTACCTGTAATTTAGGGATTAAAGTCGGTTGTTCTAAACTTTGTAACACCCTGTACCTAGGTAGTTAGGACACCTACCTAACTTATGTGAGTTCCCTTGAAACTTGGAGCGTGACTAATGATTGCAACTTGTTATCACTACTCATTTAATATTCATTACCAGAACATTTTCCTCAAAACGTTGGAAGTTTAGGCAGACGAAATGATTTTATGTTGACGACGCGACGCCTTTATTAAAGGAGACCATTTTTAGGGTTCCGTGCATCCCACGGGTGACCAACGGGACCCTATTACCAAAGTATATATATTATTACTAACATACAGTATGGACACTCCCTACCACTCTCTAGATTGCGACCTCAACCCCTCGTCACCCAGATTAAACAGATTGGTTTCAGTTTGGTTGTCAAACTTATAGGATTTAGCCGCAATTTTGTTTGTTCCGTCATTTGTTTTTTGAAATGTCATTTCTGGCCCGTTGTATGAAGTGTCCAGGGTGTGCTATTACTAAGCCTCCGCTGTCTGTCCGTCTGTCAGCGGGCTGTAGTTCATGAATCGTAACAGGTAGACAGTTGAAATTTTCACGAAATATGTATTTCTGTTGCCGCTATAACATCAAATACAAAAAATTAGAAAAAGTGAAGAAATATGGGTCTCTCTATACAAAAAACGTGTTTTTTTATAGGTCTTTAGAAGTATTTTTGATTTAAAAACAGTAATACATAAAAGCATGAAACTTGGTGTGATTATAGTACTAACACTGAGCTAAAACAACAAATACTAAAAATCTGCCAAATTTGAATCAAACTCGCGCTAAGGAGTCTGAACTGAATGACAAAAAAAGAATATTTTTGTAGCTCGCGTTGAAGTCTTTGTTTGTCATTATTAATGTAGTTGTGGGGAGAGGTGAGGTGGTATTTTACTCGCCTTGGACGATCTTTTTGTTGTATGGCGAATAGGGCCACGCACCACAAACTGTAGCGTATTTAGTTTTTGAAGTTCAATGCCATTTTTTATAAAAAACAAAGAAATATTTTGTTTTTAGGGTTCCGTACCCAAAGGGTAAAAACGGGACCCTATTACTGAGACTTCGTTGTCGTCTGTCCGTCTGTCGCTAGTCTGTATTTCATGATCCGTGCTAGCTAGATAGTTGATATTTTCACAGATGATGTATTTCTGCTATAACAACAAATACTAAAAAACTGAATAAAAAAAGTGTGTGTGTCAGCTCCGACTATGGCTTCCAATCTCGGTATACCGAGATCCCGAAATACCTAGATCCCGCATGATTTTTCAGTCCCGCTAAGTGCAGGATTGGAAGTGCGGGATCCGCGGGATTGATAAGTAATACAGGGACGTCTTAAATTAAGAAATTATAAATTAAGGAGTTAATCCAGAAGTTGAAGTTTAATGCGTTATCTCCCTGTGAGGCCAATGATGATGAAGTTCCTCTTTCTGCTATGAGTGATGTCCAGATCCAAAATCAAGCTGCTGGTACTTCCACTTCTAACATGGAGGGGAATACTAGCTCTCGATCTCTGACATTGCAAGAGGAGCTAGAGCAAACTTTGAACTCTGCCATGACAAGTCTTTGTCCATCGCCTGCTCGAATACCCCTGATCGAAACAATTATAAAGAAAGTGATGACTCTGTATGAATCAGGAGGGTAAATATTTAACGCTAGCTCATAAGGCTCTAAATTCTGTAGTACCTACAAGCGTAGAAGCTGAGCGGGCGTTCTCTTCTGCCGGTTATCTTGCCAGTAAGATACGAAGAAGTTTGGCTGACGATACGTTGGCGATGTTGTGTTTCCTTCGAAAACACTTTCAAAATGAAAAGTGATTCTATATTTTTGTATTTCTTCTTTAATTCTGTTCTGAGTGTACTTATTAAATAAAACTATGATACCAGTCATGTTTCTCTTTGACTTATGTTCGAATAAATGCTATTATGCTATGTTATACTATACCTTCCTTGACCAACGATTCTTTAACGCTGAACGAATGCGTCGCGCATGTTTACCCTCATACAATTAATACAGAAATCGAGTTCTGCGCATGCATGGCTCGGCGCTCTAGTTTCTTCGTCGACTTGTTATTTTTGACCACTCTTATCAAGAATGCGGGATCCCGTTATACCGGGATCCCGCACCTTTGAAATTTTTGGATCCCGCCGATACCGAGATCCCGCATTGCAATGCGGGATTGGAAGCCCTAGCTCCGACGCACGACTGGAGTTTACTACTTAAGTACGATTGTCTAAACAGGCACAAAACAGGGCTTGACTTTAGTTTTAAGTTTACTCTACACAGTTTTTATAACTAATCATTCCAATTTCAAAATAGCTGATGTGTCAGGTGTTTTAGCTCCCATGGTCGCAGCTACTAATGATCCATTTGGTGTTTGGCAGCGACTAACCTCGTATGCTTTAGATGCGGTTATACGAGCATATCTTAGGTCATACCATAAAGGGCTCTAACATTGGTTTTGTGTTGACTCTTCAATTAAATCAAGAGCATTTTTGTTAAGTTTCTCTTGTAATGTTTCTAGTAATTTGTTGACATCTTTCTTTATATCATCACTCACTTGAATAAGGAAATGAAAACTGTCGAACATCACTGTGTTTAAAGTCGTTCTAATACTTTAAAAGTTCACAATTCATAATTTTCTTCTTTTGCTATCTGCTTTCACAAAATTGACACCCATGATGGAGTGGAATACCAAATTATATAAAAATCACAAATTTTAAAATCTTATCAGATCAAAAATGTAAGACTGCAACAATAACAGATCTGATTTGATTACTGTGTTGTGACTTCATTTTAGATTTCGTAGTGACTTATATTCTTTTTGTCAGATTCAGCCAATCCTGACTGTTTTGTATCACGTGACAGAGGTGCGCACAATAGGTTGCGCGTAAAAAACGTAACGCGCAAAGAGAATATAACGAACTACGTTTTCGATCACTAGATTTTACTCCTCATATTTTTTTCATACCGGGCGCCTTATATGCAAATCGATTCTTAAGGAGTAAACTCCAAAAAAATATTTAAGGGGGCTCCCATACGTGAAACGTGATGTTTTTTCTCGATATTGATAACGGCATTAGGTAGACGCTTGAAATATTCACAGAATATTTTGTTATATAAAATAAATAATTAAATTAAAATAAACAAATATTTAAGAGGGGCTCCCATACAACAAAAGTCATTTTTTTATCTTGTTTTGCTCGATATTGATAACGGCAACACAATACTGAGTTTTATTATTCACTTTAAAAATACATAATTAAATTAAAATAAAATTTAACCCCTCCATACAACAAACGTGATTTTTATAGATAATAGTACGGAACCCTTCGTGCGCGAGTTCGACCCGCACTTGGCCGGTTTTTTATTATTGACCTTATGGTGACAATTCTTATGGCATGCCTTTCATGTTTCATACCCCTGAGATATGTATCATTGAATTGAAAAAGGTTTTTTTGTTAGTGGTCAGATGGGGCTATATTTTAGACCAATTAATTTTCTTGAATTTTCCTGAAAGTGACGAAATCTCATGCAGGGTATTCCCCAATAAGACATTAGTATCGAAAGAACTGCTGCGATAACTATAGAGCTTTTGAATTTAGAGAAATTTAAAGTTTCGAGTTGCGTACCAAAAACGTGCAAACGGGGCCTTTTTATTGTGCTTCCGTCCGTCCGACCCACAGATTTGGACAGGAGGATCCGCCCGTCTCCATATTTTACTCAGATTTTCTTCATACATGCAAAAGTAACGCCATCTGACATAAATCGTAAGAACTAGCGTGGGCGAGAGTTGACGTCAGTGCCGTGCTTAAAGGACCATGGTAGAATTGTCGCTTTAAAAATGCGTTTATTTAATTAGTTTACAAGAAAAAATACAATGTAAGGTTACTTAACCATGATATGATATCCCATGTTTCTTTTTAGCCTTCCTTTCATGAAAGCCTCTAACAACACAAAAAGGCATTTTTATATGGAATATCTTTCCACCGCACTCTGCAATTTCCCGCAGAAGACTGATTCACGAGTGTGCGAAACTTTCGATTTTCGCACCAATTCGCTGGGAGCATTAGTCGTGCGCGTTGGCCGGGTCCTTACGCCAGTAATATAGAAGTCATTGGTCCGACCTAACTACTTAATGTAATCTCACTCACAGGCACTACTAATATACTGGTTAAAAGTCGTCTTAAAAGGTACGGTGCGGTGGCAGCAAATAAAACGTGTACATACTTAACACTAGGCATTGATTGAACTGAACAGTTGTCTATGTCTTTTTCTTTACGTGTAAAGAGTAAAGAAAATAACCACACTTTTGCACTCTTTCAATGTTTTTTCGTTGAAAAGTTTCAAAAAAGGCAACTAAATCAAATTTGAATAAACATAGACTACGTAGTTTGAAAAGAAGAACTTTATGATGATATAAATTTCAAATATTTTTCCTACAAATGTTTAAAGGCCTTGCTTCACTTTGTTTCAGTTTATCCTATGTTTGGTATTTTTTTAAATTTAGTTAAGTTAATCTAATCCTGTAATGAACTTACAAGGGCCCTGGGTATTATCCTTGAATACACCATATCTTTTTTCAGGCTGAAAAATTAAGCGGGAATCATTTTCCAGATTTTTATTTGCTAAGCGCTTCTTACTGCTTATTTGCCAATCATCATATCAGCTCATATACGTCCCTAACGAGGTGCTCGAGCCTAACCTGAATTAGGGCGATCGGGCCTTAGTCGACCACGCGGGCCCAGTGCGGGTTGGTCTTCACACACAGCCTTCGAGTTTCTTCGCAGGTGTGTGCAGGTTTCCTCACAATGTTTTCTTCACCGTAAAAGCAATCGGTGAGTATATGTACGTAAGTTTCAAAAAACTCATTGGTACATTGGCCGTCCGGATTTGAACCCGGCATCTCTGGTTAGGAGGACCGAGTCGTTACCGGTTGAGCCACCGTATATTTGCCAATATACAGCCTTAATGAATAGTACGAAAATTGACCGTCTTAGTACAGGTGCAGTCTGGCAATACTGTGGAAGAATGTGGGAGCGCCATCCAGCCGCTTTGTCCACACTGTACGCGCCGAATCACAATTATGACTTATTAAGAATTCTTACGGGATTCCGCATATTATCGTTGCTGTGATTCGGCGCGTTCGGCGCGATTCGGTGTGCGAGCTTCATATTGTGTCATAAAAAGATTTCTAAAACTCGTTTTTTATTCTTCGCGCTCTTTGTGGATACATAAGGCGCAACAAAATTAGCTGAAACTATTTTATCTGGTGCTTCTACCCATGAAACTGAACAACTTTCCCCATGGAACCCATAGTCAAATCGCAAAAAAAATGTGGCTCTCCCATACTAACTCGATCAGCTGATCAGCCAACTTAGTATGGGACATGGGAAGTTCGATTTTTTGTTTTGAGATTTGACTATGGGTTCCATGGGGAAAGTTGTTCAGTTTCAGCTAAAATAGTTTCAGCTAATTTTGTTACACCTTATATACGCGTTCATCCATATAGACATAATGTGTCCAGTGTCCCCCACCTGCGTTGGCTCTTATTTTCACATCGTTTTCGGTCTTCCTCTTCCTCTGAAACTGGCCAATGATATCCTCTGGTGTACTTTGCAAACGGACAAGTGTGAGTTGAACTCGCGTGGAGAGGGTTCCGTGAGTTGATTGAGATATTTCCCATGTTACTTTAAATATCTTAGACTTTTTATAGGTTTTCCTGTAATATATAGGTAAATAACTTTTTTCTGTATTTAAAAAATAGGCCATGTAGTTTGGGAGATTAGATGAGGCGGGGAACGGTCAATTTTCCTCTATTTTCTTAAATAACTTCAAAACTATTTATGTTAGAATTATAAAAAAATATATTTGAGATTCTCAGAATAACGCCTTTCACTTGATGTATCACAAGACGCGATATATAGTTTAGTACATTTTTTTTTAAATTCTAATTTACTCCCTAAAACTGCCTCCCATGTTTATAATACATTTATTTAAGTTACACTTCCGTCTTTGGGTCACCGACTTACATAATATTATTGTGTGTACTAAATTTCAACTCAATCGTTCCAGTATAGTAAGTAGTAGTTTCGGAGAAGATTGGCTGTGACAGACAGACACGCAAGTGATCCTATAATGGTTCCCTTTTTTATTTTTGAGGTACGGGACCCTGGAAAAATACGTGGTTATAATGGTTTTAGATAACCTACGCTTCCACCTGAACAGAACAACACACTAGGTACCCTTCAATAAAGATCACTAAGAAAAATTCCATCGTTAAAATTAACGATTGTTTAAAAAGTAACAACTTCACAAGAATTATACACAGATTCTAGCAATATTACTTTACCTACCAATTTAATTTGAAATTCAAGTAAAAAAAAAGGTTTGTTAAGTAAGTTGTTGTACTGTAAACACAGTATTATAGTAGCTTAATAATATGTAAATAGTATATTTCGAAGAAAATTCACTCAAATCTCTTTGAGATTTTAATAAGTAACTTTGAAAAGAGATAAATCTTGTCTCGATCTTCAATATAAAATAAATATTTAACGAAACAATGTTTTACTTAAGGCAACAGATTAGAAAATAACTACACAAATTAATTAAAAACTAAAAAAAACAACTCTATAAAAACTGAAGTTGGGTAAAAATGTATTCAATATTATGTCACTGGAGGATCAAGTCAGGGTTTGAACTGATAATTATCGTGAAAATTATCAATAATTATAACGTTGATATAACACAGTATTATAATGAGTAAATAAAATTACTTAAACTTATGGTCAATATATTTGATGCAACGTTGTTGCCTAGAACTTTATTTCATCTCACTCATAAAGGATTTTTTTTAACTTGTCAATGACGTAAATTATCCTAAATTCTTGATGAAGAAGGCTCGAGCGTGCTTAAAAACATAAGGACGATGGATCCATAACAGTTGGAAAGAATTTACATACAAACAATTACATTTCGAGATTGCCAAGTCGGAAAATTCTCTTTATAAATGTGATGAAATTAAGTTCTAGGCAGCAAAGATGCCTAAAATATTTTGCTCATAAGTTTAATTATTTTTATTTACTCAGCATGTATAAAAGAGAACTACGGTGCAATTAGCTAAATATTGATTTTTAGTACTGCCAAACTTGGCTCCTCCTTAGATCTCATATGTTTTCAGGGGAGACTGATGAGACTTGGTGATTTTTTTACATTTAAATATTTTTGATGGGATCTTTTTTTCCTTCATCATCATCATCATCATATCAGCCACAAATCGTCCACTGCTGAACAAAGGCCTTCCCTTAAGGATTTCCACGACGACCGGTCCTGCGCTGCCCGCATCCATCGGCTTCCCGCGACCTTCACCAGGTCATCGGTCCACCGCGTGGGAGGCCTGCCTACGCTACGTTTTCCGGTGCGCGGTCGCCACTCGAGAACTTTACTACCCCATCGGCCATCTGTTCTACGAGCTATGTGCCCTGCCCACTGCCACTTCAGTCTAGCGATTCTGTGAGCTATGTCGGTTACTTTAGTTCTCCTGCGGATCTCCTCGTTTCTGATTCGATCACGCAGAGAAACTCCGAGCATAGCTTTTTTTCCTTACTAATTTATAATATTTAAGCAGTAAAGATACAACTTTAATAAGAAAAAGTTAACGCTTATTTGCGGTGTGTTCTTGACTGTTAAATATAAGAGAAGATACGCCGTAGTAATCATAAGAATGTATATGTAATAAATAATAGTACGTCTGTATATTGAAAAGTCAACAAACTCAGTTCTAGCCAAACAGATTATATCATTCGTGGAACTATTTTGATCACCGACCACCTTATACGGACTCTTCACGTAAAAAGCTGGTGGCAGCCTACTTGCTATACTATAGTCTATTCGCTTGGTGCGAAGTACTAGGTGGGGGTAATATAATCGATCGCAGCGCTCATAGTGGCCAAAAGTAAAAATAATGTTGGCTCTGTCATCCGTCATACCTTATAGTAAACTGTTCAGACTTGTTCATCTAATTAATAAAACCCGGTCCTTAAAATAATATTCATTTCGATCTGAAAACGATATTTAATTTATCACTAGGGATACAGGAACAATTATATATGTTTATTATTATTGAATGAAACCATTAACGTAGCTTATCTCCGTGTTTTACAGTAAAACTACAACTAAAATGAAGTAAACAAACCCTGACATGTTTAAAATAAAACACACTTTTTAAATAAATTTTACTTACCTCATTTGATTTGAATGTCCAAAAATGATTTTACAACCCTTTCTCCACCCAAATCAAGGTATCACAGTTATTTTGGATATAAATTAATAGATAATTTTGGATTATAATAATATTTGTCACAATGTCGTGATTAAATGTCAAAACGTCAGAGTCAACAAAGTTGCGGACGCTAGGTGGCGCTGAACTCTTGCACAGAGCCAATAATAATACATCGTATATTGGTAGGTATACGTTCCAAAAACTCGGTTTTTATTTGTTTGGCTACTAGGAAAACAACGATTCCTTTATGTATTAGCAACCAGCAAATATTTCGCTGGCTCAATCTCTGTTGACCTCCAACACCAAATCACCAAAATTTTGTTTATGCTAAGAATAAATAAATAGCAATACTCTTAACAATATAAATTTGCATCCAGATTCTTAGTCTTGTATACAGGGTGTAACAAAATTGGTGTAGGACCCGTTAACTGGGGGTTCTACTCATCTTTCCCCAAGAAAACCATAGCCAATATTAAAAAAAAAATTGGAACCTCCATACAAAAATGCACAAAATTAGTCGATCAGCTGAAGAGTTCAAAGTTGTTTTTGCGTTTTGAACAAAGTCGTTCAGTAAAGTTGTTCAGTATGATGAGCAGAAGCCCCAGTTAACGGGACCAACACTAGTTTTGTTACACCCTGACAATAAATCATAAAATGACATTTGTACGTACAAAAAACAAAAGTTTAATATTTGATCTTTTTGCTGTGTGTCTACTTAGGTCACGTAACGTTTAGTTTTATAGTCATACAGTAGTTATCTTAAAGAAACAATAAAACCGGCCAAGTGTGAGTCGTACTCGTACACCGAGTGTTCCGTACCACCACATCACCACACCACTCCACATAAATATAACAATGAGAACTATTCATTTCAAACAAATAAAATCAACGCAAGCGACAGAGAAATGCTGTTTTTTTTTTTTCCAGGGATACTTACTGTGCTTTAGCTATAAGTCTCTTTTTGGTGCAATAAAATATATTTTTTTTTTTTAATTCAGTTGCGAGTACGTCTCACGTTTGGCCGGTTTTTATTAATTGTTTTTTTTAGTTTAGGATTAGTTATTACAGTTTTTGCCACAGAAATTGAAATAATAAGCCGGTTTTAGTTTCTGGTTTTTACAATAGAAAAAAAAAATTAAGTACCTAAAAAAACATGCGTTTCGGGGACTTCTATAGTTTATGGGGACACCTTCAATATTTTACTTTCGTATTATTTGTAAGTAAATCCCCCATAATAAAACATACTCTTTGAAAATTCAAGCAGGCGGTAATAGGTATGTTACGGACCAAAAAAAACCCTTTCATAAGTCGGACAGACAGACGGACGGACGGACGGATAGCGTAGGCTTAGTAAGAGTAACCTGGTACGGAACCCTAAAAAATATAAGCATTTCACAATTATAATGATACAGACAATCCTAATTTTGATATTTTGTTGTTCACAGGCATCAAACATCGAATTGCACTCCAAAGAAATGAAGAGCACTAGAACTAACTCCTCACAACCCAGCTCCGACTCCCACTGAACCTGCCATGACATCTGAAGAACCCATCGAAGACTCCAAAAAAACCGACGATAACAAACTACTAGAACCACTAGGCAACAAAAACAATGACAAAGTAGAACAGGCCAGACGCAAACGGTCCAGTGAACTAATGAAACTAGTCTACGAAATACCAGATGATATTAGTACCATAGAAAACAATAATATGCTTAAAGAGAACCCACCGATGACAATCTTAGAAATAACAGAACAGAATGGTTGTGAAATAGAGCTAGAAAGTGCAAGGGAATGTGATAGCGATCACGTTAAAGATGTAAAATCTAGTCCTGATTTAGGCAATAAGGTTGTATACGACAATGTACCTCTAGATACTGAAACTAAATGTGTAGAGGAGTACATAGAAGTAATAGATAGATCGACGCCAGATGAATGTAGCGATGAAGACTTGCAAGAGCTTAAGAAAATACTAGCTAAGAAACCGCAGGTTTTGGAGAGGTATTTGAGGGAGTGTGCTTCTTCTGACGTACTGAACAGGGTGCATAGTATTACAACATCTGGTCCTCTTTCGCCGAGGCCACATCATGAGGCGCGGAGTACATCGGTGACGTCAGACCTGTTCCAACTGTGGCTGTCCTCGTCTCCAGTTAAGGTGAGTGATAACGGTTATTGTGAAGCCATAGCCAAGGCTGGCGATGATTACGATGATACTAGGAATGATCGCCTTAAAGGGTCTCTGTTTTATTGTGTTAAGCTGCGCCATTGTTCTTAAGTAGGTAACGTTGTTAAATGAGAAGTGCTGTTCCAATTGTGTCAGTTTGATAGATTTAATGCTCCCGCAATAAATCTTTATGTTTCGTGAAAACCACTCGTAAAACTGTGTTTGTTTTGTCAGAAATTGTACATAAAATCGACTTTAAATTAGGTACTTACTTACTTCGCTGGCTCAGCCACCCAAAATGGATCTTGGCCTCCGATACTAAAATACACTACTCTTTTCGGTTCAGCACGGCCTTTTGCCAATCGGCTATCTAGAGTTCGCGCAGGTTCTTCAGCATTTTATCCATTCAGCGATAGGTACTTGGGGCGTCCGACTGGGCGCTTCCCATGTATTGCTCGTCGTCCTCATGTGCAAAAACAATCGGGAATCAGTGCCTATTTAAATACAGACATTGCGTTAATCACATCGATAACACCATTACCTGTAAAACAATGGCATTGACCCAAAGTGAAATTAAAATGAATAACATAAAGTCCGACGTTTAAATAATAGAATTGAATCGTGTCTGTTTGCGACGCAGAAGGCGAATTCTTTCGGTCCAGTCAAGTTAATCAATACATATAATGTAGTTGTCTCGCATCGCGTACGGAATACTAATTTCGACCTTTACGTCGTCGGGTGAGTCTCTGCGCACAGTATTGTAATTAAATGATTTATTATTAGTATCTGCGATCGATCGACTATTAGTTGTCTAAATTCAAAGAGAATGTCATCGCTATTATAAGCTGTAAAAGACGGGACTACATAGAGCAAGTTTTACTTACAAGATGTCGAAATTTTGGGTCCCTAAGCGAGATGTAAATAGAAAAAGTAAAAGTATTAAAGTCCACCATGGAAACGCTCCTAAACTAAATTTACGCATTCTGCATCGGAAAACAAATGAATTATACAAGTATTAAATTTAAGTACGTACCCACATAAATTTAACAAGTTTTTAAGTACGTACCCACATAAATTTAACAAGTATTTAAGTACGTACCTACATAAATTTAACAAGTATTTAAGTACGTACCTACATAAATTGTATAAGTATAAAATGTAAGTAAGTACCTTCATAAATTGTACAAGTATAAATATAACAAGTAAAATTATACAAGTATTAAATGTATGTACGTACCTACATAAACCTGTAATTTGCCATATTATACAATATTAATTAGGCGGACAGTGGTATAATAAAATCTTGATAAAAAAAATTGGGTACCTCCCCTACATTTAAAGATAGCGGGGGAGTTCCGTTGACCTTCCCCTTATCGTGTGAGGTGTCGTTGAATAGCTTTTTCAAAACTACTACGAGTTTGCTAAAACCGTTTTGCCATTCAGAGATCACTTTGCGAAATATTAAGGTTTAAATTGCAAATTTTAATAAAAGTCAAGTGTGCCCCTCCCCCCCGTTGCTAGATAGTGTAGACTTCGTCAGTCGACATCTTTCTAGCTTGGTGTTTAGATTCAATGTGCCTCTTACCACCCAGTGATTGCTTGCTGTTTTGACTGAATTGATAACAGAGACATCATTGAATATTTGTTTCCCTGTCGACATAGATGAAGTCAATCTTATTCTTCGTTACGCTACCATTGGGATGTAACCATGTCCACTTCCGCTGTTTAGGCTTTTTGAAGAAGCTGTTCATCACAAAGAGGCCCTCCCTCTACATAAAGTCGGCCAGCATTAAATTGGCACACTATTTAATAAGAATCGAATGATATGAATGAATGAATGATTTATTATTATTTATTGGTACATAATTTGGTGTCATTTTAAAGCTTTGCTCAAAATAAAAAGAATTAAAACGAAGAAACAACACGTAATGGCCTCGTTTTTGCAGTAGATTGTAGAAAGGAATATAAAATTATTTATTGCATTTTTTTTATTAAACTTCTTTTTTACAATGGTTTTGGTTAATTTTATGTGTGAAAAAAAATTACCTTCCAGATAAGACCATTTTGAAGTCTGTACTGCTGCTAATTCAAAAGAAAACATATTTTTCATGAACAGTTAGAAAAAGTCATCATATCAGCCGAAGGACGTCCACCGCTGGATCTGGACCCAGCGGCTTCCCGCGACCTTCACCAAGTCATCGGTCCACCGAGTGGGAGACCTGCCTACACTACGTTTTCCAGTGCGTAGTCGGCACTCGAGAACTTTATTGCCCCAACGGCCATCTGTCCTACGAGCAATGTGCCCCACTCACTGCCACTTAAGTTTAGCAATTCTGAGAGCTATGTCGGTTACTTTGGTTCTCCTACGGATCTCCTCGTTTCTGATTTGATTACGCAGAGAAACTCCGAGCATAGCACGCTCCATTGCCCTTTGGGTGACCTTGAGCATTCTTATGTGGACCAAAAAAAATTAAATTGAAAATCAAAATGGTTGCCATAGAGGGGAGAAGGATAATGGGAGGTTGTTCGTCGATGAAATGTGGTGTATTACCTACACGCCTTTAAAATATCGGTAACCCTATCCGATACATACTGTATACCACACACACACACACAGGTACCAAAAGTAAATTAAATCAGTGAGCACCTAACTGTCAAATCCAGCTAGCGTTAGGTGAGCCTGTAATCTCCATAATCTGCAGCCACGTCACTCCGGTGTGATCGCTCATCCAACAAACGCGCACAACAGCGCAAATTTCGGGGCTAGGTCGAAAGCTATTGCGTCATTACATGTTTACACCATGGGTGGATGAATTTATTTACAAATCCATTTCGACAATTTTCAGCCCTTCAATTTCAAGCTCTTGGCAAAGTATATATCTTAGTACTAACTAACATACAGTATGGACACTCCCTGCCGCTCTCTCGATTGCGACCTCACCCCCTCCTCACCCAGATTGGTTTCAGTATGGTTGACGAACGTACAGGAATTCGCCTCCATTTTGTTTGTTCCGTCATTCCTTTTTTGAAATGTCATTTCTGGCCCGTTGGATGAAGTGTCCAGGGTGTGCTCTTGACATCAACTTACAATCATTATATCAACCCCACAAAAGGGCTCGATCTCAACCTACAATAACCTCACCAATTTTATTAAAAACTAAAAAAATTGAAACCCGACTGAATAAAACTTTTTTGGCTAGTCGGCTAAAAAGGTATCCTATGTCACTCACGGGATCAAGATAAATCTTACGACGACGCCTTGAACTCCATAATCCATCAAGCCGTTTAGGCTACAGGCGTGCTAAAGAAATAAATATATATACCACATACAGTTGAAAAACGTACCCTCCTTCCGGCGTAGTCGGGTAAAAAATAAAAACCTACTGCGTGAAAACATTACCTCTCCTTTTTGGGCAGTAGGGTTAAAATGTATGAGGGGTCATGACAAATCTAACGACATCTCGCACTCCAAAATCATATATAAAAACAACATACATACACACATACATACTCCCGTAAAACATAACCCTTCTTTTGGACAATCGGGTAAAAACAACGCGACGCGATGTTGGCTTAGAGGTTAGAGCACAGATGAGATACTAGTTACTTGCTTTGTGCCTCAAATTATCATAAAACGTAAACACGCTAAAAACCGGCCAAGTGCGAGTCGGACTCTCGCACCGAGTGTTCCGTAACACCACACCACTCCACTCCACTCCACTCCACACCACTCCACTCCACTCCACACATGCATAAAAATGATATCTACTCATTTCAAACAAAAGACATCAATGCGAGCGATTTTGTTTTTCATTCAGTTCAACTCACACTTGGCCAGTTTTTATTATTTTTTGTTTTTCATTCAGTTCAACTCACACTTGGCCGGTTTTTATTATTTTTTGTTTTTCATTCAGTTCAACTCACACTTGGCCGGTTTTTATTATTTTTTGTTTTTCATTCAGTTCAACTCACACTTGGCCAGTTTTTATTATTTTTTGTTTTTCATTCAGTTCAACTCACACTTGGCCGGTTTTTATTATTTTTTGTTTTTCATTCAGTTCAACTCACACTTGGCCGGTTTTTATTATTTTTTGTTTTTCATTCAGTTCAACTCACACTTGGCCGGTTTTTATTATTTTTTGTTTTTCATTCAGTTCAACTCACACTTGGCCGGTTTTTATTATTTTTTGTTTTTCATTCAGTCTTGGCCGGTTTTTATTATTTTTTGTTTTTCATTCAGTTCAACTCACACTTGGCCGGTTTTTATTATTTTTTGTTTTTCATTCAGTTCAACTCACACTTGGCCGTTTTTTATTATTTTTTGTTTTTCATTCAGTTCAACTCACACTTGGCCGGTTTTTAATATTTTTTGTTTTTCATTCAGTTCAACTCACACTTGGCCGGTTTTTATTATTTTTTGTTTTTCATTCAGTTCAACTCACACTTGGCCAGTTTTTATTATTTTTTGTTTTCATCGTTTTGCATTATTTCAGTCGGCTACCATTCACTTTTTTAAAAGCCGAACGGACAGACTGACGGCCTTTTTTTTCTAGATGAAATCTAATCCGATTTTGATAAAATTCCGATTTAAAAAAGACATACTAATTTATAGGTACATGTGGAAACTCCCTCTTTACCGTGTTAGCTGTAAGATATTTCAGAGAAGTAATATCCATTGTATAATTTTGTTTTATGACTGTTTTGTATTTTTGCACAATACCCTGCTAAATAAAAAGACAAAATAATAATGGCCTTTCAGACGTTTTTTAAGAACGTATGTTACAAAGGCAGTGTACGCAAGATTTACTTCTTTGTAAGCAATTTTGTTAAAACTAAGTAACACAACCCCTTTGAGAGTTTATCTCCTCTTGAGAGCTATGTTAAAAGCATCTATCTCTAGATGAGCTATATCTGAGAAGTTTATCTCCTCTTACGGCGAAGGAAAAACATCGTGAGGAAACCTGCACACATCTGCGAAGAAACTCGCAGGTTGTGTGTGAAGTCGACCAACACGCACTGGGCCCGCGTGGTCGATTAAGGCCCGATCGCCTAAATTCAGGGTAGTCTCGAGCCCCTCGCTGGGGACGTATATGAGCTGATATGATGATCTCATCTTGAGAGCTAGGTTAAAAGCTTTTATATCTAAATAAGCTATATTTGAGAAGTTTATCTCCTCTTGAGAGCTATGTTAAAAGTTTCTATGTCTAGATAAGCTATATTTGAGAAGTTTCTCTCCTCTTAAGAACTAGGTTAAAAGCTTCTATATCTAGATAAGCTATATTTGAGAAGTTTATCTTCTCTTGAGAGCTAGGTTAAAAGCTTATATATCTAGATAAGCTATATTTGAGAATGAGGAAAAAATTTTTCGCTAAACTTTGTAGGGTTAATGAGGAAGAAAGGAAACCGATAAAATTAGACATTACAGAACACCGTTTGCGGTGGCAGTATTAAAAATACAATACACTCATGTACAGACATAAAAAATTACAACGCTAAGCGCAATATAAAAATACTAGCTGTCCCGGCGAACTTGCAACACTACCAGCGCCATCTGCCGGGCTGATTTGTGAATCTAAACCATCCTCAAACCCCCTGGAATACACACAAAAAATTTCATCAAAATCGGTCCAGCCGTTTAGGAGGAGTTCAATGACTAACACACGGACAGAAGATTTATTTTATATATATATATAAAGATAGTATAAAAAACACGCTTTTAAAGCACATCAAACTAAAAAGTGAAAATTAATTCCTAATATAGGCTGAAAACAATAATGAACAAAAAATACTAGTATTATTGTGAAAAAAGCGTGGGTTGCTCGATATACGAAAAAATGTGGCACAAAGCGCCCCACGCTTTTTTCACAATATGTATTACTAGTATTTTTGTACATTATTGTTTTCAGTTTAAATTAAGAATAATTTTTCAATCTTTAGTTTGATGTGCTTTAATAGTGTGTTTTTTAGTTAATTAAACTGTATTTATTTTTCAATTTTTAGTTCAGGATAATGAGATAAACCTAAGAAATTGTTGTATTGTCACTGATTGTTGACAAATTTACAAATTTTGTATTAAATCTGTCCGCTTAAAGTGGGTCAAAACGAGTGCAAAGGAGTCGGTTACAAACATGCAGACATAACAGGTGAAGCTAATAATAAAACCGTGATAAAAACGCCTAGTTGGTACTAAATACAAAAAAAATATCAGTTAAACTGCAAGCAAAGTGGTAATGCCAAGAAAAGAAACCAAAGAGCGATGATCGGGACTTAAAAAAACCCCTTTCTGAATTTCGAAAAATTAAGCACAAAGCACATAGAGCTCGCTAAACTTAACTAACAAATGATAAACATAAAAACCAGATAAAAATAAAGATTTAGGTAAAACAACAGATTCAAAAAAAAACCTTGCCTGTAAAACTAGCCCAGTGCGGGTTGGTCGACTTCTCACACGAGTTCTCGAGTTTCTTCGCATGTGTGTGCAGGTTTCCTCACGATGCGATGTTTTCATCAGCGGTGACCTTCGCTGTGCCTGAAGCGCGTCGCCACTATGTTGCTGCCGCAATATTAATATGAACACTTTCAGTGACGAAATAGGTAAAAATATTTTCTTCTCACTCACTCTAACGGGCACATGTGGGATATGTCTGTCTCTTGAAGTTTACGCGGACCTTCATTCATGGGCTGTTCTAGATGGTATGTGCGATTCGTCTGAAGTTGGACTTCGGATTACACAACAATTTTCCGAAACCGATGTATATTTTTTTAGTGTTTTTTTTTAAATTTTTTTTATTCACACTTGTAAATGCTAAATGTCACTCTATATTTGTAATAAATGTAAATCAACGTAGAATAATCCCAGTAATTACGCTAAATACTAAGACAAACGTATTTTTTTTTCACATGTTTTAAATCCTCCCCAAAAAATCTGTATAGGTATATAAAAGGAAAAGGTGACTGAAATGTAAGGTGAAATTTGGCACACAGATAGCAATTATGACGTAGGCATTCCGCTAAGAAAGGAATTTGGGAAATTCCTACAGGAACCGCAAAAATCGGGATCTGCGCGGGCGAAGCCGCGAAATAGTTACTTGCCGCGGGGACCCCCTAGTGAAAAATAAATTCACATCTCAACCATCAAATTATTCTTTTTATATCTGAGTTTCATAAAAAGTTTCATTAAGCTAAAAAACATTTCCACTAAACAGAATGCAGCGAAAAAATCACGCTGCCCTTTCGTCTTAATTAGGTTTGCCTCACCTGAAGAGCTCATGCCTACATCTGCCATCCCAAAATAGATTTGCAAGGAAGAACAGCGTTAGCACAGTATTACGATATGACTTACAGTAGCGCAACGCCTTTGATGTCGCACGATGCCGCCACGGCGGAGTTTGGGAGGCTGTGCCCCGCCTCCCGCTGCCCCGCAAGTACCTTTCCGTTGCTCTACGTAATTACATTCGTTGCACTACTGTAAGCCGTAATACTATGGCGCTATAGCTAGGAAGAAATCCACTAGTACCAGTATCGATTCCTTCATTTCCTTGCCCCGCTCAGTGCATTTTACGTGGTGCGACAACCTGAAAAAGCAAGTATTATACATTATGTACACATACCTCCCTCGAAGCTTTAAAACATGTAAACATTTCCAAATGTGCAGGAAGGGAAGGCAATCAAGGCATTTCGTCAGCCCGCAATATAGCAAATTTCAAGGCGAAAATATTTATTACTCAAACACGCTAAACATTCTCTTTACATTCTTTAAAATAGGACAAGATATGCGTGATTTCAGGGTCGTCAATTAAAAAAAAAGTACTTCCCGTTAACGAGGGAAGTGGGTATGTAAAAGCACTACTGGAGAGTATTATAAAGGGGTCCTAATTACAAGAAACGTGTTTTTTTTAATACTTAACTTTTTTTTTGTACCTACGGAGTCCAACTCTCACTTGGCCGGTTTATTAAAAAAAACTGGTAAATAAAGAGCCCTAAAATAGTTCATAGTGTATCTTAATCTCTTAATGTCACAGCTTATCTCCGGTCTGAAAGAAGATGTAGTGACAAAAATTGAGAAAGGTATGCTGAGATGGTTTGGCCATATCATATCTTGTTGATATGATGAACGATTGACGAAAAAAGTGTATAAGGCGAGTGTGAATGAAAGTGTTGGAAGGGGTAGACCTAGGCGGACGTCTTGAAAAAAGGCCAGGCCAAGAGTACCCTAAACCGAAGAGCATGTATGAAGGGAATATTGAATGTGGACGAAGCGAAACAAGTATGTAAGGATCGTAGCAAGTAGGAAGAAGTAGTCTCTGCCTTGCCTACCCCTACGGGAAAGAGGCGTGATTATATATGTTATCTCCGGTTAACCGAGTGACATTTGGTCAGATATCGATAAGTACTCGTACCTATATCTCCGACTCGGACTTGGTTTTATTAAAATACATACATACATACATACATACAGGTACATATTGAGCCCTAAAACAGTTCACAGTGTACTTGAATCTCTTAATGCCACAACTTATCTCCGGTCAACCGAGTGACATTTAGTCAGATATCGATAAGTACTCGTACCTATATCGCCGATACGCACTTGGCCGCTTATATAAACAAAAACTGGTACATATTGAGCCCTAAACAGTTCATAGTGTACCTTTATCTATTACTGCCACAGCTGGCTTATCTCCGGTCAACCGAGTGACATTTGTTCAGATATCGATAAGTATTCGTACCATGTCGCCGATACGCACTTGGCCGGTTATATAAACAAAAACTGGTACATAATGAGCCTTTAAAACAGTTCTTAATGTACCCTAATCTCTTAATGCCACAGCTTATCTCCGACCAACCGATTGACATTTGGAAAGATATCGATAAGTTCGCGTACCTATATCTCCGATACGCACTTGGCCGGTTTTATTAACAAAAACTGGTACATATTGAGTCCTAAATAGTTCATAGTGTACCTTAATCTCTTCCTGCCACAGCTGGCTTATCTCCAGTCAACCGAGTGACATTTAGTCAGATATCGATAAGTACTCGTGCCTATATCTCCGATACGCACTTGGCCGGTTTAATTAACAACAACTGGTACATGTTGAGCCCCAAACAGTTCATAGTGTACCTTAATCTATTACTGCCACAGCTGGCTTATCTCCGGTCAACCGAGTGACATTTAGTTAGATATCGATAAGTACTTGCTCGTATATCCATATCATGCGTGATACACCGCACTCGAGAGCCGGGAGATAATATGGTAAAAGCCACTCAATAACAATAGGTACCTACTATAAAACGTGTGAAGTAGTGTGGATGTGACGAAAGTTTTGTCTTATGTGTTTTATATCAATAATTTTATTGACATTATTAACTGATGATTATTGGTTTTTATTTTTTTTACAATCTGACATTATGTATTGTAATTGCTATCTTATGACCATCAGAAAGAGTGTTGAAACTTTGATCTCTAGAAAAACGTAGTAAAACTAGCAACCCTTATAGTTTCGCCATGTCCGTCAGTCTGTCTGTCTATCCGTCGGTATGTCAGAACCGTTTTCTTAAAAACGGTTACTGAAGATTTCGTACTAACATACAGTATGGTTTGTGATAGGTATAAAAAAGTGATTTCTTCAATACATTTCGGGATCCTTAGCGCAAGTTCGAGTCGCAATTGGCCGGTTTAAATAATTTATTAAGAGTCAAAAATTGCCTTGTGATTAATGAATTTTAGTCATTTTAATTGGATCATACTCCATGATTACATCCAAATGGTGTCTTCTTTGTTATGATTGGTCTATCTAAATCCCTCTAGAGCAGGTCCATATTATAGCCATCGTTTCATTTTACCTTGTACGGGTACTTTATGTGCTAGTGAGGTAGCGTCGCCTTTTAGCGTTCGTCAACAGATAAAATAGTCCTGGAAAATTTATTCCAACAGCATTGTTGGTCCGTTCATAATGTTTGTCATTTCCACTGTTTTTCATTCATTAAATTCGAGTAGGGCTGTGAAAACTTTTCAGCGATCAGTTAAAGAGTTATAGAGTCAAAAAAATGCCTTGTGATTAATTAATTCTTGTCGTTTTAATTGGATTAATAATTATCCATGTTTACATCCAATTGGTATATTGTTTGTTATAATCGGTCTTGTAAAATCCCTCTAGAGCAGGTCCATACTATAGCCATCGTTTCATTTTACCTTGTACGAGTACTATATGTACCTGCTAGTGAGGTAGCGTCGCCTTTTAGCGTTTGTCAACAGATAAGATAGTCCCGGAAAATTGATTCCGACAGCATTGTTGACCGGTTGATATTTCCCTTTCCACTGTGTGTCATTCATTAAATTCGAGTAGGGTTGCGAGTGAGCCAGAAATTTTTTGAAGTTTTCGTGTGTATCATCTTTCCTCGCGTTTTACTGCAATTTGTGGGAGTGATTTCGTGAAATGGGATGGAAGAGTGTAACAGAAAATACGAACATTTTTTTAAGTAACGAGGGCTAAGGTAACATGGTTATGCCGCCTTATGTGAGGCCTAAGGCAAATATGACCTACTATCCGAAGGCGCGGCCTGTGGATGTACAACCCGATAATTCATTAATTTCATAAATATTTCCTCACATGTTTGCGACTACTTTAGGGCTTCGCTCGTTTTTTTTTAAACAGTTGCCCGAAAATGTCACCCAAAGATGCTTTGCTTGGATAAACTCCAAGTGATCTAATCAGAAATGAGGAGATCCGTACAGAATCAAAGTTACCGACAAAGCCCTCGGAATCGCGCCAACCGCGTAATAGTTAAGTCCATTGATTGCATATAAGGAGGTCGCGGGTTCGATTCCCGGCGGAGTCTAACTTTGTAAGACTCGGTTTGGTTGGTGGAAGGGCATTTTCTAAGCCTTAATTTCTGGCTACCACTATTTTATCTAAGTCTTGCCGCCAAACATCAGTGTCAACAGCATTAATGTGTTTCGGCTTGAAGATAAGATAGCCAGGTTCCCATTGCGTTGAGGATTCTTGGTAAGACCGCTTTCATCTTCGGCATCATCGTCACTTACTATCAGGTAAGATGATGCCAAGGACTTATCAATTGTAGGTAAAAAAATTAAGTATCGCTATACTTAAGTAGCAATGGGCGGGGAACATAGCTCGTAGAGCACATGGCCGTTGGGATAGCAAAGTTCTCGAGTGGCGAACTACGGAGAACGCAGCGTAGGAAGGCCTCTCACTCGGTGGGCCGACGACCTGGTAAAAGTAGAAGGAAGCCGCTGAATGATGCGAGCAGCGCAGGACCGGTCGTTGTGGAAATCCTAGGGGGGAGCCCTTTATCCAGCCGTGGACTTCTTTCGGCCGATACAAAGATGATGTCAAGGTTATTTAGAGCTCGTCACTTGTGATGGATGGTAAGCCCTCACCTGCGGCTCGTATGCAATTACCTATTTTTAACCCTCGTGTACAATGTACTATATAGCAAAGACAATACAAGATGCAAGGTATTTATTAAAAATAGGTGCAAATTACACTCTTTCTGATAGTCATAAAGTAATAATAACATAATTTCATTTGTGAAAAATCAAGAAATAAACAATAATTATTTAATAATGTCAAAATTAAATCGTAGAAATAAACCAGATGATGTCATTAGAACATGAAAAGTTATACATAAAATTATTGAATGTCATTGATAACTTTGACAAGAGAAGGCCAGTTCACACGGGCAGCACCCAGTCACGAGTATAACGCGAGAGTCAGCCATCGCTCCCATCAACCATATTAGAGGGAAAGGAACGACCGGCCTCCCGATGCGCCACAGGCACAGTATTACGATAGGCCATATTGTAAGTGATACAGGTCTTCTGAAATCAGTGAGAGGCACCGTTTTATGGGGCCCTTTTGAGCTCACTTTAATTATTCACACGCCAGTCGTATGCTAATCTCCTGTAGGTACTTCATTGAATAAGGGATGCGTGAAAGGCTATTTTTTTTAATATACGAGTTATACGACAAAGAGTAAAAAACAGATAATCGTTCGGGTCGTGAAGTTTTCAATTTCGTATTTTATTGATTAAAAATAGACAAACAATGGCCGAATTTAGTTTTGTATTATAACACTAATTGACAAATAAAATTTAAATTGTTAAATTTAAAATTAAAAAAAAACAAAACCTATTAACCTAGCTTTTGTTCCGACCGACGACAATCTATCAAAAATAGGTCAAAATCGGTTAACTTTTATGACGTGATAACTGCTATCGCCGTTTCTATTAAAAGTCGTAGGTTCACAATGGTCTTAAAATCGGTTCTTAGCCGGCGAAGATATCGCGTAAAATACACTCATGAAAAATTCCTCCTCTTTTGAAGTGGGCTGAAAATAATTTGGTTTTTTTGCTCCGTCAACTTTGAAATCAACCTTTTCTTTTGCATGAACTACTGAGCACGGGGTTCGACCATCTGCAGATAAAAATGTTATTACGGCGGCGAAAATAACTTTATTATAAATTTATTTTTCCTCTTTTCTTAAAGGAGCTCTTCGCGTCTCCGCAAGATGGGTTCTTTGAAACATTTTCTGTTTTAATTTTCTTTTGTGAAGCCATTCGTTTACGAGATAAATTCTGTTATATTTAAATATGGTCGTTAGCAGAAGTTGAAATTTAAGTCTTGAACTTAATTAAATTTCAGCGTTTATTCCATTTATGTATCACGTAATTACAGGGAAACCAGAACATAAATCATTGAAGTCATCAGCTGATTCGAATTTTTGGAGTTTACTCCTTAAGAAACTACTCTATATAGGGATCGAATATTATCTTTGTTAAAAGTAACTGTGTTAACTCAAGTTTTAAGCTCATGTTTTATGTCAACACTAGCTGTTTACCGCGGATTCACCCGCGTTGACAGCGTTTCTATGATTTTTCGAGGGTGAGAGTGGAAAAAAGTGGCTTATGTGTTAATCCTGGTCCTAATCTCAGCCAGTCCGCCAGATCAGTTTAGTTGTTTTTGCGTGAAAGAGTAATAAACATACATCCATACATTCTTACAAACTTTAGCGTTTATAATATTAGTAAGGATACTTTATTGTATTCTTTGCTACTAAGTAAGTGTAATTTTTATTGATGATTTGTGTATGCTCGTTTACGACAGACGGTGAAGGCTTCGCGAGAAAGTATGCGCAGCGTGGCTGTACAATTAATCTCTCGACCCCGTAGTACGGTACATACGTTCGTAGTGTATACACTATAGAGGGAGTATTGTTATCGCGAAAAAAAATATTCGTGAAAATGTTTTCTATATCATTAGCCCATACCGAAAAACCGAACATCTCAATTTCGTCCGTCCGTTTGTTAGTCCGTCACCCTTACCACCATCTTTAGTCCGATTGGGACCAAATTTGGAACTTGAGACTTTTGTTTTGACATAATTTGTTATATATATTCTTTATTGCACACAGATATTTACATGAAAAACAATTAGAAAGGACATATACAAAGGTGGACTTATCTCTATAAGAGATCTCTTCCAGCCAACCTTACCGGGTGTTATGAGAATTTAAAGGACGGGGGGCAAACCTATGTGTACCTAAAATTAAATAAAATACTAAATATAATATAATGTAAACTAACCTGATCTACTCACATAAATAATACATACCGATAGTAAATAATTTAATAATATACATAATACATACCTAAAAATAGAATACTTACTATTTGTACTAAAATTAAATATATACAAATAAACTTACACGTTTTCTAGGGAAAGAAGATGCTCTTTAAGTTTGATTTTGAAAGAGTTAACAGAGGGGCAGTCGCGAATGTTGGCGGGTAATTTATTCCAGAGGTTCGCAGCTTCAACAGTGAACGAGTTGTAGAAGAATTTGGTATTGCAGCGGGGAACTACTAGAGTTTTGGTGACGCATAAACGTCTGGGTGGGGAAGGCACGGGTAGTAGGTGGAAACGGGAACGGAGATATTCAGGACAGGAAGGATTTTTAAGGATTTTGTACATGAGTGTGAGGATATGTAGATTACGACGCTGACGAACAGGGAGCCATTTAAGCCGAGCGCGATATTCAGAAATATGGTCGAACTTTCGCAAGCCGAACACAAACCGAATGGCGAGATTTTGTAGGCGCTCGAGCTTATTAAGGAGCTCCTCAGTGGCGTCCAAATAACATACATCCGCATAATCGAGCAGCGGTAACAGAAGAGTTTGGGCGAGCATAATTTTTGTTTTATGAGGCAAAAAGAACTGGAGTCGCTTAAGGGAGTGGTAAGAAAAATGCATACGCCTGCTAACGTCATTGATGTGAGAGGACCACGACAGGTTGGAGTCCATGATAAGACCCAAATTCCGGGTCTTCTCAGTGAACGGTATCGCAACGCCATCGTAGCATATTGAGGGTAAGCACTGATCCAAGCCACCCCTCAAGCGACTGCTACCGATAATGATAGACTGCGATTTGGAAGGGTTAATCACGAGACCGAAAGATTTAGCCCATTTCTGTACCGCTGCTAGATCAGCATTGATGGAGTTGATGGCGACTGAGGCCTCGGAAACAGGGAAGTGGGCATAGATCTGCAGATCATCGGCATAAAGATGAAACTGGCAAGTGAGCACTTTAGTGATCTGGTTGATAAATATCGAAAAAAGAAGAGGCGATAGAACTCCACCCTGAGGTACACCAGCTGATAGCTCACACCAATCCGACAGCGATTCGTCTGTTTTTACACATTGGCGCCGTCCTCGGAGGTAGGAATCAAACCAGGGAATAATTAAGTCAGGAATATGGGATGATTTGAGGATACCTAGGAGAATATCAAAGTCTACCGAGTTAAATGCATTGCTGAAATCAAGTAGAGTTACCAACGTAAGTTTTTTATTATCCATTGCGTAACGGATGTCATCAGTGACGTTCAGCAATGCACTAACCGTACTATGATGGGGACGAAAACCGGACTGAAAAGTGCTGAGAAGGTCATTCCTACAAAGATATTTGTAAAGCTGGTGGTGCACACAACCTTCTAGCACCTTGGATAGGATAGGAAGAATGGAGATAGGACGATACTGGGAAAACGAACTGGGGTTGGGTTTTTTAGGAAGAGGGATAACATGAGCCAGCTTCCACGCACTTGGAAATGTATTCGAGGATAAAGATATGTTCATGATGTGAGTAATAACCGGGACTACACTGTCCAAGATTGGAAGCAGCATTTCACGGCTCAAACTATTACTACCCACTGCCCTCGTCGAGATCGCTGCAATACTTCGCCTAACATCAACCTCGAACAAATCGGTAAACACAAATGGGTCACAGTCAGGCAGAGGCAAGTCGGCCAGGGAGCGTAGAGATGCATATTTGATAGGCTCATCTAGTGTGACTGGGGGAGTCGAAAAATGACGGTTGAGGTCATCCAGGTTCAGTGCGCCACATTGTCTATCAGAGCTCCCGCCCACTCCTAGTGTCTCTAAGAAGCGCCATGTTTGTGCCGGGGAGATGTTTTGTAAACTGCTGTGAATGTAGCGACGTTTAGCATCTCTGCACATCCGATTACAACTATTGCGAATCTTCTTGTATGCGACAAAATTTTGATTAGTAGGGTCCTTTTTATGTTTCACTTTGGCCCTGTCGCGTTTAGCCATTATACGCTTAAGATCTGGAGTGAGCCAAGGTGCAGGAAAATGCTTCACACGGACAGGTCGCAGAGGGGCGTGAATATCAAATAGTTCATGAAGCATGGTATTTAAAATGTCTACTTTATTGTCAACGGAAACGGCTGCATACAAGGACGACCAGTCTAGATTTGCTGCGTCTTCCTTTAGTCGGTCCACGTCCATATCTCGGAAATTCCGACGAAGGACGACCTTACCTTTGCGCTTGGGAGGCCGCACTTTATAAGAAAGATGGATTAGATCGTGGTACGAAAATGGAGCGGTCAGCTGTCCATGTGATGCAACCAAACTGTCCTTGGAAACAATCGCTAAGTCAATTAGAGATGGCCTGGAATTTGGGTAATGGTGTGTAGCATAAGACGGGAGTATTTTCAGGTCAAGGCCTGAAACCACTTCCTGCAGGCTGCGACACCTGCAATCGTTTTTCAACTGACAGGTATTCAAGTCACCCATCAGTATGACATGATCATAATCAGCACGGTGAGCTGCCAAAATGGCTTCCAGAGAGTTAAAATAGTTTATTTTATCGCTAGGACAATAAAGTACACCAAGAAGTAATTTCGTGTGATGCACTGTGATTTCCACAAGGAGATGTTCAAGAGATGCAACATAAGGCAATCCGCTTGAGGACTGACTCACAATAGCACTTGGGATGTCAGCACGAAGATAAATACACACACCACCACCCCCACAGCCAGTTCTGTCATTGCGCAGTATTTTGTAACCCGGAAGTGCACAGAGCGTCGACGGCAAGGAAGGTTTCAACCAAGATTCAGAGACGAGTATCACATCGGTACACTGGTTACCGAAAGTAACGATTAGATCCGTGTAATGGCCGACCAGACTCTGGGCATTGATATGCACAAGCTTTAGGCATTTCTTATCGAGCGCTGTTTGAAGCTGGACACCAAGTGGAGCGGTACCCGTAGTATCAGAGGTGAAAGACACATCACTGAGAGCACTTTCATAATCATCAGAAGAAGAGCAAGAAAGAAAATCATCAAATATGTTACTAAGAGGCATAGAAATATAATAAAATTATATAAAATATAATTTATCTATAATAAAATAATAATATATAAATATTTAGTAATAAAATAATAAACTAAATAAAATAAATCAGAAAAATAAGATCTATTGTACTAGAGCAAAACAAACCAGTAATAGTCCAACACAACACCGGCACTGCTGACTGAAAGAAATCAGGAACGGCTTAATGACTAGAGGCCAGAGCTATAAAATATTATATAAAAAAAAATTGGAACAGAAAAAAAAAAAACTGCTAAAACGCTAGCAAGAGTGTCACTGTCAATATAGAAAATGCTTTTTGCAAACAAAACATAGAACTACCTACCTTGCCTACGAAGTTAAAACACATAGCCGGCTAAAATGAATAGTCACAACACTGCCGACGACGTGAGAAAGCGCATAAAGTTAATAGTGACGCGACTCAGGTTGCATGAGCAGCCGGGTACTGCGACTGAAGCTCACGAAACTCAGCCATGGAGAACAGCTTCTTTCGCGTACCGTCCGGACGGAGCACAAAGATCGTACCGTCACTAGACCAGCAATTCTTAATGCCGAAGTGCTTGCGAGCAGCGGCGAACACCTCCTGCCGCGGCTTTGTGAGGAACTCCTTCACCGACACTTTGGAGCCCTTGAGCTTCGTCTTCGCGTTCCGTTTGTTTTTTTTTATATCAATTGTGAATAAAAAAAAAAAAGGACTGGATTTTGACGTTATTAACTAATGATTGTTTATGTCTTGATTTTTTAACAAATGAAATTATTTAGTCACTGTTTTTACCCGACTGCGCCAGAAGGAGGGTTATGTTTTTCGAGAGTATGTATGTATGTATGTATGTATGTATGTTTGTATGTATAATTGTTTGGCACGCTCTGCAGCCTGAACGGCTAGATGGATTTTAGCTTGAGACGTGTCGTTAGATTCGTATTTACTGTGAGAGTGACACTGGGTATATCAAAATAAAAAAAACAAAATGGCGGATTTTTGGCGCAAAATTCAAATGTTTGACACGCTCTGCAGCCTAAACGGCTCGATGAATTGTAGCTTGAGGGTTGTCGTTAGATACGTTTTTACTGTGAGAATGACACTGGGTACCTATATCCAAATAAAAAAACAAAATGGCGGATTTTTGGCGCCAAATTCCAATGTTAGGCACGCACTGCAGCCTGAACGGCTTGATAGATTTTAGTTTGAGGGGTGTCGTTAGATACATATTTACTGTGTGAGTGACACTGGGTATATCAAATAAAAAAAACAAAATGGCGTATTTTTGGCGCCAAATTCAAATGAACTCATTCAATAATAAAACTTAAAAAATGAATAAAATAAAAAACGGTAATTTAAAAAACTAAAAAACCCGCCTGCGTTTTTGTGTAATTTGGAAATGAAAAACCCTAAAACAAGAAAGTCGTCATACCCGATTGCACTTAACTTAAGAAAAATTGTAGCTGTCGGGACCCATTCTAGAAATGGAGGCATAGTGAATTCAGAGCACATACCTATATTACATTGCAGATTACTCCAATATACTGACTAGACGGCTGACTTTCTAGAATGGGTCCCGACTGCTACAATTTTTCTTAAGTTAAGTGCAATCGGGTATGACGACTTTCTTGTTTTAGGGTTTTTCATTTCCAAATTACACAAAAACGCAGGCGGGTTTTTTAGTTTTTTAAATTACCGTTTTTTATATGACTATCAGAAACAGTGTAATTTGCACCTATTTAGAATATATATCTTGAATCTTGAAATTATTTCATCGAGGGATTATTAAAAGTTTTTTCGTACCGTCATACCGAAGAACAGCTATCGTACAGCAAAAACCACGTAAGTCTGTGGCAAAAACTGTTTTTTTTTTCTCAAAAACGCCTCTAACGACTTCGATGAAACTTTGCAGTATACCCATGTTTTGTATTATTTTTAGTTAGGTTACCTACACTACCTGTTTTTTTATGCTTTTTTTTCTCCAGACACCTGGGTGTCTGCAGGAAATCGCTTTGAGCGATAGGACCGCCCAAATTTAACAACATAAACCGCTATATAGTACCTACAACCTACATAAGATTTTGTGTTTATACTGTTTTTTTAAAATTGTGTAAGTGTATTTCATCATATCAGCCGAAGGACGTCCACTACTGGACATAGGCCTCCCCCAAGGATTTCCACGACGACCGGTTCTGCGCTGCTCGCATCCAGCGGCTTCCCGCGACTTCCACCAGGTCATTGGTCCACCTAGAGGGAGGCCTGCCTACACTACGTTTTCTGGTCGCCACTCGAGAACTTTACTGCCTCAACGGCCATCTGTTCTACGAGCAGTGTGCCCCGCCCACTGCCACTTAAAATACTTTAAGTGTATTTAATTAAGAGTATTAATCTTATCTTACTTATGGAGCCACCAAAATTAATTTAAAGCTTTTAATCTAACATACCCACCTTTTGTACGAGTATTACCTAAATGTACCACTTAATGTTATGTTTGAGTAAATAAAAAAAAAAAATATTTACTAGCTTTTGCCCGCGGCTCCGCCCGCGTGGACTTCGTTTTTATCACGCTTTTATTAGCTTCACCTGTGTGTATGTTTGTAACCAACTTCCGTGCACTAGATTGTGACCCACTTTAAACGGACTGATTTAATTGAAACTTTGTACATTTATCAAGAATCAGCGACATTTCAATAAGTTTAAAAGTTTATCTCATTATCCTGATCAGGATCGCCAGGCTCGCCAGGATTAAACGCACATCAAATTAAAGAATGACAAATAAATATAGTTATAGTTTTCACAATAATGAACGAATAATACTAGTATTTTTCGTTCATTATTGTTTTCAGGTTTTTCACTTTTTAGTTTGATGTGCTTTAAAAGCGTGTTTTTTAGTTTTTTTTTAAACTATATATATTATGACTGTCTTTGAGGGCGAATTGTGCTCGAGCCGCAAGCGGTTCGCGATCGTGCACATGAGTTATCTCCAGATCCCTCAGAAACTATATTGGGCTATTCTAACTGGCGTCTATGTCATTTCCCACCCCTTTAACCATCTCTGTGCAAAAACCACCATTGTTCGGTTGAGATGTTATAGAAATTAAACAAAAAAAAAGTATTTTTAAAATAGCCTATGTCCTTCCCAGCGACACAGACTACCTGTATGCCAAATTTCATCAAGATTGGTCGAGGAGTTGAAGGTTGTTAAGGGTTGCTCGATATACGAAAAGATAACAAAAAAACACTTTTTCACATTTAAATTTTGTTACATCCTCTATAATCTTTGTTGTACGAAACACTTCGAGTATCATCACGGCACAACTTTGGTGCTTTCAAAGTATGTTGGTCATTAAATCCATTAATATAAGTCGTAAATAGTACCCTTACCGATAGTATTGGTACTTAAGTGTAGCTCATTATGTTAACTAGTGGTATTCTGTGGCTTCTCTTGGCTTATTGAATAAAAAAAAGGAATGGAATATTGGTAAAGTCATTACAAACATACATACATAACACCTGTTTAGAAGTTTACATAGGCTAACCATATACTTACGAATGTCGTCCAATTCCACAACAATATTAAATACATACGGATCGAACAAATAATCTCATGTTTTTGAACTTTGATAAATAATTGGAACGTTGTAAATGTTCGCTTTTACCAATACAATATGTTATTGTATTGTGAAGCTAAACCTATAAAAAGGTAAACAGGTTACGTAGCCTAAGTTTAAATTTAAAATTTAAACGCAAATTTGATCCAACAATACTTTAATGAAGCCGATGGATGCGGGCAGCGCAGGACCGGTCGTCGTGGAAATCCTTGGGGGAGGCCGTTGTCCAGCAGTGGACGATTTTCAGCTGATATGATGAATAATTTAATAGAATAGTAACTAAAAATAAAAGACACGTTTTCGGGAAATTATTTTTTGTAAATTTAAAAGATTTGTAAATAAACATTTAAAATTGGCAGTGGACTCAGACATTACAGATATTACCGCCTCTATGGCGTAATGGTTAGTCCATTAGCTTCACATCAGGAGGTCGCGGATTTGATTCCCGGCGTGGTCTAATTTTGTTAGACTCGGTTTGGTTGGTGGTAATATTGATGCCGACTCCACCCCAGTCCAGAAACTTGAAAACCTCTTGCAGGGCGGCGGTAAACAGTTTCTCCCTGTCTCACCCCTCGCTGCAACTGGATAGGTTTCGAGTTCTGGTCTTAAAACGAGACAAGAGACTCATTGGTGACGAGGAATTTGTACCTATTAAACAAGCTCCAAAGCCTCGAGCATTGCAGCAAAATTGCTTGCCTCTCTGTGTTCCAGTCTACGAACTTTATTTCGGATAGTGTGCCTAGGAAGTCTCTATCCCCTTCTCCATTTCATCACGGGACTACTAGGCGTAGGGGATAGGGGAAGGCGATTCCACCCCTTTGTCGTTAATGTTCCACCTATAAGCACGAAGCGTTCGGCTTTATCGTTTACCATGCGAACGGCCAAGGAGTGGAATCCCCTGCTAGCGTCTGTGTTCCCCGATTCGTATAATTTAGGAATCGTCAAGGCGTAAGTTTTACATTGAGCTTGCGTGTTATAATATATGCTCGGCTGCATCGGCACCTACCATCAGGTGAGGTGCAGCCAAACGCACGTAAATTGTTAGTAAAAAACCCGCCAAGTGCGAGTTGAACTCGCGTGCAGAGGGTTCCATACAAAGCCAGTCATATACAAAATATCACATTTGAAATCCTCGCAGTAAGACGCGAGTTAACTACTACAAGCGCTATCTAGTGGTGTTTTAGTGAACTATTTTCTGTAAGTGAACTTATTATATTAGTTTACTACATTATTTTCAATATAAATGTTATAGTTTATCCTGTAATCTACAAGCAGTAAACTATATTTTGTGTTTTTTTTTCAAAATTTAGGCTCAGTAGTTTCGGAGAACAGAGGGGGGGGGATGGTAAATTTTCGTCTTCTTACATGAATACAATCAAAACTATATAAACAAATAAAAAAATGTATTAGAGATCCTCATAATGAGCCCTTTCATTTAATATATGACAGTAAGGTTTGCAAAACTTTTTTAATTTACTAATTTGTCCCCGGAAAATGACCCTTATTTAAAAAAATATATTTACTTTGCACATATTATGTGTTTGGGTCATAAGAATTACACCATCCTACCAAATTTCACCTGATTTGGACCAGTAAATTCGGAGAAAATTGGCTGTGACAGACGGACAGACAGACAGACAGACGCACGAGTGATTCTATAAGGGTTTCGTGTTTTTATTTTTACCTTGAAAAAACTTTTTTTTAATTCACAATTGGTAAGCCCTTGGCATCATCTCACCTGATGGTAAGTGACGATAATGCCGATATTGTAATCAGCTTCTAAACATAATCCTTATAATTTATGTTACGAATAAGGAATGAGGAGATCCGTAGGAGAACCAAAGTAACAGACACAGCTCACAGAATCGCTAAACTCAATTGGCAGTGTGCGGGGTACACAGCAGATGGACGTCGGGGTAGTGAAGTTATAATAATTATAACTTATATTATTATTATTCTCAACTATAATATAAAACAAGAGCCTCTCTGCTCACTTGGCACGAGGCGAAGTGGCAGGAGCACCTCCAGCGGAAGCACAGTCGGCTGGAGTTTAGTGCGGCGGGGAGAGAAAGCGTCGAACTATCCGGGCAATGTCGAGGAGCACTGCTTTCTGCATTGCTGCAATTATTGGTCTGCCTCGGAGTTCCAGTCGCCTTAGGTGACGTTCAAGGTCGTCTGAAATTAGTCCGTTCACGGACAGGACTATGGGGATGATTTCGGTGGACTCTACTTGCCACATATCAGTAACCTCGCGCTAGGTCCAGGTACTGGTCCCTTTTTCGCCATCAGCCTGCACGAGGTTTTTATCGTACGGGATAGTGACATCCACCAAAACACCTCTATTATTATAAGTTTAATTTAGAAATCATCAAGACGAGAGTGAATAAGCATTATTTGAGGTTGCGTGTTACATCCTCGGCTGCATCGGCACTTACCATCAGGTGGGGTGCAACCGAATGCACTCAAATTTTTAATTATAAAAAAGTTCTCGAATGTTGACCGCACACCGGAAGCCGTAGCGTAGACAGGAGGGCCTTCCACTTAGTGGACCGACGACCTTGTTAAGCTCGCGAGAAGCCGCTCGAAGCAGGCAGCGCAGGGCCAGTCGTCGTAAAAATCCTTGGGGGAAGCCTTTGTCCAGCTGTGGACGTCTTCTGGCTGATATGATGATGATGATATTATGTTACTCTTGTTTGCTTCAAATTATTTAATTTTCCAAATACAATAAAATTAAAGAAATGCCGTAAGAGGTGACTATGGGATAAAAAACCGGAGGATGGGCAGCAGCGTCCTTTCTGTGTACTGTGTGCCATCACACTGCACACTACGAGCGACAACCCGCCTACTAAGCGTCCCAACTAGGGTGAGGCCTATGTCCAGCTGTGGACTTCTTCTGGCTGATGTCACGATGGTTATCATCATCACTTGCCAAAGTAGGCTATCATTATCAAAATAAACATTTTTTTTAAATTTACAATTAGTAAGCCCTTGGCATCATCTCACCTGATGGTAAGTGACGATGATGCCGAAGACGGAAGCGGGCTTATCATGATTCCCCAACGCAATGGAGATCTGGCCATCTTATCTTCAAGGCGAAACACATAATTTTTTTTAAATGATTTTAGCGGCAAGACTTAAATAAGATAGTGGTAGCTAGCCACACGGGCTTAGAAAATGCCCTACCACCAACTAAACCAAGTCTTACACAATTTGACCCCGCCGGGAATCGAACCCGCGACCTCCTGGTGTGGAGCGATTGGACTAACCATTACGCCACGGAGGCGGTTTATTTAATTATTAGGTATACGAACTGTTTCATTATTGTAATGAAATGCCCTAGTTTAATTTTAATAACTTTTAAACAGCAAAATTATATATTTCAAATAGAGGTAGTAAATAAATGTTTTTTTAAGGATTTTCTATTTTTGGGGACATTTTTTGTCTAATCTACGTCTCATAAGCAACACTCGTAAGAATGAGGCAAAAAATTTATATGTTGCCAATTGAATTGTCAGCAGACGCTTGCTAGTGGTTTTCATTTCCTTCATCTCAGAGATTTTCATCCATGAATTTTGTACTATTGTTTCGTTATCATCATCATCATCGTCATCAGCCGAAAGACGTCTACTGCTGAATGAAGGCCTCCCACTCAAGCGGCTTCTCGCGACCTTCACCTGCCTACGCTACTTCTTCCAGTTCGCGGTCGCAAAACATAAATTTATTATTAGGCGTACCGTTTGTGAAATATGGCTTGCACTACGTCATTCAAGTCAAGAGCGTCGGTGGCGTAACGGCTAGTGCCGCTACCTCCTGTCCGGGAGATCGTGGTTCGAATCCTGCCACGTACCAATGTGTTTTCGAATTTCGATTTCATATACGTTTATCCGACGCTCTTACGGTGAAGGTCAACATCGTGTGGAAACCTGCACACGCCTGCGAAGTAACTCATACATAGGTTGACGTGTATGAGCTGATATGAGCTGGGATGTCCCACCAAGGGGCTCGAGCTCGGGCCTTAGTCGACCACGCGGGCCCAGTGCGGGTTGGTCGACTTCACACACAACCTTCGAGTTTCTTCGCAGGTGTGTGTAGGTTTGCTCACGATGTTTTCCTTCACCGTTAAAGCAATCAGTGAGTATATGTACGTAAGTTTCGAAAAACTCATTGGTACATTGGCCGTCCGGATTCGAACCCGGAACCTCTGGTTAGGAGTACCGAGTCGTTACCGGTTGAGCCACCGACGCTTCTATATGATGGCTAAGTCATTTAAAATGTGCCCTCCTGTGCCGTCTCCAAACTGCTGTTTGACCAGGACACCTAAAACAATTCATATTAGTGATTTTGGATATCCTAAGTTATACAGGTTTCGAGAAATGAAGGTATGACTCCGGTACCCTACACTATACGTGATCCGACACACACTTGGCTGGTTTGTCTGTGTTTTGTGTATAATAGTGTTTATTCATTAGGGAGCACCCAGAGTTTCCTTTCAATGGGACAACTTTCCGATAATCGCGTCCCAGTGCCTACTAACTTATCCAAATTCCTTTCAATGGGACAAACAAAATTTATGGAATTCGTTTGATTTTATTTTAGAATCTATTGTTATGGTAATACGAAGGGACAATGCGAATAATAATATATTGTTTGCTAAAAGCAAAGTTACGTAAAGTTGTTATTTGGAAACTGAAGAAGAACAAAGGAAAATTCTTATCTTGCAAATATCTGTTAAGGAGGCTCGAGTTTCCATACAAACGTAGTTCCGCTTTAATAAACAAACTACATGCCGGATTGAATCCAAACTTTGTAAATATATTGAGGAGACATATATCGATGTTTGTTATTAGTTTTCGATGTACTAATATAAAACGAAAAAAAATAAGAGCAGTTACAAACTTTCAGTACAAAACTAATTTAAGCCTTCGTTTAGTTAGGTTAATATTTACTACGATGAAAACTAATTACAAACATCGATATGTGTTTACTCAATATATTTACAAAGTTTGGATTCAACCCTGCATGTAGTTTTTGTATAAAAGCGGAACTACGTTTGTATGGAAACTCGAGCCTCCTGGAGACTCTTAAGGACAAACCATTTTTAAATGGAAAATTATTGTAAAATACTGTGTCGCGTCGGTGGTTACTATCTTTATCTTTTTTTTATTTACAATTGGTAAGCCCTTGGCATCATCTAGCTATCGGTAGATGACCGTCGTTAAGCCGTGTCAAATAACTCATTAGTGCGCTTAAAACCTTGAACATATTTCTGAAATTCAAAGAGATAATATTACAAATTTTTGATTTAAGATAAAAAAGTTCGGCAGTACTCATAATCACCTCCGTGGCGTAATGGTTTAGTCCTTTACATCAGGAGGTCGCGGGTTCGATTCCCGGCAAAATTTAACTTTGTAATGAGACTCGGTTTGGTTGATGGAAGCCGGAAGCGCATTTTCTTAGCTCGCCCGGCTAGCTACCACCATCATAACTAAGTCTTGCCACCAAACATTAATGCTAACAGCATTGATGTCTTCCGGCTTGAAGATAAGATACATAGCTAGTTTGCCATTGCGCTGGGGAATCTTGGTAAGTCCGTTTTCATCTTTGGCATCATCGTCACTTACCATCAGGTGAGATGAATCCAAGGGCTTACCAATGAATGGATTTAAAATAAAGTACAATGAAGTTGTTAAGTTGGAACTGAAGTAGAGTGGAAATAAAGTTCACTTAAGAGCCCGCTGGAGTTCATAAATCCCATACAAATGTAGTATTTGATTCAATTGTTAACCAAAGACCAGATTTTGAGATAATTTTACTATAGATAATCGTATGACGTATATCTGTGTCTGTACCGCATTACTTTTTTGAAAAACGAAACAGGAATCCATTATTAATCAATAAACTTATTTTTAAGGTAAAAGACGGAAAACAAGTTTAATCATCATCATATCAGCCACAAATCGTCCACTGCTGGACAAAGGCCTCCCCCAAGGATCTCCACGACGACCGGTCCTGCGCTGCCTGCATCCATCGGCTTCCCGCGATCTTCACCAGGTCATCGGTCCACCGCGTGGAGGGCCTTCCTACGCTACGTTTTCCGGTGCGCGGTCGCCACTCGAGAACTTTACTGCCCCATCGGCCATCTGTTCTACGAGCCATGTGCCCTGCCCACTGCCACTTCAGTTTAGCGATTCTGTGAGCTATGTCGGTTACTTTAGTTTCCAAAAACAAGTTTATTTGAATTAAATAGATTCTTGTTCGGTTTTTCAAAAAAGTAATGCAATACCGACAAAGATATACGTCATCCGATTATCCGAACGGCAGAAAAGGGGATCTGCGCGGGGTACGCCCCGCTGTTTGTAAATTGTTTTTTATACATTTTTTCATAAAGAATATACTAACGTCTCTGGGTACAAAAGCCTTTCTGAGACAGTCATCCTTTAATTAATCTTTATTTGTTTTTTGATTTGAAATGCTAGCGTCGGTGCATTACAAATCCTCTCTGGAGTTTTTCACAGCATTTGCAGCAGCCTCATTCTGAGGTGGAACACCCGGTTGCAGTAGGGCGTCTATAAAACTGCACACAGTGCAAATTGGGTTTCACGTCCTCCTTCATGTTATTTTATTTCTCTTCACTAGACGTTTTTATACAAAACGCATCACATTTTTTGTAAGCAATTTCTAGCAGAAAACAATGCAAAAACAATAAAATAAAACTACGAATGCGTTTACCACAAATCCCGCCAAAAAAAAACTTCATCTATACTTTATACTATTACTATAATATTATAAAGAGGAAAGATTTGATTGTTTGTTTGTTTGTTTTGATTAGGCTCCTAAACTACTGGACCGATTTGAAAAATTCTTTCACTGTTGGGAGGCTACACTGTCCGCGGTTGCTATAGGCTATATTATATTTTCAAAAAATTAGGGACCTTACTAAAACTCAAATAATGTAACCCAAGGTGTAAAAAATTACCTAAACATTTCTGCAATATCTACAAAAAGTAGTGTAGTGTAATGGTAGTGTAGTGGTAGTGTACTGGTAGTGTAGTGGTAGTGTAGTGGTAGTGTAGTGGTAGTGTAGTGTAGTGGTAGTGTAGTGGTGGTTTAGTGGTAGTGTAGTGGTAGTGTACTGGTAGTGTAGTGGTAGTGTACTGGTAGTGTAGTGGTAGTGTACTGATAGTGTAGTGGTAGTTTACTGGTAGTGTAGTGGTAGTGGAGGGGTCAGGCGGTACGAAGTTCGCCGAGACAGCTAGTTGTAAGATATAAAGAGATAGTATTACCTGCCCGATGTTTCTCACACCTACTTACGTAAATAAAAAAAAACCTATTTATATTTTAAATTCAATGCATATTAGATACTCTTTATTGACGTTTCGAAATGCCCACAGAACTCCTGGCACCATTTGGCACAATACAAAGGCATTAGTGCAAAATATACGAGTATTTCGTTTCCATTACTACGTCGCGCGTAGATTTCCCTTGAGGTAATATGGGGGAAATGTACGTCTTTATATTTAAACGTAGATTTCAATATGCCAGATGTTGGAATTGGAAGTTCTAGGTAATAAAAAAGTTTTTCCAGTTATTCTTTGTACCTATATGTATCCATTTAAGGGTTCCGTTCACCCGAAACGAAAGGTGACCAACGGGACCCTATTACTTTGCCTCCGCTATCCGTCCGTCCGTGTGTCTGTCTCAGCGGGCTGTATTTCATGAACCGTATTTGGTAGACAGTTACAGTTTTTTTTTAAAAAAAAAATTTGAGTACGTTTGGCTCAAAGTGTGTATTTCTATTGCCGATACAACAACAAATAATGAAATTGAAAAGGGTCCCTATTCAGGAAACGTTTTCGTTATGAGGTATTTTTGATTTAGCTCATTTCTAAACGGTAATACGTAGGTTGTTCAGAAAATTGTTAGCCACAGAATAAATAGTGAAACTGTGCTTGGTTTCAAGAGGAAACAAACATTGTTTTGTCTTGAAGAGCAGAAAGAAAATCGTACTGCTCACTTATCTATGACCGGCGTACTTTAGGCTACACCCCCGCTGTGCACTAACAACTACCATAGAATATAAATATAACATACTGTATTTTGGATAAGTATGGAAGGCAACAGTAAATAAAAGTATAAATGAGGTAAATATAAGCTAGAATGATCAAACTTATGCAAAATAGCATTAAAAAGTAAATATTATTTAACATATATTTTTTTTATATAAAATATATGTGAACTAATACTCATCGTGCATCATTGTACACGTATAATTATATTTATGAAGATATTTGATTCGGTACAATATAAAATATATTGTTTCGTCCGTGGGTCTACCCACATAGTCTACGCACCGGCGGCTGAAAATCAGCGTTTTGGCTTTGTTAAAGCCAAAGTATTATGCTGAGACGGTACCCTTTTAGGCAGAGTATTAAAATCTATAATACAAGTATATATAAGTATAAATATTGTACGTACTTACTTGCTTGTCAAAATAAATTCATTTTCTTTCTTTCTTTCTTTCTTTTACTGTAGTCGTTCTAAAGTGACGGCTAATTTCAATACACATCTCCTTGGTGAAAATCTTTGGCCACCTACGAGTATGTGTAGTTCTTTTTTCAAATATTTTTAAAAGATTATCTGTCACTCTTTTTTAGTTTGCAACGATGGACGTCTCGCGGGACGCTTGTCGTGCTATGATTTTCTATGATTTTAAACGAGGGTTAACCTTCAAGGAATCTCACGAAAATTTACAAGGTGATTTAGGCACAGATTACTAAATAGTTACTTCGCTTTAGGGAACTCTGCTCCTGGGTTTGTAGCAGTTACTTAATGGTGTAGTGAATTTAAACGTGGTTGAGATAACTTAAACGATGACCCCAGACCCGGCCGACCACCAACTGTAGTAACTCATGAAAATGTCATCAGGGTAGAGTGGCTGTTGCGGAAGAATAGACACATGACACATCGGGACATTGAGGCTGAACTGAAGATTGGATCACATGCAGTTTCCGCTATCCCGCATGAACAACTTAAAGTTAGGAAGCTTGCTTCGCGATAAATACCTCATTCTCTCACCGAAGAGCAAAAATCCCTTTGTGTTAATTGTTGCAAATTTATGCTGGAAAAGTTCAAATGAGGGACTTCGCTATACGTAATCTTGGATCTACAGCTACGATCCTCTCACAAAGCAGCAATCCAAGCAATAGGTGTTTGAAGAGAACCATTTGCCCACAAAAGTAGATCGCGGTCGTAGCGTTAATGAAAAAAAAAATGAAAGCGGTTTTTATTCGACGCAGTGGACCAGTAGTAATAATTCCATCACTAGTGAATGTTAATGCGAAGTTTGCCTGCCCCAAGCTTTCGGGGAGTTGATTAGCGAGTGCCCAAGGAGCGGCGTCCGTGGCATTCTTTTTCACCAAGATAACGCGCCCGCTCACACAGCTGTTGGAACAATGGACTATTTGACTTCGGGGGTAAAAATGTTACCCCTACCTCCATACAGCCCATATTTAGCTCCATGCGATTTTTTTGATTTTCCACGGTAACAAAAATGCTTAATAATAAAAATGTTACCCCTTCCTCCATACAGCCCATATTTAGCTCCATGCGATTTTTTTGATTTTCCACGGTAACAAAAATGCTTAGTAATAAAAATGTTACCCCTTCCTCCATACAGCCCATATTTAGCTCCATGCGATTTTTTTGATTTTCCACGGTAACAAAAATGCTTAATAATAAAAATGTTACCCCTACCACAGCCCATATTTAGCTCCATGCGATTTTTTTGATTTTCCACGGTAACAAAAATGCTTAGTAATAAAAATGTTACCCCTTCCTCCATACAGCCCATATTTAGCTCCATGCGATTTTTTTGATTTTCCACGGTAACAAAAATGCTTAGTAATAAAAATGTTACCCCTACCTCCATACAGCCCATATTTAGCTCCATGCGATTTTTTTGATTTTCCACGGTAACAAAAATGCTTAGTAATAAAAATGTTACCCCTTCCTCCATACAGCCCATATTTAGCTCCATGCGATTTTTTTGATTTTCCACGGTAACAAAAATGCTTAATAATAAAAATGTTACCCCTACCACAGCCCATATTTAGCTCTATGCGATTTTTTTGATTTTCCACGGTAACAAAAATGCTTAGTAATAAAAATGTTACCCCTTCCTCCATACAGCCCATATTTAGCTCCATGCGATTTTTTTGATTTTCCACGGTAACAAAAATGCTTAGTAATAAAAATGATACCCCTTCCTCCATACAGCCCATATTTAGCTCCATGCGATTTTTTTGATTTTCCACGGTAACAAAAATGCTTAATAATAAAAATGTTACCCCTACCACAGCCCATATTTAGCTCCATGCGTTTTTTTTGATTTTCCACGGTAACAAAAATGCTTAATAATAAAAATGTTACCCCTTATACAGCCCATATTTAGCTCCATGCGATTTTTTTGATTTTCCACGGTAACAAAAATGCTTAATAATAAAAATGTTACCCCTACCTCCATACAGCCCATATTTAGCTCCATGCGATTTTTTTGATTTTCCACGGTAACAAAAATGCTTGATAATAAAAATGTTACCCCTTCCTCCATACAGCCCATATTTAGTTCCATGCGATTTTTTTGATTTCCCACGGTAACAAAAATGCTTCGCGGGCAAAAATTCAACACTGCAGACGAGGCTGCCGAACAATTTCGGTGGTTATTTATCGACCTACTGCAAGATAAGACCGATTTTAACCGCCTCCGTAGCTCAGAGGCAAAGTTCACTGGCTTTACACAGGAGGTCGCGGGTTCGATTCCCGGCGGGGTCAATTGTAAGACTCGGTTTGGTTGGTGGTAGGGCATTTTCTAAGCCCGCCTGGCTAGCTACCACCATCTTATCTAAGTTTTGCCGCCAAATATCAATGTTGATATCATTGGTGTGTTCCGGCATGAAGATAAGATAGTTCCCCATTGCGTTAGGGATTCTTGGTAAGCCCGCTTCCATCTTCGGCAACATCGTCATTTACCACCAGGTGAGATGTTGTCAAGGGTTTACCAATAGTGAATAATAAAAAAAGACCTCTATATGCAGATTCTGAACCGATTTTCATAATTCCTTTTTTTATTATATAAAAATTACTGTCAAGACAGTGTATGTTGCCAGTTTGGTCCCATAAATTTTTTGTCAAAATCGGTGAAGTAATTTTTTAAAAATTTACAAAAACCAAAAATAATAATGCAAAACTGTACTACGTTGTACGTCCAACGTTTTTAAGAAAACACTTCACGATCTGTTTACATGTTTGGCCATTTCCAAACAACTAGACTGTAACTTAAGTTGTATGTAAACACACATTCAGCCAGAAAAATAGTGTTCAAATCAAAAATTCCAGTTATGTCAATGTCTGAACAAAGAAACACTTTTCGAAATTAGCCAATTCCTATTTTTTTTATTCACAATTGATAGGCCCTGTCGTATACTACTTAAAATCATCTGTGCCTTGGCATCATCTCGCCTGACGATAAGTGACGATGATGCCCAAGATAAACGCGGACTTAATCTTAAGGAGATTACATCAATGCTAATTATTAAGCTTAGATAAGATAGTGGTAGCTAGCTAGGCGGGCTTTGAAAATGTCCTACCAGCAACCAAACCGAGTCTTACAAAGTTTGACCCCGCCGGGAATCGAACCTGCGGCCTCCTGGTGCGAAGTGAATGGGCCTTACACCACGGATGCGGCCAAAATCCAATACTAACATTAAATCTTCTTTTGAGTTAAATCATTGTAATCAGCAGTGAGATAAGACAAAGGTAGCCTAATTATATAATATAACTAGCTGTACCGGCGAACTTCGTATATACCACCTTACGATACACTGCCACATAATTACTATATATGGCCTATAATTGTAGTACTGTGACACTATACACCTTACCCTACACTATACTACACTACCCTTCCCTACTCTACACTACACTACCCTACCCTACACTACCCACACTTTTACCCTACCCTACATAAAAACCTTCACCTGACAATAAATAAACACAACAAAAAAAGAATTAGCGAAATGGGTCCAGCCGTTCACGCGTTATGATCAAGGAATATAGATTCATTTTTATATTATTTTTTTACCTATGTTTGAATTTGCTGAATCCGCAAAACCGACCGATAGAATCATCCTCCTGACATTCTCATGTATAACAATAAAAGTGAATTATTATTAGGTAGTGTTTAATTAAACTTCGGGGTAAAACGTTCATTTTGGGGTAAGTACGGATTTCGCGGGCAAGTATAATTGGCTTTGGAAGCCGAGTAATTAGGCTGAACCGAAATCCCTTTTTACGGGTGACAAATTTTTAAGGACTGTCTAATTTTTACCAAACATCTGGGGTAGGGTTTTCAAATACCCGGCAATTTTGGATACCCGGGTCTCGGGTACATTTTTTAAAAATACCCGGGTATACCCGGGTACCCGGGTATTCTTGTATTTTTTGTGAAACTGGGAAAAAAACTACAAAGATATCAAAAATCAACTTTTATTACGATAATTACCACTCAGATAATATAACCAGCCAACCAGGTACTTCATAACCTTGACCTGCAGCATCTCCTGAAATCTGCAGGATACCCAACTCTATCAACTTACAGCAGAGAAATCATATTGGGCTCATTAGAATAGTCTCAATGAATAAGTGTTAGATAGAATATAGTAACCTTGACCTGATGCTGCATCATCTTTTGGAATCTACAGGATACCCAACTCCTAGCCAACTTACAGCAAAGGTATCGTGTTTGGGCTCATTGGAATAGGTGTTAGATAGAACATGGTAATTTTGACCTGAAGCTGCAGCATCTCCTAGTATCTGCATGATATCCGACTCACCAACTTACAGCTGAGTTATCGTGTTTGAGATAGATGTAGTTTAAAAAGCATGAAATAAAACTTTAATTAAAAATTTAAAAAACCCTGACAAATTAGAGAAGATAAGTAAATAAAATAATAAAAAACAATAAAATGAAAAAAAGAATAAAACTCTTTTACTACAATAAGTTACTAGGAAATGCTTCACAACTTAACCTGCACGTGGATGACGCAGAAGAACAATAACTTTATAATATTTTATTTACATTTTAGTTAAACTTTTTAACTATCACTGGTTTATTATTTAAATTATAAGGTTATTTTTTCTGTAGTAATTTATAAGAGTTTCTTAAAATATAGTATTATTAGGGTATCAAAATAATATAATGTGATTGGATCGTTTTAGCAGAATCATCTCAATTTGGCCATACTAATTAACTTTTTGAAAAATGTTCAAAAAAGGTTTTTTTTATAAAAATATTATCAAAAACTATCACTTTACAAAAATCCGATATATGTAAACATAGGAAATTTATATTTCTATTAAATAATCCGTATAACTTTGTGAAAATAAATAACACAAAAAAGTATACCAATAATACACAAATTTGCGTTTATCTCAATTTGAACTCGGTGTGGAATGGAACGTTTACGCAAAACGACGTCCATATCAAAATTACCCGAGACCCGGGTACGTCCGTTGTTTGTACCCGGGTACCCGAAGTATCAAATACCCGGGTATACCCGGGTCCGGGTACCCGGGTAAAAAACCCTAATCTGGGGCATCTATGAAGGGGGATAATTTCCAAATGTATGTTTTGTATAGCTTTATAAGGAGTCTCAAAGTCACCCAAAATGTGATAGAGCTTGCTGTGCCCGATAGTTGAAAAAAATATATTTAAAAACCCCTGACTAAACCTCTAAAAATTAAAAATAATATGTATTGGCCCTTTAAGCTTAATTCAAGTAGTAATATTTTGCTAACATTATTTGTCAGTGGGCGGGGCGCATAGCTCTTAGAATATATAGATGGCGCATGGGTCCTTAAAGTTATCGAGTGGTGACCGAGCACCGGAAGGCGTAGCCTAGGAAACCCCCCCCCGCAAAACCGTTCGTTGTGGAAATCCTTAAGGGAGACCTTTGTTCTGCAGTGAAAGTCTTAGCTGATAATACACGTATGTGATGAGTTTGTGTGTATGTACACGTATGTCTGTTTGTTTGACTGAGCTTATAACCAAAATTTTTTTTTGGATTTAGAAGTGCTAAGGTGTCCTTAGATTCGTTTTTATCCACTGAGAAACCCTGAAAGCTAGCCAGGCGGACTTAGAAAATCCACCAACCAAACCGAGTCTTACACAGTTAGACTCCGCCGGGAATCGAACCCGCTACTTCTTGATGTGAAGCTACTGGACTTATCTAGTGGTTAAAACTTATATGCCTACATACATACGTACGACGCGTAGACTTTATAACTTTTGTGGCTTGTGCGTATTGTAGTTAGGTTAAAATACATTTATTTAACAATATCCATCATTTTCCTAGGCAGTGTAATACTGTTGTACTGTGGGTTATTAAAAAGCGTCGGTGGCTCAACCGGTAACGACTCGGTTCTTCTAACCAGAGGTACCGGGTTCAAATCCGGACGGCCAACGTACCAATGAGTTTTTCGAAACTTACGTACTTACATAATATACTCACCGATTGCTTTATAGGTAAAGGAAAACACAGATAAGAATTTTTTTTTACCGTGAAGGAAAACATCGTGAGGAAACCTGCACACACCTTAGAAGAAACTCGAAGGTTGTGTTTGAAGTCGACCAACCCGCACTGGGCCCGCGTGGTCGACTAAGGCTCGATCGCCCTAATTCAGGGTAGGCTCGAACCCCTTGTTGGGGACGTATATTATGAGCTGATAAGATGATGTGGGTTATTAAAGTAGTAGGGACAATAACTAAAATAAATAAATCCCTACTAATATAATATTATAAATGTGAAAGTAACTCTGTCTGTCTGTTACGCTTTCCCGCAAAAACTACTGAACGGATTTGGCTGAAATTTGGTAGGTAGACAGATTAGGACCTGGATTCAGACATAGGCTACTTTTTACCACGCTCGCGAGCCGCTTGCGGCTCGCACACTGCGCACCCTCAAAAATTCATAGAAACGTTGTCCACGCGGGTGGAACCGCGGGAAACAGCTAGTAATAAATAAAGCCTTTATTTTCCAAACTTTCATGCAACATAAAAGATTTGTAAATTAACGTTGATTCCTAAATATTTTCACAGTGTTAAATTGTAGAAGAGAGCATCAATAAAAGTTCATGCAACTTTATTACATTTCATAATCTTAGGAATAATAAAATCTTAAAAATTCATTGTAAATTATAAATCATACTAATAATAAATAACTGAACGAATTAATTAAAAATCAAAACCCGACCGCATAAAAACTTGACCCCTCTTTTTTGCCAGTTGGTTAAATCCTATATCCTAAGACGAATCCAACAACACCTCGCACTCCGAAATCCATCAAGCCTTTTATACTACAGAGCGTCCCAAAGAAATATACATACTCGTACATACACTCGGAAAACTTTGTCAAAACAGTTTTAAAGGTCTCCTTATTGCTTCCCCTCTTCCCTGGCATAGAAAACACGGAAATTAAGTGTCCCCGCGGAAGGCTCGAGTTTCCATACAAACGTAGTTCCGTTTTAATACAAAAACTGCATGCCGGATTGAATCCAAACTTTGCGAATATATGTATATTGAGTAGACACATATCGATGTTTGTTATTAGTTTTTATCGCAGTAAATTGATGCATAATTAAACAAAGGCTTAAATTAGCTATTTACTGAAAGTTTGAAACTTCTCTTATTTTTTTCCGTTTTATTTTAGTAAGTACATCGTAAAATTATAAAAAAACATCGATATGTGTATACTCAATATATTCGCAAAGTTTGGATTCAATCCGGCATGCAGTTTTTGTATTAAAGCGGAACTACGTTTGTATGGAAACTCGAGCCTCCTGGAGACGCTTAAGAGCCCGCTGGAGTTCATAAATCCCATAGAAACGTAGTATTTGATTCATTTGTTAACCAAAGAACCGATTTTGAAATTATTTTATATCGATTAGCGGATGACGTATATCTGTGTCTCTACCGCATTACTTTTTGGAAAAACGAAACAGGAATCCATTTTTAATCAATGAACTTGTCTTTAAGGTAAAAGACCGAAAACAACTTTATTGGAATTAAATGGATTCCTGTTTCGTTTTTTTTAAAAAAAAGTAATGCGATACCGACACAGATATACGTCATCCGATAATCGATATAAAATTATTTCAAAATCGGTTCTTTGGTTAACAAATGAATCAAATACACGTTTGTACGGGATTTATGAACTACAGCGAGCTCTTAAGTGCATTAAACTTGCATAAGTGGTTCTGAAACAATTTGTGCACTTACGCTTGGCCAAAGTAAGTGCATTGTGCATACAGTTACAACCCCTGGCAGTGGTTAGGGAAAATAAGTTCACTCTTGCCAACTCTTGCGACGCATTTACGGAGTGACGCAAGACTTCTATATCATCTGTGGTTACGCGCTCTAGGTATTGAGTTGTACTCATGCGCACACAGCTAAGCCACAGATTACTAAATAGTTTACTTCGTAAGCTAAGCGCGAGTCTATGGGTGAACTAACACAACTTGATACTTTTAATAATATTGTTATATATAAGGTGTAACAAAATTAGCTGAAACTATTTTAACTGGTGCTTCTACCCATTAAAATGAACAACTTTCCCAATGAAACCCATAGTCAAAACGCAAAAAAAAATTGGCTCTCTCATACTACTCTTATCAGCTGATCAGCCAACTTAGTATGGGATGTTCACATTTTTTTTTATATTTGACTATGGGTTTCATGGGGAAAGTTGTTCAGTTTCATGGGTAGAAGCACCAGATAAAACAGTTTCAGCTAATTTTGTTAGACCTTATATTTATTTTCACATTAGAATTTAGAGTTAACTTTATGCAATATCTATGGTAGTTTTAGCTAAACGTGTTGTTATATCTTGTTTTTAATAGCTACAGGAATTAACTAAAAATTAAAATCTGGACTGTATAAAAACTTAACCCATATTTATTGGCCAGTTGGGTAAAAATGTTTCCTATGTCACTAACTACTCCTCGCACTCCATAATTAAATACTTGACTGCTCTTTTGTTGGCCAGTCGGGTAAAATTTATTTTATTTATATTTTATTTAACCGCCTCCGTAGCTCAGAGGCAAAGTTCACTGACTTTACACAGGAGGTCGCGGGTTCGATTCCCGGCGGGGTCAATTGTAAGACTCGGTTTGGTTGGTGGTAGGGCATTTTCTAAGCCCGCCTGGCTAGCTATCACCATCTTATCTAAGTCTTACCGCCAAATATCAATGTTGATATCATTGGTGTGTTCCGGCATGAAGATAAGATAGCCAGTTCCCCATTGCTTTGGGGAATCTTGGTAAGCCCGCTTCCATCTTCGGCAACGTCGTCACTTACCACCAGGTGAGATGTTGTCAAGGGTTTACCAATTGTAAATAAAAAAAAAGTTACTCACCGGATCAAGGCGAATCTAACGACACACGCTCTCCAAAACCCATCTAGCCGTTTAGGCTACACAGCATGCCAAACAAATAAATATACATACATTTTTTTTTTCGAAAGGACAAGCTTGTTGTTGGCCGTTGGGGCCTTTACAACTTCACCTGGCAGGGGAGGCGAGTACGGGAGGCACTCAACCTAGTGCAAAACATACATATGTCGCAGGATAATTTGATAATCCGTCGTTTCGCGAAAATCCTAGGAAAATTGGATACTATGGAGTAGAAAACTCCTAATAAAACCAAGTCGGACGGAGCCCCGCTTCGTTAAATAGGTTAGGTTATGTTAGCATGTCTTTTCCTACCGTAAAAAGGAGCCCCGCATAGCGGGGCTCCGTCCGACTTGGTTTTATTAGGAGTTTTCTACTCCATAGTATCCAATTTTCCTAGGATTTTCGCGAAACGACGGATTATCAAATTATCCTGCGACACATACATACACTCGATAAACACTACCCTCCATATGGCGCAAGCGCTTAAAAACAGGAGGATCTCAATTCGGTTGTATTTTTTATTTATAGTTTTAATGTTGGTTACCTTAGATCTCCGTCATTTATAATCTGATTTGCAAAATTACTTTTCGAAGTGAAACTTCTATATAGACGGGGGGGGTATTAGGATTTTTTTCTGTCACGAAAGAGCGTTACGTGTCACGAAAAAGCGTTACGTGTCACGAAAAAGCGTTACGGACGAAGTAACTGTATCTCATGTATGGTTACGGCCGCGTGGAGGAGGTAGACGATATATCGCATGGTGAGAGGCGGCAGTGGCGGAGGGGTATTTTTTTGGAATGTTTTTTGAAATATTTTTAGTTTTTTAAATATTTTTTTAAAGTACCTACCGTCAGTGTTTCCCGATTCCTATAATTTGGGGATCTACAAGGCAAGAGTGAATAGGCATTTTTTGAGTTTTCGTGTACCATCCTCGACTGCATCATCACTTACCATCAGGTGAATTGCAGTCAAACCCACTCAAATTTTTAATAAAAAAAAACCTTTTTTATATCGCTTCGATCAATCAAAACTATATTAGCAATAAATCTGCCAACTCTTTGAGTGTAAAGGGCATTTTTACACTTGTCTGTTGCGATTCGTTTTTCCTTTTGTCTTGAAGTTTCACTTCTACTGTATAATGTCCCAGCACACATTTTTTTTTTGATACGGTATGCTGCTAGCCCATATAAATTTTATCAAAATCAGTTATTGATCACAGCATAAAACTGATTTTGATAGTATTTCAGCATTATTGATATTTTTAGTTTACTAACATTTTTAAATAGATACCGGCGGCGTAGTGACTAGTGACTATAACAAGGTTCTAATTAAGTAACTGTCGTCCTTTCTCGTTCACTCAAGAAAGACTTCAAGTAAAATTTTCGCAACATCCATGGTAGGTTTAGGTTCGTGCTAGCTTTAACGTGCTGTTGTTTCTTGTTTTTCAACCGAATTCCAAAAAGTAGGAGGATCTTAAGTCGGTTGTATTTTTTTTAATTTTAATTATTTTTCCTCTCTTCTTTTATCTCCATCATTTATAAACCGGTTTGCAAAATCTTTTTATCAATAAATAGGGTTATGCCGCTAGATTGGTTCCATTTAAAGTTTAATTGTTATTATTTTTGGGACTTTGATACTTTGAAAAATTTTGACTTTGATGAATTTTTATTAGTTTTTTCCTAAGTTTATTATTTTACCTTACTAATAATGACATAACATGAGTTTAGATTGTTGAAATGCCTTGCATTACCAAATTTTTACATTTCATAGGATTTATCTTAATAAAATATGGATTATAATTGTTTTCTTGTATATCGAGCTGTTGTGTTTTAATTTAGTTTTTCTTTATTTCGTATTTAATGTTTATTTATACAAATTTTTATTTCAAAATTTCAAACACAATGTTACACGGTGTCTAAATAAATGAACTGAACTATCAAAACCGGTTAATAGTATTTTTTATTAGGTAATCAAAATAGGTATCTCCAGTGTAGGCATCTCCATTGGGTTGGGGAATCTTGGTAATTCAAATACAAAAAATTGTGCGTTAAATTAATTCTAACTATTGAAATATGATAATATTAAAAATATTAAAGCTCGGAAACTCACTTGGGACTATCAAATTAGTCCACCCAGATTGAATTCCACCGCTTGCGCAGAATATCTGAGAGCCATCAAGTTACGTGACTCGAATGTGATTGATATTTAAGACCAGGTTTTGATAATATGCCATGTTATAAAGGATACCAACCAATTCCTTTGCCTTTTATTATTGCAAATGTTCTGAAGTGAACTTAGGCTTTTATTTTATTTGGGACACTAGGCTGTTTCCCGCGGCTTCACCCGCGTGGACGAGCTTGGAAAAAAAGTAGCCTATGTGTTAATCCAGGTCCTAATCTGTCCACCTTTCATATTTCAGCCAGATTCGTAAAGTAGTTTTTGCGTGAAAGAGTAACAAACATACATCCATACATTCTTACAATCTTTCGCGTTTATAATATATATAAGCTGTCAGTGGCACTTGCTTGGATCTGCTCTATTAGCACACTAGCGCCGCCAATAGAAATAAATAATTTACTCATTCATATGGACTTTAATCGAAATCATGGGATGCAACAACTATATTGTTTAATTGTTATTTTATAACTGTAAATTTTGTGTCATCATCATCATATCAGCTCATATACGTACGTCCCCACCGAGGGGCTCGAGCCTACCCTGAATTAGGGCAAAAAAAAATAAAAAATAATTATAACTAGTTATTTTTAGGAATTTACTTGAGGTTGGATTCTATAGAGCGGCAAAAATAGACCATACAGTACGTTAGTACGTAATTATATACAGGGTGTAACAAAATTGGTGTAGGTCCCGCTAACTGGGGCTTCTACTCGTCATACTGAACAACTTCTGTACTAGGACTTTGCTGAAATCGCAAAAAGATAACAAATTTTGTGTTATTTTATGGAGGGTCCACATTTTGAACACCTACGCTAAACAAAGAGCCCGCTATATTATGGTATTTGTTTATTTATCAGGGTTCGAAATCATCAAGATAATTATTTTCTTAGATAATTATCCATAATGACCGGTGCTGATTCTAATTTTTGGCTCTTTAATTTTTTTACTAAAAATTAAAATACAAAAATATAATGTAGAAAAAATAACTAGATAACTTTTAATTGTTTATGTGTAAGGATAATGACGGTTACTTATTAACAAGTTCGTTTTTGTGACTTCTCTTGATGATAATTATTTTCTTTGATAATTATCCATAATGATCGGTGCTGAATCTAATTTTTGGCCCTTTATTTTTTTTACTAAAAATTAAAATACAAAAATATAATGTAGAAAAAATAACTAGATAACTTTTAATTGTTTATGTGTAAGGTTAATGACGGTTACTTATTAACAAGTTCGTTTTTGTGACTTGTTCCGAGTTTAAGGTGTGACGCGTTTCGATTCGTCCCGAAACGTCAAATCGTGTTCGGACAAAAACATGGCAGGACATAGCGTGAGGCTAACGTTTTGTCAAAGAAAGTACGCATGTACTGTTTTGTTTATGCAATTAATTTTATAATTATTAACCTTATAATCTTCTTCTTAGCGTGTCAATGGCAGACACTACACTGTAGCAGCCCAAAATTTGGCCACGTTAACAGCATTATCAGCCGCTGTCATGAGGTCTTCCTGCGTGCAGATGTAGGGGCACGCAGGGCACGATGTTAAATGTGTCATCGTTTGAACTGCACTGCACAAACAGTTTATATCACAGTCAACCAAAAATCCCCACATGACCATGTTTTCTTTGCTTCGACCGGTCTGGGTCCGGAGTCTGTTTAAAGACTTCCAAACCGGCCATGGCAAGTCATGTCCAGGGGGAAGGCTTTCTGATATCGTGACAAAGGGTGTTGGTAAGCTTACTCTGTCCTGCCAAAGGTTACACCTCGCTTTCTTGGGTTCTACTGATAAAGGATAGACATACTTTATAAAACTATTTCGGCTTTTCAGCCGTTGTTGCACTGGGTTGTGGCTATGCATAGGGTGCCGTGTGTCAGTATCCATCTTCGTTTTTTCCATCCGCCTGAACCGTATAATTATCCATAATTATCACTTCGAACTAGGGTTGCCACCTTTATTGGGACAAATAAAGTTATTTTTCATTTCGGTAAAATAAAAATATAGTACACACCATAAAAAAACAAAAAGTACTTATTTATTTTTTACTTATTTGTATTTCACAATTTTTACAAATATTTGTAGTTTATTAATATTTGGAGACTTTGCAATCAAAGTATAAATTAAAATATATGATCAGCTCATTTTTAATTAAGTTTAGGGAAACTTTGTTCCTTTTGTCCCTCCAATTTCATTAATAAGAGAGAAAACTCTCTCAGTGAATGCTGAAGTTGCAGGCAAAGACAAAATATATGAAACAAATTTGTACGTATTTGGAAAATCTTTACTTTTATAGAATACTAGTGGATGCTACTAGCTTCGCCCGCGCAGATCCCGACTTTTGCGGTTACCGTGGGAATTTCCCAAAATCCTTTCTTAGCTGATGCCTACGTCATAACATCTACCTGCATGCTGAATTTCAGCCCGATCCGTCCAGTGGTACGTTGATAGATCACTATGTCAGTCAGTCAGTCACCCTTGAGTTATATATATTTAGATGTACTGCCACAGATTACTAAATAGTTACTTCGTAACAGATACATCACTCCCATACAAAAGCTTAAATACCTACGCTATATTAGCCTACAAAATCTTAATAATAATACCAGCTGATTGCAGCGAGAAGAAATGTGCCATAACTACGCATACAGAGAGTTGAGATTGTTTTGCTCGCTGCGCGACCCACGTGCGAGCGCGTCATCGAGCGAATGTGCTAGGGTTGTACTTATGATGATTTTGGTAATGAAACGAATGTTGTAGAAAATCAATTATTTTATATTTGTCAATCAAATATGTTTGAGTTTAATAAAATGATAGATGCATTTTTTCCCTTCCATGAATTCCCGATTAATAAATTTTAATGTCGATAATATTTGAAACCTCGTAAATAATTTTAATAAATAATCAAAAGGGAAACAGGAGCAAAGCGGAGAAAAATCAATCAAAGATGGCTTTTTACTTGAGTTGACGGAGAATTTCATACCTACTATTCATAAAAAAACATTCCCCAAGAGGGCCTCATTGTGAGCTTGAATTATTGTTATTTTAAGTGAAAGCTAGGTAAAAACGTAACGAAAATAGGTTTTCTGTTACTATCTACAAGTCATAACAAAAAACGGCTTGTGAATGCAAGCTAAAGTTTACGAAGTAACTATTTAGTAATCTGTGCTAAGTTCTTGAGATTTTTTCGTTTACATTCGTCCTGGTAATAAAAGTCGGCGGCGCGCGCGGGGGGGCGGGGCTTGATGGAGTTATTTCGATGACGTAATGGTACTTGACAAGTTAAACCTTGGATTTTGGTTTTAAACGGTTTATTTACAGCTATAGAAGTGCCCTTCAGCTACCGAGTGGCCGGCGCATTAGTACTTCTATTCTCTGACATACCTACCTAAATCACGACGACGACGCTAGGTACCTACTATGTTCTGACATTAAGTAGGTAACTGTTATTTATATAAAAAAACACAAAAATAATACCTGAAATCCTTAATTTATGACGATTAACATAGTAGGTACCTACCCACCATTGTTCTAAGTTTAAGGAATAAATGATGATAATTTGTAAAGGAATGAGAAAAGGGAATTAAAAAAAAAAAGATTTAAAATACTATTAACTTAGGCACCTTTGTTCGTCTCTCGGCAATGAAAAAAATGTCAAATTTTCATTTTTCTTTTGATTGTGACACCCATCCACTGCACAATAATTGCGTGGTTTCGGCATTTCGATAGTCAGAGCGGTAAATGTGACGTGCAAGCTCTCAGGCGGGCGTGCGTCAACCTACTGTCCGTTGTATCGTCTCCGATACGCTTAGCGGTAGGCATATAACGAGTGGCCTTGAGCAAGTGACGGACGCCTGGTACTGCCACTTTTGGGCCGTGTATAGGTCAAAGACATCTTTATCGTTCTTTATCACTTTTTCACATTTCTCTTTCAGAAGTATTGTTTCAGAATATAAACTGCCCATAACTATTCCAATTTATTGCAAATTTAATGCTTCAATTGCACTTTCAAAATGATCATTTTACTTTCGCATGGCTGCGTTTCGAACTTTCAATCAAACAGCCGAGTTTTGTGGTATTGGATAAAAGTTTATTTAGTCTCATAACTCTCATAAGTGCTCACAACCAGTAATAAGCCAATACCAGTCAAAAACACGAAAAAGAGGACAATACTCTATTTTAGAGTACCGGCACATATGAGATACTAGTTACTTAACAATAGACCCCGTTATTTATTTATTTACAACTAGCTGTCCCGGCGAACTTCGTTCCACCTTACACTACACTATACTACATTACCCAACCCTGCCCTACACTACCCTACCCTACCCTACACTTCACTTCCCTACCCTACCCTAACTACACCTACACTACACTACACTACCCTACCCTGCCCTAAAACCAATTAATTTTTGACTGATCATTTTTTTTTAATCGATGAATATCATATTTTTAATACTTATTATCCTATTCCCGACGAAGACAAATGCAAAAATACAAAAATCATAAAAATTGGTTCAGCCGTTCTTGAGTTATAAATAGTGTAACTAACACGACCTTCTTTTATATATAGATATATAGATTTTTGTACAAAGAGACACAAATTCTCGGGGACAACATGTGATGCACAGTAGGCAAAAGCAATATCTTCCAGACAATTTTAATTATTATTATTTTAACCTTAACTTTTTTTTTGGTGTTTTTTTTCCTTTTCTTTCCAATTTCATTTTCACAGTTTTCTACATAGGTATCATGCAAGTCTCCTAAGTTAAGTAGCACTCTGACAACCCCTAAAATATTAATGCCTGGCATTCAGAAGATACTCGCCTAGGGTTTTTGCTCTCCTGTTCCATATTCGCAGAGAAAGGTCAATATTATAATGTGCTGAGGCTGGGTGGCACGTGTAGGAATGCTTAAGGTGTTACCCAGATAAAAATTTTATACTGTTTCTGAGTAAGCATTAAGTATAAATGGTGTCTTTTTATTTATTTATTTACTAGCTTTTACCCACTGCTTCGCCCGCGTAGACAAACGGCTCGCGAGCTATTTACCAAATCGCGAACAATCCAGTTATGTTGTGATATCAAAGGAGGTAACCAAAAAAATATAAAAAAAATAGTTTGATGAAACTAAAAAACACGCTTATAAAGCACATCGAACAAAAAAATGAAAAATAATTCTTAATATAAGCTGAAAACAATAACAAACGAAAAATACAGTTTTTTTTAAACTACTTATATTTATTATTCAATTTTTAGTTCAGGACAATGAGATAAACTTATGAAATTATTGTATTGCCTCTGATTTTTGATAAATGTATAAAGTTTGAATTAAATCTGTCCGTTTAAAGTGGGTCAAAATCGAGTGCAAAGGATTTGGTTACAAATATACAAAGAAACATACAGATGAAGCTAATATAAGCGTGTTAAAAAGAGTATTTTTTCAGCTCCCTTAGGAACTGCATCGGACTATGCTAATTTCACAGGATAAAAGTAGTCTATGTCCTTCCCAGTGACACATGATAGAGGTGTTGAAGCGTGAAATGGTAACAAACAAACACATTTTCACATTTATAATATTAGTAAGGATACCACCAAAGTATTAGCCATACCAAAGTAATTTAATACGTATATTATTACAGGCATTTATTTAACTTGTATTGTTCGTATGTAAGTCCGCTTCAAATCTTGCTATCTGTTTTAAAGCGACTTCCAGTGGTCCGATTGATTCAAAATTTGGTGTAAAGCCGTATTCCCGGTGACAATAGATACTTTCGGTATTTTGAAATTGATCTGATGATGAACTACGAGGTAGACTCAAGGCACCAGGATCCTTTAGTGTTTTCAATTAAATCATATGATTTATTGTACCTACCTCACAGCCCGTTTTTTTTTAAATTTGGAATGTATCATTTACTTAATACATTTTCGTTTGACACACTGAATTTAAAAACTCTTTTCAAATAAAAGATTGTACCAAAAAGTTTTAAGGTTTTTCGAAATGAGTTTATGTCATAGAAGTTCAGCGCAAGCTTAGTAATAATCCCTACTAATCCCTACTAATCCCTACTAATCCCTACTAATCCCTACTAATCTTATAAATGCGAAAGTAACTCTGTCTGTCTGTTACGCTTTTCCGCAAAAACTACTGAACGGATTTGGCTGAAATTTGGTAGGTAGACAGATTAGGACCTGGATTAAGACAGGCTACTTTTTACCACTGCGCACCCTCGAAAAGTCATAGAAACGTGGTCCACGCGGGTGAAGCCGCGGGAAACAGCTAGTATATTATAAATGTGAAAGTAACTCTGTCTGTCTGTTACGCTTTCCCGCAAAAACTACTGAACGGATTTGGCTGAAATTTGGTAGGTAGACAGATTAGGACCTGGATTCAGACATAGGCTACTTTTTACCACGCACTGCGCACCCTCGAAAAGTCATAGAAACGTTGTCCACGCGGGTGAAACCGCGGGAAACAGCTAGTAGTATATATAGCATAGATCTTTGTTAATATGATCCCGTAGGCACTTGGTACCCTTCGGGCATGGAACACTAAAAACCATCATTAATTTTGCCCGTGATTCTAACATGACTCAAAAAAAAAAACGTATATCGCATTCATCATTATCGTATCAGCCGAAAAACGTCCACTGCTGGAGAAAGGCCTCCCCAAGGATTTCCACGACGACCGGTCCTGCGCTGCCCGCATCCATCAGCTTCCCGCGATATTTACCAGGACGTCGGTCCACCGCGTGGGATATCGCATTAAGATAGAGCTTTCAATTCATCATTTCTTTATCTTATCGTGTGGCACAATTAACCATGCTATCCAAGGGACAGACGGCAGGTGCCTGGTGTTGCACTTAGCATCACCCGCGGTCACGTGTAGGGCATTTAGATTTACACCTACGGACGTGTGCAACGCGACCTTCATACACATCTGAAATCAGAAATGCATGTTTCCTCACGAAGTTTACCTTCACCGTTAAAGCAATCGGTAAGTATATGTACGTAAGTTTCGCAAATCTCATTGGGACCTCTGGATAGAAGGACTGAGTCGTGTCCGGTTGAGCCACCCACGCTTTTTTCATCATGAGTACCTTTTATTCCAAGAAGTGGATAATGTGAAAGGGTTAAATTATGCATGAACCGGTGCGAGCGTCCAGAAAAAGGTTTTTTTTTCACATGTCACCACACGCGCGTAAAGTATGTCATTGTCACTTCATAATCATGAAGCGAGCGAAATGTACCTTTTTACTTTCGAGCAACGCAGGAGTGATTGTGATGGCAAAATAATTAAAGTTGAGATTTCGAAGGCGATCAATTGTCTTCTAGTGTGTGTGTACGTCCGTCCGGTGCTCTAGTTCCCAAACTACTGGACGGATTTGGGTGAAATTTGGGTTAGAGAAATATTATTTTTTATATCTCTAGGCGTTTTTTTTTCTAATCTCTCCCACCTTGATTTCTTAACCATAGTAAAAATTACTTAACTTTTTTTAATCAAAAATAGCTGTTACGATTTTGATGAAACTCCGTAACTGGCTGTAACCGTAAATGGGTCTACAGTCGTCAGTGTACTTTGTTCCAAGAAAAATCGTATTAAAGTACCTCCCATACAAATCCAGGTTGCATGTTGATTTTTCTCAAAAATAGCTCTAACAACTTTAATAAAACTTTTTACTTTATTATTCCAGGAAAAATCTGAGTAAGGTACCTTTCATACAAACCCTAATTATTCGTAAAATTTCATCTAGTCTTACACATCTCTTGCTATTAGGTGTATTGTACACTAGACGGTGAAGGCTTCGCGAGGAAGTATGCACAGCGTGGCTGTTCATTTTATTTTAACTTATTTACGCCAATCGTTTCAACTTTTTTCCCGAAAAACATAATAAGCCCCTCACGTAACAGTTCTACAAAGACAAAGTGCCTTAATTTATTCAAATTCAAATGGCCAGTGTTCTGTTGGGCGAGTTTTTTTACTGCCGCTTATAACGATGATTTACGTATACGTAAAATTTTGTTTTGTCGCATTATAAAGCACTGAAAGGCCTTTTTTTTGGCTTATTCACATTCGTCACCACTGGCTTTCTCCCCACTGGTGACGTACATATGGGAAAACAATTCTTTGCTACTTTAAAAGAGTCTTATAATAATCTAATCCAAACTACTTTTTGGAAGGAAATAAAGAAAGTTTCGTGACTTGGCATGTTGTATTTTAATAGTTATTTATGCACTGCCAAGTAATGGCCAATTGCGTGCAGTGGCATACAATACTTTTTCTAGGTATTTTTGACTAGGTATTTTTAATGGGGATGACGACAGCATCAGAAATAAATTATGAACTCTTGATCACCAAATTGCCCTCCTACATAAACTACGGAAAACCTTACTCGTTTTGTTTTCCATTTAGTCTTCGATTTTTAATTCATCACAATCACAAAATAAGTACATAAATGACGCTGCAAAATTATGACGTCACGACTAGGTATTTCAAACATTTTTAGAACAAAATGTCGTTTTTGACAGATGATAAAAAGTAACTCAGATGACTAGCATTCGTCATCCCTATTACACGCGATGTTTAGCCATAGCGCAGGTACGTTAGTACTAATACATATACTGTGGCGCAGGTACGCGCGCTTTTTTAAATGAGCGCATTTCCCGTGGTACTACCAGTGGAACTACTGGTAGTGCCATAGTTAAATTTCATTTACCGTAGCACTACTGATTTAATTTGATAGGTTTACTCCCAATCCGACCAAACAAAAAAAAGCTAAGCAGCAGATTACTTTACTAGATTATTTTTTTAACTAAGTTTTATCTCAAAAAACTGTAAATGAGCGAGCGAAGCGAGCGATACTAGGTTTGGTCAGGTTTGATTGATTATACAGTCAAAGAGCCTCGCGAAGCGAGGCTCCCCCGATGGGCAGAAGAATGCTTCGCAGAAGAAGAAATTGGGAGTATACTTAATAGCTATTGGTAGTGCTACGGTAAATTAAATTTAACTATGACACTACCATTAGTTCCACTGGTAGTGCCACGGAAAATTCCCGGTTTAATGACGTTGGCATCTTGCGCAAAATACATTGAAATTTTGTCATAATTTGAATTTTTAAGCCAAAGCCATAAAAACATTTTAAAAGTTTCATTGTAGTACAGTTGTCTCATTTTGAAATTATCATTGTAAAACGGATTATAGGAATGAATAATTTTGTAATATGATTCGAGGTTAGGGTATTTTATGCAAATTACGAAATAGGAGTAGAAAAAGGATTTATCACCTCACACGCTTGGAAAGGTTTTGCTTGTCATTTCATTTGCGGCCAACGCCGACTCGAGGTCACACAAACAGGGTTCCACACCAATACTTTAATTACCAACAAAATGAGATCTCTCACTACATACTTTTTTCTAGGTAAATAGGGGTCTACGTATTCTGGACTATAGAAATTTCATTTTGCTGTGGGAACGGAAGAAAATCAGATTTTCTAATAGATTTTCCTGTAATCTATGCATTCCTCATTCCTCCCTCATTAACTGTGACTTTTCAAGATACACGATACATTTGCTTTAAGTTGGCGAGGAGTTAGGTGTCCAGCAGATTCCACGTAATGGTGCTGCATCACGTCAAGTTAACCATGTTCTTGCAATATCATTGTAGTAACTGGATACCAAATTTCGAATCGATCAGACTTGTGAAAGTTGGTCACATTCCTTAATCAACTATAAAAGAGCTGAATATTTTTAAACGACTGAATATATTTTCGTGAATCATAGCTTATACCACTCTCGATTAAGTAAGCTTTCAAACAAAAGAAACTAAATCAAAATCGCTTCATCCATTTGGACGCAACAGACAGACACACAGATACACACATTAAACTTATAACACCCCTCAACTTCAAACCTTCTAAACTTATAACACTAAAGCCCAACTAGGCAATGACCGTGCTTCAGGTAAGTTAACCTGCGTGATTTACGCAACCCGCAAACTGAGCTGCGACCGCTTGCAGTTCCAATCAGTTTAAATTTAATCAGTATTTTTTTAGTAGAAAAGTAGGAAGCTAGTTAAAATAAATTAAAAAAACAATTTATAGACAGGGCATCGCCTAGTTCAGAGAGGCTTTGACTCCCGGTCCGGATTGTTCCTGTTGCAGAGGCTGTCCACAACCATTCAGCGCGAAAATGCAGCTAGCGTTAGGGCAAAGTATATACAGGATGTTAAAAAAATTGGTGTAGGACCCCGTTAACTCGGGGTTCTGCTCATCATACTGATCAACTTTCCACAAGGAACCTATTGTCAATTCTCGAAAAAAAAATTTGGACCTTCCATACTAAAATGCACAAAATTGGTCGATCAGCTGATCGATTTGCATGAAGAGTAAAAATTTATTTTTGCAATTTCAGCAAAGTCGTATAACAAAAGCTGTTCAGTATGCTGAGTAGAAGGCCCCAGTTAACGGGACCTACTCCAATTTTGTTATATTGTTACTGTATATTAGTACTAACGTAGTTATGGGCACCTTTGCACCGGGGATGACGCAGGACGGGTTATTTTAAGTGTTTTATGTAAGTTATGTTAGTTGTGATTTAAGGTATTTTAGGTGTTCCATTTTAAGTATTTTATTTTAAGTATTTATTTGATGTTATGAGTATAAAAAAATAGAAATTATTAACCAACATAATTCACCTACTAACTTATAACTAAACGAATTATTTAAAAATTACAAACTCGATTGCAAAAAACTTAGCCCTTCTTTTTGGCCAGTCGGGTAAAAAATGTGTCCTATGTCACTCACGGCATCAAGACGAACCTAACGACACCTCGCACTTCAATATCCATCAAGCCGTTTAGTTAGACTATACAGCGTGCTTAAGAAATAAATAATTATACATACTCGTACATACATACACTCTATATATTATAGGTACAGGAGCGATGGCTGACTCTCGCGTTATACTCGTGCGTGACCGGGTGCTGTCCGTGTGAACTGGCCTACACTTGTCAAAGGCATTCATGACATTCAATGATTTAATGTATAACTTCTCGTGTCATATTGTTTTCATGTCCCATTGGCATAATTTTTTTTTTATATCAAGGATTGGATTTCACATTATTAACTAATGATTGTTTATTTCTTGATTTTTTACGAATGAAATTTCGTAATCACTATTTCATGACTATCAGAAAGAGTGTAATTTGCATCTATTTTGAATAAATATCTTGAATCTAAAACATAACCCTCTTTCTAGCGCAGTCGGGTAACAATTCTGAAAGAGGCATTGTCATTACCAGCCCGCTATTGTTTGTGCGGCGCCATTTTGTGAACGTAAAAAGTGACAAAAAGGAGAATGAGACGATGTGTCTTCAGGGTTCCTTAAGCTTGTGTACCAACTGAAAAGGAGACTTACAGAGTATAGAAGTAATTTAGTTGTGCAACTACCAGGTGAATGTTATTTTAAAAGCAAAGTAATACAAAGATGAGGTCAATCTCTGTGAACTAACATTGTACCTCCAAAACGGGATTTACCTAATTTATTTATTTACTTATTTATTATTATAATTTACAAACATGAACTTCACTTTGTTACACAATAAAATTAATATGAATTAAATAATACGAGAATGAGACATGATTTGAGCTATATATGAAGTCAAGTATTTGCAAATATGACAAAGCGTATCGTAGTGCAAGTCGACATGTTGGACCTCGCCTACAAAGGCATTAAGCAGCACCAGAGCGCGCGCCGTAGGGCGTTGTGCGCGTGGTGCGTACGTAGCGCTGGAGAAGCGAACAGCGGGTGCCGACGCCGGCCAGTGCGCGCATACCTTTGCGGTACGGAGTACTCAATGCTACTAAGAATTTTACGGGTTGTCTACTTTGTTCTTTAACAACAAACAGTAATGTAGTCCCAGGAGTAGTTTACGTCGTAACTCTAGTGTGTCAATACCTACCATGCCCGAAACAAACATTGAATGGTTAAGTAAAGGATAATACCCGTATGTTCTCTTTTAGAGATACCTGACGAATTTACGTTGGACTCTCTCCACCATGACACTGTACTTATCCTCTCTCGGATCCCACACTATGGCACCGAACTCTAGCAAGCTCCGGACGTACGCATTATAGAGCATTACTGCAGTACTTCCATCATGGAACTGGGCAGCTGTACGAATTATAAAACCAAGCGACCTACTAGCTCGCTTGCACGTGGCTGTAATGTGCTCACGGAAGTTAAGTTGACTGTCCATAATCAAGCCGAGGTCGCGAATCTGCTCAACTATTTCTAAAATTTAGTTTCCTAAATTATAGGCAAAATATATCGGATAGAGAGATATTTTTGCATTTTTTTTACACTAAAACGCATATTATTATTTAGGCTCCATTTATTCACTGCATCTATGTCACTTTGTAGCTGTGCGCAGTCTGCGCTACAACCCACGGCGCGGTAAAGTTTCAGATCATCTGCAAACATCAAGCACTTAGAGTTACTGATAACCTGTGGTAAATCATCAATCATTAGGAGAAACAGGGTAGGTCCAAGTGTACTGCCTTGGCTTACACCCGATCTTTTTTTTTATTTTTTTTTATTCACAATTGGTAAACCCTTGTCAACATCTCACCTGGTGGTAAGTGAAGATGTCGCCGAAGATGGAAGCGGGCTTACCAAGATAAATATCTGGTAAAATAGTCTAATATTCTCTTATCAGCTCATCTACGTCCCCACCAAAGGGCTATCGGGCCTAAGTCGTCCACGCGAGCCCAGTGCGGGTTGGTCGACTTCACACACAACCTTTATAGTTTCTTCGCAGGCGTATGCAGGTTTCCTCACGATGTTTTCCTTCACCGTAAGAGCGTCGTATAAACGTACGTATGAAATCGAAATTCGAAAACACATTGGTACGTGGCAGGATTCGAACCACGGCCTCCCGGACAGGAGGTAGCGGCCGTAACCGTTACGCCACCGACGCTCTGCCTAATATTCAAAGATTTCAAATATAAGGAAAGTAACATTGAACTTGATTTTGTGTCGTATATATTATGGGATTCCTCGATAACTCGACGCTGGGCTCTTAACGGTTGCGGAAAGCCGGTGGATGCGGGCAGCACAGGAACCGGTCGTTGTGGAATTTTCGACTGTTTTGATAATGATGAAGCGGGGCTTCAATATTTATCACAGTACTCTTTTTTAAACTTTTATAAAACAAAGTCTTTTTCGCTGCGTCTGTCAGTCTGTCTGAACGCGATAAACTAAAAAACTACTGAACGGATTTTCATACGGTTTCCACCATTTAACGAGGTGGTTCATGGGGAAGGTAATAGGTATAAATGTATAATTCCCCGCGTACTCACGCGTTCTCTATTTCTCTCGTGATTTTTTTAAGGGTTGATAAGGAGAAACTCTAAACTATAAGAGATAGAGAAAAACGCTCTTAGGAACCGTGATATCAATTTAAGAGAAAATAAAAATGGCGTTTTAAAAAATAAAAATAAAAACCTGATAGGTTCGGAGATATGGCTCTTTTGATTTTTTTTGTTATTTCGATTGTAAATCACTATACAAACCAAAAACAGTAGTGGCTCTGTGAGCTGTAGAACTCGCAAGTTTTTCTAAATGGTACCTACGCCGTGGCGGCATCTTGCGACATCATAGGCGTTGCGCTACTGTAAGCCATATCGTAATACTGTGGCCCTACTGTGCTTTCCCCGTTATCCCTATAATCGATCAGTCTCAACTCTCAATGAATTCAGAGAATCAAGTTAAATCCCACTATTTTCATTTTAGGCGACGATGACTTTTAATAATTATGAAGAATACATACAGAACTGACAATTTCACATACGACTCTCACTTGGCCAAGTTTCCCTCACAGAGCTTTGTGGTGGAGCATTTGACTAGACCTGATGGGCATTCACTCACACCACTTGGCTGCGTCTACACCGTTTAACGCTCCACTGGTTTACTGACGGTTTCCTTGATATTTCCAGTTAATATTTAAATCAGAACGGGATTGGGAGGCGGGTGGTAAGGGTTCAATTCAGGCTCCCTTTTTAGTTAACTGTTTTTACGTGTGTATATGAATACGGATTTTCTCAGGGATGACACCTATATAATATAATACAGACTTGGAAAGTGAAACATTACTTATCCAATTACAAAATTCTATCTACTAAAATCTTTAGAGCCGTTTTTAAGCGACTTCAAAAAAGGAGGAGGTTTCTCAATTCGAACGTATATATAATTTTTTTTTGTGTGTTCGCGGATAACTTCGTCGTTTATGAACCGATTTTGATGATTCTTTTATTGTTGGAAAGGAGATATTCCAAGGGTGGTACCATGATAAGGAAACCAGGCTCTGATGATGGGAACCTCAGTTTGTAACATTGAACTTACCTGGATGTATATTCTTTTCTATTTTTGCTTGTGCCCTGTAATTATCTTTATATTTTTTTCTTGTATATCCTTATATTCTTGCAAGGGCTTTGTAAATTTGTAAATTGTTCTTGTATTGTAAATTGCTGTAAATAATTCATGACACTTGTCAGTCAAACTTTGTTAGGAATATCTCAATGTGACTTAATGTTTGAATTTCATCTTTTTTTATTGCAAAGACTAGTAATTTTATTGGTGAGATTCACTAACAAAATTCTTTTTGTACTATTATTTATGACTTTTGGTACTTGTGTAAGTGTTAACAGTATAACTGTATTGCGCATGTGTGCAAATCCTTATAAGCCGGGCTCACGCCTTCATCGAGGTCACTCCAGAACCAACGAGTAACTTAAAACGTCACTACCGAACTCCTCTTCAAGACGTAACCTCAAGACATTCATATCTCCTCCTCAACCATCAAGAGGTCTCCAAGGCGGAAATCTGGACACCCTTTGTCACCGCGGTTGAAGGAGCCCATTGAGGACTGCGGCCACGCGTCATCATCGTGGATAGACACCTGCTCTGGGTATCCCTTAGCGGGCCCCCCTTCTGAAGCCTTCGGAACCGTCTTAGGGGTTTCCAACTCCCGAGTCCCGCCTTGCTGTCGGTGTCTTCGACGTCCCACGGCGTGGGCACTTGTTCTGCTGGTGCTAACGGGAGCCTTTGTCACTCATGACACGAGGCGGGCGCTCTACGGCTGGCGGCTGGTGTTGCCCAGCCCATCGTGCGTTCATTATATTTTTTTAAATGCCGCCCGGCAGGGGCCCCTGAGTGTTAGTCCGTCCCTGTTTTCAGTGCGCCTTATACTACAAATGTTTGTTTGGAGCAAAGGAAGGGGACAAAGTAACAGCAGATTTGATGCGAACCGTTTGCATAGTAAAAGGAAATAATAGTAGGTTATCGTCATACAATGGTACATCGCGCGGTTTTTATGTGTCAGTAGGCATGCACGGACACTACAATAATAATAATGACTTAAAACTACTGGAGTCAGGCCTGTCGCACTCCGCGCTGTAGGCATGAAAATGTACCTGTGCCAAATTATATATAACAGTAGGTACTAACGCCTACGGCGCGCGGCCCCCTGAATGGGGCAAATTCAGTAATCAGAAGAAATAAGACTTACGCGATACAAAGAGAGGCAACTTGAAGGACATAACTGTAGGTAATTAGCGCTGTGCGACCTGAATTTTCACTTGATTGTGTCGTGGCAAGAGTCGCCATTCATTCAAATTATTTTGATGAGGTAACCTTCTTTTACGTAGTAAATAGTCTTTATTCTTTGCTGGAGTTTTAAGTCATTCTTGTTATTGTAGTGTGCGTGCGTGCCTACTGATGCGCACACATAAAAACCGCTCGATGTACCGTTGTATGAAGATAACCTACTATTCTTTCCTTTTACTATGCCGTTTGTTTGTTTTCGAGATGGTAGTTCGCAGGTATACGTATGTTTTAGTTGGAAAAAGATAGCAAATATTAAAGAGCTTTAATGGATAGCGCGAAGCTATTAAAATAAACATATTGTAGGCATTATCCCTATCCCTACTAATATTATAAATGCGAAAGTAACTCTGTCTGTCTGTTACGCTTTCCCGCAAAAACTACTGAACGAATTTGGCTGAAATTTGGTAGGTAGACAGATTAGGACCTGGATTAAGACATAGGCTAATTTTTCGCTTGCGGCTCGCGCACTGCGCACCCTCGAAATGTCATAGAAACGTGGTCCACGCGGGTGAAGCCGCGGGAAACAGCTAGTTATTAATAATCATATACATAGAAAATTAATAAATTGATTTACATGTGGGGTGTAGTTAACTATGTACCTGTTAACTCGTTGTGTGTTTTCTATACAAACCAATAAATAATTATTTATTACAAATGACAAGTTAAAAGTTTAAAAACCTAAACCCGACGACGGAAAAACGATCTTATTACCTGTAGATTTATTCATCATCATATCAGCCGAAGGACGTCCACTGCTGGACAAAAGCCAACCCCAAGGATTCGACCGTTTTTTTTTAATTTAAAAATTTGAGTACGTTTGACTGCAACTCACCTGATGGTAAGTGATGATGCAGTCGAAGATGGTACACGCAAACTCAAATAATGCCTATTCACTCTTGCCTTAAAGATCTCCAAATTATAGGAATCGGGAAACTGTATATATTTTTTATTCACTTGTCAATTGATATCAAAGTAAAATATGAAAAGTGGAACGCGATTATAGTCCACTTTGATTGGAGACCGTCGTCCAAGTGCGCTTTGCCAAAGCAGACTTGGATGGTGTCAACGCGGCTCAGTTCGTAGTAATGCCTAGTATATATTTTAGCTGTTAAAAAAACGACGGGTTGCACTCCGGGAGTACCGGCAAAAGTGAAAACTTGAATATTAACGTTGTGCATTTTGATATTTTGGAATGGTTAGGGAATAATTTTGCACGAATTGCTTTGATTGTCAGTATAAAAAAGTACTATCATGTATGTGGTAGAATACAATATTTATTTATTGCGCTATCGTACACAAACATGACAATTTATATTACATTAAAAAGTTTATATCTCAGAAAAATCAACAAAAAATCAACTCCACCCGTCTTACGAATTTTCGATCAGCCCGATCAGGTCACGTGTCCTGACGCGAGTTTAACATTTTTTACCCATTACAAAAAAAGTGCACAACGCCGCTAAAGAAGTTTTCACTTCCATAAATAAACGATATATTAATAATATTAAAGCGTCGGTGGCTCAACCGGTAACGAATCGGTCCATCTAACAAGAGGTACCGGGTTCAAATCTGGACGGCAATGTACCAATGAGTTTATCAAAAACTTACGTACATACGACTTACCGATTGCTTTAACGGTGAAGGAAAACATCGTGAGGAAACCTGCACACGCCTGCGAAGAAACTCGAAGGTTGTGTGTGAAGTCGACCAACCCGCACTGGGCCCGCGTGGTCGACTAGGGCCTAATCGCCCTGATTCAGGGTAGGCTCGAGCCCCTCGGTGGGGAAGTATATGAGCTGTTATAATAAATAAACGATAAGATTAGAGATTTGCTGTTTTAGCGTCGAGATGATTTGTTTCCTATTCGTCCCAGTTTTTCATCTCACATACTGAAACATCTTGTTTAATTATTTTTTTTAATCCACAATTGAAAAATGAAATGAGTTTGAGTTTGAGTTTGCACACGCCTGCGGAGAAACTTGCAGGTTGTGTGTGAAGTCGACGAACCCGCACTGGGCCTGCGTGGTTGACTAAGGCCCGATAGCCCTAATTCAGAGTAGGCTCGAGCCCCTCTGTGGGGACGTATATGAGCTGATATGATATGATTTTAAGTCCTTGGCATTATCTCACCTGATGGTAAGTGATGATGATGCCGAAGATGGAAGCGGACTTACCAAGATTCCCCAACGCAACGTAGATCTGTGTATCTTATCTTCAAGCCGGAATATATCAATGCTGTTTGGCGGCAAGACTTAGATAAGATGGTGGTAGCTAGGCAGGCGGGCTATGAAAATGCCCTACCACCAACCAAACCGAGTCTTACAAAGTTGACCCCGCCGGGAATTGAACCCGCAACCTATTGGTGTGAAGCGAATGGACTAACCATTACGCCACGGAGGCGGTCAATTTAACCCACTTGTCCGCATTCCATAGACTAAAGCCAAAGTATATATATTAGTACTTACATACAGTATGGATACTCCCTGCCGCTCTCTAGATTGCGACCTCACCCCCTCGTCACCCAGATTGATACAGATTGTTTTCAGTTTGGTTGTCGAACGTATAGGATTTTGCCGCCATTTTGTTTGTTCCGTCATTCCTTTTTTTGCAATGTCATTTCTGGAAGTGTCCAGGGTGTAAAAGCCAAGGTGTCTTGTTTCAGCGGTCCAGATCGCCCAGTGGATCGGCGCAGAGACAGCTCGACGAGGCTGACCTGTTCATGGACCTTATTAAGGACGTGGCCAATGAACTGGACATCGACGTACTATGCCATAAGGTGAGTGGTGATGTCATTCAGCTAGTTTGAGGCTTATACCGCCGCCAGTGACCAACTTTGTAACCAATTTTTACTTCAATTAAGCATATTTTATCGAAAAGAATAATTGTTTTGTAATTTACAGGATATGAGGAGTGATTTGATTTCCTCGAATTCAATTTTAATGAGTGGTGATTTCATTCAGCTAGTTTGAGGCTTATACCGCCGCCAATGACCAACTTTGTGACCACTTTTACTTCAATTAAGCATATTTTATCGAAAAGAATAATTGTTTTGTAATTTACAGGATATGAGGAGTGATTTGATTTCCTCGAATTCAATTTTAATGAGTGGTGATTTCATTCAGCTAGTTTGAGGCTTATACCGCCGCCAATGACCAACTTTGTGACCACTTTTACTTCAATTAAGCATATTTTATCGAAAAGAATAATTGTTTTGTAATTTGCAGGATATGAGGAGTGATTTTGATTTCCTCGAATTCAATTTTAATACACATAACTAAATTATATCTCACTCACTCACTCATATAGTCGATCTAACTCACACTATCGTTTTCCAGCTCCGTGTAAGGAAATTATTTATTTATTTATTTATTTATTTATTTACACTTATGAAATTATCATACTAAATGGAGCTAGCTTCTTCACGTTTCATAGTTTTTTGTATGGAGACTTTCACTTTTGCAAATTTTTAGTATTCGTTGTTATAGCGGCAACAGAAATACGAGTACATCATCTGTAAATATTTCAACTATCTAGCTATCACGCAGTTTATGAAATACAGCCTGGTGACAGACGGACACACAGACAGACAGACCGACGGACGGACAACGGAGTCTTAGTAATAGGGTCCCGTTTTACCCTTTGGGTACGGAACCCTAAAAAAAAATGGACACAGTCATAACGTATTTTTGAGTTATGGTGTAGGTAATATGTAAACATATTTTACCTAAGGATAATTTAAAAAAACTTCGCTTAAGCTCGTGGTTTTCTTATACTAATTCTCCTTCACCTTCCTAACGGATGGACAATAAAAATATAGCAAAAAGTCTCCTCATTTGCCTTTTAAAATCATGGTCACGTAGTGTGGTTAAAAAAAATATCGCTTTTCCAGTACTTTCCTGCTTTGTGGCTGATCATGAAAATTCACGCTCTGTTGCCCTATTGATTGTAAAGTGAGGTCCAGTATTGTATATTGTATTGTATATAATCTAACGGGATTTATCGCGCGAGATTGTGAACTGTAACATAATGTTTACAATTTCACTAGTGACATTACAATAACTCTAAGCGAAGTAAAAAAAACACTAAATAAATGAGCTCGCGAAGCGAGCGATGTTAGGTTCGGTCAGGTTTGATTGATTTAACAGTAGCAGAATGCTTCGCAGCAGAGGAAATCATTGGTTTTATTCGGAGGTACAAGAATAGGTCGTGAAATTGTGATCCGATTCACAATTTACCGTTATATTATAATCTAACTACACTTAGTGAGATTGTAATATCTCGGTTTTCACAATATCCCGGTGACATATACAAAATTTAAAAAAAGACGTGTGGCACTCGGGGACTGCCGCGGTAAAGCTATTGCATAGCATTTTTTATCAACTTATGCAATTATAATTATTTATTTATATTTTATTTGTTCAGTATTTACCTGTACCATATAGTCCTTGGGGCGCGAGATGTTTATGTAATAAATTAACACTAGGAAAGTTAAGAAAGTTAAATCATCATCGTCATCGTCATCGACCACCATCGCGACCACCATCACGACCAACATCGCGACAACCATCGCGACCACCATCGCGACCACCATCACCACCACCATCACCATCATCATGATGGATAGATAGATGGCACTGTAAGTTTTTTAAAACTCAATATATTTTTTTCTTTTTTGGGGTGTCGGGTGTTTTTCGTTACGAAATTTCTTGATTCGGTCCCCTCAAAGCCGGCGATAAAAGCTATACAGCTATAAAGCTTCGCTCGCTTTTTCATGTTTGTCATTTATCTAGAAGATTGGTAAATTTCATCAAAAATTGTCCCCCTCTAAACGAAGTTCTGCAGCCGCGTCTGAAAGTGACAAATACTGCTAATCAGAATAGCCCGATAGAATTCCTGAGGGATCTGGAGAAAACTTATGTCCACTCACCCTCAAAGACAGTCATAAAATCGATGTCCACGCGGGCGAAGCCGCGGGAAAAAGCTAGTTTATTAGACTTACTACTAGCTATCAACTACCCGTACCAAAGTATACAGGGTGACTGGTAAGTAGTGCAAATCCTTTTAAGGGGAAAAAGTACATCTAATTTGCAACAAAAAAAGTCATATTAACTGGGGGTCGGAAATCAGCGGTTTTCAAGTTAAAGCCCATTTAATTATTTTTTTATGAGAAATGCATTTGTTCAACTGTTTTGCGATTTATCAAAAAATAAATAAATCAGAGTTGGCGTGCAAAATACGGTAAAAACTTCCTTATTTTATCAGCTTTCCAACAAAGTAAAAAAGTAAAAAAATACAAATTAATTTAAACAAAAAACAATCCACCCAGATTGATACAGATTGGTTACAGTTTGGTTGTCGAACGTATAGGATTTCACCGCCATATTGTTTGTTCCGTCATTCCTTTTTTGAAGTGTCATTTCTGGCCCGTTGTATGAAGTGTCCAGGGTCTGCCCGTACTTACGAAGTAACTAGTATCTCATCTGTGCCCGTACCACCAACTGTGGTTCAAACGGATTACAAATAGCATGCCGATGTTGTAATTTACATCGTAATTAATCTCCTACGTTTTGGGACAAAGCTCGGAGTAAGCCGGATACAAATTACAGGCGGATAGCTGGCGTCTGATGGGTGATCCGATGTATCATGTGATTATGAAGTACAGTCACGTTCAAAAGTCAATTTAGAACCTCAACTTTTACACAAGATTGAATAAAACATGTACGCCGCGATATAGGTACAATTTATTTGTACTTTTTTCCGGTCATTGAAAAATCGTAAATTATTAAATAACTATACAGAGTGTAACAAAATTGGCGTAGGTCCCGTTAACTGGGGCTTCTACTTATCATACTGAACTTATTTTGTTCTTCGATTTTGCTGAATTTTTTTAGCTCTTCATACAAATCTATTAGCTGATCGACCAATTTTATGCATTCTTGTATAGAGGGATCAAAGTTTTTTTTGAGAATTGACTATGGGTTCCTTAGGAAAAGTGTTTAGTATGATGAGTAGAATCTTCAGTTAACGGGTCCTACGTCAATTTTGTTATACTCTGTATAACTGTTTTGAAAATTGTAACGGACAACGAGCCAAGTCGGACAGATCCCGAACATTCTGCCAGGTCCTTCGAGCCGGATAGATCCTTAATAAAAATATTAAAGATTAAATAAATTGTAATATTAATTTACAAAAAAAAAAAAATTAGCTTATGTGTTAAAATGGTTTTAAGGGGGGTGTGAGACATTAAATGGGCGGCTGACAGGAATAGGAAGTCTTATATAGATAGATAGATTAAGCGTTTAATTAGGATTTCACGCAGCACACACAATACATAATACACATTTCTTACCAACACGTATATTTTAATTAGGTAAATAAGTTGAACCGGTCGTCGTGGAAATCCTTTAGTGAGGCCTATGTCCAGCAGTAGACGTCCTTCGGCTGATATGATGATGATGATAAACTACTATTAACTGCTGCCTAAAGCTATTGTCATAGTACGAATTATACCCACGCAGTACAAAAAAATAATAACGAACTCGACAAAAAAAGAATCAGCGAAATCGGTCCAGCAGTTGTTGAGTTATAAAATTATTATTAGTGGCATTGATTTTATATATTTAGATTAACTAGGATACAATGTTGAAATTCTTTGTGTAACTAACCACGCGGCTACCGCGCGGCGGCTGCCTGGCTCGAATCACTTGAATATTATCGATATGTATGTACTTTACATAGTTGCTATAAAGCTTGCTTTACTAAAACTGAAATGTACTTGAAATAAACTTTTGATCGCGATAGTACTTTGAAATTGAAGTGATATGGGAGCAGCAGCGTAAAATTGGTGTGATATGGGATTTCAATAATTTTATTTTAATCTGCTTGCGTAGTACGCACAAAATGGTGAATGCCAAGAACAGGAACATTAAATTTAAAACTCCATGACCTCAAACATAAGGGCGCGTTTATATGACACGAATGTCGTCAGCGCGGCCGGGCGCACAGCGCGGCTGATCCGCTGTTTTAGTAAAGCAAGCTTTATAGCAACTATGTAAAGTACATACATATCGATAATATTCGAGTGATTCGAGCCAGGCAGCCGCCGCGCGGTAAACGCGTGGTTAGTTACACAAAGAATTTCAACATTGTATCCTAGTTAGATGGGTTATGCACTAACAAATCACATTTGGAAATCGAACCCATCGAACAACATTATAGGTAATTCCCTTCCGTTGCACCGAATGCTACTAAGAAAAGAGATGCCAATTGGCATCTTTTTATTTGCTTCACTTTTAGAACGCATGTAACATATCTACCTCCCCTTATATATAGCATATCTCTGTCCTAGTTAATCTAAATTTATAAAAATCAATGCCACTAATAATAATTTTGTAACTCAACAACTGCTGGACCGATTTCGCTAATTCTTTTTTTGGCGAGGTCGTTATTGTCAGGAGAAGGTTCTTATGTAGGGTAGGGTAGTTTATTGTAGTGTAGTGTAGGGTAGGGTAGTTTAGTGTAGTGTAGGGGGGTAGTGTAGTTTAGAGTAGGGTAGGGTATGTTAGGGTAGTGTAGGGAAGGGTAGGGTAGGGCAGTGTAGTGTAGTGTAAGGTAGAACGTAGTTCGCCGGGACAGCTAGTAAAACATAAATTTGTTGAACAGCTAGCACGCGAAACTTTTCGCGTCGTTTAAATGCAGCCTAAGATTTCTATTTTATTACGATAACTGTAGCTGCTCCAAATGATTGTATTGTTTATTCCGTTATCGCCAGAGTATCTTAATACCAACGCTAAGCTAAAATGACGTAACTTAACACACAACTTGACGTTACCACACACATACTCATAGGGTTCCGTACCATCATACTAGAAGGCGCTAGTTTTTTCACGTTTAAAAAAAATAGGATTTTTGTATGGAGACCCCCTTATTTTTTCACAATTTCTAATTTTTATAGTATTTGTGTTTATAGCGGCAACAGAAATACATCATCTGTGAAAATTTCAACAGTCTAGCTATCACGGTTTATGAAATACAGCCTGGAGACAGCAAGACAGTCGGACGGACAGCGAAGTCTTAGTAATAGGGTCCCGTTTGTACTCTTTGATTACGGAACCCTAAAAAGTAAAGATTTTGGATGTAAATAATTTGTTCGAGAAAAATGTCACGCGAGTGATCGCGCCTTCTACTATTGTAGAAAAACACTTGGCGCGAAATTTCTCTGGCGTGCGGTCACGTTGATCGCCGCAAACACACTAATTATGTTCATTAGTTAGTAATAGAAGAATACTGTGTGCGTAAGAGCATTGGTGGCATAACGCCTAGGGCCACCGCCTCCTGTCCGGGAGGTCGTGGTTCGAATCCTGCCACGTACCAATGTGATTTCGAATTAAGATTTCATATGCACGTTTATCCGACGCTCTTACTGTGAAGGAAAACATCGGGAGGAAATCTGCACACGCCTGCGAAGAAACTCGCAGCTTGTGTGTGAAGTCGACCAACCCGCGCTGGGCCCGCGTAGTAGACTAAGGCCCGATTTCCCTAATTCAGGGTAGGCTCGAGGTGGGGAGGAATATGAGCTGATATGATGATGTTCGTAATTGACCATCAATCAAAATGGGAAGTGTCTTCTATGTCTATAACACAAGTATTTCAAATGCTTAATTTAGTTATAGGAGATGTAATGTGTAAGACATCAAATTACTCTTCATTATTGCAAATTAGAATCATTTATCTGTTGCGCTTACCATGTACTGTAACATTTTTGAAATTAAACAAATAATTATTTACTAGCTTTTGCCCGCGGCTTCGCGCGCATGGACATATTTTTTGTGACAGACTTAGAGGGTGAGTTAAGTGCCACAAACCCCCAAATATCAGCCTTGTAAGCACATACAAAACAGCAACTCATAGAGCTGCTGTCTAATCATTTAATTAGTATATAAGCTAGGTATAATTATATTTTAATTGTATATTCTCTTACATTGTCACTCTGTTCAGTTGTCGTAATAAATTATTTTTATAAAGACTTCACATCTGAGTAACTTAACTGGTGAGCGGTCATGAATTTTCTCCAGATTCCTCGGGAACTGTCAAGATATGCTTATTAGTAAATCGTGTCATTTCCCATCCCCTCAATCATCTCGGTGCAAAAAATCACACAATCCATTGTTCCGTTGCGATGTTAATTAACCAAAAAAGAGTTTATTTTTAGTTCCCTCGGGAATTGCATCGGGCTATGCTATTTTCACGGGATAAAAAGTAGCCTATGTCCTTCCTTGTGACACAGGTTACCTGCATGCCAAATTTCATTAAGATTGGTCAAGGCGTTGAAGCGTGAAAAGGTAACAAACAAACTAACAAACAAACAAATACATTTTCTCATTTATAATATTGGTAAGGATTATTAATTTGCGACTCAAATTCCACGAAGTTCTACAATGGTAGAACGCTCGAGTACTTGAGTGTTAATACTTAGGTAAGTACCTCTAAAACCGCAGTTATAATAATATATGACGCGATTAATTTTAGAAGAGCAAAGTTTTACGCGTTTAAGCTTTTACAAGTGTTAATATCCATTTTACGGCACAGAACTGCAATCAAGCGCTCCCACGCTGTAAAGTTCAAAATATTAAGAGCGGACGCTAGCTGAGAGACATTTGGAAAATAGGTATTTAAAACAACTGTTGCTGTTGCGCTTTGACTAAACCGCCTCTAAATACCGTGCGATAAGGACAACTGCAGCTCCCGGTGAATACTTCGATTAAAAATTGCAAAATTCGAGGTTTGGCTCTCGACGATTTTCTCCTCCAAAATTAGACCATGTTAAAGAAATTGTTCACATAGAATAATAACTAGTGGTGCTAGGCCCCTATGTTTACCTTTTTTTGAAAATACTTTTTGAATCTCCACTCTAGACGTCTTTAGTGGTAATAAAAATTAGGTATTTTTCTAGCATTATTGAAGAGTTCCAGTTGCTCAAAAAAAATTGTTATTGAAAAAAAGGAAGACATAGGAGCATAGAAGAAATTAATATTTATTTTATGTATAAAAATTATTTCTTAACAAAAAGCAAAATAATTTATTTGTAAAACTAATCCGTACTTTGGTTTTTTATCTACAAATTTATGATAATTAAAACACATTATCTTTAATATTTTCAAAGTATTAGCGATTTTGCGGACCTTTATATTTTGGGACATCTATCCCACATAAGGGATAGTTGCCTAATCCATGTAAATTACGTTTAGGATAGATGCCCCGCCGAGAAACGGGACATCTACCCCGCAAATCCTTTTATCGCATTTTGCCTTCCCAAGAAATCGTACTTGACACGGTCAACTTAGTGATAATTGGGGAGTCTTTCGATACTTTAATAAAATAGCATGCGATTCATCCTAGAAACAAGAGTAATTACAATCCGGGCAACTATACCCCTGGGGCAACTATCTTGGTTTTACCCTACAGCAAGAAAGAGACAACTGCAAAATCCTACTAATATTATAGACGCGAAAGTTTGTAAGAATGTATGGATGTACGTTTGTTACTCTTTCACGCAAAAACTATTAAACGGATCTGGCTGTAATTTGGTAGGTAGACAGATTAGGACCTGGATTAACACATAGGCACACCCCGGACACTCCATACAAACGAGCGAGAAATGATATACATAATTATAACTGACGTATCTATAGGCAAGAATGCAGGTAGGGTTGAATCACACCGGCGGTATTGGTCACGAAATGTTTGTTAGTTATTTACTGCATGCACACTGCAAGATATATATACTGTGCTGCAAGCAACAATCAACAGTTATCTTACATGATTAAGTAACTTACATGGATAACATTGTTCATTTGTTCTTCAAACACAGGAGCTTTTGTCCGTGAAACAATCTCATTTAGCAACCTACAATAATAGTCAATCTCAATCTATAATTCCGAGATCACATTTTATAATATCACACCACTAGATATTTCTATACAACTCATACTTTCACACCATCTAATCAAATTATTACAAAGAATCATCATTTAAAATAAATAAAACGAACAAAATAAGCCACAATAACAAACTGACATCTGACATATAAAAAACATAAAGGAACTACATTTCTAAAAAAAAAAGATACAGCTAGTATAAGGATTCATAGGAACTGATTGTTCTTAGATTTGGTCGTATAATATTGGTGGTCAGCCAATCATGATACGAGGCATGCTGAGACAACGCGGCCGCCTATTGGCGTCGAGCGGTGAGCGGCGCGCAAAGTAAATATAAGTGACGTTAATCGCGCATGCGTAGTTCGTCCTTTACGTTCGGTAACTAGTTGTTTTTTATTCCGTGTACGAACTACGAAATCACAGCGGCGCGCAAAGTGAATATAAGTGACGTTTATAGCGCTTGCGTAGCTCGTCCTTTACGTTTGGTACCCAACCTACATCCAATCTGAGTGACGGGGGGGTGAGGTCGAATTTAGAGAGCGGCAGGGAGTGTCCATACTGTACGTTAGTACTAATATATATATACTGTGACATAGGTTACTTTTTTCCACGCTCCCTCTTTTTTTCACGAACTGCGCACCCTCGAAAAGTCATAGAAACATCAACGCGGGTGAAACCGCGGGAAACGGCTAGTAGTTACATAAAATTGACCAAACCAGCATTCCCTGGTCTCCTATTGTTATTTTCAAAACTTATTATAAAATAAAGCTTTAGCTATGCCTCTTTGTTTTCGTTTCATTGTTAATATGCGTATCTTTTTTTTGGTGAGTGTCTAAAAATTTCGTTGCAATTGGGCAATTTTCTTAGTTTTTGAAGGCTTCCTACTTCCTATCTTATATATATGAATTGCTGCTTGTTAGTCTCGCTAAAACTCGAGAACGGCTGGACCGATTTGGCAAATTTTGGTATTGAATTATTTTTGGAAGTCCAGAGAAGGTTTAAAAGGTGAATAAATATGAAAACGCTCGGAATTAAATAAAAAAAAAATAATTTTGGTTGAGTTCACACACAACCTTCGAGTTTTTATACATACACTTAAGTATATTTTTTTGCTGTTCGTTTGTCTCGCTAAAACTCGAGAACGGCTGGACCGATTTGGCTAATTTTGGTATTGAATTATTTGTGGAAGTCCAGAGAAGGTTTAAAAGGTGAATAAATATGAAAACGCTCGGAATTAAATTAAAAAAAAAATTTGTTGACTTCACACACAACCTTCGAGTTTTCATACATACATCTATTCTATATATATAAAAATGAATTGCTGTTCGTTAGTCTCGCTAAAACTCGAGAACGGCTGGACCGATTTGGCAAATTTTGGTATTGAATTATTTTTGGAAGTCCAGAGAAGGTTTAAAAGGTGAATAAATATGAAAACGCTCGGAATTAAATAAAAAATAATAATTTTGGTTGACTTCACACACAACCTTCGAGTTTTTATACATACACTTAAGTATATTTTTTTGCTGTTCGTTTGTCTCGCTAAAACTCGAGAACGGCTGGACCGATTTGGCTAATTTTGGTATTGAATTATTTGTGGAAGTCCAGAGAAGGTTTAAAAGGTGAATTAATATGAAAATGCTCGGAATTAAATAAAAAAAAATCCAAAAATAAAAATCTGTCAAAAAATAATTGGTTTTAGGATAGGGTAGTGTAGTGTAGGTGTAGGGTAGTGTAGGGTAGGGTAGAGTTGGGTAGTGTAGGGTTGGGTAGGGTAGTGTAGTGTAGTGTAGGGTAGTGTAGAGTAGTGTATGTAGGGTAGGTTAGGGTAGTGTAGTGTTGGGTAGGGTAGGGTAGTGTAGTGTAGGGTATTGTAGTGTTGGGTAGGGTAGTGTAGGGTAGGGTAGGGTAGTGAAGTGTAGGGTAGGGTAGTGTAGAGATGGGTAGTGTAGTGTAGGGTAGGGTAGTGTAGAGTAGTGTATGTAGGGTAGGTTAGGGTAGTGTAGTGTAGGGTAGGGTAGTGTAGGGTAGGGTAGGGTAATTTAGTGTTGGTTAGGGCAGTGTAGTGTAGTGTAAGGTGGAACGAAGTTCGCCGGGACAGCTAGTTATAAATATAATATAGGAAAAAAAACCATAGGGGTAGATATAGGTTTTATGGAACAAAAATGTGCTCTAATGTCATTATCCAGGGAGGAAACAGGGGACTACGTTTGTGTGGAGAAATGGCGCCCGCGTTTCCTCTTAAACAGTACATCGACTAGTGAACTCCAGCTGCTTCACTTTGCTACCCATTTGCTACCTACATATATAGATTTCGTTAAGTAACATCTATGAACTATACATAATTATCCGTTTGTAAATGGTACTCGAAGTCCATTTTGTTGCGAAAAAGTTTTATTCTTCAATTTGCAATTAAGGCTCTATTTACAAAGCGACAGAAGGTCGTACGAATAAATGAGTTCATGTGAGTCTTCAATTAATTTGAGCCACCACGTTCAGGTGTACATGCCATAGTCCAATACCACGATAGATTTCAAAAGAAAACTTAAAACTTTTTTGACACATAAAGCGTACTACTCAATTAATGAATTTTTAAATGATAAATCATTTTTGACATAAGTATTATTATTATTATTATTTTTTTATATATATTACAATTTGATATCTTTAATTATTAATTTATTAGTGCGTAGGTAAAAGGTTTGGACATGTTTTGCTTATTATAAAAAAAAAATACATCTTATCTTTTACATTGACGTTATGATGAATGACTCGTTGTTTTTAGTTAAATAATATTGTAAAAAAAATCAGTTATGTAATTTTAATTTTAATTTTGAGGGCTTCATTGATTATGTTTTTATTACTATTTTATTATTATTTTTAATTTGTACGTCAAATGGCAGATTATATAATAGGACATAATTTTAACTTAACATCTATTGTAACATATAATCACAAATAAATGAATTTTGAATTTTTGAATTTTGAATAGTCAGCTGACCATAGATAACGATATAGCCAGTTCGCAGAATAATAACTAATGCCATACACACACTCAAAAATATGCACATCTTTCACTTCTCACACGCACCAGAATACATGGAGCATAATCAGTTGATCACAGACTAAGACGTCATTTATGACACAGAAAAGGACGTGTAGAAGAGGCTTAAGACTAAGGTCTATGACCAGTGCGTGTAGCCAGTGATGGCATACGAACTGAGACATGGTCGCTTACTATGGGCCTCGTAAGAAGGTTCAAGGTCACCCAAGGGGCAATGGAGCGAGCTATGCTCGGAATTTCCCTACGCAATCGAAACAGAAATCACTAATCTGAAGTGGAAATGCGTAGCTCGTAGAACAGACGGCCGGCAATTGGGGCAGTAAACTTCTCGTGTGGCGACCGCGCACCGGAAGACGTAGCGTAGGCAGACCTCCCACGCGGTGGACCGACAACCTAGTGAGGATCGCGGGAAGTCGCTGAAAGCAGCCGAATCTTTGGGGGAAGCCTTTTGTTCACCAGTGGACGTCTTTCGGCTGTTATGATGATCTTCTTCTTTTCGTGTGAAAGCGTATATATATATTTGCCACTTGAACCGCGCTTTGCGTTGCCGACATGAGATCCGCGATGGTACACTGTGGTCCGCTCAGGCAGGTACTCATGTGCGCTGTGGTTTGGGGTAGTCCACAGGAGCGGAGGTATCTACGTTTTCTGTTAGGATGTTCCATTTATGGTAGTTATGATGAGGAGGATATAAGAGTCAAATTACACTACTTCTAGTGCTTTAGTTATTGTTCTGAGGGCCAAGTCCACAGGAGCATGAGGTATCTACGTTTTCTGGTAGGATGTTCCATTTATGGTAGTTATGATGAGGAGGATATAAGAGTCAAATTACACTACTTCTAGTGCTTTAGTTATTGTTCTGAGGGCCAAGTCCACAGGAGCATGAGGTATCTACGTTTTCTGGTAGGATGTTTCATTTATGGTAGTTATGAAGAGGAGGATATAAGAGTCAAATTACACTACTTCTAGTGCTTTAGTTATTGTTCTGAGGGCCAAGTCCACAGGAGCATGAGGTATCTACGTTTTCTGGTAGGATGTTCCATTTATCGTAGTTATGATGAGGAGGATATAAGAGTCAAATTACACTACTTCTAGTGCTTTAGTTATTGTTCTGAGGGCCAAGTCCACAGGAGCATGAGGTATCTACGTTTTCTGGTAGGATGTTCCATTTATGGTAGTTATGATGAGGAGGATATAAGAGTCAAATTACACTACTTCTAGTGCTTTAGTTATTGTTCTGAGGGCCAAGTCCACAGGAGCATGAGGTATCTACGTTTTCTGGTAGGATGTTCCATTTATGGTAGTTATGATGAGGAGGATATAAGAGTCAAATTACACTACTTCTAGTGCTTTAGTTATTGTTCTGAGGGCCAAGTCCACAGGAGCATGAGGTATCTACGTTTTCTGGTAGGATGTTCCATTTATGGTAGTTATGATGAGGAGGATATAAGAGTCAAATTACACTACTTCTAGTGCTTTAGTTATTGTTCTGAGGGCCAAGTCCACAGGAGCATGAGGTATCTACGTTTTCTGGTAGGATGTTCCATTTATGGTAGTTATGATGAGGAGGATATAAGAGTCAAATTACACTACTTCTAGTGCTTTAGTTATTGTTCTGAGGGCCAAGTCCACAGGAGCATGAGGTATCTACGTTTTCTGGTAGGATGTTCCATTTATGGTAGTTATGATGAGGAGGATATAAGAGTCAAATTACACTACTTCTAGTGCTTTAGTTATTGTTCTGAGGGCCAAGTCCACAGGAGCATGAGGTATCTACGTTTTCTGGTAGGATGTTCCATTTATCGTAGTTATGATGAGGAGGATATAAGAGTCAAATTACACTACTTCTAGTGCTTTAGTTATTGTTCTGAGGGCCAACTCCACAGGAGCATGAGGTATCTACGTTTTCTGGTAGGATGTTCCATTTATGGTAGTTATGATGAGGAGGATATAAGAGTCAAATTACACTACTTCTAGTGCTTTAGTTATTGTTCTGAGGGCCAAGTCCACAGGAGCATGAGGTATCTACGTTTTCTGGTAGGATGTTTCATTTATGGTAGTTATGATGAGGAGGATATAAGAGTCAAATTACACTACTTCTAGTGCTTTAGTTATTGTTCTGAGGGCCAAGTCCACAGGAGCATGAGGTATCTACGTTTTCTGGTAGGATGTTCCATTTATCGTAGTTATGATGAGGAGGATATAAGAGTCAAATTACACTACTTCTAGTGCTTTAGTTATTGTTCTGAGGGCCAAGTCCACAGGAGCATGAGGTATCTACGTTTTCTGGTAGGATGTTCCATTTATGGTAGTTATGATGAGGAGGATATAAGAGTCAAATTACACTACTTCTAGTGCTTTAGTTATTGTTCTGAGGGCCAAGTCCACAGGAGCATGAGGTATCTACGTTTTCTGGTAGGATGTTCCATTTATGGTAGTTATGATGAGGAGGATATAAGAGTCAAATTACACTACTTCTAGTGCTTTAGTTATTGTTCTGAGGGCCAAGTCCACAGGAGCATGAGGTATCTACGTTTTCTGGTAGGATGTTCCATTTATGGTAGTTATGATGAGGAGGATATAAGAGTCAAATTACACTACTTCTAGTGCTTTAGTTATTGTTCTGAGGGCCAAGTCCACAGGAGCATGAGGTATCTACGTTTTCTGGTAGGATGTTCCATTTATGGTAGTTATGATGAGGAGGATATAAGAGTCAAATTACACTACTTCTAGTGCTTTAGTTATTGTTCTGAGGGCCAAGTCCACAGGAGCATGAGGTATCTACGTTTTCTGGTAGGATGTTCCATTTATGGTAGTTATGATGAGGAGGATATAAGAGTCAAATTACACTACTTCTAGTGCTTTAGTTATTGTTCTGAGGGCCAAGTCCACAGGAGCATGAGGTATCTACGTTTTCTGGTAGGATGTTCCATTTATCGTAGTTATGATGAGGAGGATATAAGAGTCAAATTACACTACTTCTAGTGCTTTAGTTATTGTTCTGAGGGCCAACTCCACAGGAGCATGAGGTATCTACGTTTTCTGGTAGGATGTTCCATTTATGGTAGTTATGATGAGGAGGATATAAGAGTCAAATTACACTACTTCTAGTGCTTTAGTTATTGTTCTGAGGGCCAAGTCCACAGGAGCATGAGGTATCTACGTTTTCTGGTAGGATGTTCCATTTATGGTAGTTATGATGAGGAGGATATAAGAGTCAAATTACACTACTTCTAGTGCTTTAGTTATTGTTCTGAGGGCCAAGTCCACAGGAGCATGAGGTATCTACGTTTTCTGGTAGGATGTTCCATTTATGGTAGTTATGATGAGGAGGATATAAGAGTCAAATTACACTACTTCTAGTGCTTTAGTTATTGTTCTGAGGGCCAAGTCCACAGGAGCATGAGGTATCTACGTTTTCTGGTAGGATGTTCCATTTATGGTAGTTATGATGAGGAGGATATAAGAGTCAAATTACACTACTTCTAGTGCTTTAGTTATTGTTCTGAGGGCCAAGTCCACAGGAGCATGAGGTATCTACGTTTTCTGGTAGGATGTTCCATTTATGGTAGTTATGATGAGGAGGATATAAGAGTCAAATTACACTACTTCTAGTGCTTTAGTTATTGTTCTGAGGGCCAAGTCCACAGGAGCATGAGGTATCTACGTTTTCTGGTAGGATGTTCCATTTATGGTAGTTATGATGATGAGGATGATATAAGAGTCCAATTACACTACTTCTAGTGCTTTAGTTATTGTTCTGAGGGCCAGGCATACGGACCAAAACGCGAAAGAGACAGAGATGGTGACGGACGACCGACTGTTTGATCGCGTCTTTGCCGAGTGAACGGATATGGAATAGGGATGGCTAAACTGAACGGTTCGGCCGTTCGTGTAAATGCAGCCTTATCGTTAAATCTGTCAGCATGAAGGGGCTGTAAGTAGTCAAGGATAGGCCCTTCTTTGGAGGTATTAAGTCTCTTTGTGATGATTTATGCCTCGTTCGTCCCAATGTTTTGTCCCACGTTCCAAAATAATCCTCGTTCGTTCCGTTCTTTTTAGGGTTCTCTACACCCAACGGGACCCTATTACTAAGCCTCCGCTGTCTGTCCGTCTGTCAGCGGGCTGTATTTCATGAACCGTAATAGGTACTTACACAATTGATTTTTTTACACAATGTGTATTTCTGTTGCCGCTATAACAACAAATACTAAAAATTTGAAAAAGTGAAAAAATAAGGAGGGTCTCCATTCAAAAAACCTGTTTTTTAAAGGTCTTTAGAAGTATTTTTATTTTAGCTCTATCGTAAAAACGGTAATACATACATACAAGCGTGAAACATGATGCTATTGTAGTGCTAATTCTGAAGTAAAACAAAAAATAATAAAAACCGGCTAAGTGTAAGTCGTACTCGCGCTAAGGAGTTGGAACTGAATAAAAATATTTTTTCTGTCGCTCGTGTTGTTGTCTTTTGTTTGTAATCTGAATAGGTAGGTACGGAACCCTCGGAGCGAGAGTTACGAAGTAACTATTATCGCATCTGTGGCGCAATCCGATTCGCACTTGGCTACTTTAATTTTCTGTGAATAGCTATCATTGTCATAATCGTGTGGAGAGGTGTGGTGATACGGAACCCTCGGAGAGCGCGAGTCCTATTCGCACTTGGCCCGTGTCATTTTCTGCTTTAAAATTTAAATTTTATCGCAATCCCTTTGTTCCTTTGTCGCTGTCCTCCACATGTACATATAACAAATCGTATTTTTCTCATGTTAAATAAAAAAAAGTAAGTGTGGTTTTATGAAACCACGGTACACGTGAAACTTTACAGAGGACGAAACGATCATAGCTGCTCTCGCTACGGTACAGAGGACGAAACGATCATACCGTCAGACGAAAACGACCATCACGCGACATGCAACACATAGACGATGTAATAAAAGTTTCACTTTAAAAAGAATTTTTATTTACTCAGCGATTCAAACATAATCTCAACCCACAAAATGCCTCTCATTTGAATTTAGGTAAAAGGTTTAAAATAAATCACTTTATAAATGGTAACTCCAATAAAAAAGTAAAATAAAATGGAAATTAGGAAAACAAAAGAGAATGCCTTGTTTTAATGTTATAGACGCAGTCGTAATTAGAATTCACGCAGTTTGTTTACGGTTCGCTATTAATTAGCTTCCTTCCCAAATTGCTTTGTTTGATGTACAGGCGCTAGTACTCTTTATTGTTCTGTGGTACAGGTCTGTGTAAATTCACCTTGAATTAAGAGGTTCTGTGTTAAGATTGAAAACCGTAGGAAGCGAAATATTATTTATAACCTAAATATGTGAATGAAGGAAAATTTTGTCAGCAAAATTTAAAAAAATATAGTATTAAATAATTTATTTTCATTTTATTTCACAATTTATTGTACACAGAAATGGGGACAAACAAAGATGAAACAAGAAAAAACCGGTAAAGTGCGAGTCAGAATCGCACAGAAAGTGTTTCGTACCATTGTACTAGATGTCGCTAGTTTCTTTACGCTTCAAAAAAAATCACGTTTGTTGTATGGGAGCCTCCCTTAAGTAATAATTTTTTTTTTTTTAGTACTTGTTGTTATAGCAGCAACAGAAATAAATTGTCTGTGAAAATTTCAACTGCCTAGCTAGAACGGTTCATGAAATACAGCCTGGTGACAGCCTGCTGACAGACGGACGGACAGTTTAGTCTTACCCCTATAACCCTCAAACCCTTTGTGTACGGAACCCTAATAAAAAAAAAAAAAGGCAGAGCTTATTTTTATAAGAAATTTCTTGCAGCAGTTACAAAAGAATAAAGGCTAGGTTATATAAGGTCTAACAAAATTAGCTGAAACTATTTTAAGGGCAAGTTCAGCAAACGAAACTGATCAACTTGTAATAGGACTAGATGGACTAGGATAGACTTTGTAATAGGGTCCCGTTGGTCACCCGTTGGTCACCCGTTGGTCACCCGTTGGTCACCCGTTGGTCACCCGTTGGGTGGACGGAACCCTAAGTAAAACAGTGAACAACGCGATTATGATAAGGCAAGGACAGAAAGATGAAGACAGAGAGATAAAAAGTCAACGAAACGATCATGGCTGCTCTCGTCTTGGAGCTACGGTACAGAGGACGAAACGATCATACCGACCGTCACGCGACACACAGGCGAAAAAGTTTAAGACGATGTACTCACTTTATAAATCGATCAGCTGATCGACCAATTTTGTGCATATAATATATACTTAATGGCTCAGCGACTCTTAGAGGATCTTTGCCTCCGACACTTTGGACGCCATTTTTGTATGTAGGTAGGGTCCACTTTTTTTTGAGGACTGATTATGAGTTCCTTGGGATTTTTTTTTCAGTATGACGATGGAACCCCCCAGTCAACGGCACCTCTATCAATTTTTTTACACCTATAGCGTGAGCGTGAGCTTTAGGGCTTATAGCACAGATAAGAATAAAATTTCGCGCTTATAGCGACATCTTAAAGGCTCCCCCGTTCCTAAAATTAGCAACTCGCTTCACGCTGTTTCAAACATCGAACGATATAGCTTGGAAATAAAGTTCTTGTCAGCTCGTACTGGCACATTATATTAATATTTGTGCATTGTAACAAACCAGCCTGAGATTTTTGAAAAGTTATATGCAGATTTTAAATTGTCATCCTCAACGATGCAAATGTAACCAAAATGAAATCATTTTCATCCATTGTCCGGGGGATTCATCTGAAATCCTCTTATCACGAACTATCCCGTAGATGGATTCCAGAAAATCAACTTATGATCTTTTTAGACAGTAATATTTTGTCAAAAGTTCAGTGAAATTTTAATTCGACGAAAGCCTTGCCTTATTTATTTTATCTCCTGTTATGAAAAGGCTCAGATTAAAAAAAAAACTTTGAGAAAGGCAGTCTTTATTTCAAAGAATTAATGTCCAAGGAGATTTTAATTATTTTTCGCATTAGTAAGCACGATAAATGAATCTCTTTTCAGCGAGTATTTTTGTTGTATTTCATTTGAGTCATCAGCTGTTTCTTAGAAGTTTGTAATTAAAAGGTAGTGTATTATATTCTCTTACTGAAGTGATCTGTGCTTTTATTCAAGATTTATTTATTTGTACGGGTCTAATCATGAAATTGATGAAGCACCTTTTAGGTATCCGTTTCAGCCGAAAAACGTCCACTGCTGGACATAGGCCTCCCCGAAGGATTTTCACGGCGGCCGGTCCTTCGCTGCCCACATCCAGTGGCTTCCCGCGATCTTCACCAGGTCGTCGGTCCACCGCGTGGGAGGCCTGTCTACGCTACGTTTTCCGGTGCGCGGTCGCCACTCGAGAACCATCATATCGGCCGAAAAATATTCACTTCTGAACAAAGACATCCCCCAAGGATTTCCACGACGACTGGTTCTGCGCTATCCGTATCTAGTGGTTTCCTGCGACCTTCACCAGATTATCGGTTCGCCGAGTGGGAGGCTTGCCCATTATTGCGTAGTGCGCAGTTATTACTCGAGAACTTTACTGCCCCAACCGCCATCTGTTGTACGACCTATGTGACCCGTCCACTGCCACTTAAGTTTAGCGGTTCTGTGAGCTACGCTGGTTACCTTGGTTCTCCTATGGATCTCCTCATTTCTAATGCTAACTTTTTCTGTTTCTCCTCAGATCCTGGTGAACGTATGCTTGCTGACATCTGCGGACCGCGGCAGCCTGTTCTTAGCCAAAGGCATGCCTCCGAACCGATACCTTCAAGCCAAGCTGTTCGACGTCACAAGAGACACAGGTATGAGTGTGAGAAATATTTTAGCTCTTTATCCTGAGTTTCATAGGAGGAAGTGAGGAAGACGAAGCGTAAGCAGGCCTCCCGCTCGGCGGACCGATGACCTATATGTGCGAAATTTCGAGTTCGACTCACACTTTGCCGGTTTTTTTATTATCACGCTTTTATTAGCTTCACCTGAATGTATGTATGTTCGTTTGTATGTTTGTAACCGACTCCTTTGCACTCGATTTTGACCCACTTTAAACGGACAGATTTATTTCAAACTTTGTACATTTATCAAGAATCAGTGACAATACAAATATTTCATAAATGTATCTCATTATCCTGATCAGGATCGCCAGGATTAAATGCACATACAACTAAAAATTTAAAAATAAATACAGTACAGCAAAACTAAAAAAACAAAAAAAACTAAAAAAACAGGCTTTTAAAGTACAGCAAAATAAAAAGTGAAAAATTATTCTTAATATAAGATGAAAACAATAATGAACGAAAAATACTAGTATTATTGTGAAAAAGGCGTGGGGCGCTTTGTGCCATATTTTCCGTATAAAGAGCAACCCACTGTTTTCACGATGTTTTCAGCTTATATTAATATTATTTTTCACTTTTTAGTTTGATGTGCTTTAAAACTATATTTATTTGTTATTTTACTACAGCATTAGTAATTCACAGCAAACTTCACGCTTGTACTCCTATGTATTACCGATAAAGCTTAATCAAAAATACCTCTAAAATGTACTACCGATAAAGCTTGATAAAAAATACCTCTAAAATGTTTTACCAATAAAGCTTGATAAAAAATACCTCTAAAATGTTTTACCAATAAAGCTTGATAAAAATACCTCTTAAATGTTTTAACGATAAAGCTTGATAAAAAAAACCTCCAAAATGTTTTACCAATAAAGCGTGATAAAAAATACCTCTAGAATATTTTACCAATAAAGCTTGATAAAAAATACCGCAAACTTCACGCTTGTACTCCTATTTATTACCGATAAAGCTTAATAAAAAATACCTCTAAAATGTACTACCGATAAAGCTTGATAAAAAATACCTCTAAAATGTTTTACCAATAAAGCTTGATAAAAAATACCTCTAAAATGTTTTACCAATAAAGCTTGATAAAAATACCTCTTAAATGTTTTACCGATAAAGCTTGATAAAAAAAACCTCCAAAATGTTTTACCAATAAAGCGTGATAAAAATACCTCTAGAATATTTTACCAATAAAGCTTGATAAAAAATACCTCTAAAATGTTTTGCCAATAAAGCTTGATAAAAAATACCTCTAAACGGTTTTACTAATAAAGCTTGATAAAAAATACCTCTAAAATGTTTTACCGATAAAGCTTGATAAAAAATACCTCTAAAATGTTTTACCAATAAAGCTTGATAAAAAATACCTCTAAAATGTTTTACCGATAAAGCTTGATAAAAAATACGTCTAAAATGTATTACCGATAAATCTTAATAAAAAAATACCTCTAAAATGTTTTACCGATAAAGCTTGATAAAAGATACCTCAAAAATGTATTTCAGATAAAGCTTGATAAAAAATACCCCTAAAGTGTATTACCGATAAAGCTTGATAAAAAATACGTCTAAAATGTATTACCGATAAATCTTAATAAAAAAATACCTCTAAAATGTTTTACTAATAAAGCTTGATAAAAATACCTCTAAAATGTTTTACCGATAAAGCTTGATAAAAAATATCTCCAAAATGTTTTACGGATAAAGCTTAATAAAAAATACCTCTAAAGTTTATTACCGATAAAGCTTGGTAAAAAATACGTCTAAAATGAATAACCGATAAATCTTAATAAAAAATACCTCTAAAATGCCTATGAAATAATGTCGAAAACCTAAAAACTTTTAGGTACAGGCTTTTAATATTGCATTGTCACGCGATATACAATACATATGCATGCAAAATTTCAGCTCAGTCGGAAACCGGGAAGTGGGCCAAATTTTACTTGCAAGATTTTTATTACAGACACCGGGACATGGTGAAACTAAATAAAAGCTTGTAAAATATATTTTTTTTGTATAGGGAGCCACTTAATTTTTCTAATTTCTATTTATTTGTTGCTATAGCGGCAATAGAAAATTATGAAAATTTCTATTGCTACCTATTACGGTTCATGAAATACAGCCCGTTGACAGACGGACAGATGGACAGATGGAGAGCGGAGGGTCCCGGTCACCCTTTTGGTGTACGGCACCCAACAAACCTGTTCATGACAAGAGCCGCCTTAAACCCTAATAATTAATGGAATTACCAACCAGACCATCGACTAATCGCGTTCGCGTTATCTACTCGTCATCGTCACTTTGAAACTTTATGTAAAACTAGCTTTTGCACGCGGCTTCGCCCGCACAGATTTCATTACTCGATTGCGCCTATGTATGAATGTATGTTTATTTCTTTGGCACGGCTTGATAGATTTTTGAGTGCGAGGTGTCGTTGGAATCGTCTTGATCCCGTCGTGACATAGAATACTACCCGACTAACTAAGAAAAGAGGTTATTTATATCTTTGGCACGCTCTGTAGCCTAAACGGCTTCATGGATTTTGTAGTGCGAGGTGTCTAGATTCGCCCTAATCCCGTGAGTGACTTAGGGTACATTTTTATCCGACTGGCCAAAAAATAGAGGTTAAAGTTTGATGCAGTCGGGTTTTTAATTTTTAATGAATTCCTAATTTAAGACTGTCTTTGAGGGTGAGTGGTGCGCGAGAGTTGACATGAGTTTTCTTCAAATCCCTCGGGAACTCTATCGGGCTATTCTGATTAGCAATTTATGTCAGTTCCCACTACTTCCCACCCCTCAAGCAAAGTATATATATTGGTACTAACATACAGTATGGACACTCCTGCCGCTCTCTAGATTGCGACCTCACCCCCTCGTCACCCAGTTTGATACAGATTGATTACCGTTTGGTTGTCGAACGTATAGGATTACGCCGCCATTTTGTTTGTTCTGTCATTATTTTTTTAAAAGGCATTTCTGGCTCGTTGTATGAAGTGTGGAGGTGTGCCTCAAGTATTTCTTTGCAAAAAAAACGTCAAGCGACGCCGACGTGCGCGAGCCTGGAAATGAGTTTTCCCCAGATCGCTTGGCAACTATGTTGGGCTATGCTAATTAGTAGTCTAGATGTCATTTCCCACCCCCTGAACCCTCTTTATATAAAAAATCACGACAATCCATTGCTCCGTTGCGATGCTGAAGAAATCGACCAAAAAAAGAGTATATTTTTTTTTATTATTATTAACAACTGTTAAACCCTTGACAACATCTCACCTGGTGGTAAGTGACGATGTTGCCGAAGATGGAAGCGGGTTAACCAAGATTCCCCAACGCAATGGGGAACTGGCTATCTTATCTTCATGCCGGAACACACCAATGATATCAACATTTCCCTCAGGAACTGTATGTGACTATGCTATTTTCACAAGACGTCCTTCTCCATGACACAGGCTGCGTGCATGCCAAATTTTGCCCAGATTGGTTGTGGCGTTGAAACTTGAAGGGGTAACAAACCACGGGCGTAGCCAGGGGGTGGGTTTTGGGGGTACAAATCCCCCTCCTCCCCCGAAAAGTTCAGATATTAACTAACATTCATAGAATTAAAATAAGAACAGGCGTCCGCCATATCTCATTAATTACCTACTAACTTTTACCAACATTAAAATATACGGTGGATTGGAATCACTTTAAAAATAAATAATTAAATAAAAATAAAATTAATATGTATAATATATATTCCACACAACAAACGTGATTTTTATAGATAATGGTACGGAACCCTTCGTGCGCGAGTTTGACTCGCACTTGGCCGGTTTTTTTTTTTCATGAACCCCCCCACCCCCCGCCGCCTACCCGATACTGAAACCTGGCTACGCCAGTGTACAAACATACAAACACAGTTTCACATTTACAATATTAGTAACGATAATGTTAAGTGTTTACTCACTGGACGTTGTGTGATACCAAGGCAGTTACCTCATACCTGAAGGCTGTTAGTAAGGGTGTTGCACCATGACGTCATCAAAACACCACACAATGACGCACACCTCATTTATTTCCGTCGTTTTTCGTTTTCTAGCTCATTTATTTTCGTCAGGAGACTGTTAAGTAGACCGGAGAAAAAAAAATATTAATGCTCCTTTTTTAGGGTTTCGTAGCCAAATGGCAAAAAATGGAACCCTTATGGATTCGTCATGTCTGTCTGTCTGTCCGTTCGTATGTCACAGCCACTTTTTTCCGAAACTATAAGAACTATACTGTTGAAACTTGGTATGTAGATGTATTATGTGAACAGCATTAAGAGTTTTACACAAAAATAGAAAAAATACAATAAATTTTTGGGGTTTCCCATACTTAGAACTGAAACTGAAATATTTTTTTTCATCAAACCCATACGTGTCGGGTATCGATGGATAGGTCTTCAAAAATGATATTGAGGTTTCTAATATCATTTTTTTCTAAACTGATTAGTTTGCGCGACAGACACTTCCAAAGTGGTAAAATGAGTGTCCCCCCCCCCCCTGTAACTTCTAAAATAAGAGAATGATAAAATTTAAAAAAATATATGATGTACATTACCACGCAAACTTCCACCGAAAATTGGTTTGAACGAGATCTAGTAAGTAATTTTTTTAATAGGTACGTTATTTATTATAGATAATGGTGCGGAACCCTTCGTGCGCGACTCTGACTGACACTTGGCCGGTTTTTTAAATTCACAATTGGAAAGCCCTTCATTGGCTACCATCTCACCTGATGGTATTTGACGATGATGGCGAAGATGCAAGCGGACTTACCAAGATTCCCCAACGCAATGGGGAACTGGCTATCTTATCTTCAAGCCGTAACATAACATAAGGTAGTGGTAGCTAGCCAGGCGGGCTCAGAAAATGCCCTTCCACCAACCAAACCGAGACTTACAAAGTTGGACTCCGCCGGGGATCGAACCCGCGACCTCCTGATGTGAAGCTAATGGGCTTAACCATTTCGGCACGAAAATTAATGTTTCGTTTTACAGCAGCAAACATGACTGCCAATACAATAGGGTAGTTAGTACTTAGTAATCACACTAATATTATAAAGGCGAAATTTTGTGAGTGTGTATGTTTGTTACTTCTTCACGCAAAAACTACTCAACGGATCTGGCTGAAATTTGGTAGGTACACTGATTAGGACCTGGATTTACACATTGGCTACTTCTTTTCACGCTCACGAGCCGCTTGCGGCTCGCGCACTGTGCACCCTCGAAAAGTCATAGAAACGTTGTCCATGCGGGTGTAGCCGCGGGAAACAGCTAGTCCTACATATAGTAAGTCATAAGACTTGTGTTACAGAAGCAAACATGACTGCCAATTCAATAGGGTGGTAATCTATATGTAGTAAGTCATAAGACTTGTGTTACAGAAGCAAACATGACTGCCAATTCAATAGGGTGGTAATCTTTATGTAGTAAGTCATAAGACTTGTGTTACAGAAGCAAACATGACTGCCAATTCAATAGGGTGGTTATCTATATGTAGTAAGTCATAAGACTTGTGTTACAGAAGCAAACATGACTGCCAATTCAATAGGGTGGTAATCTATATGTAGTAAGTCATAAGACTTGTGTTACAGAAGCAAACATGACTGCCAATTCAATAGGGTAGTAATCTATATGTAGTAAGTCATAAGACTTGTGTTACAGAAGCAAACATGACTGCCAATTCAATAGGGTGGTAATCTATATGTAGTAAGTCATAAGACTTGTGTTACAGAAGCAAACATGACTGCCAATTCAATAGGGTAGTAATCTACATGTAGTAAGTCATATGACTTAGGTACCTACGTACTTTTTATCATCCGTCAAAAACGAAATTTAGCTGTAATTTTTTTTAATATATGTATTAAGGTGTGACGTCGTACATTTCTAGCGTACCAAGTTTCACGCTTGTGTTTATTATTGTTTTTACGATAGAACTAGACAAATACCTACAAAAACTCGATTTTTTTGTACGGGGACAGCCCTTAATTCTTCACTTTTTCTAATTTTATTATTCGTTGTTATAAATTTCAACTGCCTACCTATTACGGTTCATGAAATACAGCCTCCTGAAAGACAGACAGACATAGTGACAGACGGACGGGCGGACAACTTTTTTAAAGTTTTTTGGAGTTTACTCCTTAAGAATCGATTTGCATATATGGCGCCCGGTATGAAAAAAATATGAGGAGTAAAATCTAGTGATCGAAAACGTAGTTTGTTATATTCTCTTTGCGAGTTACGTTTTTTACGCGCAACCTATTGTGCGCACCTCTGTCACGTGATACAAAACAGTCAGGATTGGCTGAATCTGACAAAAAGAATATATGTCACTACGAAATCTAAAATGAAGTCACAACACAGTAATCAAATCAGATCTGTTATTGTTGCAGTCTTACAATTTTTGATCTGATAAGATTTTAAAATTTGTGATTTTTATATAATTTGGTATTCCACTCCATCATGGGTGTCAATTTTGTGAAAGCAGATAGCAGAAACTTGCCCAAAGTGGACGCAATCATGTTCTTTAAAAATAACCCCGATTTTTATTCTGCAGAGCTGAGAAATGTAAAAACAGCAATGTAAGTACTATAAAATAATATAACACTACCTACGTAAGTAACCTTAATTCTGCTAAAGCGAAATAATAGTCTTTTTTTAGGTTATAAAGAATAAATTTTGTTTACCGTAAGTAATTAGTTTGCATTTTCAGGGCTGCACGAGAATCTTATGGTGACGATGCTACTGGGTACGTGCAACTACGTCGTGGATCAGGACTTTGCACACTCAATTACAAGATCTGCTCCGAGCACAAAGTGAGGGCTAGTTCATACAAATTCACTATGGTGATAGACGAGACTAAAGGTGAAATCGTCAGTTGCCAGTGCTTGGACTGTGCAGCTTTAGCTCGTGGTTGTAAGCATGCAGTGGCATTTTTGATTTGGACCCATCGTCGCAGTGAAGAACCTTCCTTGCGTGATTGTTACTGGAAAAAACCCGTCCTCTCGAGAGTAGGGACTACTATGAAATACGTCACTGTATATCAAATTTGAAAAAAAAAACAGCTCCACATCATGAAACCAGCACAGACCTTTTTCACGGGTTTCTTCAAGAAGCAAAAAAGAAGAAAATTATGAATTGTGAACTTTTAAAGTATCAGAACGACTTTAAACACAGTGATGTTCGACAGTTTTCATTTCCTTATTCAAGTGAGTGATGATATAAAGAAAGATGTCAACAAATTACTAGAAACATTACAATAGAAACTTAACAAAAATGCTCTTGATTTAATTGAAGAGTCAACACAAAACCAATGTTAGAGCCCTTTATGGTATGACCTAAGATATGCTCGTATAACCGCATCTAAAGCATACGAGGTTAGTCGCTGCCAAACACCAAATGGATCATTAGTAGCTGCGACCATGGGAGCTAAAACACCTGACACATCAGCTATGAAAAGAGACCGGAAATTGGAATGATTAGTTATAAAAACTGTGCAGAGTAAACTTAAAACTAAAGTCAAGCCCTGTTTTGTGCCTGTTTAGACAATCGTACTTAAGTAGTAAACTCCAGTCGTGCGTCGGAGCTGACACACACACTTTTTTTTTTTTTTCACAGTTGGTTAACCCTTGACAACATCTCACCTGGTGGTAAGTGACGATGTTGCCGAAGATGGAAGCGGGATTACCAAGATTCCCCAAAGCAATGGGGAACTACTGGCTATCTTATCTTCATGCCGGAACACACCAATGATATCAACATTGATATTTGGCGGCAAGACTTAGATAAGATGGTGGTAGCTAGCCAGGCGGGCTTAGAAAATGCCCTACCACCAACCAAACCGAGTCTTACAATTGACCCCGCCGGGAATCGAACCCGCGACCTCCTGTGTAAAGCCAGTGAACTTTTCCTCTGAGCTACGGAGGCGGTTAAAATTCCTCCGACTAGAAGGAAATAAGAAACAAAAGATTTTTTTTTTAAATCTAAGAAAATCCGTCGTTCCTTCGGCCAGGTCGTTCGCTTCGTTCGCTTGCCTCTAATATTATGGTCGAGGGGAGCGATAGCTGACTCTCGAGTCGCCTTACTTAGTCCGTGTAAACTGGCCTACTCATGAATTTTTTTTTTTTTTTTTTAATTTAGTCCGTTTGACTGCAACTCACCTGATGGTAAGTGATGATGCAGTCGAGGATGGTACACGCAAACTCAAATAATGCCTATTCACTCAAAGGTCATTATGTCAAAGGCATTAATGACATATTCAATTATTTTAGTGTATAACTTCTCGTGTCATATTGTTTTCATGTCCAATTGACATAATTTGTTTTATATCAATGACGTTAACTAAATATTGTTTAATTTTTACTAAAGACATTATATGTATGTAATTACTATTTTATGAACATCAGTAAGGGTGTGATTTGCACCTATTTTAAATAAATATTTTGAAACCTTGAAATCTAGTACCTACGCTGAAATAAAAGGTACCTACAATCAAACGTTTTGAGTGTGATTATTGTAATAGTGCAATCAACTGAACTACTGACTGATAATATTTTTTTTATTGATGAATATCATATTTTAATACTTTTAATCCTATTCCGGACGAAGACAAATGTAAAAATACAGAAATCATAAAAACTGGTCCCGCCGTTGTTGAGTTGTAAATGGTGTAACTAACACTTTTTTTTTGTATTTTTTTATTCACAATTGGTAAGTTCTTGGCACCATCTCACCTGATGGTAAGTGACGATGATGCCGAAGATGGAAGCGGGCTTACCAAGATTCCCCAACGCAATGGAGAACTGGCTATCTTATCTTTAAGCCGGAACACAAATTATAGTTAACACTGATGTTTTGGCGACAAGACTTAGATAAGATGGTGGTAGCTAGCCAGGCGGGCTATGAAAATGCCCTATCACCAACCAAACGGAGTATAATAGATTACAAGTACTGTGTGAAATTTCAAGTGAATACCTGTAACGGTTATCAAAAAATCCCTGTCACAGACAGACACCCGGACAGACCTGCGACGTAGACGTAGTATAGCCCGTCAACTTCGTGCGCGGTACGCCTGCGGTACGGGCGGGTAGGCGGGGGCGAGGTAGCACGACACGACATGATCTCCGCGGGGGAGCTTGAGGCTAGCGGGGAAGGGAACGAGGCTCGTGCCCTTCCCCGCTAGCCTCAAGCTCCCCCGCGGAGATCTTCCCGCACACCCCGCCTCAGCTGCTCAGGCGTATCGGGCACGAAGTAGACGGATATAGGTGGTAATGTGGTAATAGGCAGCGCAGGACCGGTCGTCGTGGAAATCCTTGGGGGAGGCCTTTGTCCAGCAGTGGACGATTTGTGGCTGATATGATGATGATGATGTGGTAATAGGGTCCCGTTGCTGCCCTTTGTGTACGGAACACTAAAAACGATCGCTCCACGGTTTCATATTGTGTAATGAAATGTAAATTTATTACACCTAAAAATTATTTAGCTACAAAGGCTGTTTTAAATTGTTGAAATACTAGGAAAATGAGATTTAAAAGTTGGTGAAGTTCGAGGGTAGGTAGGTAGGCACTGTGAGTGTTACTTTTTTAACCGACTTCAAAAAAGGAGGAGGTTCTTCTAATAAAAGCCAAATCTGCGTAAAAGTTTCTTTTAAGAGAATTGTGAAGCTGCGACTTTTCGTACAAACGGCGTTAACGAATTTCATCTCTTATATGTTAACCGATTTAAATCACTTTTTGATAGTCAGTTAGAACATAAGCTAGGCTTATACTTTTAGTTTTTGAAATTACTGATTATAAATAAAGAAATGGCCGAAATAGTTTTGTATAAAAACATGTGAACGACAATAAAATTAAACTTATTAAATTTATCGAAAAAACAAAAACGTATAAATCTAGCTTTTGTTCTGACTGACAACCTCTCAAAAATTGATCCAAATCGGTTGACATTAGAGGTGATTTTGTATGAAAAGTCGCAGCTTCACAATCGTCTTAAGGTTCCGTTCCCAAAGAGTGACCTTTCAAAAATTGATCCAAATCGGTTGACATTAGAGGTGATTTTGTATGAAAAGTCGCAGCTTCACAATCGTCTTAAGGTTCCGTTCCCAAAGAGTGACCTTTCAAAAATTGATCCAAATCGGTTGACATTAGAGGTGATTTTGTATGAAAAGTCGCAGCTTCACAATCGTCTTAAGGTTCCGTTCCCAAAGAGTGACCTTTCAAAAATTGATCCAAATCGGTTGACATTAGAGGTGATTTTGTATGAAAAGTCACAGCTTCACAATCGTCTTAAGGTTCCGTTCCCAAAGAGTGCCAACAGAGGCTTAGTAATAGGGTTCCTAATATAAAGCCTCCGCCGTCCGTCCGTCTGTCCATCTGTCTGTGAGCGAGCTTTATTTATGAACCGTAACAGGTAGAAAGCTGAAATTTTCACAGGGTGCGTATTTCTATCACCGCTGCTATAACAACTAATAATCATCGTACCAGCCACAAATCGTCCACTGCTGGACAAAGGCCTCCCCCAAGGATTTCCACGACGACCGGTCCTGCGCTGCCCGCATCCATCGGCTTCCCGCGATCTTCACCAGGTCATCGGTCCACCGCGTGGGAGGCCTGCCTACGCTACGTTTTCCGGTGCGCGGTCGCCACTCGAGAACTTTACTGCCCCATCGGCCATCTGTTCTACGAGCAACTAATAATAATAACAAAATAAAATTACAAATTTAGGGCTGATACAAGAACATACAAGAAACGTGTTTTTCTTTTAATGAATTACAGAACCCTTCCTGTGCGAGTCCGACTCGCACTTGGCCAGTTTTATTTTTATTTTACTTGGTTATTTTTCATTGGTTTTCGTTCTATTACTGCTGGAAAATCACTTTTTAATGCTCACTCTTAAATTACTTTCAAACAAGGTAAGCCATCGGACCTCCATCTGCCAGATTGACGTATCGACAATTGATGGGCTATCTATCGGCTCGGTAAGAAAGTCTTACGTCATTTTTTTGTTTGATTAACCATTTTTAACAAAGTATTTCGAGAAGTTTGTTGATAAAATCTGTCAGAATGTTCTAGAAAATTTAATGCCAAATATATAATAATGCGCTTATTTGTTACTATCGGTTAGTACAAGCAAATATGGATCCCATCTCCCGTAAAAATATATGAGATCTGATATATTATTTCGTAATCGCCAAGTCAAAAAAAAAACATTTTCTTATAATATGCTTAAAATAGAAATTTACTCAATATTGATTTACTTGCTTTTTCCCGCGGCTCCGCCTGCGTGGACATCGTTTTTATGACTGTCTTTAAGGGTGATTAGTAAATTATGTCGTTTCCCACCTACTCAACCATCTCTGTGCAAAAAATCACAACAATCGAGTATTTTTTTAGTTCCCTCAGGAGCTGCATCAGATTATGCTATTTTCCCGGGATAAAAAGTAGCCTATGTCCTTCCCAGTGACACAGGCTACCTGCATACCAAATTTCATAAAGATTGGTTAAGGCGTTGAAGCGTGAAAAGGTAACAAACAAACAAACACATTTTCACATTTATAATATAAATATAATAGTAAGCATAAAATATACTGCCTTAGACTTAGCTCCACCATTATTCCGATTTCTGTGGCTCCACCTTATATATTTATATGGGGGAGTCACGATACTTGGCGAATTTTTACAACTAAATAATTTTGATGGGATCTCAATTCTTTTTGTTAGGAATTTTCCATTTCTATCTTTGGTGTTTCTGATTCTTGTACGAGTCTTGTCTGAGTCTTGTTTTAGGCCATTGGTTGAAGCAATGCTCTCTTAGTTTGAAAATAATGAACTTCCATACAAAATATCAACCCCTTGTTTGTCTGCTCGACTTGATGGAGGGCACTAACTGCCCCCTGATTAATAGCTCGAAAATGCGTTAAGTTGCGAAAAGAGGGTACACGGCCGTGCTTGTATGCTCGAGTTGGCGTAGGGCACTGCCTTGCCCCCTGATGTGCATGATTATTAGAAGTCTCCATGTCGAAATTACATGAGTATCAGAAGGTTCTCCAAATCTAAATTAGGTTAGGGCAAGTTGAATTCCATACAAACTGCCAACTCCTGTTTCACCCTCTTAGGGGTGAATAATTGCTTATTTCACACTTTTTCCTCTTGAAACTCCCAATCACCTATCTCCATGCCAAATTACAACTTACTAAGTCACCTGAAAGTGATCTATCTTTTTGATGATCAGTGAGTCAGTGAGTCAGTGAGTCATGAAAAATTGATACTCGGTTTTTTAAAAACGGTATGGTTAAAACTTGCGTTTTGGAATATACTCTATACAGTATGTAAAATAATTGGTGTAGGACCCGTTAACTGGGGCTTCTACTCATCATACTGAACAACTTTCCCCAAATAACCTATAGTCAATTCTCAAAAAAAAAATTGGACCCCCCCATACTAAAATGCACAAAATTGGTCGATCAGCTGATCGATTTGTATGAAGAGTAAACATTTTTTTTTGCGATTTCAGCAAAGTCGTAGAACAAAAGTTGTTCAGTATGACGAGTAGAAGCCCCAGTTAACGGGGCCTACACCAATTTTGTTACACCCTGTATACGTTATGTAAAAAATGCAATATAAAATTCAGGCAACTTCTTTAAGTATGTACGGCCGTGCTTACTCGACTTGGCGCTTTGATCAGGTGCCCCCCACCTGATCAAAGCGCACTTTGAGCGATCATCACATCAGCCGAAAGACGTCCACTACTGGACAAAGCCTCCCAAGGATTTTCATGACGACCAGTCATGCGTTGCCCGCATCCAGCGGCTTCCCGCGATCTTCACCAGGTCGTCGGTCCACCGCGTGGGAGGCTTTCCTACGCAAATTTTTCCGGTGCGCGATCGCCACTCGAGATCTTTACTGCCCCAACGGCTATCTGTTCACGATTACAATTTTCGGTAACCCCATTCACCCTATATAGCTTGTCACACGTAATCCACACCAAGGTAACAGTTAGAAATATTGATACAGCCTCGCGCAATAGATTTATGGTGCCCATGTTCTATTTTCGGCTGATTCGCATAGTAACTTGTTCTGCTAACTTTATGCTTTAACTTACACCCCCGGAAACAGGAGGGGTAAGTGGGGGGGTGGGGGGTTTTGATAAACACCATAGCGTAGAGTATAGAAAGTTTAGATGTCGCATTTGATGATTAATGTTCCGCTTCGCTTTGAAAAATGTTCCACCAGAAAATGACTTTAAAACTTTTGTAGAAAGTACCTGCGAGTGTGATACTGTCAAAAACATTGGATTTTAACACGAAAAAGTTACGATAGTCGCTAGCGATGCAAGATTGGAAAAAAACCCGGGTTTTTAAAAATATATCTAAAAAAAATGGGTGGGTGGGCTTTTTTAGGTTTTTTTTAGTACCTATAAATCGGTTTTATTTCGGAATATAATAAGATTTAATAGTATTTAACTTATTTTCGGATTCAGTTGGATTTTTCTACCAAATGTATTTAAGGATCCCCAGGAGGATCGAGTTTCCATACAAACGTAGTTCGCCTTACTTAATACAAAATCTACATGCCGGATTGTATCCAAACTTTGCGAATATATTGAATAGACACATATTTATGTTTGTAATTAGTTTTCGATGTATTCATATAATAGGGAAAAAAATAAGAGAAGTTTCAAACTTTCAGTATACAAAACTAATTTAAGCCTTCGTTTAGTTATGTTTCAATTGACTACGATGAAAACTAATTACAAACATCGATATGTGCCTACTCAATATATTCGCAAGGTTTGGATTCAATCCGGCATGTAGTTTTTGTATTAAAGCGGAACTACGTTTGTATGGAAACTCCAGCCTCCTGGGGACTCTTAATACTGAATAAAGTGGTTAATTTTAAGGTGTGTTTTTGACGTGATTACGTCTTATAAATTGCTGACACGGGCACACACAAATACACATAAAAGTGTGACGTGTCACGTTACGCCAGTGCGGCGTCATTGTCACGTTGCACCTGAGCCTAGCGTGCAAGCGAGAGTTGTACTTATATTTACTAGTACTTGTACTTGGACGGACGGACGGACGAACCGTCAAACAAGTGTGTCAATATATTAAAAGTACTAGGCTTCCAGGAGCTTACAAGAGTTGTTCCAATGCGTTCGATTCTCTGTGAGGAAAACCATCAAACTAAAAAGAGGCGTTTCTTATACCTAACATCAGGTGTCAATGGATTAAATTACTAGGCTACCAGGAGCTTACAAAAGGTGTTCCAACTGTGAGATATGTTGTAGTTGTACTTAAATTTTATTTATAGTTCTTGCAATTCACGGACGGACAAACCGTCAAACAAGTGTGTCAATGGATTAAAAGTACTAGGCTTCCAGTACCTTACAAGAGGTGTTCTAATGCGGTCGATTCTCTGTGAGGAAACACAAAAGGGGATTTGAACGGGGACTTGGACGGGCACTTATAGACGGGGACTCGGATGGGGAATCGGACGGGTACTTGGACGGGGACTTGAACGGGCACTTATTATTTACAACGTAAAATTATCGTCCGTAAACCGACTTTACAGACAACCGGATTTTTCGGGTGGGGTTTACCCATTTAACCCAGTGGTTTTTGTCGGGTTAGGGAAAATCAAGCTGACCATCCTAGCGAGTATGACAACCTTCTTTTTAGCTAGTCGATCCTTTGGCTCAAACTTTTTTCAGACTATTACTGTGCTACCCGGAATGCATTGACCGAAATGACGCACAGTGCTAGTTTAGAGGTCGGCTGTTTCCTTGTCTCGAGTGGCCTTTGGAGTGGTTCTAAAAGGGCCGTTGAAAGTTTTAATTCGCCATGGATTGAGGTTTGTATCGTATGTTTCGAGTGGCAGTGAGCGGGGCACACAGCTCGTAGAATAGATGGCCGTTGGGGTAGTAAAGTTCTCGAGTGGCAACCGCACACCGGAAAACGTAGCGTAGGCAGGCCTCCCACTCGGTGGACCGATGACCTGGTGAAGGTCGCGGGAAGCCGCTGGACGCGGGTAGAGCAGAACCGGTCGTCGTGGAAATCCTTGGAGGAGGGCTATGTCCCGCAGTGGACGTCCTTCGTCTGATATGATGATGATGGATCGCGGTCAAAGAACAAAGACTATTTACTACTTAAAAGAAGGTTAACTCTGCAAAATCGTTTGAATGAATGGCGACTCTTGCCACGACACACTAAAGTGCAAATTCAGGTCGCACAGCACAGCGCTAATTACCTACAGTTATATTCACCTACAAGTTGCCTCTCTTTGTATCGCTTAATTCTTACGAGTACCTCTTCTGACTACTGAATTTGCCCCATTCAGGGGGCCGCGCGACATAGGCGTTAGTACTCATATATATCTTTGGCGTAGGTACATTTTCATGCCTTACAGCGCGGAGTCCGACAGGCCTGTCGCGGTTAAATATCAGCCAGCCAGCCAGATGCGCTACATGAGGAGGCTCCTGTCTAGCACCCCAGTATGACAGTAATACTCATAATCGTCATCATCATTAGCCAAAAGGCGCATAGAGTGAGCCTCCCTCTAGGATTTTCCCAACGACCGGTTCTGCGCTGCCCGCATCCAGCGGTTAAAGCTCATATTAGAGCATTAACTTACGTTGTACACTAGCTTTTGACCGCCTGGATTCTAAAGTGCAAGTTTCGCGCCATCACATTTTTGTCAAATCCCTCGGGTATCCACTATACATTTTTCCAGGACACAAAGTATTCTACGTTGTTTCGCGCTCTTTAGCTCTATGCAAAATTACTGTGGCGAGAGTGAATAGGCACTATTTGATCTTGCTTGTCACATCCTCGGCTGCATCGACACTTACTATCAGGTGAGGTGCAGCCAAACGCACTCAAATTTTTAATAAAGAAAACAAAATTGGTTTAGCAGTTTTAGGGTGAATGAGTAACAAACAGATTGATTAAAACATTTTCATGCATTAAAGGCAATATTTCGACCTTTTGTCAAATTCGGTACAGTTAAGATAAAAACATCGTTTGCTGAATTAGTTGCACCTTTAACAAATGCCGCTCGCTGCTGCCGGCTCGCGTCAAACACACCGTCAAAGGGGCCGCTCTGAGTTCAATCGCGCCGCCGCCCGCACGCACGGACACGGTAAACGACCAAAGGGGCAACTTTGTAGGTTAAATAAGGGCACAGATTCAATAATACTCGTACGTAGTTTGATAAGGGTGCTAGGCAGAGGTTTTTCACTCAGAACATTTTTACTTTGAATGAGACAGTTGGCGCCACAAGCCACTGGGATGTGCGCGAGTTTTAAACTAGTCGAAAATTTCGCAACTACGATCATCTTATACATAGCCGAATGGTTAGAGCTCAGGTTAACAATCCGGGCTGCACGGGTTCGAAACCAGTAAAATTTTTAGATTATATAGACTTAGAAATTTTTACTGGTAAAGTAAATTTGCACGTCAATAAATAACACAAGAATTAATGGAAAGTAATAATAATGGGATCGGACTGCATCAAAAATAAAATCTGAAATAAGATTTCCTAAATTGCTCTCCCCTTGAAGTTTCAAAAAACCTTACATGTTTTGTTTTTCCATCACAGGATGTCAAGATCACGCTCTTCCGAGCTTACTGTCAATCATTTTACTTGAGCAGCCTCTGGAGTAAATACTCTCAGAAATCGCTTAACGCCCTGCGTGTCCAGTACAATAACGCTTTCAGGGTGCTGTTGGGGCTGCCCCGCTTCTGCAGTGCTTCCAGAATGTTTGCGGAAGCACGTGTAGATGGTTTCCTGGCCATAATGCGCAAGCGAGCAGCGTCGCTGATACGCAGAGTGCGGGCCAGCGGCAACAGCATCCTGCAGGCGGTGGCGGACAGCTGGGACTGTCCCGTGCTATGGCATTGCGTGCGAGTGGTCTCTGGGCATGCTCAATAAGTTTTGTTTATAACACGTACACGTCATATTCTTTACTAACATAGATTGTGAGACCTTTGTTAATACCTTTGTTACCTTTATGGATCAACGCTATCCGAAATAAAGGAATAATAATAATAATAATCACGTCTTCAATTTTTAATTGATCAAATTCACAAAATAAGTTAAAATACGCTTAAAATCTATGACGTCACTTGTGGGTATTTCAAACATTTTAGTACAAAATTTCGTTTTTGACAGATTATAAAAAGTAACTCAAATGACTAGCAGTCCGATCCCCTATTAAAAATTACTACCGAAGTAATCAGTCCTTATACTAATATTATAAATGTGAAAATGTGTTTGTTACCTTTTCTCGCTTCAACATCTTGACCAATCTTTATGAAATTTTGCATGCGAGTAGCCTGTGTCACGGTGAAGGGATAAGATTACTTTTTATCCTGTGAAAATAGCATAGTCCGATGCAGTACCTGAGGGAATTGAAAAAATTGTATTTTTTTGGTTCATTTCTTTAACATCGCAACGAAACAATGGATTGTTGTGATTTTTTGCACAGAGGTGGTTGAGAGGGTGGGAAATGACATAGACTGCATAAGCTAGTAAAATATAATTGTCAGTTTAATTCACTTTTATAAATTCAGAGTACGTGTAAAAAGAATGCTCGACAAGCCAGTTACGTAACTTTGTATTTAAACATGGTAGGATTAGGAGCATCGGTGACACCCCTTGGGAGACGGTTGTAGACAGATACTAGTTACTTCATAAGTCTGGCTGTCAGTGAATCGGCGATTTGGCCCAGTCTCTTGCCGTGACGCAGATTGTGCGACTCAAGGCCTCACGTGTCTTATACTCTACTAAGTTTTCTCTCGCAAATATTTGGAACATTAGCAGGCACGGTAGTGTCAAAATATTAAGGGACACAATGTCCTTTATTACTTTTTCATCTTTATCTACCAGTTTGGGTTCAGTTCGCTAGGGGCGCTGTCTTATTTGAAAGAGTGACTACTCTAATTTCGGTATGTGTAAGTTACTCTTTGGTGCTAGAGTGATGTACGTCCAAGGGCAACAGCCTTGTCTGACCTAGAGCTTTGTCCCTCTCGGTCGCTGACCAAGTCAGCGCGTCTGTTCTGAACAAACAGGGGTGATGCATGGCCCGTCACCTAGGAGAGGGGGCGGTTCCGAATTCCAGCTTTTCGGAATCCGACACCATTTCTCCAAGTTGGATCGTTAGCGAATTCTTGGAGATACCAAAATTAGTTACTTTGTTTAGTTGACGTCATAGCTTTGTTTAAACTAAACAGAATTAATAAACCTTTGATAAAGTAGATGTGTACGAAAACAACAAAAAATTAAAGCTTGCTATAGGTAGAAAAAAGATTTTATTAGCTAACTAGAACAGTAATTAGTTTTTATAGGTTTTATACAAAAAGTAAATATCGGAAATATATTGGATAGGCGCGTTTGATATCCCCTCTGGAAGGGTTAGGTAAAGTTTTTATAAAGCGTAGCAAGTGTATTTACAAGTAGGTTTCTTCTTGTAAATAAAATTACTCTCCCCGCGTGAACCCCGGCGGGCGGCGCGTTTGATATCCCCTCTGGAAGGGTTAGGTAAAGTTTTGGTAAAGCGTAGCAAGTGTATTTACAAGTAGGTTTCTTCTTGTAAATAAAATTACTCTCCCCGCGTGAACCCCGGCGGGCGGCGCGTTTGATATCCCCTCTGGAAGGGTTAGGTAAAGTTTTGGTAAAGCGTAGCAAGTGTATTTACAAGTAGGTTTCTTCTTGTAAATAAAATAACTCTCCCCGCGTGAACCCCGGCGGGCGGCGCGTTTGATATCCCCTCTGGAAGGGTTAGGTAAAGTTTTGGTAAAGCGTAGCAAGTGTATTTACAAGTAGGTTTCTTCTTGTAAATAAAATAACTCTCCCCGCGTGAACCCCGGCGGGCGGCGCGTTTGATATCCCCTCTGGAAGGGTTAGGTAAAGTTTTGGTAAAGCGTAGCAAGTGTATTTACAAGTAGGTTTCTTCTTGTAAATAAAATAACTCTCCCCGCGTGAACCCCGGCGGGCGGCGCGTTTGATATCCCCTCTGGAAGGGTTAGGTAAAGTTTTGGTAAAGCGTAGCAAGTGTATTTACAAGTAGGTTTCTTCTTGTAAATAAAATAACCTCCCCGCGTGAACCCCGGCGGGCGGCGCGTTTGATATCCCCTCTGGAAGGGTTAGGTAAAGTTTTGGTAAAGCGTAGCAAGTGTATTTACAAGTAGGTTTCTTCTTGTAAATAAAATAACTCTCCCCGCGTGAACCCCGGCGGGCGGCGCGTTTGATATCCCCTCTGGAAGGGTTAGGTAAAGTTTTGGTAAAGCGTAGCAAGTGTATTTACAAGTATGTTTCTTCTTGTAAATAAAATTACTCTCCCCGCGTGAGCCCCGGCGGGCGGCGCGTTTGATATCCCCTCTGGAAGGGTTAGGTAAAGTTTTGGTAAAGCGTAGCAAGTGTATTTACAAGTAGGTTTCTTCTTGTAAATAAAATAACTCTCCCCGCGTGAACCCCGGCGGGCGGCGCGTTTGATATCCCCTCTGGAAGGGTTAGGTAAAGTTTTGGTAAAGCGTAGCAAGTGTATTTACAAGTAGGTTTCTTCTTGTAAATAAAATTACTCTCCCCGCGTGAGCCCCGGCGGGCGGCGCGTTTGATATCCCCTCTGGAAGGGTTAGGTAAAGTTTTGGTAAAGCGTAGCAAGTGTATTTACAAGTAGGTTTCTTCTTGTAAATAAAATAACTCTCCCCGCGTGAACCCCGGCGGGCGGCGCGTTTGATATCCCCTCTGGAAGGGTTAGGTAAAGTTTTGGTAAAGCGTAGCAAGTGTATTTACAAGTAGGTTTCTTCTTGTAAATAAAATAACTCTCCCCGCGTGAGCCCCGGCGGGCGGCGCGTTTGATATCCCCTCTGGAAGGGTTAGGTAAAGTTTTGGTAAAGCGTAGCAAGTGTATTTACAAGTAGGTTTCTTCTTGTAAATAAAATTACTCTCCCCGCGTGAGCCACAGCGGGCGGCGCGTTTGATATCCCCTCTGGAAGGGTAAGGTAAAGTTTTGGTAAAGCTTAGCAAGTGTATTTACAAGTAGGTTTCTTCTTGTAAATAAAATTACTCTCCCCGCGTGAGCCCCGGCGGGCGGCGCGTTTGATATCCCCTCTGGAAGGGTAAGGTAAAGTTTTGGTAAAGCTTAGCAAGTGTATTTACAAGTAGGTTTCTTCTTGTAAATAAAATTACTCTCCCCGCGTGAGCCCCGGCGGGCGGCGCGTTTGATATCCCCTCTGGAAGGGTAAGGTAAAGTTTTGGTAAAGCTTAGCAAGTGTATTTACAAGTAGGTTTCTTCTTGTAAATAAAATTACTCTCCCCGCGTGAGCCCCGGCGGGCGGCGCGTTTGATATCCCCGCTGGAAGGGTAAGGTTGTTCAGTTTCATGGGTAGAAGAACCAGTTAAAATAGTTTCGGCTTATTTTGTTACACCTTATATACTGTTTCTAGTGTCTAAATACAGCGGGGGAGCGCCACTTCAAAGTCTAAGGAAAGTTAACTGCTAAGTTTTGCAAAGCAAGAAAGGGCCCTTAATTGACGACAGTTCAAATTTGTTAAATTGACAGATCTGTAGCACATTAAACGCGATTATTGATCCTGATCTAAGTAACTGAGGCTCAATAACTAAGTGGGTAGGTATCGTATATTTTTATACAGTGGAACATAGAACCTCCTCTTTTTTTAAGTCGGAAGTGGAACCACTTGATTATTTTGTACCTACTTGGTTACAATCATCACATCAGCTCATATACGTCCCCACCGAGGGGCTCGAGCCTACCCTGAATTAGGGCGATCGGGCCTTAGTCGACCACGCGGGCCCCAGGGCGGGTTGGTCGACTTCACGCACAACCTTCGAGTTTCTTCGCAGATATATGCAGGTTTCCTCTCCATGTTTCCTTCATTTGGTTATAATAAAATCAATAAATCCGGCCAAATACGAGTCATTTGTACCTGCTTGGTTATAATAAAATCAATAAAACCGGCCAAATTCGAGTCATTTGTACCTACAATACCACAGTTCGGTATGGCTTACAGTAGCGCAACGATGCGCTACCGGCGGCGTAGGTACTAGCCCATGCTAGCCTGTAGCGTTAGTACTAATATATATACTGTGCCTGTAGTCAAATCCGCGAGTTTGCCAGGCTGTGCCCCGCCGCCCCCTGCCCCGCAAGTACCCTTCCGTTGCTTTGCGTAAGTACCCACATATGTTGCGCTACTGTAAGCCGCTACATTGTAATACTGTGACAATACTTCTTCTTCCCTACGTACGTACCGTACTGCGGGCTGGAGAAAGAAAACGGAAAAAATTCAACACACGTCGCGAATAAAATTTGTGCAATATCAATATCAGTCAGTAGCACAAATTTCGTTCAAGCGTTTCCAGTCTGGAAATTTTAAGGTTCAAGATGCAGCTCACTCTGGTCGCCCTGTTTGAATTATCATACAGAACGATAATAAACCTTATGCAGTATTAGTTAGTAGCACAAACTTGGTTCAAGCGTTTCCAGTCTGGAAATTTTAAGGTTCAAGATGCAGCTCGCTCTGGTCGCCCTGTTTGAATTATCATACAGAATACAAATAAACCTTATGCTGTAACAGTTAGTAGCACAAACTTGGTTCAAGCGTTTCCAGTCTGGAAATTTTAAGATTCAAGATGCAGCTCGCTCTGGTCGCCCTGTTTGAATTAGCATACAGAATACAAAAGAACTTTTTCCCCGATCTAATATTTTTCTACAGAGTAGTCCGATTTCGATAATTCTTTTTTTATTGGATAAGGTAAACTTCAAAGTCCTACATAAATTTTATCAGGGGTTTTGATGGCGTAAAGGCTAGGGCCGCTACCTCCTGTCCGAGAAGTCGTGGTTCGAATCCTGCCACGTACCAATGTGTTTTCGAATTTCGATTTCATATGTACGTTTATCCGACGCTCTTACGGTGAAGGAAAACATCGTGAGGAAACCTGCACACGCCTGCGAAGAAACTCGAAGGTTGTGTGTGAAGTCGACCAACCTGCTCTGCGGTCTGCGTCCGCGTGGCCGACTAAGGCCCGATCGTCCTTATTAGTATTAGTAATAGGCTTGAGCCCCTCGGTGGGGACGTATATGACCTGATGTGATGAAATTTTATCAAAACAGGTTTATTACTTTTTTGTAAAATTAACAAAAATTAGAAAAAATGTTCAGGTTTCCATGAAAAAAAATTAATAGGTAATTCTTATTTTAGAAATATATCTGTCTTGTCTGCTAAAAATGTTTTTATTAAAAATATGTATGCGTTTGACTGCATCTCACCTAATGGGAAGTGATAATGCAGTCGAGGATGGTACACAAAAACTCAAATAATACCTATTCACTCTCGCCTTGAAGATCTCCAACCTTTAAGAATCGGGAAATACTGACTGACGTAAGCAAGGAGTTCCGCTCCATCGCTGCCTGCATAATTAACAATAAAAAATAATAATAGGAAAATGCAATTCAGTAATATGAAGAAATCCATCAAGCTTATTCAAATGTTTCCTTCTTTGATACCTAAATCGGCTCACAAAGTTGATACGTAGTAAAACCTCTTTGTAACATTTAATAAATGAGTTTTAATCAATACATATATTGTTGGTGCTTCATTATAATACATTAGTGGGATCCAATGGCGGGCCCATTTGGCATCCATTGACCAACACAATGAGACATAATGAAATGAGTTACTGGAACTAATATGGCTACTGGACCCCACGCTGTGATATGTAAGGATTTTTCCGCAGAATTCTCTTAACGATAAATAATATTAAAGATACTCACGGTATCTTGTCTGCTTATACTTACAGTACAGAAAGACGTAAACTCACGGTATCTTGTCTGCTTATACTTACAGTACAGAAAGACGTAATACTTACTTTTAAGGCGAGGATTTGATGGGAATAGTTGTCCCTGTCTTTTTCTTTATGTGTAACGAGTAAAGAATAAAAACCAAACTTTCACTTTTTCAGTGGTTTTTCGTTTGTTTAAAAAACTACAATGAAAGTATAAAAAATAATAACATAATAACATAAAATATAAAATAATAATCACTCACTTTGTATTATCATAACAAAAATTGTTGTATATATTTTTTTTATTTATACTTCAAAAAATTAGTCATAACTAGAGTTGAAAGTAAGGGTGTAGACTTATCTTTGGGATTTTTTTCTATCGAGCCAAAACTGCTCTATCGTGTTTCTAATAGCTTTTGACTTTAAGGAACATCATCATCAATAAAGGTATTTTTTTTCAACCTTGGGTTTTCTATCGTTTAGGAGTAATTGACGTCAAAAATAACGAAAATCTGTAATATTACCGCCGTAAAAACTTTTCATTTTTTCCCATCGTATCAGCTCATATATTATGTCCCCACCGAGGGGCTCGAGCCTACCCTGAATTAGGGTGATCGTGCCTTAGTCGAACACGCGGGCCCAGTGCGGGTTGGTCGACTTCACACACAACCTTCGATTTTCTTCGCAGGCGTGTGCAGGTTTCCTCACGATGTTTCCCTTCACCGTAAGAGTACTATATATAAGGTCGAACAAAATTAGCTGAAACTATTTTAACTGGTGCTTCTACCCATGAAACTGAACAACTTTCCTCATGAAACCCATGTTCAAATCTCTAAAAAAAAATTGAACTTCCCATACTAAGTTGGCTGATCAGCTGATCGAGTTAGTATGGGCGTGCCAATTTTTTTCTGCGATTTGACTATGGGTTCTATGGGGAAAGTTGTTCAGTTTCATGGTTAGAAGCACCAATTAAATAGTACCTAATATTGAAATTATTTTTCTAATTATTTTTTGCCGTATAAACTTTATTTCTTTCTTTCTTTCAGTTGAAATAGTTTCAGCTAATTTTGTACCACCTTATATAAAAGGTCTAACAAAATTAGCTGAAACTATTTTAACTGGTGAACTATGAAACTGAACAACTTTCCCCATGGAACTCATCGTCAAATCTCAAAAAAATTGGCTCTCCCATACTAACTCGATCAGCTGATCAGTCAACTTAGTACACGGGAAGTTCAAAAATATTTTTTTTGAGATTTGACTATGGGTTTGATGGGGAAAGTTGTTCAGTTTCATGGGTAGAAGCACCAGTTAAAATAGTTTCAGCTAATTTTGTTAGACCTTATTATACATATATACTTAGCCGTAAGAGCGTCGGATACGAACATTTACGTACATACGGATCGGTACATTTGAACATATGAAATCGAAATTCGAAAACACATTGTGACGTGACAGGATTCGAAACACGTCCTCCCGGACAGTAGGTAGCGGCCTTCATAACCGTTGCGCCACTGACGCTCTTAATGTCACTTTTTATACTAAGAGATAACTGTAAAAGACTGTTTTTAGGTTTCCGAAGTCAACAAGGAACCCTTACAGTTTTGCCATGTCCGTCTGTCCGTCTGTCCGCGGTTTACCTCAGAGACTATTAATACTTGAAAGCTGTAATTTGGCATGGTTTTACATATTAACCACGCCTACTTAAATGTACAGTAAAATAATAAAAAAAATTGATTGAAAATGGATGGACTGATTTTAAGGAAACTTAAACACATAAGCGAGTCCCAAAATTCTAGTTTGTGGATAGTTTACATTAAAAAAAATTTGTGTTGTGACTAAATAATTGTGATTTAAGTTCGCCGCGCCCCCGTACGGAACCCTTTCTGAAACGACAATGGGGATGACGAATGCTAGTCATCTGAGTTACTTTTTATCATCTGTCAAAAACTACATTTTGTTCCAAAAATGTTTGAAATACCTAGGCGTGACGTCATAGTTTAGCAGCGTCATTTACGTACTCATTTTGTGATTTTGGTGAATTAAAAATCGAAGACTTGATGGAAAACAAAACGAGTAAGGTTTTCCGAAGTTTAAGTAGGAGGGCAATTTAGTGATCAAGCGTTCATAATTTATTTCTGATGCTGTCGTCTTGTCTATTCTAAGCGGCAACCATGAAGGTCGGCATAGGAACCTTGTTTTGTGTTGGTAGTTAAGGACAACGTTACCACTTCTCGGAGAAATGCGAAATAACGTCCGCCGAGACCGCGCTCTAACAAAGTAAGGTAAGTCTCGCAAAATTTTCCCAACAGCTTAGTTTTACATTAAATTTTCTCTGACGCGAGAATAAACAGATATTCCTTATTAAACAGAGCTGTCTGTTTAAACCTGAAATACGTCATCTCAACTTGTACGTAATACGTTATAATACAAAGGTTTAAATAGGCAGATAAAACGTTATACGATTTCAAGTTGTACGTTGTAATGCAAAGGTTAAAATTGGCAGTTATGATGTTATAGGGTCTCAAGTTGTACGTTGTAATGCAAAGGTTAAAATTGGCAGTTATGACGTTATACGGTCTCGAGTTGTAAGTTGTAATGGAAAGGTTTAAATTGGCAGTTATGACGTTATACGGTCTCAAGTTGTACGTTGTAATACAAAGGTTTATATTGACAGTTATGACTTTATACGGTCACATGTTGTACGTTGTAATGCAAACGTGTATATTGACAGTTATGACGTTATACGGTCTCGAGTTGTACGTTGTAATACAAAGGTTTATATTAACAGTTATGACGTTATACGGTCTCGAGTTGTACGTTGTAATGCAAAGGTTTAAATTGGCAGTTATGACGTTATACGGTCTCAAGTGTACGTTGTAATACAAAGGTTTATATTAACAGTTATGACGTTATACGGTCTCGCGTTGTACGTTGTAATACAAAGGTTTATATTGACAGTTATGACGTTATACGGTCTCAAGTTGTACGTTGTAATACAAAGGTTTATATTGACAGTTATGACGTTATACGGTCTCAAGTTGTACGTTGTAATACAAAGGTATATGTTGACAGTTATGACTTTATACGGTCTCAAGTTGTACATATTGACAGTTATCCTGGCTGGTATATCAACGCACAGCCGAAACGACTGAACGAGTTTCGCTGAAATTTGGAATACAGACAGTTATGATATTATGAAGACTTAGGCAACCGCTAAGAAAGAGGATTTCGGAAAATATCCACGGGAACACCAAAAACCGGGATCTGCGCGGGCACCCACTAGTCCCATGCAAATTTGGTTGAATAGCTAATTAGCTGAACAATTTGTAGATAACTCCTAATTTTTTGAGATTTTTTATGAGTCCTAGAAGGAAAATGGGACAATCAGATATATATAATCGATTTGTATTAAAATGGCCCTCCTCATGCTTTTACGGAGATGGGCCGAGAACGACGATGGATGGTTTATCCTTACTATAATATTATAAATGTAAAATGTGTTTGTTTGTTTACCTTTTCACGCTTCAACACTTCGACCAATTGTGATGAAATTTTGGCATGCAGGTAGCCTGTGTAACTGGAAATGACTTAGGCTTCTTTTTATCCCGTATAAATAGCATAGTCCGATGCAGTTCTTGAGGGAACTAAAAATATTCTTTTTTTAATAGTTAATATCTATAACATCGCAACGGAAAAATGGATTGTTGTGATTTTTTGCACAGAGATGGTTGAGGAGAAATAACACAATGCTGACATAGTTTCCGAGGGCTTTAGGGAAAACTCATTTCCACGCTCGCGCACGTCGTCAGTTAAGGGAGCAACGGATTTAAGTGATTTTTGTATAGAATTAGTTGAGAGGGTGGGAAGTAACATAGACGGCTCATAAGAATAGCCCGATATAGTTCCTGAGGGATCTGAAGAAACTCATGTCCACGCTGTACGCGTCATGTATAAATACAAGACAGAAAGACAGTCATAATAAAAACGATGTCCATGCGGGTGACGCCGCGGGCAACAGCTAGTTTAATATAATATTTGAATTACTTTGTATATGTTCTCCGAATCATCATCATCATCATCATAACAGCCGAAGGACGTCCACTGCTATAGGCCTCCCCCAAAGGACTTCCACGAGGACTGGTTCTGCGCTGCCCGCATCCAGCGGCTTCCCGCAACCTTCACCAGGTCATCGGTCCTGCCTGTTCGCCGAAAATTTTTTTTTTATCTTTTCTAATTAGGTAAACCATTTGAGGAAAACTTTCATCCCCTATTTAATATATTTAGGGGATGATTTTTTTTTAATACTCCATCGGTGACACCTAGCTCATAAAACACATTGATTGTCCTCACAGTGTTTGTTGGGCGAAGATTGTCTATCAGGACGAGCTCTTTAACATAATTATTATAGACTAGCTTAGCTAACAGTTCTAACATCTTATTAAATACTTATTCCGACAACTCAAACATGTGGAAAAGTCATCATCACCATCACATCAGCTCATATATACGTCCCCACCGAGGGGCTCGAGCCTACTCTGAATTAGGACTATCGTGCCTTGGTCGACCAAGCGGGCCCAGTGCGGGTTGGTCTACATCACACACAACCTTCGAGTTTCTTCGCATGCGTGTGCAGGTTTCCTCACGATGTTTGCCTTCACCGTAAGTGCGTCGGATAAACGTACATATTAGATCTAAATTCGAAAACACATTGGTACGTGGCAGGACTCGAACCACGACCTCCCGGATAGGAGGTAGCGGCCCTTGCCCTTGCGCCACCGACGCTGGAAAAGTAAGGAAATTTAATTTGAAATGGGCAATTATATTTTTTATTTACATTGGCCTTGTCGACTAAGAAACCCTAGATAAGATAATAATAATAACTCCCCCAAACTAGTAACTATAATAAGTAATCTGTGCCCAAACAGTGATATTCTAAAGACTGCTACATACATATAACGAAATATACACTCGCGAGCGTTAAAACGCGACAAGGTAGTTTCGAATGCCTAATTTTGGATATAAAACGAGAAAATGATTTAAACATTATCTTTGGATATGAAACGAGAAACTGATTTAATAATTATCTTTGGATATGAAACGAGAAACTGATTTAATAATTATCTTTGGACATGAAACGAGAAACTGATTTAATAATTAATTATCTTTGGATATGAAACGAGAAACTGATTTAATAATTAATTATCTTTGGATATGAAACGAGAAACAGATTTAATAATTATCTTTGGATATGAAACGAGAAACTGATTTAATAATTGTCTTTGGATATAAAACATGATACTAATATTCACAAGGTAATAAATTATAAACATAACGTCATTTGAACATTAATAAAAACAATATTTAAATAAAATCAATCATTTCATACTCTAGACCGTGTGTGATTTTTCCCCCGTATTTTATTACTATAGCATTTACCTGCGGCTTCGCCCGAGCACATCCCGTGTTTTGCCGTTCCTGTGGGAATTTCCCAAAATCCTTTCTTAGAGGATGCCTACGTTATAATTTCTATCTGTATTTAAGCTGTGCGTTGATAGATCAGTCAGTCAGTCACGGTTTACTTATTATTATTATTAAAAAATATAAAATAAAAGCTTCCCTGCTCACTTGGAACGAGGTGAAGTGGCAGGAGTACCTTTAACGGAAGCACAGTTGGCTGGAGTTCAGTGCTACGGGGAGAGAAAACGTTTGACTATCCAGGCATTGTCGAGGAAGATTGCTTTGCTGCAATTATTGGTCTTCCTCAGAGTTTAAGCCGCCGTACGTGACATTCAAGGTCAACTGTAATTAGACCGTTCACGGATAGGACTATGGGGATGATTTCCACTTACCACAAATCAGAACCTTGTGCAACAGGTCCAGCTAGTTGGTCTTTTTTCGGCATTAGCCTACATGAGGTTTTCGTCGATTGGGATAGTGACATCAACCAAAAAAACCCTTGACTGTGCCCGATCTATCAACGCGATATCAGGCTTATTCGACGGAGCCCTCCTATCCGTGATGATGGTTCGGTCTCAGTAGAGCTTGGCGGTCGTTCTCGAGTGTCATTGTTATATGTGGCAACCGCCGAGATATGAGGCCATACTTTAGAGCGATCTCTTGGTGTAGGATCCTGGCTACTTGGTTGTGCCTGTGCAAATACTCAGTGCTGGCAAGCATGAAACAACCGGAGGTTATATTATGACGCAGGGCCTCCCCTGGTTGACGGCACAACCGACAGACGTCCAAGGTGCCGTCTTTTATTATGAACCTCCTATAGTTGTTCGTCTTGACCACCTGATCCTGTATTGAACATTCCCTCTCGTATATCTACCAGATACACTAACCTACCAGGTTCATGATATAGTGTCCCCACTTACTGACCCTTAGGACATAACAGTAAGGGCCGCTATTCCTGCCAACACCATGAGGCGAAGTTAAGGACCACCATAAGGCGAAGGAAAGGAACAATACAACCTGTATTGAACAGGCTAAACCCTCGGTCTCCGCAAAAAGGTCTCCGAAGCGCAGCCAGTGCACGGAGGCCTGTTAGTCTACAAAGGATCCAAAAAGACCTTGAAGGTCCTACAGTGCTGCTCTTTGTCTTTCCATATGGCCTCTCGCTCAGTAGTGCTAAGTACAGCCTGCGCCTGCCAGTTCTCTTGAGCCATGGATTAATATTACAATGTGGAGTATAGCAAAGTAAATGGGGTGCCGGGTTTTGAAGCTCGCGAGTGTATTTTGGTTAAAAGCATACTCGAAGTCTCGTAACTACCTAGCTTTGTTCAGAGAGAAGGCTATCACTCAAAGTTTTGCAAAGTGAGGTTGCAAACGACTTCAACTTCTTACTTAGTAAGCCGTCCTTTAGTACTTTCTCGAATTAAATTGTAATACGGATTACCTTAATTAAATGTAGGAGGGTCCATTATTTGGAATTGCAAAACATATTTATTGCAAGAGACACTCAATGATAACTTATAATATTCTTCTTTTCGTGTGGAAGTGTCAATCGTTAAGGCCTTAAGATAGATCGAATGACAATAATAAATTCAAATTATTGAAAGACTGTAAAGCTATCACCAAAGTATATATATTAGTAGTATTAGTACTAACGCTGTCACTATACTGAAAATATGTAATATACTTAAAGTAATAAAAAATCGATTTAATTAAATACCTACAATTTTACAATCAATACTACATAAAATGTAAAAAAATAAACTGTAGACCCTGTTTTTGGCATGATTTGCAAAATTTCGAGAAAACAAATGCTTAATGTTGAATAAAACCAACACACAAAAATCTGTGACTTTAAGGCCTTTAATTCCAATTGAACTCATTTTTTAAAACTTATTCGAAAGCATGGAAAAGTAATGAAAACATGTAAAAATTGAGAATTGGGCGTTCGGTTTCAACGTAACAGCCGCGTTGAAACCCGCATTGATTTAAACTTAAAATGAATAGACGTTCGATATTATTTTAACACGTATCAACCTGCTCGGATTGAGGTATATTAAAGCCTTAATAATAATAAACGTATAATATGATCAAACATAAAAAAAAACTGATCGCTTCGAATGTACCCTAAAATTCGTAGAGGATCAAAACGTTAGTACGTATATAATTTTCTTTGAGTGAACCTGTAGTCTTAACGGCTTGACGGGTTTTCGAAGGCGAGATTCGTCATCACCATCATTTCAGCTTATATACGTCCCCACCCAGGGGCTTAAGCCTACGCTGAATTAGGGCAATTGGGCCTTAGTCGACCACGCGGCCCCAATGCGGGTTGATCGACTTCACACACAACCTTCGAGTTTCTTCGCAGGCGTGTGCAAGTTTCCTCACGATATTTTCCTTCACCGTAAGAGCGTCGGATAAACATACATATGAAATCGAAATTCGAAAACACATTAGTACGTGGCAGGAATCGAACCATAGGACAGGAGGTAGCAGCCCTATAGCCATTACGCCACCGACGCCCTCCAAAATCCATCAAGCCATTAAAACTAGAAGTCCAGACAAAGGAGCTTATATATGTACATACATACCCAGTTTCCGAGATTTCCACCGAGTCGGTAAATGGGTTTGAATTGCTAGAAATCATAGATTCTCTGTATACCTACCGTCGTACTTTAATTAACTTGTTTTGGGTCGGATGATCGTTTGTGTCTGTGGAATTTGTCCCTGAATATTGTTATTAATAAGTAGGATATCAGCTCATATAAGTCCCCACCGAGGGGCTCGAGCGTACCCTAATTTAGGCCATAAATGTAGCGAAAATTAATAAAATAGATTTAAAATGGTCATCTACGGTATCGCTACAAGGGGCCTACACGGAGTTTAATGAAATAATTATTATAGGGTTAGAAAGGAATATATTTAAAATGTATTAAGGTCAATAAGGGTAAATAGAATATAAAATCGAGATGGTCATAAGATACAATTTACAAATAAATACCTATACATTATTTGGCTGTATTTCCTGATAAAAAAATTCGTGTAGGCCCCGTTAATTGGGGCTTCTACTCATCATACTGAACAACTTTCCCCAAGGAATGCATAGTGAATTCGCAAAAAAAAAATTCGACGCTCCATACAAAAACGCACAAAATTGATCGGTCAGCTGATAGTTTTGTATGAAGAGTTCAAATATTTTTTTTGCGATTTCAGCATACTTGTAGAATAAAAGTTGTTCAGTTTGATGAGTAGAAGCACCAGTTAACGCGACCTACACCAATTTTGTTTCACTACCTATAAGGTAAAGCTACAAGAAAGCTATTGGAACAAGATTGGTCACAGTATAAAATAAAGTAATAACTAATAAAACTCCTTCATTCTTCTGTGACGCTGTATAAACTATCTTTTTTATCACACCTATTCGAAAAACGACGATCGATTCCTCAATAAGTGCGAGCAAAATGCTACTTTGCTTCCCTGTAGGGAGTTTCTTTCTATCTTCTGATTGGTCTTATTATATCACTAATTAACATTAAATTATCTATGGTGTTGACTCTCTTTAGTTCTTGGTGAGTTCGTATTTAAATACTAACTCTTTGTTGGTTAGTACGTGAAGTTAACCAAAGAGGTCGAACGCATAATGTATGAAGAAGTTTCTAGTCGGTTAGTTTATGGCGGCAATGCAAAAAAGAACGGTCATGTGCATTCTTCTTTCTTTTCATTTCTTTTTCTTATAGGTTATGATTAAAAATAATGCGTAACGTAGTGTATTATATTCTCTTTGATAATGCGTGTCACTCGGGGTCAGCAATTGGATGGCAATTGGTCAGTTTTATTTATTTCAAGTCACAAATTTTTAACTATACATGTGAGGTCATAATAAGGTATAAAATGTCAATAGTGATGTGATCGTCAAAGAAAGCAATGCAGAGATTAAACTAATTAAATTAACAAAATGTCAAAATCATGTAAAAAACTACATTAACACAGTAATAAAAAAACTGTCAACATTAAAAGCTTGCGAAGAATAAAATACACATGACATGGACATGAATTTTCTCCAGATCCCTCGGGAACTATGTCAGGATATGCATATTAGTAAATCATGTCATTTCCCACCTCCTCATTCATCTCTGTGCAAAATATCACACAATTCATTGTTCCGTTGCGATGTTAAAGAAATTAACCAAAAAAGTGTATATTTTCAGTTCCCTTAGGAACTGCATCGGGCTATGTTATTTTCACGGGATATAACGTAGCCTATGTCACAGTATATATATTAGTACTAACGTACCTATGTCCTTCCTCGTGACACAGGCTACCTGCACGCCGAATTTCATTAAGACTGGTCAAGGCGTTGAAGCGTGAAAAGGTGTCGAACAAACAAACACATTTTCACATTTATAATATTAGTAAGGATGATGAAGAAGTGGAGGATGGAATACGCAAACCCAAACCTCGTCGTAATCAATGTTATTCTTCCAGATCTGCACGACGCTCTCCGGATAGCGAGGACGCAGGAGATCAGGATACCTTTCGGCGTGGGCGTGGCCGGTCTCGCTGCTCAAACGAAGCACCACATTAACATCAAGAACGCTTACGCAGATCCGAGGTAAACTATACTATAAGCCTATTGTCATATCAACGTTAAGTCCATTAGCTTCACATCAGGAGGTCGCGGGTTCGATTCGCGGCGGAGTCTAATTCTGTATGACTCGCTTTCGTTGGTGGAAGAGCTATTTCTTAGCCCGCCTTGCTAGCTACCAACACCTTATCTAAGTCTTGCCGCTAAACAACAATGTTAAGAGCATTGATGTGTTTCGACTTGAAGATAAGAGAGCTAGTTTCCCATTTCCCATTCCCAACGCAATGGGAAACTGGCTCTCCCAATCTTCTAGGCGGAACACATCAAATGCTGTTAACATTGATGCTTGACGGCAAAACAGTGGTAGCTAGCCAGGCGGGCTTAGGGAACGCCTTTCCACCAACCAAACTGAGTCATACAAAGTCAGACTCCGCCGGGAATCGAACCCGCGACCTCATGATGTGAAGCTAATGGACTAAACCATTACGCCACGGAGGCGGTTGTTATAATACAAACACACTGTTACATGGATAGAAATATACCTAGTCCGGCCGTAAGTTCTGTTACAAATGAAAATGCATATATTTTTTTATGAATTAATGTAATCTTAATAATAAAACGTAAATAGTCTTTATTCTTTGATAAAACTTATATGTACATACGAGTATTTATTGAACTCTTAGCAAAATATAAAAAGTAATTCTATTCGAAATGGCCACATTTGGCTTTGATACAGGCTTTTAATCGGTCTGGCCACGAATCTATAGACTTAAGCACTGTTTTGCATGGGAAATTTTGCCAGTGCTTGTTCCAGAGATTTCTTAAGAAACTCAATGTCCACGTGTCGTTTAGAGCAGGCCATGTCCTCTAATACTGACCATAATTTGTAGTCAAAGGGGTTCAGGTCTGGGCTAGACGAGAGCCAGTCTTCAGCTCTTATAAAATCCGGAACGTTGGTTTCGAGCCGCAGGCTTGGGTAGTTCGTGCCTTGTGTGACCAGGTGCAGAGTCCTGCTGGAAAGTCCACGGTACATTTTAAAAAGTGTATTGCTGAGAAGTTTCACAACATGATTCAAGATGGTCTCTTTATACACTTCGGCTGAAGTCTTTACTTGAAGCTTTGTGACTCCTTGATAAGATCCTCCCCCCCCCCCCCCCCCGAAACCATCACTGATACCAGATGATGACCACATTGTACCTATCCGACCACTTGCGCAGCTTCTTTAGAACTGTGAGCGTACATTTTGTCATTTTGCTTGTTGTAGTGCTCTTCAATCGTGAACATTTTTTCATCAATAAAGAGAATATTTCTGTGCTTTTCACCTGCGTATTGGGACAGAAGAAGTTTTGATCGGTCCACTCTCTTAAACTGTTGAGATTGATTTTAGGGCATGTCCTGTATATCGACGATAAGCGCCGAGCTTCAGGTCTTGTTTTATTATACGCGACAGAGTCCTAGCGGGAATCTTCGTTTCTCGCGATAAGATTTTTTGGATCCTTATGGGGTTTTGGCGAATTCTGGCTTTATCAACATTAAAAGTCTGTGTAGTTCTAACAGCACGCGGCCGCCCCGATCTTTTAGGTCTTCGACAGAGAAAAGTGCTGGTATGTCTGTCGATAGTACGATATACGAACATACGGCTGATACCAAGCTTTTGAAGTGTCTTGAACATGTTCGTGCAAGGCAATCACTGCAATCCTATTTTTTTTTCACGCCCCATTCCATATTGTAATTTGATAAGAAACAAGAAAAAATATGTCAAATGGCGGGAAATCGAAAGAAGTTATAAAAACGCGTTCCAAATTAAAAATAATTCAAGAGTCGAAAAAAAAGAAATGTTTTTATCTAACTGTATGTCCATACTAGTAATAGCTTCTTAAACATATTTTCAAATTTCCTAACACGTTCACGCTAAAATTCAATTTCAATACTCCATTCGCACAGAACACCGTTTCCGTCTTCCATCCTATTTTGAACTTCAATAGGACTAACGATATTGGACGCTGTCAGTTTACCGGAATAGTTATTGGAGATCTGTAGGGACTGGCTGGGAAACTGGTTTCATTTGCCCCCATCTGCAGGGCAGAGAAGGGACGCCAGTGATTTACATGTGAACCTTTTTTCGGGTCGACTAAATTTTGAACGACGTGTTAGTGCTACAGGCCCGCGAGGGAAGGGCAGTATTTTCCATATTTCCGGAAATTCACAATTGTTTATTTTAATTCAATTATACTTTATACAACGAGGAGATCCGCAGGAGAACTAAAGTAACCGACATAGCTCACAGAATCGCTAAACTGAAGTGGCAGTGGGCAGGGCACATAGCTCGTAGAACAGATGACCGATGGGGCAGTAAAGTTATCGAGTGGCGACCGCGCACCGGAAAACGTAGCGTAGAACAGATGACCGATGGGGCAGTAAAGTTATCGAGTGGCGACCGCGCACCGGAAAACGTAGCGTAGTCAGGCCTCCCACGCGGTGGACTGGCGACCTGGTGAAGATCGCGGGAAGCCGATGGATGCGGGCAGCGCAGGACCGGTCGTCGTGGAAATCCTTGGGGGAAGCCTTTGTCGATGGACGATTTTCGGCTGATATTATGATGATGATGATTTTATTTTTACCCGAATGGTTATGTTGTTCGAATGTATATGTATGTATATTTATTTCTTTGGCACGCTCTGTAGCCTAAACGGCTTGATGGATTTTGAAGTGGGAGATGTCGTAAGAATCGTCTTGATCCCGTGAGTGACGTAACATACATTTTTACCCGACTGGCGTTAATATGAGGTTATTTAAATGTTTAGCTGGCTCTGTAGCGTAATACACGGCTTGATGGATATTGGAGTGCGAGGTGTCGTTGGATTTGTCTTATTCCCGTGAGTGTCATAGGATATTTTTTTCCCGACTGTACAAAAAAGAGGGGTTCAGTTTTTGTGCAGTGGGGTTTTTAATTTTTAATTAATCCCTAAATTGATGGTGACTGTGCAGTTAAACTTTTCCCGATTCAAAGCCATTAAGAAGACTCGAATTTCAAATATGTTTGCGACCTCACCCCCTCCGTCACCCGTATTGATATAGATTGGTTACAGTTTGGTTCTCGAAAGTATAGGATTTCGCCGTGATTTTGTTTGCTCCGTCATTTGTTTTTAGAAATGTCATTTCACGACCGTTGTATGCAGTGACCGGGGTGTGTTTTTGAGAAAGTGACTTTGTAGACCTCAATTCAAAAATTAAAGGTAGATTCAGTGTAAGCACTTTGAAAGCGGGGTATAAAAAAACTGCTCCAATCCAGTTTTGCCTCCCTTCCCTAGGGGGCGGCGTCGCTCCGATGTGCTTTAAGGTGGCTTAGCTGCCAAAGCTTAGGGGGAGTTTAGTGGTTAGTGTGGTCTTTGGCCTGTGCATATGACCGCCTCCGTGGCTCAGATTCAAAGTTCACTGGCTTTACACAGGAGGTCGCGGGTTCGATTCCCGGCGGGGTCAATTGTAAGACTCGGTTTGGTTGGTGGTAGGGCATTTTCTAAGCCCGCCTGGCTAGCTACCACCATCTTATCTAAGTCTTGCCGCCAAATATCAATGTTGATATTATTGGTGTGTTCCGGCATGAAGATAAGATAGCCAGTTCCCCATTGCGTTGGGGAATCTTGGTAAGCCCGCTTCCATCTTCGGCAACATCGTCACTTACCACCAGGTGAGATGTTGTCAAGGGTTTACCAATTGTGAATAAAAAAAAATATATTTATTTACATATACCTTATGTATATAATGCGTATGTATGTATATAATGCGTATGTATGCATATAGGCGCAGGGCTGTGAGTTCCACATAACCAGTACAGCCGGCTGTTATTGGTATGCGTAAAAGCATTCTCCTCCCTCCCTCCTCCGCAGTCCGAGGGAGAAAAAAAAAAACAAAAAAATACGCCAGTAATATATGTCACTGCAAAAAAAATAGTTTTGCTTACAGTCACGCGCTGGCAGACTTACCGTCAACATGCCGAAATGTGCTGTGACATGTCTCAAATGCACCCGTCTCAATAACAGTGAAGGATGGGACTTATTGTTGGAACATTATTCGTAGTCACCACTAAGATGCATACGTATATAATAGAACAAGCGTTACCCCATTTTTTGTTATGATTGTGGTATGAAACTCAGTACATTATCTCTAATCTGAGTTGTAGACATTTACTGAGTAAATAGATATAGCCTTTTCGAGACTGAGTAAGGTTAAAAAGTCATTTGTGGGGCAGTGTATAAGATTCAACAATAAAATTCCAGAAAATGTAACTAGTTTGTCAGAGAATAAATTCAAGACTCATAACAAAAATGCTTGTGCTCTAGAGGATATTATAAAATAATAGATTATGTAAATAACAAAGATATATATGTTGATTCTATAACAAATACCATTACCTGGGACTGTAATCTGAATCGTGACATTATTTGTAATATACAGTAAGTTTTTTTGACTATTTAATAGTGTGTGCAAACACCTATTTAAAATAAAATATTAACATTTTGATTTTTGAGCTTTCAAACTATCCAATGTTGCACCTTCTGCTCTATATAAGGCAAAAATTATCTCGTAACTAAAGAAATTGGGTGTGGTTGGGCAGTTTGGATTGTGGGGGCGGTCGGATTAGCTTGCGTTTACGGATTATCGAGGCTCTACTGTATTTCAAAGTTTCCGGGACAGTTAAGTTCTTGTTATGAATGAGAAATTGTGAGTATGGCAGATATTTTTGATATCTATAACTTATACAGGCTGTATTATAAAGATGCAGCGATACTTTAAGGTGGACTTGTACTCATCATACTGAACAACTTTTGTTCTACAACTGTGTGCTGAAATCGCGAATTTAATTTTTAATTTTTATTCAAATCGGTCAGCTAATAGGCCGGTTTTTATGAAAAATAAAAAAAATATTTGCTATTTCTGAAAAATTGTTCAGTTTGATGAGTACAAGCCCACCTTAAAGTATCACTGCACCCTTGCATTACACCTGTATACAACTGACATAAAGACATCCAATGTGCGCAAGAGAGAAAAACAATATATTTTGGCAGTGCCATTAGTAAGAAAGAGAAAATAGTTGATTCTAAGTCAATGGTTGATACTACGTAGGATTAAGTTTCGATGAACGTAAGCGGCTCTCCTGAAAGCTTTGTAAGATTGTGGCATCAAACGCTTAGCGTGGCCTGTGAATCGCAGGATCGCAAAAAAAGATAAATTGCCAAGCTGACATTGCCAAAGAAATTGTAAAGAGATTATTCGACTAAAGAGATCTCGTTACAAAATCTTTTTTCCACCCACTTGAATGGTGTCATAAATTTTATTTTATTTTCGAGCAAACGAAGTGAATAGGAAGGTTTTGTATTGTGATAAAATCGAGTTCGCGATGATATAAATATGGTATATTCCAAAATAGGCAAAGCGTCGGTGGCTCAACCGGTAACGATTCGGTCCTCCTAACCAGAGGTGCCGGGTTCAAATCCGGACGGCCAATGTACCAATGAGTTTGCCGAAACTTACGTATACTTACCGCTTGCTTTAACGGTGAAGGAAAACATCGTGAGGAAACCTGCACACGCCTGCGAAGAAACTCGAAGGTTGTGTGTGAAATCGACCAACCCGCACTGGGCCCGCGTGGTCGACTAAGGCCCGATCGCCCTAATTCAGGGTAGGCTCGAGCCCCTCGGTGGTGACGTATATGAGCTGATATGATAATATTCCGAAAAAGTCAAAAAAACAACTCATAAATCTATCTATATATTATAATAAAACTGTAACGGGGTCGTGTCTGTACATGAAATATTTTTGGAAAATAATAACTGTGGTGGACATTACTAACGATACAGAGGCCAAAACAACAACTTTTGGAATTTTTGTCTTTCTGTCTGTCTGTCTGTCTGTCTGTATGTTCGCGCATCACGCAAAAACTACCGGGCCGATTTTGATGAAATTTTGTATGGTGGTTCCTTATAGCCCGGGTTAACATATAGGATACTTTTTATCCCAGAAAATTCAAGATTTCCCGTGGGAAAATCAAAAGTATTCATTAATAGAATGGCTCACCACGCAAATGTGGCTTGACCTATTACAATCAAATTTTACATGTTGATACCCTTATAGCGAACTAAAACAAGGACATTGTGAATCTCAAAAAATTTTGGGTTCCTACAGGAATGCAAAAAATTGTATCTTTAGAATGACTCAACGTAAAAATATGAAACTTTTACATTGGGATGGGGTGTTTTGACCATCATTGTATAGTCGGGTATTCTTTATCCCGGAAAACTAAAGAGGTCCCGTGGGAAATTACTATCGATACTTACAATAATAACAATAGAGTACTTTTTTCTATATATTAAAATTATAATCATAGTAGCAGAATGTCAATAGATGGCACTGCAGGGATAATAAAACGCGCTTAAGTTGTATTAAAACATTAAAATATTATTTCATACTTTTGAGTGGATTTCTTTTAGGTATTTTTCAGCATACGCTACTTTAAACTCTGGAACTATGGTACGATAGCGATGTGTTTCATAGACGAACAGAGAGGTATTTTTTTACAGATTTCAATCGTGTAAAAAAATAAAAACACATAAATCGAGTTTAGCATCTTTTAACAGGAGGCACAGATATGGGAACTCTTCTGACGGCGACTATTTGCGTGTGGCAGTAGCTCTCCGCCTGCAATATCAATATCTGTGAACCTCATCAATGTATTTGCGGGTCCTCGGCGGAGGCAATTGGCCAACACTCACTGAGTTGCAGTCGTGTTTGTGAAGATTCCCACGTCACCAATTCCTTAATGACCTCACTCGGAGGGCACTGGTCTCGGCCAGATGGAATATTCCATCTTTGATGCAGCCGCCGGCCGGGCTTTAGTCGATCTGATGGCAAAGGGCCGGAGGGTTTAAACAGGTGCTATGGCAAAGGGCCTTTGGGAAGCCACTTTTTCTGCCTCACCCGTACGGTACTGCTGCTCAATTTGCTGTGAGAAAGAAGCATAATAAGTACTCGGTCTTGGAGGCAAATTACTGCTTTGTGCCGCTGGTCTGTGAGAAAACCGGCTGCTGAACCCTCAGAGGCCTTTGCCTTCACAAAGGAGATTGGCCTTCGCCTTCGAGAGAGGAGATGTGACGTGAGGTCCTACCTGCTGCTATGGTTGTTTATTGCCATCCAGCGCGGCAACGAGAAGTGCGTCTTGGGCTCCTTTGGAGCTGATACGACTCGAGGATTTGACCCATATTAATATTTTTAGGAAATTTTATTACTAGATTGATACCTATAATGATTTGAATTAGTTTTTTGATAATATAGGTATATGTGTTATCTCATCAATCAGTTTATATACGTCCACACCAAGCGACTCGACCTGCCCTGAGTTAGGGCGATCTGGCCTTAGACGATCACGCGGGCCCATTGCGGGTTGATTGACTTCACACATAAGCTTCTAATTTCTTCGCAGGCGTGTGCAGGTTTCCTCACGATGTTTTTCTCACCGTAAGAGCGTCGGATAAACGTACATACCAGTATGAAATCGATATTCGTATAGATATTGGTAAGTGGCAGGATTCGAACCACGGCCTTCCGGACAGGAGGTAGTGGCCTTAACCGTTTTGCCACCGACGCTCTATATTTTATTTAAGATTTAGAAATCCTTACTTAATAATATTATAAATGTGAAAATGTGTTTGTTAGTTTGTTACCTATTCACACTTCAATACCTCTACCAATCTTGATGAAATTTGGCATGCAGGTAGCCTGTATCACTGGAAATGAAATAGTCAACCTTTTATCTGTGGAAATTATCATAGCCCGATGCAGTTCCTGAGGAAACTAAAACAATACTCTTTGTTCGTTTTATTTAAAATCGTAACGAAAAAATGGATTGGTGTGATTTTTAGCACAGAGATGAGGTGGAAAATGATATAATTTACTAATAAGTATATCCTGACATAGTTCCCGAGGGATCTGGGGACAACTGTTTTCTACGCTCGCGCACGTCGGTGGCGTCGCAACTGAGCAACGGATTAAAGTGATTTTTTTGTATAGAATTTGTTGAGGGAGTGGGAAGTGACAAAGACTGCTAATCCGAATAGCCCGATACCGTTCCTGAGGTACCTGGAGAAAACTCATGTCCACGCTTGCGAGCTGATTGCGGCTGGCGCACCACTCACCCTCAAAAAGAGTCATAAAAGCTATGTCCACGTGGGCGAAGCCGCGGGCAAAAGCTAGTACATAATACACATTGTTTTTTTAACCCCCGATACAAAATGAGGGGTGTTATAAATTTAATAGCGTTTCAGAGCGTTGGTGGCGTAACGGCAAGGGCCGCTACCTCCTATTCGGGAGGTCGTGGTTCGAGTCCTGCCACGTATTAGTGTGTTTTCGAATTTCGATCTCATATGTACGTTTATCCGACGCTCTTACGGTGAAGGAAAACATCGCATCGTTAGGAAACCTGCACACATCTGCGAAGAAACTCGAAGGTTATGTGTGAAGTTGATCAACCCGCACTGGGCCCGCGTGGTCGATTAAGGCCCGATCGCTCTAATTCAGGGTAGGATCGAGCCCCTCGGTGGGGACGTATATATGAGCTGATGTCATGATAAGTTTAACTTGTGTATCTGTATCTGTCGGTTTGTGTGTCTTTGTGCGCCATCGTAGTTCGTAAACGAATGGACCGATTTTGATGCGGTGTTTTCTTGTTTGAAAACTGACGTGATTGACGTTGTTCTTAGCTATAATTTCTAGAGATCTGTTCAGCTGTTTGAAGATCATGAGCTCTTTTCCAGGTGATGAAGGGATGAAGGGCAACTTCCACTAGTTTGATGTGCTGTTACTTTAATGATGTTGTAAAAACGTAGTAATCTTGAACTGATGCTGCAACATCTCCTGGAACCTGCAGGAGACCCAATTACTCACTAAATTACAGCAGAGTATCGTGTTTGGGCTCATTGGAATAGTCACAATGAATAGGTAGAACATGGTAGCCTTGACCTGATGCTGCAGCATCTCCTGCAACCTGCAGGATGCAGGATACTAAACTCCTCACCTACTTACATCAGTGGTATCGTGTTTGGGCTCATTGGAATAGTCTCAATGATAGGTGTTAAAAAGAACATGGTAACTTTGACCTGATGCTGCAACATCTCCTGGAACCTGCAGTATACCCAATTACTCACTAAATTACAGCAGAGTATCGTGTTTGGGCTCATTGGAATAGTCACAATGAATAGGTAGACTAAGACGCGTGGTCGACTAAGGCCTAATCGCCTTGATTCAGGGTAGGCTCGAGCCCCTCGGTGGGGACGTATATGAGCTGTAATGATGAATAGGTAGAACATGGTAGCCTTGACCTGATGCTGCAGCATCTCCTGAAATATCAGTGAATGAGACTTTTCCAATGAGCCCAAAGACGATACCACTGATGTAAGTTGGTGAGTAGTTGAGTATCCTGCAGATTGCAGGAGATGCTGCAGCATCAGGTCAAGGTTACCATGTTCTACCTAATCATTAAGACTATTCCAATGAGCCCAAACACGATACCACTGATGTAAGTTGATGAGGAGTTGAGTATCCTGCAGATTGCAGGAGATGCTGCAGCATCAGGTCAAGGTTACCATGTTCTACCTAATCATTAAGACTATTCCAATGAGCCCAAACACGAAACTCTGCTGTAACTATTAAGGAATTGGGTATCCTGCAGGTGTTAAATAGAACATATTATGGTAACCTGGACCTGATGCTGCAGCATCTCCTGGAATGTGTAGGCTACCCAACTTCTCACCAACTTACAGTATAGGTTTAAGCAGAAGTAAAAAAAAGTAAATATCGCCCGCTCCTTTGCTAGCTCATTATGGTTTCTCAAAAACTTCCACAGGTCCAATTGATATGAAGTTTAGAGTTTTAGCACTTTTAATTGCAGCTTCAAACAAGGGAGTTGAGCAACTTCCAAGTTTGTTCTATTTATAATAGGCTAGATTTCGTGTCGCAATTTCGTGTTTCCTCCTCGAAAGTATTTGTGTAAATGTGGGGATATATTTTCGATTGAAGCACGTCTACAAGTAATGTGTAAAGTTTAAAAAGCATAAAATAAAACTTAAATTGAAAATTTAAAAATCTTCCGTCAAAAAGTGGGTATTTAATTAATATGTATTGGAAACTCAACTTCTGGGAAATCACGCTCTAAATAATTATGTAAAATTGTTATGTACAATCTATTCAATATTTATCGTCTATTAAATAAACAACTTACACGCAAAATGTTTTATAAAATTTGAAATTACAGCCGTTGGGGCAGTAAAGTTGTCGAGTGGCGACCGCGTACCGGAAAACGTAGCGTGGGCCGGCGTCCCACGCGGTGGACCGACGATCTGGTGAAGATCGCGCGAAGCCGCCGGATGCGGGCAGCGCAGGGCCGGTCGTCGTGGAAATCCTTTGGGAGGCCTTTGTAGTGTATGTCTTTCGGCTGATATGCTGATGACGCAATATGTTTTACTCAAACAAACACGCTTTGTAATATTCGCTTTGCATTCAGGAAAAGTATGAGGGGGTCGCGGGTTCGATTCCCGGCGCGGTCAACTTTGTAAGACTGGGTTAGGTTAGTGGTATGGAATTTTATCGCCCGCTTGGCTAGCTACCACCATCTTATCTAAGTCTTGCCGCCCAAGCATCAGTGTTAACAGCATTGATTTGTTCTAGCTTGAAGATAAGATAGCCAGATCCCCATTGCGTTGGGGAATCTTGGTAAGCCCGCTTCCATCTTCGGCATAATCGTCACCGTCATCGGTGAGATGATGCCAAGGGCTTTCAATTGTGATATAAAAAAAATATTTTATTACTGGAAAGTAGTATTTTTTATTGCAAGAGGCACAGAACACAAATCTCATACAATCAAGATACAACAATAAAAATATATACAATAAAAATGAATCGCAAAATGTGTTGGTAAGCGCATAACTCTAGAACGGCTGGACCGATTCGGCTAATTCTTTTTTTGTCGAGTTCGTTATTGTCAGGAGAAGGTTCTTATGTAGGGTAGGGTAGGGTAGGGTAGTGTAGTGTAGGGTAGGGTAGGGTAGTGTAGGGTAGGGTAGGGTAGTGTAGGGTAGGGTAGTGTAGGGTAGGGTAGTGTAATGTAATGTAAGGCGGTACGTAGTTCGCCGGGACAGCTAGTTTATAATAAATATCGAGCGTATTTTATTAAAAATTATATTAATTATTGTTTTAATTTCCTTGCTAGTATTGTTAGAGTAAAGCACAATTCGGGCATCGGCGGGAACGCCCAATTGCTGGATTCCTATTATTAAACTCTACTCATCTAGCAAATGGCTAACTTTCCCGGCCTCGTCAGTAATGTACTATTAATGTATTTAAGCCGAGGCATTGATTGGAACAGTTATCTCTGTCTTTTTCTTTACGTGTAAAGAGTAAAGAAAATAACCACTCTTTTGCACTTTTTCAATGTTTATCCGCTTCAATTCAAAACTACAGTTAATTTAAAAAAATCTAACTGCCATATAAAAGTGTGTGTTTAGACTAATCAACGAAGGAAATTTAGAGTTACTAAATCGCTCTGGTTTGCCTGCAGAATGCAAATCTCTGTTTTTAAAGAGGATTCTTTGATATATTTTCTTCTGTTATAAAAGATAAATATAATCATGTTTCTGCAACTGACAAAATGAAGTTCATTGAAATGAAGAACCAGGTTACAAAATATCACTTTCATATGTTTTGTAATTGCTGAGAAAAATGGAGATACCTGCGGCGCGGCGACCAAAGTTTCCAATACGCCGTCTTAATGCGTAATAGGGACGACGAGAAATAAATTATGAACACTTGAAATTGTCCTGCTACTTAAACTCCGAAAAATCTTACTCGTTTTGTTTTCCATCAAGTCTTCGATTTATAATTCACCAAAATCATAAAATGTGTACATAAATGACGCTGCAAAACTATGACGTCACGCCTAGGTATTTCAAACATTTTTAGAACAAAATTTCGTTTTTGACAGATGATAAAAAGTAAATCAGATGACTAGCATTCGTCATCCCTATTATTCATAGTGATGTTCAGAGGATCGCCGGGGTCATATGCCATTGAAACAAAACAATACATTCAAACAGTAGTAAGCGATCATAAGCTTTACGGCATTTTTTTTAAATGTCACTGTTATTTTTTTTAATGTCACTGTAATGTCACTGTTATTTTTTTGAATGTCACTGTTATTTTTTTAAATATCACTGTTAATTTTTTAAATGTCATTGTTATTTTTTTAAATGTCACTGTTATTTTTTTTAATGTCACTATTTTTTTTTTAAGTGTCACTGTTATTTTTTTAAATGTCACTGTTATTTTTTTAAATGTCACTGTTATTTTTGACAGGTTCAACAGTGAGATCGATGCTCGGACGGGTTACAAAACGGAGCTGATCCTTTGCATGCCCATCTGCAACTACGAAGGTGACGTGGTCGGCGTAGCGCAGATCATAAACAAGACTGATGGTAAGTACGTTTAACACCACACCACAACTGGTAAGCCGTTGACATTATCTCACCTGATGAAAATTGACGATGATGCTGAAGGTGGAAGCAGGCTTACCAAGATTCCCCAACGCAATGGGCAACTGATCATCTTATTTTCAAGACGGTACATATCAATACTGTTAACATTAATGCTTGACGACAAGACTTAGATAAGGTGGTGGTAGCTAGCCAGGCGGGCGTAGAAAACTCCCTTCCCCAACTAAATCGAGTCATACAAAGTCAGGCTCCGCTGGGAATCGAACCCGCGTTCTCCTGATGTGAAGCTAATGGACTTAACTATTAAGCCACGGCGGCGGTTTCCATCAAGTCTTCAATTTTAATTCATCAAAATCACAAAATGAGTACATAACGACGCTTAGTACTAATATATATACTGTGACGACGCCGCAAAACTATGATGTCACGCCTAGGTAGTTCAAACATTTTTAAAACAAAATGTAGTTTTTGACAGAGGTGACAAAAAGTAACTCAAATGACTAGCAGTCACCATCCCTGTTGGTCTGTGATCTTAAGAGGAGTGTGAAGCTGCGACTTTTCATACAAACGGCGTTAACGATTTTCACGTCTTAAATGTTAATCGATTTGAACCAATTTTTTAAAGGTTGTCAGTCAGAACAAAAGCTAAGCTTATACGTTTTTGTTGTATCGATAAAGTTAATAAGTTTAATTTTTAGTCCAGTAAATAAAAGATTTGAGATTGCATTAAAGACACCTGAGTAAAATGGATTGGAAATAATAGTGTTATTATTCTTTTATGCATTCGTGGCAATTTCGTGACAAAATGTTCTTTAGTCTCTTAGAAATACCTAAAGTAGCCTTTTAATTTTTATACGCTAAACAATAATTACAAATTGGGTGAAAACTAAGATTTATAACAATGAACTCCTTAAAATTATGGTACTTAAGTTATCTCTGGTTGTAGGCATAAAATTCTTAACATTACGATTACTTTTATTTAATTGTGAGAAAAACAATACTTACAAAATAGAGCCCTCGGAGATTTTTATGTTCTTATCATCCAAATTTAAACCTCGAACATGTGTTAAATTATCCCTAAGGTGACTGTTCAAGAACCTAGTTAAAAAATGTTTTTTTTATATTTCTCTATTTTACATAAAAGACATACGAAATATTTTCTTGGTTATGCCATTACACTTATATGCTTTATTATAAATCATCATTATCCCTTGTTTAAATTACAAAGGTTCTTCAAAAAACGCAAAAACCTACAATAAATGAAACGGAAATTAAATTTGTAACATCTGGAAAGCGCGTGACCTTTGACGCATGATAAGGACAGCATGTGACAAAGATGGAGTTATCGGGCGAGAAAAAGACAAAGCGCACGGAGGTCGGAGATAGCCTGCAAAGCATTGCAATGTTTACATACGCTTGCCCATCGCCACATTGGACATGACATATTGGATATTACATACATTGCCACGACTCAGTCAGTCTACGACTGTCCTTCTAAGGAAGATATTTTGGAGACTTTTCTCTTATTTTTCGTATGTAAAAGTTTCATTTTTTTTTGTTACTCTTCGATCCTGTTTCTTGTAAGGATTAAAAGACTGTATTATAACAACGGAGGTTAAAATACTAGAATAGTCAGAAATCGCAAAAAAAAAACTTTTCCCATACTTTTTGTAATTTTTTTGCGATTTTTGATTTCTAGTACTCAACTCAAACCTCAGTCGGTTTGATAGTCTTTAAACATGATAAAATGGCATCATAAAGTTTTTGTATAAATTAAAAGTTATCTTGCTGACTGTTCACTTTTATAAGCTGTGAATGGGGGCCAAAATACCTTCCAAAGTTAACGACAGTCTCCTAAGGTACCTGCCATTACTGAACCGTCTCAAAGGGCAAGCCTGTATTGTAACCAACTAAAATTGAATTTTGTATAGGATGACCGTACCTTATTTCAAATCACCACCACCACCACCCCCATGTACTTTTTATTAATCGGTAGGGTTGGGAATTACAATTAAAACCGTAATTAATCATAAAATCCATGGAAAAAAATGACAAACATAAAAATATTCTACGGCTCTAATACCAGCCCTTTTGTACCCAGAGCGAGCCTGTGTACCTAATAACAGCCTCGGGTAGGGTTATGCCTATGGAGTTTTTGTGTTGAATTGTTGGTTTTAATGAATAAATAAGATAATAAGTAAAATTAATCATCATCCATCAGCATATCAGCCAAAGGACGTCCACTGCTGTACATAGGCCTCCCCCAAGGATTTCCACGACGACCGATTCTACGCTACCCGCATCCAGCGGCTTCCCGCGACCTTCATCAGATCATCGGTCCACCGAGTGTGAGGCCTGCCTACGCTACGTTTTCTGGTGCGCGGTCGCCACTCGAGGACTTTACTACCCCAATGGCCATCCTTTCTACGAGCTATGTGCCCCGCCTACTGTCACTTAAATTTAACGATTCTGAGAGCTATTTCGGTTACTTTGGTTCTCCTACGGATCTCCTCGTTTCTGATTCGATCACGCAGAGAAACTCCGAGCATAGCACGCTCCATTGCCCTTTGAGTGACCTTGAGCCTTCTTATGAGGCCCATAGTAAGCGACCATGTCTCAGTTCCATATGTCATAACTGGCAACACACACTGGTCAAATACCTTGGTCTTAAGACACTACGGAGACATGAAGGTATTGCGAAGCTTCCCGAACGCTGCCCAGCCGAGTTGGATTCGACGATTGATCTCTTTCTTGAAGTTGAACCTACCTAACTGAACTGGATATCCCAGGTACACATATTCAGTAACAACTTCTAACGTAAAGCCTCCAACCTTTAGAGGAGTAGGTGCGACACGGACGTTAGACATAACTTTCGTCTTGCCCATGTTCATTCTAAGACCTACTTGTTAAGAGGCTCTACTGAGACCATCGAGCATTGTGCCTAAGTCGTCCATAGTCTCAGCTATGACCACGATATCGTCAGCGAAACGAAGGTGGGTGGGTGATGTACTCGCCGTTGATATTATTGCCGAGTCCACCCTACTCCAAAAGCTTAAAAACATCTTCCAGGGCGGCGGTGTACAGTTTCGGAGATATGACGTCTCCCTGTCTCATCCCTCGCTGCAACCAGATAGGTAGCGAGTTTTGGTCCTGGAGGTGAACCCACATGGTGGCGTTTTCATACAAATACTTCAGTACCTCGATATATCGATAGTCAATTTGGCACCGCTGGAGAGACTGTAACACAGCCCAAGTTTCGACCGAATCAAAGGCTTTCTCATAGTCCACGATCGCTAAGCATAGTGGCTGATTGTACTCTTCGGTATTCTGTATAATCTGCCGCAGCTTATGTATGTGGTATGTGGTACTATAGCCTTTTTGGAAACCGGCTGGAAGTCTTCAAACCTACGTGCGAGACGATTCGTAATGACTCTCGAAAACAGCTTGTAGACATGGCTCAGAAGTGAGATGGGTCTATAGTTCTTCAGCCAGTGTTTGTCGTCCTTTTTGAAGAAAAGCACGACCACTCTTCTTTGCCATGCCTTAGGTATTTTTCCCTCGAGTATAACGGAATTAAATAACCTCTGAAGAGCTTTAAGTACCGGTGTTCCACCTGCTTTCAAAAGTTCAGCTGTAATATTATCATCACCCGGTGCCTTATTGTTCTTGAGCAGTTTCAGAGCCATTCTAATCTCGTACAGGCTGATGTCCGGGATATCTTCGGTATAGCGTCGGGTTAATCTGACTCTTGGGTATTTGGCTAGATCGCTGACAGGCAGACATGTAGTCGTGTACAAGTGTCCGTAGAACTTCTCAACTTCTTCCAGCAACTCAGTCTTAGATGATATGATCCAGCCATCCTCTGTATTAAGCTTAGTCAGTTGGTTTTGTCCAACACTCTCTATCCGGACCACATTGTTCATAAGGGACTTGTGGACTAGAAACCCGACACCACCCTGGGACAGTTGGTCACCCTCCCGGAAATAGAGCAGGTTTCCGGATTTAAGGATTACAGTGTTCTCCTCCTCCCTTCGGACTTCGCACAATCCTACGAATTCAAATGTAAATTCTAATCAAATAGCACAACAACTACTACTCAATGGAAAATCCGCAATACGAAGCAAGCCGATAGCCTTCTGGGACCTTTCTCACACGAGGAGCTTCAGGGGGCACTCAGGAAACTTAAAGATGGAAAGACTGCAGGAATCGACGGCATCTGTACAGAGCAAATAAAGAGGTTGGGCACCGCTGCCAGAAACTGGCTGCTAAAGCTATTTAACAACTGCCAGCTCAACATCACAATGCCGAGAGCCTGGAGAAAAACTCACGTTGTGGCTATTCTAAAACCTGACTAACCACCTGAAGATCCAAAGTGCTACAGGCCTATATCTCTTTTATGCCACATGAATAAAGTGTTTGAAAGGCTAATTCTGGATCGCATTTCCCCAAGCCTAGACACTGTGTTAATTAAACAACAGGCAGGCTTCAGGCCGGGAAAATCATGCACCAACCAAGTATTAAACTTCAGACAGTACATCGAAGATGGCTACGAGAAGAACTTAATAACTGGGGTAGCGCTTGTCGATCTTACTGCAGCCTACGACACAGTGAGCCACCGCAGATTAATCCCCAAAGTGTTTAACGCGACAAAGGCCTACCACCTAACGAAAATGATTGAGGAGCTGCTGAGAAATCGAAGATTTTCGTGTCATTCCAGGGAAGCAACAGTAGATTGTGGCGTCAAAAAAATGGACTGCCACAAGGAAGCGTCCTTGCACCTATGCTCTTCAACATATACACGAACGACCAGCCAATCCTACCTAACAAAAAGCACTACCTGTTCGTGGACGACCTGGCTCTCGCTAGCCAAGAAACAGACTTCCCTAGCGTCGAGAAACAACTATCTCAGTCCCTGGTAACTCCATCTATGTACTACGCTGAAAACCAACTCAAGTCAAACCCTAATAAAACCCAGCTCTGTTCATTCCATCCAAAGAATCGTGAGGCAAGCAGACCTCTACATGTATCCTGGCAGGGCTAGCAACTAGAAAACACCTCCATGCCGAAATACCTTGGATTCACGCTGTACCAACACCAAGATGAAGGTCACCAACTCACCAGTAGGAACATACTACTGCAGCGCCTAGCTGGCAGCACATGGGGCGCCAACCCACATACAATGCGGACCTCTGCACTAGCCCTGTGCTATTCAACAACTGAATACGCGTGCCCAGTCTGGACAAACTCTGCTCACAGTGGACACGTAGATGTAGCGCTAAATGAAACCAGCAGACTCATAACCGGCTGCCTTAAACTAAGACCTGTTTAAAAACTGCACCTTCTCACTGGAATTGCACCCCCAGCTGTACGCAGGGAGGCGGCCGCGGCGTAGGAACGCTGAAAACAAATAAACGATGCACTATATCCACTCTACGACCATGTTCCTGCCAAACTGCGTCTTAAATTCAGGAAAAGCTTTATCACAAACAAATGCCTACATGGTGAGACCCAGACAGAATTTAGAACGAACATCAGAATCAACATTCCCTAAAGAACCAATATCAAATTTAAAAAAACAATGGGTTGGTAGTGGTAAGTAATCAAATATCAATAATATAATTCTTCAACAGATTAAAAAAAATATAGTAAAACAGTCAAAATCTTTACGCGATTCAAAATAAAATCTAACAACATTAAATTTTTTAACGTATATTTATGTTTGTGACATCCTTGATTATTAAGGCGTGGCTGTTATTAGGTACTCTGTCGAACCAAATAACACCCCCCCGCCCCGTGCTGCCATTATGTGTCCCATACATTTTATGATTCTAATTGCAGCCCCCCAAATTTTAACTAAAGCAAATTGCAAATGTTTATTTTGCCAGAAATTCATGTATTTCTATGTCTGTATCAATAACCAAACTAATCACGAAATGTAGAATTGAAAAATCCTAAGAAATATCTGGTTTTAGGAGCTCTCGAACTTAGCAAAAAATAGCAAAATGGCCGACGTGCACGTTTCCTTGGGTTCGATCCTAAACTGACACTGGCATATTCATGCAAGTGTTACCGTTTTTAGTACGTATTTTGTGCAGAATATTAGGTTTTTTTTGGTACTTTTCCCTGGTAGGTATTGCCTGTAGATACCTTATTATTTAAGCAGAAAGACGAAAAGGCTGCAACTAGGAGCAGGTTGCTATTAGGGGCGTCCCTACTTGCGAGGGGTAATGAAGCGATTTGTGCGAAAGCGCGCGCGTGCGTCAATAAATGATGTAAAAAAGCCGGCCAAGCGCGAGTCTGACTCGTGCACCGAGGTTTACGTAAAATCTTGTAGGCATATAATATAGTATGTATTATTTTGTAACTAGGAATTTACGGTATACGGACTATTTCTTTTACTTGTGCTATCAGACATTGCTTCTTACCAAATTTCATGATTCTAGGTTCACAGCAAGTAGGTACCCCAAAGGTTTTAATTCCCTTGCGAGTGTCAAAATAATATGTGGCATATCTTTTTACAGCTCCAACTGTCTGTGATCGACTTATATGATATTGAATTTTCCCACGGGAGCTCTTGAATTTTCCGGGATAAAAAGTATATATTCCTATATGTTAACCCGGGCTATAAGGAACCACCATACAAAATTTCATCAAAATCGGCCTGGTAGTTTTTGCGTGATGCGTGAACAAACAGACAGACATTTTTGTTTTGTTTTAGCCTCTAAATCGTTAGTAATGTCCACAACAGTTATTATTCTCCAAAAATATTTCATGTAAGACACGGCCCCGTTACATTTTTATTATATGTATAGATTAATTTCAACTTGATACCTTCACGCTTTCCTTGTCGACAAACAGACGAACAACGAAGTAATCCAATAAGGGTTCCGTTTTTTTCAATTTGAGGTATGGAACCCTAAAAAGGGGTAATTATACTAGAGACGCGCCGAGTACTCGGTTCGGCAAACCGTACCTCAAAAGAAAAAACGGAACCCCTATTCCTATAAGGGTTCCGTTTTTTCTTTTCAGTGATCCTTCACTTCGTTGTCTGTCTGTCTGTCCATTTGTCAAGACCGTTTTTCTCAGGAACGCATAATGGAGGTATCAAGTTGAAATTAGTACCAACTACTAAAGTCTCCAATCACTTGAAGCTGTGAAAAAGTCAAACCTCAACGTCAACGCAGTCAAAAGATACGGGCGATTATGCCGTATATTTTGACACTCGCGAGGGAATCGAAACCTATTAGGGTACTTCGCGTTGACCTACAATCATGAAATTTGGCTAGAAGCAAGTAAAGGAAAAAATCCTAAAACCGTAAATGGCTGCGACATACCTATACATACGCTAGGTAGGTACGTAACGTGCTAGAAGGCGCGCGCCTGCGAAAGCCGCGGCTCCCCGTACCCCGCCCATTCCTCTCGCGAGTAATATCATTTATTAGATTATTATTGAGAGTGGTAAATAGATTCTTCGGGGATTTCTTTGTATTTTAGTTAAAAAAATATATTACTTTTAGAATACGTAAAAATATTTAAGGTGTCTTTAATGTACGAGGGTTAAAATCAAATAAAATTTAATAAAAAAATAAATATCAAAGATACCTCGGAGATAATTCTCATAGTTATTGTTAGTGATCATTTACCCATTGTAACAAAATATCACTTTCGTTGCTGTATTATTTTACAAGTAAATTTTTTTTAAACATAAAATAGTGAATATCTACTCGATCTATCGATTTTGACCGGGGATAATTACTAATACAATCAAAACGTTTTACAAGAAGCCCTTATGAAAAAAATCACCAGTTTTGCATTTTATGTTCACACTCAAATTTAATTTTATTGCTTTATGGACTAATTACTCCATAATTATCAAAAATATTCAAGAGATAATTATGAACTTCATTTGTTCAATTAATTAACTGATACATTCTAAGTTTTCACTCCAAGTGCATTTAATGCAACCTACTCCATACAAATGTTCCTAGATTGACTGGACTATTTATTCACGTGTACAAAACTAATTTCGGCCATTTTTTGTTTATTTATAATCAGTAATTTAAAAAAAACGCTGACCGCGACTTTTATCGCTCGTTGGTCCACCGAGTGGGGGCCAAAAAAACATAATAAAGTTCCTTCCATACAAAACCTGGATAATTTGCATTTTTTTCGTCAAATCTGATACCTACCTATACTTCTTTTCTTTGCTACTAGGTACATATGTAAGAGTATTGTTTAATGTTGATTTCTGTATGCGAGACGAAGGTCGGTATAAGTATGGACAGCGTGGCTGTACAATTTATTTGAGTGAGGCTTCTTTTTCTTCACCTTTTGATCTACGACTTTGCTGAAATCGCCAAAACTATTTCGATCTATCAGCTGATTGGCCAACTTAATACAAAACCAGCTGTTGCCGGCGGCTTCGGCCTCGTGACTCGTGTATATCGAGAGTAAGCGGTTTTTTTGCCTGTATCCATTCAGAAATCCATCGTACTATTGGTGAAAGATTTTTGTAAAATCGAACGAGTAGTTTCTAAGAATACGTCCTACATACAAACACACAAACTTTACCTCTTAATATTATTATTAGAATACTAGTTGTCCCGGCGAACTTTGCCTTGACTCCTTACACTACACTACACTACCCTACCCTACATAAGAACCTTCTCCTGACAGTAACGAACTTAACAAAAAAAAGAATTAGCGAAATCATTCCAGCCGTTCGTGAAAGACATGCAATTAGCATATTCATGTAGATTTTCAAACCCTTACTCATTCCCAGGGTCTAAGGAGTTCTCGGCACGCGACGTGGAGGTCTTCCGTCGATATCTCACGTTCTGCGGTATCGGTATCCAGAATGCGCAGCTCTTCGAGTCCTCGGTCCTGGAGTACAAAAGGAACCAGATCCTGCTAGCCCTCGCGAGGAGTATATTCGAGGAGCAGAACAATTTGGAGTGTTTGGTCACAAAGATCATGACTGAAGCGAGGGAACTGCTCAAGTGTGAGCGGTGTGCTGTATTCATTCTGGACACGGATCACTGTGAATCGGTAAGACTTGACCCCTATTCATCATCATCATCATCATTTTGATATACAGGTGACTGATGGTTAGACGACGGACGCATTTTAGGAGGTAAATCAGAAGACGAAACTGAACCACTTTTCCCAGGGCACCAATGGTCAATTCGTAAAAAAAATTTGCACTTCTCATACAAAGTTGGCTAATGAGCTGACCAATTTGTATGGAAAGTCCAATTTTTTTTTAATTGTTCATAGGTTTCTTGAGAATAGTTGTTCAGTTTCGTCTTCTGATTCACCTCCTAAAATGAGTCCGTTGTCTTACCAGTCACCCTGTATAACATATTTCTTGACATTATTTTTACACTATTTTTGACATTGTTATCAATGTGTTTTTTTTTAATTTTCTTTTGATTATCTTTTTACAAGCTTTTTTTTTAACTTGCAAAGTACGTATATGTATGTTTATTCGGGTGGAATCTTGCAAGTTAAATTTGACCCACTTCCCGGTTTCCGATTGAGCTGAAATTTTGCATGCATATGTATATTGTAAATCGCGTGACAATACAATATTAAAAGCTTGTACCTAAAAGTTTTTAAGTTTTTCGAAAATTATTATGTTTGACTTTTAAGTTTTATACTTTTATAATTTATTACTATCCTGACGATCATCCTTTAACTATTTATTTAATAAGCTTGATTGTAATATAACATTGATAATATGAAATAAATAAATCTAATCTAATCTAATCATCATCATCAGCTGAAAGACGTCCACTGCTGAACAAAGGCCTTCCCCAGGGATTTCTACAACGCTGCTCATGCGCTGCCCGCATCCAGCGGCTTCCCGCAACCTTCACTAGGTCCCCAACGGCCATCCGTTCTACGAGCTATGTGCCCCGTCCACTGCCACTTGGGTTTGTCACACTTTAGTCGGTAGGAGAAAGGTTTAGCTCAATGAAATAAAGGTGTTATTTCTGTCTTCCGCCCTGAGTCAGCTCGTCTCATTATCCATAGTTATAGCTGTTATTATAGTCTTATTAGTTAAAGCTGTTATTATAGTTGTATGCTCGGAGTTTCCCTTGGCCTCCTACTCGGTGGACCGATGACCTGGTGAAGGTCGCGGGAAGCCACTGGATGCGGACAGCGCAGAACCGGTCGTTGTGGAGATCCTTGGGGGAGGCCTATGTCCAGCAGTGGACTTACTTCGGCTGATATGATGATGATGATGATGCTCGGAGTTTCCCTACGCGATCGAAACAGAAACGAGGTGATCCGTAGAAGAACCAAAGTAATCGATAAAGCACACAGAATTGCTAAACTTAAGTGGCAGAGAGCCGGGCATATCGCTCGTAGTACAAACTACAAAGGCGAGTGGCGAAGACGTAGCGTCAGGCAGGCCTCTCACACGGTAGCCCGACGGCCTGGTAAAGGTTGCGGGAGGCCGCTGGATGCGGGTAGCGCAGGACCGGTCGTCGTGGAAATCCTTGGGAGGGGGGGAGGCTTTGTCGAGCAGTTGACGTCTTTCAGATGATATAATGATGATGATGATGATGATAGCTGTTATTGCGTTGACATAAAACGTTTTTTTTTCTGACTTAATTCCATTCCACGTCGGCTAGTCTTTGTGTTAAGAGGAAACGTGGGCTCCGTTTTCTCTATATAAACGTATTCCTCTGTTTCCTCCCTGGATAATGACATTACAGCATTTTTTTTCTCCATAAAACCTCTATCTAACCATGGCCATGCCCCTATGTTATTATAACAAGAAAATTGACCAATTATAACGTTATTTTCAAACACTCGCCAAAAAAAAATGCATATTAACAATTAAACGAAAATATAGAGGAATAGATAAAGCTTTTTTAAATTATTTAAAAAACATATTATTATTGCTCAAGTTTTGGTGGAGGAGATAGGGGACTACGAAATGCTGTTAAGGTCAATTTTAGTGCCTATTATCGGTCTTCGCCGCAGTTGTCCTTATCTTGCTGTGTACGAAAATGTTTGGGGGAGGGAGACAGAAACGTTTTATTCAAGTACCTATTCTTCAGACCGCGTTTCCTCTTAAGTATATCCTCATTTAGATTTCTTCTGATCAGTAGGTACAGTCCTAACATGACTCCCTATGAAAATGGCTAATAAGAGAAACTCCCTTTTCTATAGCTTACCTATGTCATTGTCTTTGCAAAGTCTGGATAAAAATTGACTAGTCAAAACAAAAAAAAGACATCTAAAAAATGTTTCAGTGAATAATTCATAGCTCAGTATTTTTATATTAAACGTTCCTCTGGGTTTTATGAAACCCAGTAATATTGCGCACCCATTCATAAGTAAGTACGTACTTAAAAGTTAGTATTAGGTACTTAGAAAGTATTTTATATACATGGCAAATTCAACAGATAATAAATTATACAAGTCCTTTATGATAGCTAAGGTCGTATAGGTCATAGACAGAATAATTTTCGAAAAACTTAAAAGCTTTTTGGTACAGTAAGCTTTTATTTAAAAAGAGCTTTTATGTTAAAAAGCCAAATGCTCATATTTATATAAAAACTAGCTGTCCCGGCGAACTACGTATCGCCTTACATTACATTACACTGCCCTACCCTACCCTACCCTACCCTACTCTACACTACCCTACCCTACACTACCCTACCCTACACTACCCTACCCTACACTACCCTACACTACACTACCCTACACTACACTACACTACCCTACACTACCCTACACTACACTACACTACCCTACCCTACCCTACACTACCCTACCCTACCCTACCCTACCCTACTACCCTACCCTACCCTACCCTACATACACTACACTACCCTACACTACACTACCCTACACTATACTACCCTACCCTACACTACCCTACCCTACCCTACACTACCCTACCCTACACTACCCTACCCTACACTACCCTACCCTACCCTACCCTACCCTACCCTACACTACACTACACTACCCTACATAAGAACCTTCTCCTGACAATAACGAACTCGACAAAAAAAGAATTAGCCAAATCGGTCCAGCCATTCTCAAGTTATGCGCTTACCAACACATTTTGCGATTCATTTTTATATTATAGAAGATGCACCGTTCCAAATACAAAAAAAGACTGTGTTACATACTCAGATCGAAAATAAAAGGTAGATTTAGGATGCATACTTAGGAATATAATAGGGATGACGACAGCATTAGAAATAAATTATGAACTCTTGATCACTAAATTGCCCTCCTACTTAAACTTCGGAAAACCTTACTCGTTTTGTTTTCCATCAAGTTTTCGATTTTTAAATCACCAAAATCACAAAATGAGTACATAATGACGCTGCAAAACTACGACGTCACGCTTAGGTATTTCAAAGATTTTTAGAACAAAATTTCGTTTAAAAAGTAACTCAGATGACTAGCATTCGTCATCCCTTGCGTTACTCCACTTTTTGTTGTTATTGTTGTATTAAACTCAATATCTACATTATTTTTAATATGAGGTTTCTTACGATTCTATTAAAAACAAAAGAAGATCCTGGGACCTTGATTCCAACCTACAAAGTTCCTCATCAGATTAACTACAAAATACCAAAAGGATCTATTGTCACGACGAGGGTTTCACATTTGTATGGGAGGTACTTAAATTTATTTTTCTTGGAATATCGAACTCCCGCGTGGCGTACGCCACGTTAAGTTATAGTAACGTACCAAGTTACATCAACATCGTAAGCCATTCTTAAAGTGAAACTTTTATTACATCGTCTCAATTTTTTTAGTCTGTGTGTTGCATGTCGCGTGACGGTCGCTTTCGTCTGACGGTATGATCGTTTCGTCCTCTGTACCGTAGCGAGAGCAGCCATGATCGTTTCGTCCTCTGTAAAGTTTCACTTTTACCGTGGTTTCATAAAACCACACACTTACTTTTTTTGAATAAAAAAATTGTAAGTGAGTTTTTATTATGGTGGCAACCCAAAAAAATCAAGATAAATTAAAAAAAAAGTACGATTTGGTGGAGTTTGTAGGGCTGGTGGCGGACCCCCCGTCAGAAGACTTTCAATCCGCCTATAAGGCATCTGATACGGCTTAAAGACTACCATCTAGTGATAGCAACTGGCCTAACGGCTTAACGTTTCTCATGAAACACGGAAAAATACCAGTTAACAGTCAAAACTACCCAGGCAGGCAGGCAATGACCGTGCTTCAGGTCAGTTACCCTACATGATCAAGCCAAACAAGAAAATCCGTAGCTCAGTGTGATTTTCCGTGTGACCACTCTTTTTTTATATTTTTTTTATTCACAATTGGTAAACCCTTGACAACATCTCACCTGGTGGTAAAGTGACGATGTTGCCGAAGATGGAAGCGGGCTTACCAAGATTCCTCACTGGGAACTGGCTATCTTATCTTCATGCCGGAACACACCAATAATATCAACATTGATATTTGGCGGCAAGACTTAGATAAGATGGTGGTAGCTAGCCAGGCGGGCTTAGAAAATGCCCTACCACCAACCAAACCGAGTCTTACAATTGACCCCACCGGGAATCGATCCCGCGACCTCCTGTGTAAAGCCAGTAAACTTTGCCTCTGAGCTACGGAGGCGGTTAATTAACTCCGAGATTTTACAAGACCATTAATGTGTATCCACAGAGTCACCTGGAAAGGATAGTCCAACGCCCAGACGCCCAACCTACAACGCTAGCTCTCCCGCCGCCGGCGCCCACTCGCTTCCACACGCTGTTTGAGCTGGGTGGCCCCAAGCAGACCAAGACTACACTTACACCAACACACGACAAATCGTCCACACTGGCTGCTATTGCTTTAGCGGTAAGTCATCATGGTTAGTTGCGACTGGATGACTCCAGGAGGTACAGTGCAGCGTCCAGACAAGACCACGTAAGCTGCGGCTACTCGCTTCCACACGCTGTTTGAGCTGGGTGGCCCCAAGCAGACCAAGATTACACTTACACCAACACACGACAAATCGTCCACACTGGCTGCTATTGCTTTAGCGGTAAGTCATCATGGTTAGTTGCGACTGGATGACTCCAGGAGGTACAGTGCAGCGTCCAGACAAGACCACGTAAGCTGCGGCTACTCGCTTCCACACGCTGTTTGAGCTGGGTGGCCCCAAGCAGACCAAGACTACACTTACACCAACACACGACAAATCTTCCACACTGGCTGCTATAGCTTTATTTAGCGGTAAGTCATCATGGTTAGTTGCGACTGGCTGACTCCAGGAGGTACAGAGCAGCGTCCAGACAAGAAAACGCAAGCCGCGGCTACTCACTTCCACATGCTCTCTGAACTAAGTCACTTGGGTAGCGCGGGCAGACAAAAACTTACTACTTATTACTTACACCCACGACAGGTCGTCTACACGGCTGCTATTGCTTTAGCGGTCAGTGACTATGGTTAGGTACATTGTTGTTAAGCAACTTTGTGGCTCTAGAAAGTACAGAGCAGCGTCTAGACAAGACAACGCAAGCCGCGGCTCCTCATTTCCACGCGCTGTTTGAACTAAGTCACTTGGGTAGCGAAGGCAGACAAAAACTTGCCTTACACACATGACAGGCCGGCTACCACGGCTGCTATTGCTTTAGCGGTAAATCACACTGCATGAATCTAGGAGTACTATACGAATCTATTTTACTAGCTGTCCCGGCGAACTTCGTTCCACCTTACACTACACTACACTACCCTACCCTACACTACACTACACTAATCTACCCTACCCTACACTACACTACCCTACCCTACCCTACACTATCCTACCCTACACTACACTACACTACACTACACTACACTACACTACACTACCCTACCCTACCCTAACTTGACTGTTTTTTTTTATTGATGAATATCATATTTTAATACTTATTATATTATCCTATTCCCGACCAAGAATACAAAAATCATAAAAATTGGTCCATCCGTTCTTGAGTTATTAATGGTGCAACTAACACGACTCTCTTTTATATATACTTATATATATAAAAGATTATTAAATTACAAAAACTTTGACTCTTCAGGTGGCGCGCTCGAACAAGTCGCTGAACATATCGAACGTGGAAGAGTGGCGGAGAGAGAACAACATGGGCGAAACCATCACCGACGACGCGGTCAACATCCGGACGATGCTCTGCATGCCCATTGTCAATGCGAATAAGGACGTCATTGGTGTGGCACAGCTCATTAACAAGGTGAGCCTTCTTGCTGGAGAAACCCTCGAAACCATCACCGACGACGCGGTCAACATCCGGACGATGCTCTGCATGCCCATTGTCAATGCGAATAAGGACGTCATTGGTGTGGCACAGCTCATTAACAAGGTGAGCCTTCTTGCTGGAGAAACCCTCGAAACCATCACCGACGACGCGGTCAACATCCGGACGATGCTCTGCATGCCCATTGTCAATGCGAATAAGGACGTCATTGGTGTGGCACAGCTCATTAACAAGGTGAGCCTTCTTGCTGGAGTACGGTAGCCAGCAAGATACTATCTTATATATAATTATAAATTCATGTTGCGGGTCCAAATACATACTTATTCGTAATTAGGGAATGCAATCTCGTCTCGCCGAGATCCCGGCCATATTTTACGAGATTGTATCTCATAACGGCCATAGATAACGAGATCGACAAATGCAGCGTGACGACGTGTATTTCATAGCGCGATTAGCGCGGCTACGCGCGATTAGCGCGGCTACGCGCGATTAGCGCGGCTACGCGCGAACTGAATCCTAGCCGGCCGTGCGGCCCTGGCGCGGGCACAGGACAAGAGGGCTAGGCGGGCTTGCGGGGGACGAGGTCCGGCTCATTTTGCAAGGCGGCGCGCGTGCGTTTGTTTACAATTGCAACGAAATAATTTAGTTTAAGTTAATTTTGTGGTTTCCACAAGTGTTGAGGCAGAACGAGCTTTTTCAGCAGCAGGGTATTTGGCATGCAAAATCAGAAGTCGTCTGTCATATGATACTCTCGACATGATGTGTTTTTTGAGAAGCCATTTTCAGACAAACTAACTTGCCTTTCCGTACCTTGATAACTTCATCTGACTTCTACTTTAAACTTCTTTTATTTGATTAATACGATCTCCCAACATTTATTTAAGAACTTGTGAAGTTAAATTTTTGTTTTGTTGTTTTTATTTACCATAAGTAATGTTCCTATTACTTTTAATTATTGAAACTAAAGTAATAATTTACAAAAGACTAAATATAAATGATTATTGTTTTGTTACCAATATTGTAAGAATTTGAACTGATTAGCTACAGTAGGTATAATAATTATAGACATGAACAAATGTTATTAGAGTTAGCGACAAAATAATAAGTACTCTGTTGATTTTTAAAATAAAACTTAAATTATTTTTATAACTAAGCAACGCAGTTTCTATTTAATTACATATCATGTCAATTACTAGTTCTTAAAACAAGCTTTTGCATATGTTTTAATTGCGATTCTCCCAATCTCGCGAGATCCCGTAATTTGCGAGATCTCGCGAGACTGGGTTTTGAGTCTCGCGAGATCTCGCTAGACGAAAATCTCGTACGAGATTGCATTCCCTATTCGTAATGTCCTGTATTTCGTATAGTTGGACTATTGTGAGTGAATCGCATGTTTCAATTTCATTAGTAGGAGAACCATACAAACTCGGTTTGTTCCCAGACCAATGAGTATTACTATGTTATAAACACAAACATGGTTGGTGGTAGGGCATTTTCTAAGCCCGCCTGGCTAGCTACCACCATCTTATGTAAGTCATGCCGCCAAACATCAGTGTTAAAATATTGATGTGTTCCGGCATGAAGATAAGATAGCCAGTTCTCCATTGCGTTGGGGAATCTTGGTAAGCCCGCTTCCATCTTCGGCATCATCGTCACTTTACCATCAGGTGAGATGATGCCAAGGGCTCACCAATTGTGAATAAAAACAAAAAAAACAAAAACAAACATTAGCAACTACGACGTGCAAAGTTTCCTCAAAATCGTTTGGCCATTTTTGAAAAAAAAAAACTGTTTTTGTTAATCTTCTGTTTGACGGTACAAAAAATTTTTTATAATCTCTCGATTGAAAACTCAATTTGCTCCAAAGATTTAGCCTCCAGAGCCAAGCGTGACGGACGGACGCACGCACGCACGGACGCAATTGAGATATTCGAAAGAGCACATTTACACAAAAATTAGAAAAACCATATTTTGCGATAACAATACTTCCTCTACCCTACGTAGGCACGTACGTATCGTTGTACAGGGTCGAGAAAGTAAAAAACCGACCAAGTGCGAGTCAGAACCGCACACATAGGGTTCACGCTAGTTTCTTAACGTTTTAAAAAAACTCATATCTTTTATAGAGCCCCCCTTATTTTTAATTTTTTTCTAATTTTTAGCATTTGTTTTTATAGTGGCAAAGGAAATACATCATCTGTGAAAATTTAAATGTCTAACTATCACGGTTGATGAAATACAGCCTGGTGACAGACGGACAGACAGACAGACAGACAGACGGACGGACAGCGAAGTCTAGTAATAGGGTCCCAATTTTACACTTTGGGTACGGAACCCTAAAATGTACGAATGCTACCTTCCTATACGTCTTTATATAATTGGCCAAACTATCTTTATCATTCATCACAGAGTCCAGGATTCAACATTGCAAAATATCATATTACAAGGCACCACTATTTGTATATGTCTTCTTGCAGGTACTTAAGGTATTCAGGTCTGTCTTGCATATCATTAAGGAATCTGACAGTGATTGATACTACCTAACATTACGAGGGTATGTATGGGTAAATACAAGCAAAGTTCATACGTAAGACGGTAATCACGGTGGGTATTGAACCGATGTAAATATTCATTTGCAAGAGAAATTTTGGTGATAGCTTACGATAAATTCATTTAAGAGGTCATGGACATTTCCACGTCTCCCATACAGACTTCAGGCCAATTATAATAGATCCTATCCTACTAAAAAGTAAGTGTGTGGTTTTATGAAACCACGGTAAAAGTGAAACTTTACACAGGACGAAACGATCATGGCTGCTCTCGCTACGGTACAGAGGACGAAACGATCATAACGTCAGTCGAAAGCGACCGTCACGCGACATGCAACACACAGACGAAAAAATGTGAGACGATGTAATAAAAGTTCCATTAATATAAACGCGAATGTTTGTAAGAATGTATGGATGTATGTTTGTTACTCTTTCACGCAAAAACTACTAAACGAGTCTGGCTGAAATTTGGTAGGTACACAGAGAAGAACCTGGATTAACACACAGGCTACTTTTTTCCAAGCTCGCGAGCCGCAAGCGCACCCTCCAAAAGTCATAGAAACGTTGTCCACGCGGGTGAAGCTGCGGGAAAAAGCTAGTTTTAAATAAAGTAATCAATTCACTCTCTACATTTTTAGGGTTCCTTAGCCTATGCCGTCCGTCCACCCGTTCGTCTGTTTGTCCGACTTTTAATGTATGTATCTATTGAACAGTGACAGGTCCCATAATAACACATAGTCTGTAGAAGTTTAAGCTACTCGTTTTTCTACATACTATGTGTTATTATGGGAGATTTACTAATAATAAAATTTAATTTAAAAAAACTAGCCAAGTGCGAGTCGGACTAGCGCTCCTAGGGTTCCGTACCACTACACCTCTCCACACAACTATGACAATGATACCTATTCACATAACAACAAAAGACATCAACGCCAGCAAAAAAAAGGGGTTTTTTGTCATTCAATTCGGACTCCTTAGCGCGAGTACGACTTACACTTGGCCCATTTTTATTATTTTGTTGTTTTACTTCGTATAAGTACTGTAATTACACCAAGTTTCACGCTTGTATGTACTAACTTTTTTACGATAGAGCTAAATCTAAAATACCTATAAAAACTCATTTTTTATGTGGAGACCTCGCTTATTTATTATTTAACCTTTAGTATATTTTGTTAAAGCGGCAATATAAATACAAATTCTTTGGAAATTTAAACTGTCTACCTATTACAGTTCATGAAATACAGCCCGTTGACAGACGGACAGACAGCGGAAGCTTAGTACTAATAGGGTCCAGTTGATCACCTTTTGAGTATACGGAAACTCCTAATCATCATCATCATCATCATATCAGCCGAAGGACGGCCACTGTTGGACGAAGGCCTCCCCCTAGGATTTCCACGACGACCGGTCCTGCGCTGCTCGCATCCAGGGGCTTTCCGCGACCATCTGCGAGCTCTCGTCGCTTGTTTTAAGCTTCACTTTCCTATGTGGCGGGCTACTGCAGGTGCCGCCACATGTATTTTCATTAGAATCGGCATTTTCGTTTTCAAGGCCATAGTTTTCAATTGGACACAAGTTGACCAAGTTGACGAATGACCCGATCTGCAGGGCCTGTGGTGAAGATAGAATCAATGGAACAATTACTGTGTCACTGCGATGTCCTGGCTAGCAAGCGTATGTACCTCCTAGGAGATGGCTACCCAAAACCGGAGGACTACAAGCACCTTCCAATCAGCGGAATTGCTGCATTGATGCAGCACATCTTCGAGTAGGTTTGGGGTGCAAAGGCTATAGGGGTTGACACAAAAGATCCCATTGGGTCGAAGTGTCGCTGCAACTGCAGCCCCCACTTACTAAGATAGGATAAGATAAGAGGCCCGATATAAACTTTTGCCACGCTGTTTTTCAGGGCAACGGCTCGCAGTTCACCGAGGGCGACATCTCCATCTTCGAGGCGTTCGCCATCTTCTGCGGTCTCGGCATCCACAATACGCAGATGTATGAGAACGCGTGCAAACTGATGGCCAAACAGAAGGTAAATTTACAACATGGGCAAAGTATATATATTAGTACTATCATACATACAGTATGGATGGACACTCCCTGCCGCTCTCTAGATTGCGACCTCACCCCCTTCCGTCACCCAGATTGATACAGTATATTACAGTTTGTTTTTCGAACGAATAGGATTTCGCCGCCATTTTGTTTGTTTCGTCATTCCTTGAAATCTCATTTCTGGCCCGTTGTATGAAGTGTCAAAGGTGTGATATGGTATTCAGCCCCCTGATTCACAGAGACTGGATTTGGATTCGTTACGTGGCAAAAATACGTAATAGGGAATACATTCAAAATTAAAAAAAATATAAATTCCCTCATTTTTATTTATTAAAACAAGATACTAAGGAATTTAAAAACTTACAACAAAGGAAAAAAATATCTTAAAAAACCTACATTTTCACTATAGATATTGAAAAAAATATAATTTTAACGAAAACTCATAATCAAGATTGTATTGCAGCTGAGGCTGTTAGATTTTATAAATAACTTAGCATATTGGACAAGTGGAATTAATAGATACGTAAGTACGTTAAGAGGATAGTGAACCTGCCACTTTTCATACAAACGGCGATAGCGATTTTCACCTCTTAAATGTTAACCAACTTTGACCAATTTTTGAAAAGTTGTCAGTCAGAACAAAAGCTAGGTTTACAGGTTTTAGTTTTTTCAATCATCATCATCATCATCATCCTATCAGCCGAAGGACGTCCACTGCTGGACATAGGCCTCCCCCAAGGATCTCCACGACGACCGGTTCTGCGCTGCCCGCATCCAGCGGCTTCCTTCACCAGGTCATCGGTCCACCGAGTGGGAGGCCTGCCTACACTACGCTTTCCGGTGCGTGGTCGCCACTCGAGAACTTTACTGCCCCAACGGCCATCTGTTCTAAGAGCAATGTGCCCCACCCACTGCCACTTAAGTTTAGCAATTCTGAGAGCTATGTAGGTTACTTTGGTTCTCCTACGGATCTCTTCGTTTCTGATTCGATCACTCAGAGAAACTCCGACCATAGCACGCTCCATTGCCCTTTGGGTGACCTTGAGCCTTCTTATGAGGCCCATAGTAAGCCACCATGTCTCAGTTCCGTATGTCATCACTGGCAACACACTGGTCGAAGACCTTGGTCTTAAGACACTGCGGTATCTGGGACGTAAAGATATTGCGAAGCTTCCCGAACGCTGCCCAGCCGAGTTGGATTCAACGATTGATCTCTTTCTCGAAGTTGGAGTTTTTTCAATCATGAGTTCAATTTTATTTCTCGTTCAGTGTTTTCATACATAACAAATTTTTCGCCGTTTGCATGAAAAGTCCAATTATCGCAGTAGGTTCACAATCCTCTTAAGAAAATCTACAATAAAAGGAGGAGGATTTCAAGTCGACTTGTAGGATCGGTGTGTTCCTACTCTTCGTAAGCAAAGGGTTGGTATGCCAGGCGGTTGGTATGCCAGGGTCCGGCCATTTTTACACTATTACGTAACCGCTTCCCCGTGGCGTAATGGTCCATTAGCTTCATATCAGGAGGTCGCTGGTTACATTCCCGGCGGGGTCAAACTTGTAAGACTCGGTTTGTTTAGTGGTAGCGCATTTTCTAAGCCCGCCTGCCAAGCTACCATCATCTTATCTAAGTCTTTCTGCTAAACATCAATGTTAACAGCATTAATGTGTTCAAGCTTGAAGATAAGATAGCCAGTTTCCCACTGCGTGGGGATTCATGGTAAGCCCGCTTCCATCTTTGGCATCATCGTTACTTACCATCAGGTGAGATGATGCAAAGGGCTTACCAATTGTGAATAAATTGGTACAATTTTGTTAAGAAACATAAATGATTGCTATCGAATTATCACGGAACACCAATCTCGGTTTTACGGGGTTGCTGACCTTTGTGTTTGGCATTGTCAATAGGGATGACGAATGCTAGTCATTTGATTTACTTTTTACCATCTGTCAAAAACGACATTTTGTTATTTAGGGATGACGAATGCTAGTCATTTGATTTACTTTTTATCATCTGTCAAAAACGACATTTTGTTATAAAACTGTTTGAAATACCTAGGCGGTGACGTCATAGTTTTGCAGCGTCATTTATGTATTGAGGTGTGCGGGCAGACATCCCCGGCATCATGCGCTGAATGAAGTCATCCGCCGGGCGCTGGTGTCGATCGACATTCCCTGCATCTTAGAGCCTTCGGGTTTGAGCCGCACAGACGATAAAAGACCCGACGGACTCACGACGATCCCCTGGGAGCGGGGGCGTGCTCTGCACTGGGACGCGACCTGCGCGTGCACCTTCGCAGCAACGCATGTGCCCCGTACCACGAGGGCCGCGGGTGCGGCTGCAGAGTGGGCCGCGAGCCAAAAATTAACAAAGTACGCGGACCTAATGCGGACTCACGACTTTGTGCCTTTTGCCGTCGAAACTTCGGGTGTGTGGTGCTCGTCGGCCAAAGAATTTATAATGAAAATAGGCAGGCGTTTGAGAGACCGCGGTAGTGATCCCCGCGCCGGCTCGTACCTGGTTCAACAGATATCCCTGGCTATACAGCGCGTCAACGCGGCCAGTATAATGGGCACTTTTGAGCCGGGTACGAGGCGGTGCGACATAGACTAAATACCTAATTGCAGGTACCAAGTACATTATTTTATTTTGACGTTATTTATAATATAATATTAATGACTTTTTTAATTGGACATGAATAAATATTAATTTATGTACTCATTTTGTGATTTTGGTGAATTAAAAATCGAAGACTTGATGGAAAACAAAACGAGTAAGGTTTTCCGAAGTTTAAGTAGGAGGGCAATTTAGTGATCAAGAGTTCATAATTTATTTCTGATGCTGTCGTCTTGTCTATTATTAGTAAGTTTTTTTTTATTTGTCAGGTAGCGCTGGAGTGCCTGTCGTACCACGCCACGGCATCAGCGGAGGACACATTCAAACTGGCTAACGACGAGATTCCGTCCGCCGAAACATACAACCTTTATAGCTTTCAGTTCCATGGTAACAAAAGTTTCATCATATTAGCTCATATACGTCCCCAGCCTGGGTACTTTTCTGTGGATTTACCATAGCATCGATCACGCAGAGAAACTCCGAACATAGCACGCTTCATTGCCCTTTGGGTGACCTTGAGCCTTCTTATGAGGCCCATAGTATTTCATCAACACACACTTTTTTTTATCCACAATTGGTAAGCCTGACACACTTGATGGAAAGTGACGATGATGCTGAAGATTCCCATCTTCAGCATCATCGTCACTTTCCATCAGGTGCTTACCAAGATTCCCCAACGCAATGAAGATCTGGCTATCTTATCTTCAAGCCGGAACACATCAACGCAATGAAGACTAACACTGGTCGAAGACCTTGGTCTTAAGACACTGCACATCAACGCAATGAAGACTAACACTGGTCGAAGACCTTGGTCTTAAGACACTGCACATCAACGCAATGAAGACTAACACTGGTCGAAGACCTTGGTCTTAAGACACTGCACATCAACGCAATGAAGACTAACACTGGTCGAAGACCTTGGTCTTAAGACACTGCGGTATTTGAGACGTGAAGATATGATGCGAGTAGCGCAGAACCGGTCGTCGTGGAAATCCTGGATGGGGGCTATGTCCAGCAGTGGACGTCCTCTTCGATTCCCGGCGGAGTCTAACTTTGCAAGACTCGGTTTGGTTGATGGAAGGGTATTTTCTAAGCCCGCCTTGCTAGCTACCACCATCTTATCTAAGTCTTGCCGCCAATCATCAATGTCATTACCATTGATGTGGTCGGCTTGAAATTGGGGAATCTTGATAAGCCCACTTCTACAATACAATACAATACAATAATTTTATTGACAACTTTCGTGTTGCAGGTCAGGTTGCGAAATTTAGTTCACAAAAATATATCTAAATATAATCAATCATAACAATGTCGCAATAGCGAATGTCAATAATACATTAAATCTTTAAAATAATAACAATGTCGCAATAGCGAATGTCAATTTTACAATTAATAATAATAAAATACATTAAATCTTTAAATTTAAAAAATCATTAAGGCTATAAAATTGGTTATGAGATAGCCATTTCCTGAGCTTGGACTTAAACACCGCGGTGAATGCTGCATCTCTAATATTATCCGGAAGTTTGTTATAAACGACGGGGCCACCGATGTATACGGACTGTTCCGATTTTTTCAGCTTGTGAAACGGTGTCACTAGCTGGTCCTTGTTGGCGTTGCTACGTAAGTCGTGCCTTGGGTTTGTACCCTTGCGTTTATATGTTTCTAAGTTCGCGTGCACGTATAGGCAGGTGCACCTGGCAGATGTATTCGCAAGGGATTGGCAAGATGTTGTACTTGGTGAAGAACGGCCGACACGACTCGTCATCGGCTATCGTTGCCATAGCTCGTACAGCGCGCTTCTGCATGACGAACGCTCGCTGGATATCGGGAGCGCGACCCCACAGCTCGAGTCCATAGGTCAACCTGGAGTGGACTGTAGCGTAGTAACACGTTCGCACAGCCTCGATGGATGCGGTGGCCGTCAGTCGGCGTAAGGCGAAACACGCGCGACCTAAGCTAGCACAGAGACCGTCTATGTGAGCCTCCCACGTTAGAGCGTCGTCTACCTGGAAGCCCAACAACCTGGTAGTGCGGACCCGTTGAAGGTGTGTATCCCCAACGCATACTTTTAGCGGTAGTGGCGCTTTGCCGTTCAAGCTAAAGGCCAAGAAACATGTTTTTTCGCGATTTAGTGCAAGGCCATTAGATCTAAACCACCAGTCGAGGCGCCTCACAGTCTCGTTGAGTCCTTTCTCGAGTTGTGCGTGCGTAGTCGCGGTTACTACCGCAGCTACGTCATCTGCATACATATAAATTTCAGCTCCCTCAACTGTACCGGGCAGGTCGTTAAGTAGCAGACTGAAAAGACTATTTGAAAGGCACGAACCTTGGGGGACACCCATCGCATTTTCCAGTTCAGCAGACCTTATGTTTCCTTTGTCTCCGACCACTACTTGCTTTCTTCCGGACATGAAAGATATAATGAGTTCCAAGGGTGGACCCTGTATTCCGTAGTGGTGGAGCTTGTAGGCGATCAGCGTGTGGTTGGCGGTGTCTATCTTCGGCATCATCGTCATTTACCCTAAGGTGAGGTTAGCCAGAGACACAACATGAACTCTGTTTAAAGGGTGCAACAAAATAGTTGTAGGTCCCGTTAACTGGGGCTTCTCCTCATCATACTGAACATCTTTCCTATAAAACCCATAGTTAAATATATAAAAAAATGGACCCCCATACAAAAATTTACAAAATTTGCGGATTAGCTGATAGATTTGATTGATTTTTTTTTTGTAATTTCGGCGTCATTTTACAAAAGTTATTCAGTCTGATGTGAGGGGATGCCCCAGCTAACGGGACTTACACCAATTTTGTTACATTCTGTATAAGCAAAAACGCGACAAGGTTTAGTTTGACTGACTCGGTCCGGTGGCTCAGTGGTTAGTGCTCTTGACTACTGATCCGAGGGTTGTGGCTTCGATCCCCATGCCCAGGGCAAACATTTGTGTGATGAGCAGATTTGTTTGCTCTGTGTCTGGGTTTTAAATATATGTGTGTATTTAAACGTATATAAGTATGTATATCAGTCTCTGGTTCTCATAACACAGGGAATCCTGCTTTGGGGCCAGATGACCAAGTGTGATTTGTCCCAGAATATTTAATTATTTATTTACTCAAACCTGCGTTCCTTTTCCAGACTTCGACCTATCTGATGAAGACACTTGTAGAGCTACTTTACGGATGTTCATTCAATGCAGCCTGGTCGAGAAGTTCCACATACCTTACGATGTGAGTCCATACTCCCTATTGAGATTTTCTTTTGTTAACATGACGTGATTAATATTCACCGCTCGTCACAGGCCGTCCCCGTGTTGGGAGGGTTTGCCATAATCGCAATAGGGGATCGCACTGCAACAAAAATAAAATCTCAAATATGATTTCCTAAATTGCTCTCAGCTTGAAGTTTCAAAAAATCTTACTTGTTTTGTTTTTCCATCACGTCTTAAATTTTTAATTGATCAAATTCACAAAATAAGTTCGTCTATGACGCTTACAATCTATGACATCACTTGTGGTTATTTCAAACATTTTTAGAACAAAATTTCGTTTTTGACAGATCGTAAAAAGTAACTCAAGTGACTAGCAGTCCGATCCTCTAATATTATGAATCATTAATTTCAGACGTAGTTCATATAAAGAATAGTATTACAAAAAAAATCTTAAATTAAATACGGGCGTCATTGGGTCAGATACGGGGTTGCTGCTGCAATGCCTTGCACGTCCTTTGTAATAATTTCTTGAAGCATAGGTGGCTCAACCGGTAAAGACTCGGTTCTCCTAACCAGAGATCCCGGATTCAAATCTGTACGGTCAATGTACCAATTAGTTTTTCGAAACTTACGTACATATACTTACCGATTGCTTTAGCGGTGAAGGAAAACATCGTGAGGAAACCTGCACATCTGATTCCAGATTTGTATGAAGGTCGCGTTGCACACTTCCGTAGGTGTAAATCTTAAATGCCCTACACGTGACCGCGGGTGATGCTAAGTGCAACTCCAGGCAACCAATGTCTATACCTTGGATAGCACGGTTAATTAAGACGATAAGGGCAATATGCCTTCAGGATGCTGTTGGGGTTGTGGCGCTATTGCATCGGGGATGTTCGCAGGCGCCAATGTCGATGATTTTCGAGCTATCCTTGATGCGGAGGGTCCGCGGTAGCAGCAACAGCTACCTGAAGGTTATAGCTAGTCGCATGGATGCTGCTATTCAAGAGCACAAGCGGCTGTTTCTTCATTGAATGCTGTTTATAATTTAATGTTTTATTCTTTAATATTCCTGTTACTAACATAGTTTGTAAGGACATTGTTACTAACAAAACCAAATGGGCTGGCTCTTGGTCTGAAATAAAGATATAAAATTGAATATTAGACAGTATACAAATAAAGCGTCGGTGGCGTAATGGCAAGGGCCGCTACCTCCTGTCCGGGCGGTCGTGGTTCGAATTCTGTCACGTACCAATATGTTTTCGAATTTCGATTTTATATGTTTGTTTATTCGACGCTCTTACGGTGAAAGAAAACATCGTGAGGAAACCTGCACACACGCCTGCGAAGAAATTCAAAGGTTGTGTGTGAATTCGACCAACGTGGCCCGCGTGGTCGACTAAGGGCCGATCGCCCTAATTCAGGGTAGGCTCGAGCCCCTCGGTGGGGCGTATATGAGCGGACGTAAATGTGATGATGACACAAATAAAAAATAAATCACTGTATTAAAGTTAAAAAGCACTGCTAAGGAACCCGTGTGGGCAGAGTCCCAGTGCCTGAGAAAGGGACCAATGCTCTGACAATATGGAGTTAATTTCACATTTTTAGACTTTAGAAATATAACTTCAACAAGGAGAATACGACAAGCTCGAAAGAAGGCTCGAGTTTCCATACAAACGTAGTTCAGCTTCAATACAAAAAGTACATGTCGGATTGAATCCAGACTTTGCAAATATGTTGAGTAGATACATATCGATGTTTGTAATTAGTTTTCATCGCAGTAAATTCAAAAATAACTAAACGAAGGCTAAAATTAGTTTTGTACTGAAAGTTGGTAACTACCCTTATGTTTTTCCGTTTTCTATTAGTACATCGAAAACTAGTTACAAACATAGCTTTGTGTCTATACTCAATATATATTTGGATTCAATCCGGCATGTAGTTTTTCTATTAAAGCGGAACTACGTTTGTATGGGCTTCGTGGGGACCCTTAAGTAGCAAGTTTACATGCTACATATACTATTGTTATTGTATTGATCAACTATCAAAATTGTGTTCTAGGTCCTCTGCAGATGGACACTAAGCGTTAAGAAGAACTACCGCCCCGTCAAGTACCACAACTGGCGCCACGCACTGAACGTAGCACAAACCATGTTCGCCATGTTGAAAACGGGCAAAATGGAACGATTCATGTCCGACCTGGAAATCCTAGGTCTTCTCGTAGCGTGTCTATGCCACGACCTGGACCATAGAGGGACAAACAACGCGTTTCAGACGAAAACGGAAAGTCCGCTAGCGATTTTATACTCGACCTCTACGATGGAGCATCATCATTTCGATCAGTGCGTGATGATTTTGAATAGCGAGAGCAATAATATTTTTCAGGTGAGAATGTTTCAATGGTTTATTTATAGGCGAAAGTTATAGTACACCGCCCTCCGTGTCCAGTTCAATAACGCCTTCAGGGTGTTGATGGGGCTGCCGCGCTACTGCAGTGCCTCACGCATGTTCGCGGAGGTGCGCATAGACTGTTTCTATGCCACAATGCGCAAAAGCTGCGTGTCCTTAGTGCGCAGAGTGCGCGGTAGTGCCAACAACATCCTGGTTATGATAGCGGACAGGTTTGATTGCTGCTACATGAATCATTGTTGCAATGCTCATGTGCCGGCAATCAAAACTCGAAAGAAGTTTTTGATGTTATATTTATGATTTTATATTTTTGATACATTTTTACTAACATTTAGTGTATAAGCTTAGTTTGTAAGATTACTAACACAAATTGATCCTAAAGTTGGTCGTAAATAAATTGATTATTATTATTATTATTACTGCAGCGGCCAGCAAAAGAGGCATTGATAGACGAACGTGTAAATGTGGCCCACACACATACGTAAGTCCATCAATCCCTAGTTGTGGCCAAGGCATGATCTGGCTAACCATTTCATGAAATGGTCGTGCATTTCATGATCTGGCCAACCATTTCATGAAATGGTCGTGCATTTCATGATCTGGCTAACCATTTCATTAAATGTTCGTGCATTTCATGATCTGGCCAACCATTTCATGAAATGTTCGTGCATTTCATGATCTGGCTAACCGTATCATGAAATGGTCGTGCATTTTATGATCTGGCTAACCATTTCATGAAATGGTCGTGCATTTCATGAATGGTCAACCATTTCATGAGATGGTCGTACATTTCATGATCTGGCCATCGTCAATTTTATGATATCGCTAATATCATCATGTACGTCTATTATACATGGTCTATTGAAGGTTATCACAAGTTGTTATTGAATATGAATTGATTCGGACATAACAGAAGCCGGATTTAAATAATGTATTTTGGACATCAAGCTACAAACATGTTATTTAAATAATTATGTTTTGGCGTGCAATAAACTTGTGATTTGCGACACAGACTACTAATAGGGAGACACCACGCATATTTACATTCATCACATCGCTGACCTTTAGAAATTCCTTGCCTCAGAGTCACTGACTCTGTTACTACAGTAGTTTGACAACAAACACTGGATTGTTGACGGGAGAAAAGATTCTATTATCAAACAAAAACATTTTGACGAAAAGAAGATTTCAATGGCTAACAGAAAGGCTTTAACGGGAGAAAATATTTTAATGGCCAAAGGAAAGGTTTCAACGGGCGAAAAGATTATGAAGGCAAACAAAAAGATTTTGACGGCAACAAAATTTTTATGGCAAACAGAAAGACTTTAACGACAGAAAAGATTTTAATGGCAACAAAAATATTTTAGCGGGCGTTAAGATTGTTGGCAACAATAATATTTTTGCGGACGTAAAATTGTAAGGGCAACAAAAGAATTTTAAAGCCAAACATAAAGAATTACCGTAACCGTAACCAAACACTCGGAACAAACCGGTTACGGTAACGGTAACAGGTAAAAGTAACAGGTAACGGTAACAGTGTTGCAAGTTCAATAGTTTTTTCCCATTTAAAATAATTCCCCACGCGCCTATAGAAGTTTTCACTTCAAAAACAAACAGTGCACAAAAATAGTGAAACAGTGTTATGTCATACATACGTCCTAACGGTCATCCATCATAAAACGGACCCACTTTAGAAAAATTCTTTATGTTTGGCTTTAAAATACTTTTGATACGGTGAACACTCGGAGGGTCAAAACTTATAAAACTGTATTCGATATGGGAAAAAACCATTAAGCTCGCGACACTGTTACCGTCACCTGCTACCTTGTTACCGTAGGAAAACTCGGAGGTTCAAAACTTATAAAACTGTAAAAAGTTTTCAATTCTGTCGGCACGCCCGCCCGGAGTTTTTTTTGGTTAAAATACACTCGTGGACAAATAATATGTACGGGTCGATACGAAAAATTTGAATAACTCTCAAAATAATAGAGCTATCAACGTGAATAAAACTGTTGTAGATAATTTAATAGTTAATAAAACGACACTAAATGTCAGAAACGTTTATTTATTTATTTATTAAAATTACATAAAAAACAAAATATCAACATATATAGCGTTGAAAAATTAAAAAAACACAACCTCATATATCACACAAAAACGAACTTTAAAGCCATTTCAATACTTCGTATTGCCTCCACGGGGTCTTCTTACAGCTGTGGGCATGCTGTTTATTAAGTTTCATATGCGATGTTGCTCCATTTTTCCACTAACGCATGTTTAAGGTCTCTAAGTGTAGCTAGTTTCGACTACTTACACACCTCACGAGCTCGTCCCAAGCGTGCTCAATCGGATTTCATATAAATATAAAGTTCCATACACGTAACAGTATTAATTTGCAAGATACAGATGAATTTGTCGCTGACCCGTATTATTTGTCCACGAGTGTAATACAAGCAAAAGGCAGTACATTTTATCTGCGACTCACCTTCAAACTAGAATAGTGAGATAGTATCATGACATAGCGGTAACTATGGTGAATTTGATTACATTTTATCTGCGACTCACCTTCAAACTAAAATAGTGAGATAGTATCATGACATAGCGGTAATAATGGTGAATTTGATTACATTTTATCTGCGACTCACCTTCAAACTAAAATAGTGAAATAGTATCATGCATGACATAGCGGTAATTATGGTGAATTTGATTACATTTTATCTGCGACTCACCTTCAAACTAAAATAGTGAGATAGTATCATGACATAGCGGTAACTATGGTGAATTTGATTACATTTTATCTGCGACTCACCTTCAAACTAAAATAGTGAAATAGTATCATAACATAGCGGTGATTATGGTGAATTTGATTACATTTTATCTACGACTCACCTTCAAACTAAAATAGTGAGATAGTATCATGACATAGCGGTAACTATGGTGAATTTAATTACATTTTATCTGCGACTCACCTTCAAACTAAAATAGTGAGATAGTATCATGACATAGCGGTAACTATGGTGAATTTGATTACATTTTATCTGCGACTCACCTTCAAACTAAAATAGTGAGATAGTATCATGACATAGCGGTAATAATGGTGAATTTGATTACATTTTATCTGCGACTCACCTTCAAACTAAAATTATCATGCATGACATAGCGGTAATTATGGTGAATTTGATTACATTTTATCTGCGACTCGCCTTCAAACTAAAATAGTGAAATAGTATCATGACATAGCGGTAACTATGATGAATTTGATTACATTTTATCTGCGACTCACCTTCAAACTAAAATAGTGAGATAGTATAAAAAATAGTGATGTAGTATGGACATAGCGGTAACTATGGTGAATTTGATAACTTACACATCAAACCCTGTTGTAGTCCATCAAATCAATGTTATCTAAAACTTTCCCCATCAGGCCCTATCACCGTGCGACTACAAGGCAGTGATGAGGGTGGTGGAAACGGCGATCCTGTCTACCGACCTCGCGATGTATTTCAAGAAAAAGTCCAAGTTCTTGGAGCTGGTCGACAACGGGGAATTCGACTGGCAGAGCGAGGAGAAGAAGGAACGTAAGTAGAGCTGTAGAGCTGGTCACACACAGGTATTTATTTTGTCGCATAAGGTTCGCCTAGACTCCTAGAGGCTCGGGTTTCCATATACGTGTTAATCCGCTATATGATAGATCAGCGATAGGTAGGGATCTGAAGGAAATAAATTCAATTCAATATATTTATTCAAAATAGGTGCAAATTACACTCTTTCTGATAGTCATAAAATAATAATAACAATGTCATTTGTGAAGAATCAAGAAATCTATTATATAAAAATGAATCGCAAAATGTGTTGGTAAGCGCATAACTCGAGAACGGCTGGACCGATTTCGCTAATTCTTTTTTTGTCGAGTTCGTTATTGTCAGGAGAAGGTTTTTATGTAGAATAGGGTAGGGTAGGGTAGGGTAGGGTATAGTAGTGTAGTGTAGTGTAGTGTAGTGTAGGGTAGTGTAGTGTAGTGTATGTATGGTAGGGTAGAGTAGTGTAGGGTAGGGTAGTGTAGGGTAGGGTAGGGTAGTGTAGTGTAGGGTAGAGTAGTGTGGGGTAGGGTAGTGTAGGGTAGGGTAGTGTAGTGTAGTGTAGGGTAGGGTAGTGTAGTGTAGGGTAGGGTAGGGTAGGGTAGTGTAATGTAAGGCGGTACGTAGTTCGCCGAGACAGCTAGTAAACAATAATTAGTTAATAACGTCAAAATTAAATCCTTGATATAAACCAGATTATGTCATTAGAACATGAAAACAATATGACACGAAAAGTTATACTTATAAATCATTAAGTGCATTTAACAAGAGTAGGCCAGTTCACACGGACAGCACCCGGTCACGAGTATAACGCGAGAGTCAGCCATAGCTCCCATCAACCATATTAGAGGGAAAGGAACGACCCGGCTCCCGATGCGCCACCATCCGCATGAACATTTAAGCGAGCATGCAGTAATAACTAGTGAAATAGTGTCCAGATGAACAAAGTGAGGAATAAGTGACACACCTCCACCGATCTCGACTTGGAATAGGTGAGCCAGGCTATGGAAAGGTGCAGCAAGCAAGGGTGCAGCGATGGGACTTCTGGTAGTAGTTAATAAGACAGTTAGTCTCAGCAGTGGTTGCTTGTACAATGCATCTAAAATATAATAAGCATGCTCTTATATACTACTTAAGCTTACAATATGTCACGTAGGGTTTGGCACAGTATTACAATATATCGGCATACAGTAGCGCAACGAACATACTTACGCAGGGCAACGGAAGGGTACTTGCGGGGCAGCGGGCGGCGGCTAGCTCATCAACCCTCGAAGTCAGTCATAAAAAGACTTTCCACGCGGGCAAAGCCGCGTACATATTCTAGTAGTAATCATATTAAATTTATATTTCGTATTTGTGAGAGTTTTTCACAATTAACTCGCGGAGTTTGCCAAGCTTACTACAGGCTAGTACGGGCTAGTAGCAGCTATATCGTAATACTATGGGTAAGGCGATTTATTACACACTATACACCTTCAAATATATACAGGGTGAAAAAAACGTGGTGTAGACCCGTTAACTGGGGGTTCTACTCGTCATACTGATCAACTTTCCCCAAAGAACCAACGGTAAATTCTCAAAAAAAAAATTCGACCGGAAAATACTACAATGCACAAAATTGGTCGATCAGCTGATCGATTTGTATGAAAAGTAAAAAAATATATTTTTTTTCGATTTCAGCAAAGTCGTAGAACAAAAGTTGATCAGTTTGATGAGTAGAAGCCCCAGTTAACGGGACGTACACCAATTTCGTTACAACCTGTATATACCTACTATATTACTACATAAATAGTATTTTTTTTAACATTCAAAAGAAAATACTTAATGTAAATATAGATTAATTTCTTATTAAATTGTGTACCTTGGGAAGAGACCCGTGTACCAGCTGTAGTGCATGTAATTCGTGTAATGTGTGCAATACAGTTTTAACTGCTAGAAGTAAACAAATATTGGTATATATTTACACTAATTCCACATTTTATTATTATATCAGCTCATATACGTCCCCACCGAGGGGCTCGAGCCTACCCTGAATCAGGGCGATTAGGCCTTAGTCGACCACGCGGGCCCAGTGCGGGTTGGTCGACTTCACACACAACCTTCGAGTTTCTTCGCAGGCGTGTGCAGGTTTCCTCACGATGTTTTCCTTCACCGTTAAAGCAATCGGTAAGTATGTACATAAGTTTTTGAAAAACTCATTGGTACATTGGCCGTCCAGATTTGAACCCGGTACCTCTGGTTAGATGGACCGAGTCGTTACCGGTTGAGCCACCGACGCTATAATTCCACATAAAATAAATAAAACTACACTTATAAGTTGTCAGCGACTGGTTTCGAACGCCATCTTCAGGCAAACTCGGATAGAGTCTCGAATGGACTAGAAAATGGCGTTCAAAACCATAGTGCAGTTTTATTTATTTTATGTAGAATAGGGATGACGACAGCATCAGATATAAATTATGAACTTTTGATCACTAAATTGCCCTAATACTTTCGGAAAAGCTTACTCGTTTTGTTTTTCATCAAATATTCGATTTTTAAATCACTAAAATCACAAAATGAGTACATAAATGACGCTGCTAAACTATGACGTCACGACTAGGTATTTCAAACATTTTTAGAACAAAATTTGGTATTGACAGATGATAAAAAGTAACTCTGATGACTAGCATTCGTCATCCCCATTTGTGTAAATATATACCAAAATATGTGATATAATGTTCCACCAAGTATTTACAATCAAAAGTATCAGTTATAAGTAAAAAAAACAAAAAGTGAAAATCGCATACTAATCAGTGAAAATGTCGTACTTAAGTGATTACTGAACCCCTGCAACCTCTAACTGAAACTTTTTCCCGCAGTACTATGCGGCATGATGATGACGGCATGTGACGTGTCAGCCATCGCCAAGCCGTGGGAGGTGCAGCACAAAGTGGCCAAACTGGTGGCGGACGAGTTCTTCGACCAGGGTGACTTGGAGAAGCTGCAGCTAAATCAACAGCCCATTGCTATGATGGATAGGTAATGAACATTCTATGAATTATCGAGCCATGGGATGTGCAGCACAAAGTGGCCAAGCTGGTGGCGGACGACTTCTTTGACCAGGGTGACTTGGAGAAGCTGCAGCTAAATCAGCAGCCCATAGCTATGATGGATAGGTAATGAACATTCTATGTATTATCGAGGCGTGTGAGGTGCAGCACTAAGTGGCCAAGCTGGTAGTGGACGAGTTCTTCGACCAGGGCGACCTAGATAGCAATCTGAAAAAAACTTAAATTTCATCGCTCGCGAGCTGCTTGCGGCTCGCGCACCAACCCTCGAAGTCAGTCATAAAAAGAATTTCCACGCAGGCAAAGCCGCGGACAAATTCTAGTAGTAATCATATTTATACTTCGTACTTGTGAGAGTTTTTCACAATTAATCCCTACCTCTTGTTATACTGTAATTTGGCATTATTAAAAAAAATGAAAATGTAGAACTGGGATAGATAGATTTAAAGAATTTTTTTTTATTTTTTTATTTTTGACCACAAGTTATTGTTTCAATGATTTCTTAAATGTAAAAAAGTGATGACGTCACAGGCCCAAATAGTATAAAAACGGATCAATGCGAATTTAAGTTGACGATTAAGAAATCAATTTAGTTTACAGTATAATATCGTTATATTTCAATGTTTTTTTTTTATTTACACGCCTTTTAAAAAACTGTACGATGTCTGTTTCTAGAAATGAACTATAGTCATTGTTAACTGGACACTGTTTTGTATTTCTTTATTTAATTTGTGTTTTCTAATATTTCCAGGGAGAAGAAAGACGAGCTACCCCACATGCAAGTCGGGTTCATTGACACAATCTGCCTGCCGCTATACAGGGTGTTATCAGATACGTTTCCCTGGATCCAGCCCCTGTACACCGGCACCATGGAAAACCGGCAGCGCTGGAAGGACCTTGCGGAGAAAGTAGAGATGGGGCTCACGTGGATCGACCACGACACCATCGATAAGCCCATTGAGGAGTTTACAGGTTTGTGTCTTTTGATAGATTAATGCCGGGGGTACATTAAATATCAATGGACCCCACTATCAGTTACATTTAATTTAACGTCAATACACCCCACTATCAGTTACATTTAATTAAATACCAATGAACCCCACTGTCAGTTACATTTAATGGACCCCACTATCAGTTACATTTAATTAAACATCAATGGACCCCACTGTCAGTTACATTTAATTTTATATCACTGGACCCCTGTCAGTTACATTTAATTAAACATCAATGGACCCCACAGTCAGTTACATTTAATTTAATATCAATGGACCCCTGTCAGTTACATTTAATTAAATATCAGTGGACCCCAGTCAGTTACATTTAATTAAATATCAATGAACCCCAGTCAGTTATATTTAATTAAATATTGATGGAATCATCACCAACCAAAAATACTTCTTAAAATAACTAGCCAATTTAATTTAAAATTAAATAATTAACCTGACCGCATAAAAATGTAATCTATCTCACTTGGGGAATCTAACGACAACTCGGACTCTGAAATCCATTAAGTCGTTTAGGCTACAGCCTCTGGAATAGAAACAATACACAGGGTGTTAAAAATCACGAGTGATATGTTAAGGAGTACTTTGTATCTAGTAAAGAATACAGGATTTAAAAAAAATAACCATTTAAAAAATTACTTCATAGAAATTGTCATAGAAATTCATCCTGCACAAAAAAGTGAATGTACGCCTGTTCGTTGAGCAGTTTGGCAGTTCAGTAGGTATAAAAACAGGGAATAAAAGAAAGGACGGAAGCGAATGACCTTATAGTGCGCTATAATTTTCATCTTGGTAATTTCTAGATTTGTATGGGAAAATGAAATTCTTTAGAATATTTTTTTGAAATATTTTACCTCTATACTGAGTGATCGATCATCATCATCATATCAGCCGAAAGACGTCTACTGCTGGACTAAGGCCTCTCCTCTCCCAACGACACGACGACCGGTTTTGCGCTACCCGCATCATATCTTCACGTCTCAAATACCGCAGTGTCAGTCCAGTCTTCATTGCGTTGATGTGTTCCGGCTTGAAGATAATATACCGGTCCTGGCTACCCTCATCCAGCGGCTTCCTGCGACCTTCACCAGTTCGTCGGTCCAACGACTCGTGGGAGGCCTTCCTACGCTATGTCTTCCAGTGCGCGGTCGCTACTCGAAAACTTTACTGCCCCAACGGTCATCGGTTCTACGTGCTATGCCCTGCCCACTGCCACTTCAGTTTAGCGATTCTTGGAGCTATGTCGGTTACTTTGGTTCTCCTACGGATCTACTCATTTCTGATACTGAGATACTGAGTAATCCCTTAAAATTTGGTGTAAGCGCCGTTAATTGGGGCTTCGACTCATCATACCGAACAACTTTTCCGAAAAGACCCCGAGTCGATTTTCAAAAAAAAGTTGAAGTCTCCATACAAATGATCAACCGATTGACTATTTTTGTGCATTTTTGTATGGAGCTCTGAACTCATTTTGATCAGTATAATCGTTAAGGCCCTAACAAGGGTCAAATCACAATACTCAATTTAAATTATTGAAAGAATGCATAAAGCTACCGCTGTGGAAAAAATATACAATATTCTTGAAAGAAAGAAAATATTATCACTAAAAATCTCTTAGACACTTTTTATTGGCATTAAATGCAAAATTTCTCGAAAACAAACAGCTGATGTTGAATGAAACCAACACACCAAAATCTGCGATTTTAAAACCCTCCATTTTAATTGAACACCTTTTTTAAACTTACTTGAAAGTGAACAAGACTAATAAAAACATGTAAACATTCTACGTCTCAACGTAACCGCCACGTTCAAGCCCGCATTGATTTCAACTTAAAATGAATAGTGTTACATTCGATATTATTTTATTTAGGTCTCATAAAGCCTTAACGTGTCTTATACCAATTTTGTTACATCCAGTGTACATTCATACACCCGCAAAACATTTTTCTTTTTTTTGGCATTCGGGTATATAAAAGGCACGACATCGAAATACATGTGACGCTGCTATAACATTGTAATCAGAACGGTTTACACGCAAAGCGCAACAAAGTTTTGTGTCGTAGCATTATCTGGTCTATTGGCATACGTTTGGCGACGAAAAAAGCGACGACGTTATTTTTGACGTGACAACGTCTAATAAATCTATGTACGCCGGCTGCACGCACGAATAAGGATGACTCATTGTCCCGTTACGCTCATTGTCCCGTTAAGCTCATTGACTCGTCATAAAAGTACGCAATCCTTTCATCAATGTTGTGTTATGACGTTGCGTTAAACTATCCGATGCGCTGCCCGTATCCAGCGGCTTCAAGTAATTTTTAGAGTTCTTCAAAAAATACGTTTTTATGAAAAGTCCAAAAATATCTATCTTGATCGTGTCAGTATCTTAGGACAAATACCAAGCAGTCACAGTTTAAATTTTTGAATTGGTTACGTTGTGAAAGCATTCAAATAATTTTCCCACTCTTCATTGCAGCATCCAACGAGCCAATCAAAGACGTGGAGCTTACAGTGACGACACTGAACTGCGTGAAGGCGCCCGCAGATAACAACAGCCTGGCGCTCGTCAACCCTCTCAAGACAAGGTTCCACTCTCTGAGGAGGGGCAAAAGCAGCAAGTCTACCTCCAGGCCTGACAGGAGCAAGCTAACCAGGTAAATACCTACTTACTTAAATTTACGGTGCTGGGTAAAATAAATCAATTTTTTAAATCAGGCTTTTACTCGAAAACTACACAACTTTATTTTGCAACTTTGCTGAAATCTTGAAAAAAAACCGGCTAAGTGCGAATTGGACTCGCGGTATGAGGGTTCCGTACCACCACACCTCTCCACACAACTATGACAATGATACCTATTTACATGACAAACAAAATACACAAATGCGAGCAACAGAAATATACTACCAGCGCTATATAGTGGTGTTTTAGTAACCTATTTTCCGTAACTGAACGTATTATATTGAGTTTACCACTGTATTTTCAATTGATAGAATTCTTATAGGTTTTCCTGTAATCTACGAGCAATGAACTTTGTTTTATATTTTTTTCAAAATTTTAGGCTCATCAGATTCGGAGATCAAGGGAAATTTTTCGTCTTCTTTCATGAATAAAATCAAATATATTTTACAAAAAAAAAAAATTGTACAATAAAAACAAACAATATGTTTGAGATCCTCATAACGAGTCCTTTCATTTGATATATGATACAGTAAGGGTTGCAAAACTTTTTTAATTTTCTATTTTTCCCCACAAACATGACCCCTATTTAAAAAAAAATATTTATTTACTTTGCTCATCTCTGTTTAGGTCATAGGATTACACTATTCTACCAAATTTGACCTGATTTGGTCCAGTTGAGCAAATTGGCCGTGACAGACGGATGGACAGGCAGACAGACGTACGAGTGATCCTATAAGGGTTCCGTTTTTTTTTTTTGTAGTACGGAATCCTAAAAATTGGCTTTCTTATACAAAGTTATGTAAAGTAATTCTCGGAGTTTCCCTAGGCGATCGAATCAGAAATGAGGAGCTCCCTAGGCGAACCAAGGTATTAAACATATTAATATCGCGTTCTAGGTGTCGTAGTTCTTTTGTCCTTTTGTCGCTTGTGTTAAGGTTCAGTGGCGGGTTTCGGCAGTTGCCGCCACACATCTCAGTAAAGTGACGCTTTAGATCAAATTGTCCATAATATAATATTTTCGGTTTGTATTTACATCCCCTACATAGGTATAATCGTGTGCGAGCCTTAAAAAAATGTTAAAGAGATTCATACCCTTTTACGATTTCAGCAATGTTGTAGAACATAAGTTGTTCAGTTTTTTTATTGTTTTTATCACATTTGATAAGCCCTTGGCAACATCTCACCTGATCTTAAGTGGCGAAGATACAAAAGATGGAAGTGGTCTTACCAAGATTCCCAAACGGAATGTGGATAACTGAGCTATCTTATCTTCAAGTTAACAGTGATGTTTAGCGGCAAGACTTAGATAAGATGGTGGTAGCTAGTCAGGCGGGCGTAGAAAACGCCCTACCACCAATCAAACTAAGTCCTACAAAGTTCGACTCCGCCGGAAACCGGACCCCCGACCTCCTGGTGTGAAGCGAATGGACTAACTATTGCGCAACGGAGGCGGTTAGCAATGAGTATAAGCCCCGCTCAAAAAATATGCTTAGTTTTACCTAACATCTGTACACATATACAGTTTCGACACTCATCATGATCATCATATCAGTTGAAGGACGTCTTCTGCTGGACAAAGGCTTCCTCCAAGGATATCCACAACGACCGGTGCTGCGCTGCCCGCATCCATCGCCTCCCCGCGACCTTCACCAGGTCGTTTGACCCTTGCTCGTCGATGGTTTGACACTACCAACTGATAATTCCGATCGGCAGTTTTCGTTGGCTTAGACCAAATTCCGACACTATTCAAACCGCTAAAATGTAAACAATGTAATATGTCGAGGAAAAGTTTCTTTGTATTTTGTAAGTATCTATAAATTTGTAAAAAAAATTGTGTATAATTTTTTTTAATCCACTAATAATAAGCCCTTGGCATCATCTCACCTGATGATAAGTGACGATGATGCCAAAGATGGAAGCAGGCTTACCAAGATTTTCCAACGCAATGGGGAACTGGCTATCTTATCTTCATGCCGGAACACATCAATTCTGTACAACAATGCTGTTAAGATTGATGCTTGGCGGCAAGACTTAGATAAGATGGTGGTAGCTAGCCAGGCGGGCTTAGAAAAAGCCCTTCCACCAACCAAACCGAGTCACAAAAGTAAGACGTCCGCCGGGAATCCAACCCGCGACCTCGTGATGTGAAGTAAATGGAGGCGATTTGTACCTGCCTGGTTATGAAAAAATAAAAAATAACATTCGAAAATTTAATATATTTATAAAAAAACCGCTATTATTATATTGTCTTATCTGTCTACGAAAATGAGTGAAAGTAACAAAGAAATACGATACATTTAAAAAAATAATTCAAATGAAGGTAATAATACAACACAAGCCGTTAATAAAATTTGTGCTGTTTAATAAAGTATCAGCTAGTAGCATAAACTTGGTTCAAGCGACTCCAGTTTGGAAATTTTAACGTTCAAGATGCAGCTCGCTCTAGTCGCCTTGTTTGAATGTTCATACAAAATACGAAAAAACTTTTGGCCCGATCAGGTGTATACATACAGGTGTACAAATTGGTTTAGGTCCCGTTAATTGGGGCTTCTACGCATCATATTGAACAACTTTTGTTCTATGACTGCTCAAATCGTAAAATTAAATTTTGAACTCTCCATACAGATCTGGTTGATCGACCAATTGTGTGCATTTTTGTATGGAGGGTCCAAATTGTTTTTTAAATTGACTATGGATTCCTTGGGGAAAGTTGATCAGTATGATGAGTGGAACATCCAGTTATCGGGTCCTGCACCAATTATGTTCCACCTGTAAAGAGCTTTAATAAATGCGCTGCTGTCACATCAAAAATTGGTTTATTGCACTCATATTTTTAATAATAAAAAAATATAAAAAAAACAGGTAGGTACATACATCCGAGAAACTTATTTTCTGGGTCAAATTGCATAACAAAACTCCTATAGTTGACTTAAGATCGCTAAAAGTGGCGTCCTTGGATGCCTTTGTCCAACAGTGGACTCATCTTAGTAGTAGTAATTAGTAGGTCTTGCGCTTAAGGCGAGGCACCGGTGGAGAAGCGGAGAAACCCTTTTGCTAGATTATTTTTTTTGGGTAATTACTACTAAATATCGGTCTTCTAAAAAATATTGGACATACTTATGGATATTGTCTGAGGAATGTGCTAATATGTTACACGATAGTGTGTACTTTACTCGATCATAAAAATCCCAAAAACAGGTCTAAAACGTCTAAGAAAAAGTTTAAAACAATTTTTTTATGTATAAAATTTCGAAGATATTTCTTTTTAAGTACTACAGAGAATCTGCAAAATTTTAGTTTTTAAATTTAAGTCTTGAGAGAAATAACAACGTAAAACATTGAAAAAGTGCAAAAGTGTGGTTATTTTCCTGACTCTTTACACGTAAAGGAAAAAACAGGGACAACTGTTTTACAAATGCCTCGCCTTAACTTATTAGTAGGTTTCTGCGGCAGAGAACGGTGCGGGAGGGGTGAGAGTTGACGTAAGAGCACTGGCATGTGGGCGGCCGACTGTTATTTGGCGCCAATCACGTGACGTGAACAGCTGTTGATTATTATTTTATCACCATACTACGAAGGCTTCAGCTGTGATAGGGATCTAAATATAATATAGTCTAAATACGCAGGACATCAAATCTTGTATATAAATAAATAAATTATAGTTTCATTGACCGAGCGATCGCGAAGCGCGAGCGAAGTGCTTCGTTCCAGCTAGGTCAAAAATGCTTTCGTATGTTCGACCGGCGTCTGTCCGGCCATTCTCCTCTATCGATCCTTGTGAAAATTTGTGAGCAGGCATTTTTTTGTTGATTCAGTTCTTGGAAATTTCTCAAAATGGTGGGTTGAAAACGTAAAAAATTGCATGTTTCAGCATTTGCAAAAGACTCGCGAGGTCTACAGCTCACAGAACCACTAGTTGTTTAATGTGGTCATCAATAAATTACATGTTCACATGAATTGTTTTCGTGGATTTTACTTACTTGAAACATCACAAGAATTCGATTTGTAATTTCAAAAAAAAACCCAACCGCCGGACGATTATTACCAATAAATACCATCTATTTTTGTTTTTAACTGACATAAAAAATCACAATAAAACTCTTCCTTGAGTAATATGATTTTATTCCAAATTTATGTTAATACAAAAATCAACAGCTGTAAAATTAAAACGAAACAAAGCCTCTTCCAGATCTCTCTACCAACCAAACAGTCAGCGCGACGTCGGAAGGGAGAGGCTAGCCTTGACGAGGAGCGGAGCGCCGGAGACAACGAGTCCTCTGCCGGAAGCTCCTCAACGGGCCAAGCATAGAGCCAGGCTCTGCCATATGTTGTGACGGTTAAGCTACACTTGGTAAGTAAAGGAGATAAATATAGAGAACATTGTGACCGGAAGGGAGAGGCTAGCCTTGACGAGGAGCGGAGCGCCGGAGACAACGAGTCCTCTGCCGGAAGCTCCTCAACGGGCCAAGCATAGAGCCAGGCTCTGCCATATGTTGTGTCGGTTAAGCTACACTTGGTAAGTAATAAAGAGATAAATGTAAAGAACATTGTGACCGGAAGGGAGAGGCTAGCCTTGACGAGGAGCGGAGCGCCGGAGACAACGAGTCCTCTGCCGGAAGCTCCTCAACGGGCCAAGCATAGAGCCAGGCTCTGCCATATGTTGTGACAGTTAAGCTACACTTGGTAAGTAAAAAAGAGATAAATGTAAAGAACATTGTGGTCGGAAGGGAGAGGCTAGCCTTGACGAGGAGCTAAGTGCCTGAGACAACGAGTCCTCTGCCGGAAGCTCCTCAACGGGCCAAGCATAGAGCCAGGCTCTGCCATATGTTGTGACAGTTAAGCTACACTTGGTAAGTAAAAAAGAGATAAATGTAAAGAACATTGTGATCGGAAGGGAGAGGCTAGCCTTGACGAGGAGCTAAGTGCCTGAGACAACGAGTACTCTGCCGGAAGCTCCTCAACGGGCCAAGCATAGAGCCAGGCTCTGCCATATGTTGTGACGGTTAAGCTACATTTGGTAAGTAATAAAGAGATAAATGTAAAGAACATTGTGATCGGAAGGGAGAGGCTAGCCTTGACGAGGAGCTAAGTGCCTGAGACAACGAGTCCTCTGCCGGAAGCTCCTCAACGGGCCAAGCATAGAGCCAGGCTCTGCCATATGTTGTGACGGTTAAGCTACATTTGGTAAGTAATAAAGAGATAAATGTAATAGAACATTGTGATACAATCAAACAGCCAGTGCGACGGTGGAAGGAAAAAGCCTTGACGAGAAGCGAAGCACCGGAGACGAGTCTTCTGCCAAAGCTCCTTGGCGGACCAAGCATGCCACCAAGACTGCCACATTTTGTGGTGCTTAGAGCTATATTTGGTGAGTCTTAAAGAAGCAATTTGATTGTTACGAAAAGCCGACCATCAGCTGACCTATTTTTATGAAAACTCCAAAAAATATTGCATTTCAGCACAATTGTAAAACAAAATTGTTCAGTTTGATGAGTAAAAGCCCACCTTAAAGTATCACTGCACCTTACACTGAAAAGGACTGAGCCTTGTTTTAATTGTCAAATCGACCACAGATAGCAACAACAAAATACAGAAAGTAGACTGTACACAAGACTAAGCAGACGCGTTCTCTTCGTCGGTCCCAGCGGCCGCAGGTGAGGCAGGTGGTGACGTAGGAAGACTTGTCAATTTGGCGGAGGGCCGTTTTAAACGTTTCAAGTAGGGAGACCCCTTGTACAGAAAGGGTCAGCTCAAAAAATTGTTTATAATCACGGCAAATAAACTGATTTGTGTGTTTTCACAGGAGCAGCCAGGACAACACAAGAAATGTGGATCGAGTGAAGCCGTCCAAATCGATCGACTAGAGTTCAGAGTGGTACCATCAGAGAAATTAACACATTGTAACTCCATTCCCTAAGAAAAAATCGTTCGTGATCAAAATTATAAATACTAATAAAGTAACATGTAACAACATACCTACGAAAATGGGAGTGCAGTGGGAAACAGATAATGTTGGAATATAAGCCTTTGAAAATTGAAAACTTTTGTGGCATAGTTGGAAAATGGTCAGTCCCTTACAATTCGCGGCGTATAAGTCGAACACAAATGGCGGTCGTTCGCGCAGGCGCGAGATAAGTACCTACACAACAGCGCGGCCTACAGGCCGCGCTCGTCAGTCGGTTGTCAACTCGTTCAGAAAGCGGAGCGATTGTCGAACAAGCGAGTGCGCAAGTTGAAACATGTTCGTCGCGCGGTCTCACAACCCTGCCGGTTGATCAGTTGCACAACACTAGACCGGCCAGCGCAAAAGAATCTCTCACGCGCATTGATTCGGTTCATTCTTGCGTAAAAGCGCGATTGTTATCGGTGTATGTATAGGTATATTGAAGTAAAACTGGTGGCACTACGCGCGGTTGCGAACTAGACTGTTCTTTATTACCGCGTAGCGAGAGTTGCTATTTATTCAAAGCGTCATTGCGAATACTTATTTGTACATGTACTATTATTATCATCTGTGTCGCGGGGGGCTGGCGATTCTTGATGCGCGCACAATAGACACTGCTCGCTGTTCAACTTAGACGCCGCGATCTATACTTACTTATAATTAATGAAATAAATTTTGTCGCGAAAATTAAAAAGATAATACTTAATATTTCTTTGCCTTCATCAATAGGCTATTTTACAGTAATAAAAATTAATAAAACAATCTGTTCAACAAATGTACCTAGCATTCCTTCTAGAATACCGAAAAACTAGCCCATTTGAAATTTTAATACAATGTTAATTTTATTTTATATAAAAACGGAAAATTAGATCGCTAAAGACTGTGGCGCTTATGACGCACTTTGCCAGTAACACGAACAACTTCAGAACAAGTTATCATTTTTGACAGTTAAAACTCAAGTACTCGGAAAATACTGTAGTCAGCATAGTAAAATGGTTTAAATATTCCCGCATTCAACATTATTGTGATCTTTTCGTCTCTAGATCGAAACAGTGTACTTCTTTGTGAACTTGTGCGTCGTTTCTAAACTAGTTATTATCATACATAAACTACTTGTACATTTTCTACTACATACTAGATACTTTGTTGTTGTAAGTAAGTGAAGATAGTGTTGTTCGCCCGATTGTCATTTTCGACAACCGATTGTCATTTTCGACAACCGATTGTCATTTTCGTTAACCGATTGAAATTTTCGAATGTTTCTTATTTTCCGAATGCGTTATTTTATTAAAATAAAAATAAAAAACACTTAAGTTTTTAGGTATTTCTTGTATTCAGGTTATTAGACCTGTTAATATCTGGTGCTGGTATCTTTTATTTATCCGATAATATCATAATATCGGGCGGATTTAGCGTAAAATTAAATGTTGTACGTAGACAAAGTAGATATTTCTAATCTTCGCGTCGGTTAGACGCTGTTTCTTGTACAATGTCTGACTAGGGCAAAAACTGTACAGTCGCCATCAGATTTATCGTAGCGGGCAAGGTTTTCAAATATTTGTGAGCAGTGATGAGTTTCAATAAATTAACTAAGAGTTTCTATTAGGATTTCCAAATACCTATTTTGTCATAAATATCTGAGCAGCTGATTTTTCAAATATTCTTCAGATACGAGCTAAAAATATCTGAACGCACAGACGCCAAAGGTCTACACAGGCAAGATGACTTCATTTCAATTTAATACCTTTGGCATTCTTTGCGTTCAGATATTTTTAGCTCGTTGTGTGTAAATAATGTATTATAAAATCAGCTGCTCAAATATTTATGACAAATTACGTATTTAGATATTAATAGCAACTTCTAGTGTGCTGGGGCCAGCACATCAAGCTATACACTCGTAGTTCGATTCTGATCCATACGCATTCGCCACAAAAACGGTACAAAGTCCAAAGTGTGTAAGTAGCTTGATGTGCTGGCCTGTGTACATAATTTATTAAAATTCAACATTGCTCAGAAATATGCACCTTGCCCGCTACGATATATCTGATGGCGACTGTACACATGAATCGTATTGTTTGGTAATAGACTGTGATCTAGAATTACTTCGCGTATCCTGTTCTGAAGCTTTTACCAGCTTTTTTTTTGTCTAGTTTTATCGCGTGTCATTTCGATTAAAAATAGTCATACTTTAATAGTCAGGTTTGTAGTGTCGAGACACTTTTAATTGTAAGTTTAACCTTCAACTGGTGACGTACCGTCAATTTGACGTCGCGACGACAAAAACACTGTATTTCTCAGAAACGGCTTGCTCCCCGCGACCGCGCCCCCTAGTAGCTGCCTCGTGTGCAGTTTGGCGTCGGCCGATACACAGAACGGACGTCGCACGCGCACAGTTTAGGTATTAGATGGTACCCGACGTCATTTTGACGTTACGTCACCTTTAGTGTTATGTTTTATTTGTGAGCTGTTGTTGTAAAATTTCATTCAAAATTAATCAAATTATTTTTTTGTGTAACCACTATGCAAAAATTGATTTTTTTTATTAATTACCTAAGTCTTAATGAGAAAATAAGGCTGGTTGTTATTTTTCTTTTCAGTTTCATTAATTTTATGTCAATAGATCTCATGTCTACCAAAACACAGACCAAAATTCAGTATTAAGTTCAAGTGTATGAATAAAGTTAAGTTTACGTTTAATATGTCAAAAGTGTGTTTTATTTTTGAAACAAACTAACCTACATTTACATAACATCATCTTTTTTATTTCCCTTACACTTAATCTACAGTATTTATGGCTTTTTATTGATACGTCATAATGACGTCACCTCTCCAATACTGTGACTCACATTCACGTCACCAGTTGAAGGTTAAGTCGGTCTTCATACATTGAATAAGTTAGTTATTTTGTTGTTGCATTCAATGAATTTATTATTAATTACAAATAATTAATGAAATTAAGTTATATCTAACGTATCGTATTTTTGCGGTGCAAAAGTATTATGATGCTAGTCGAGATTAGTTTTGTTTTAACACGCATTTTAGTTGTTATTTTAAAGCAATATGACGTTGTTGAGTCGCAAATTTTATTTATTTATGTTTATTTATGACTATTAGGGTTCCGTACTCCCAAAGGGTGACCAACGGGACCCTATTACTAAGCCTCCATCTGTCCATCTGTCCGTCTGTCCGTCTGTCAGCGTGCGGTATTTCATGAACCGTAATAGGTAGACAGTTAAAGTTTTAACAGAATTTGTATTTCTGTTGCCGCTATAATAGCAAATACTATAAATTAGAAAAAGTAAAAAAATTAAAAGAGAGACTCTATACAAAAAAAACAAGTTTTTTATAGTTCTTTTGAAGTATTTTTCGTGTAACTCTGTCTTAAAAACGGTAATATATACATGCGTGAAACTTGGTGTGATTATAGTACTATAACATGTACTAAGTAAAAAAAACAAAAAATCGCCAAGTGTAAGTCGTACTCGCGCTTAGGAGTCCGAATTGAATGACAAAAAAAAACATACTTTTGTCGCTTGCGTTGATATCTTTTGATTGTAATGTGAATAGGTATCATTGTCATTATACTGTGTAGTTGTGTGGAGACGTGTTGTGGTACGGAACCATTTGGAGTGCTAGTCCGACTCGCACTTGGCCCGTTTTTAGGTACTTATAAGCGCTTTTAACAAACCACATAAATTTATGTTTGTATCTCTATAATTTATTATTACTGCCAGCAGTTTTACGACTGTGACTTTACATTCCATTTTAATTTAATTAAGCTACCAATGTAGGTTTATTATTTTATTAAAGACACTGTTTTATTTTTTTCATTAAAAATGTAACTATATACACACGTCCATTTCTTTTATAAACATTAAGTTCAATATATTTCATATTTTATCTTTGTAAATTGTTAATGTGAAATTGTATTTTAATTAATGGGTTTTCAATGAAAAAACTAAATTAAATACGTTTCTTACTTTTTTAATTACTTAGTTTTGGCACAGGATTACAATATAGCGGCTTACAGTAGCGCAATGAATGTACTAGCGCCGAGCAAGGGAAAGGTACTTGAGGGGCAGCGGGCGACGAAGCACAGCCTGACTACAGGCTAGTACTGCTAGTACCAAACTGCGCCGCCGTGGCGGCACCGTGTGACAAAGTCAAAGGCGTTGCGCTACTGTAAGCCATATCGTATTACTGTGGCATTTGTATGAAATCGATCGCTATTCTATTTTTTAAACAGGCTTAGCACTTATGAACGATAAAAAGTAATACCTTTGTTAAACATTAAGTCTAAAAGTAGCAATATTTCCGCAACTTAAAATACTTTCCTTCCGTTCGTAAAATATTTTATTTTTTAAAATTTGGAAAAAGGCCTTGTCTCTAAAGTTTGAAAATATTTTTACTAGGTAGGTAACTATTTGAAACTGTGCAATTTTTTGTAGCTCATAATGCCATTCCTACTTTCGTCGGTTTTCTAGACCTTCTAGCTAGCTAGCTACCATGTATAAAATCAGTGTATGCACCTATATACCTACTTTTTGAACTTCAGTAAGAATGGCGTTATTTCCTACAAATTAGATTCAAAATGTTGTGAAAATAGACTTTTAATCTTGTAAGTAGGTACTATAAGTATTCTTAAAGCTGTAACTGGACTTCTGTGCGAACTCTGTATTTATTCTGTCGATACTATACTGATGTGCCGTTCCCAGCAATTTACTCCAGACGAGTACCTTGTAACGTTCCCGGAAAATCTTCCAAAATTGGCATAGGGATGACGAATGCTAGTCAATTGATTGACTTTTTATCATCTGTCAAAAACGACATTTAATTCTAAAAATGTTTGAAATACCTAGGCGTGACGTCACAGTTTTGCAGCGTCATTTATGTACTCATTTTGTGATTTTGATGAATTAAAAATCGAAGAATGGATGGAAAACAAAACGAGTAAGGTTTTCCGAAGTTTAAGTAGAAGTGCAATTTAGTGATCAATAGTTCATAATTTATTTCTTATGCTGTCGTCATCCCTATTTTAGACGAAAATTCCCGGGCAAAAAGTAATTACTGAAAAAGAAAACCCAAGAGTGTGTAACGTTCCCGTAAAAGTTTCCAAAAATTGGCATTTTAGGTGAATATTCCCGGGGACAGAGTAAACAGAGTAAATTACTGGGAAATTCCCAGTAGTCGATGCCAAATCTATTGTTTCGAAATTCGAATTTCGAGAATCAAAAACAACCTATTGCGAAATGAACTGTTTTTATTCTAAATGTAATAGTTTACAAATAAAAAAATGTTTCAAAGAATTCTGTTAGTTTATTTTCTTAGGTTAGTGACCACGCTTATGCTAACGTAGTTGGAGAAATGGCCCCTGGCTATGATTTTCGCTCAGGTTGCTAGAAACAGCTGAACCTACATACCCAACGCCCAAAGGCTCGTAAAAGTGAGCCTTAGGGGAATACTCAGAGAAAGGGGATTTAAAAAATGTATATTCACAATAGGGATAACGAATAAGTCATTTGAGTTACTTTTTATCATCATATCAGCTGAAGGACGTCCACTGCTGGACATAGGCCTCCTCCAAGGATTTCCACGACGACCGGTTCTGCGCTGTCCGCATCCAGCGGCTTCCCGCGAACATCACCAGGTCATCGGTCCACCGAGTGGGAGGCCTGCCTACACTACGTTTTCCGGTGCGTGGTCGCCACTCGAGAACTTTACTGCCCAACGGCCATCTGTTATACGAGCAATGTGCCCCGCCTACTGCCACTTACATACTTTTTATAATCTGTCAAAAACGACACTGTTCTAAAAATATTTGAAATACCTAGGCGTGAAGTCATAGTTTAGCAGCGTCATTTATGTACTAATTTTGTGATTTTGGTGAATTAAAAATCGAAGACTTGATGGAAAACAAAACGAGCAAGGTTTTCCGAACTTTAAGTAGGAGGGCAATTTAGTGATCAAGAGTTCATAATTCATTTCTGATGCTGTCGTTATCCCAATCATGGCATCATCTTACCTAATGGTAAAGTGACGATGATGCCGAAGATGAGAGCGGGCTTAACAAGATTCCCCAACGCAATTGGGAACTGGCTATCTTATCTTCAAGCCGGAACACTTAAATCTTGTTAGCATTGAGGTTTGGCGACAAGCCAGGCGCGGGCTTGGAAAATGCCCTGCTACTAACCAAACCGAGTCTGAATCGAACCCTTGACCTCCCGATGTGAAGCTAATGGACTTAGCCATTACGCCACTTAGGTGGTTAACTTGTAAATAGGGAATGTTATTTCTAATATACAGGTGTTTAGCTTTTACATTTTTTTGTTTTGTTTTTAAGGTCTTGAGTTTTGTTTCATGAAACTGAATAATTTATTCTAAAACTTTACTGAAAGGACAAAAAAATGGACTTCTCATACAAATTGATTAGTTTATTGGAAATTTTTGACGATTTTTGGATAGTTGTTGAACGAAAGTTCTGTTTTTATTTATTTTATTTTACCTAACACCTGTATACGCGTTCTAACAAAATTGGTGTACTGACTTCTAACTTTTTAATAGATATACTTTTAAAAAAGTACCTCTCTATGGTACATACTAATACTTCAATAGACACTCTTTTGCTCCATTTCCCTCTTCTTTAGATATTGTGCATACAGACTCTTTTGTGGCCTTCACCCATAGACCATAGAGACGTAATGTTACAGTTTTTGTACGAGACGTCAGGAGGAGTAAGCTCAGTAAATAAACATAAACTTTAATATATAAACTTTACGCTAGTATATTCTAAGTCTATGGATATGATTGAAAATGCAATTGTAAGTTATGAAAAAAGAGGTAAAAAAATCTTTACTTCTATGCAACGCCTTTTTAGTGCGACTTTTAACGGTCTTGTGATGGCATAAAAAAGTCTATAATTTTTTTTAAGCTATTGCATAGATTTTATCGCAGGCTTTGAGCGCGGGGACCGAATCCAGAAATTCCGTAACGAAGAAAAACCTGACGCTCGGTTGCCATGGCAACAATATCGGTTGTCAAAACAAACATATAAGAAGATTTGATCATTTTCGGAGAATAATAAAACTCTTTTCATAAACTGTATATACCTCCATATGACAAAAAAGATTTGATTATTTTTTATTTATCAAATGCAAAAAGATTTTATTTAAGACACAGCTGTTTGTATTTATAGAGATAGGTACAAAAAGATTTTATTCCATATTTGGCTGTATAGTTCCAACTACCATTGCCTAAAAAAAAAGTACAAAAAGATTTTATTCCATATTTGGCTGTATAGTTCCAACTACCATTGCTTAAAAAAAAAAAAGATGTAAAAAAGCGCGGTTAAGCGAAAATAAATAATAAATATGAATGAACAAAGTGCATTTATTATTAATGAAGAAAGTCACGAAAAAATAGTGAAAGAAAATGAGTGAGTACTCTATATACATACATTTTATTATTATCACAAATGCAGTATTAATTTTGAATTGAAAATATAATACTGCTATAAAGGTGACCTAAATTTTTGATATTAAAATGAGCGATATTAAAAGTAGCCCTCTTTTATACACACAAACACACACACGCGTATAGTTTAAATTCTCAATTTAGATTCTCAATATGTATATATATATATATATATATATATATATATATATATATATATAAAAATCAACTAAAAAACAACTCTATCCGTCTTACGAATTTTCGATCAGTTCACGTGTCCTGACGCGAGTTTAATATTTTTTACCCATTACAAAACAAGTGCACAACGCCGCTAAAGAAGTTTTCACTACTCCATCCGTCTTACGAATTTTCGATCAGGTCACGTGTCCTGACGCGAGTTTAACATTTTTTACCCATTACAAAAAAAGTGCACAACGCCGCTAAAGAAGTTTTCACTTCAATAAATAAATTCATTCATTATGTATATAACAGAAACCATCAAACCAAGCACGTGTACTATTCAGTACCTTTGTTTTTGGTGTATAGATAATGCACATGAATGCCGCGCAGAGAAAGTATATATGATATTATATCTATATAAATGTACATCGCGCGAAATTCGATAATCACTTCTAAATATTGTTATTTATTTAATAAAAGAAAAAAATGTTTTCTTATCGGTCACCACGCTCAAAAAGTGTAACTTGAATTAATATCAAAGAAAATAATTGCATAAGTTGATACAAAATGCTATGCAATAGCTTTACCGCGGCAGTCCCCGAGTGCCACACGTCTTTTTTTATAAATGTATGTATGTTTGTGCGCGCATGTGTGTGTATGTGTGTGGGAGGGGGTGTGTGTGTGTATGTGTGGGAGGGAGGGAGTGTGTTTGTAAATAGGTCTTTGCCGGCTGACTGAATATTAGAATGAGATTACCAGATCTAGCTAATATTGTACACTTGCTATGGATATCACACTCGAAAAGGGACCTCTGTCCTAGTAAAGTATATATATTAGTACTAACATAGGTTGTCGAACGTATATGATTTCGCCGCCATTTTGTTTGTTCCGTCATTCGTTTTTTGGTAAGTCATTTCTGGCCCGTTGTATAAAGTGTCCAGGGTGTGGTACTGGCTCGCGGTCACGAAAAGAATGAATCTCAGCTGTTTCGGAAAAGCTTTCGAACGACCTATACTAGTTTGAATTTAAACTTAACTTTTTAACACGCTCCGTGGATAGCAAGATTACAAATGGAGATGTAATGATTGAACGTAGAGCTATACGATCTCTACAGGACTCAGGACCTGCTAAATGAGGCTTCTACTCATCAAACTGAACACCTTGCTCCCAGAGAACCCATAGGTAGTGCCTAGTACTTTTGATTTTTTATAAATTAGAACCACACACAGACTTTCAATATATTTCTAGTAAGTCTGTGGAACCACTTCCCGGTTTCCGATTTAGCTGAAATTTATGCATGGTAAGTGACGTCATTCTAAATCCAATATCGCGGACTCCCACAGATTGCGGATCAGTTATTTTTTTGTGCGTCCCCATGGTATGGGTATCAAATGACAGGGTTTGCTGAGAAGAATACGAAATAATTAAATTATTTTTAAATTAAAGCTCGCAACTAAAAGTTTTTAGGTTTTTATAAAAGTGCTTAGTCCGTTCTAAAAAATTAAATATTACCTAAATGCTTAGTCCTTTCTCAAAAATAAAATATTAAAAAATAAAATATTACCTAGGTGCTTAGTCCGTTCTCAAAAATTCAATATTACCTAGGTTCTTAGTCCGTTCTCAAAAATAAAATATTACCTAGGTGCTTAGTCCGTTCTCAATAATAAAATATTACCTAGGTGCTTAGCCCGTTCTCAAAAATTAAATATTACCTAGGTGCTTAGTCCGTTCTCAAAAATAAAATATTACCTAGGTGCTTAGTCCGCTCCAAAAATAAAATATTACCTAGTTGCTTAGTCCGTTCTCAAAAATATAATATTACCTAGTTGCTTAGTCCGTTCTCAAAAATAAAATTATAACCTAGGTGCTTAGTCCGTTCTTAAAAATAAAATATTACCTAGGTGCTTAGTCCGTTCTCAATAATAAAATATTACCTAGGTGCTTAGCCCGTTCTCAAAAATTAAATATTACCTAGGTGCTTAGTCCGTTCTCAAAAATAAAATATTACCTAGGTGCTTAGTCCGCTCCAAAAATAAAATATTACCTAGTTGCTTAGTCCGTTCTCAAAAATAAAATATTACCTAGGTGCTTAGTCCGTTCTCAATAATAAAATATTACCTAGGTGCTTAGTCAGTTTTTAAAAATAAAATATTACCTATGTGCTTAGTCCGTTCTCAAAAATAAAATATTACCTAGGTGCTTAGTCCGTTCTCAAAAATAAAATTATAACCTAGGTGCTTAGTCCGTGATTAAAAATAAAATATTACCTAGGTGCTTAGCCCGTTCTCAAAAATAAAATATTACCTAGGTGCTTAGTCCGTTCTCAAAAATAAAATTATAACCTAGGTGCTTAGTCCGTGATTAAAAATAAAATATTACCTAGGTGCTTAGCCCGTTCTCAAAAATAAAATATTACCTAGGTGCTTAGTCCGTTCTCAATAATAAAATATTACCTAGGTGCTTAGTCAGTTTTTAAAAATAAAATATTACCTATGTGCTTAGTCCGTTCTCAAAAATAAAATATTACCTAGGTGCTTAGTCCGCTCCAAAAATAAAATATTACCTAGTTGCTTAGTCCGTTCTAAAAAATATAATATTACCTAGTGTGACAAAAATAATTGGACCTGGGGATAAAAACCCTTACGGAATTTGCCACATATGATACGTAAGATTTAGAGGTTCAGGCCTAAACGGAGTTTTAAGAAAAAAATATTATGGGGTAAATTGTATTTTATGATTTTTTTAAAAAAGAAGGAACAATATAAGTACTAGAAAAAGATGTGATTTACATTGGTTGACCGTGTTGATATAAAACAATAACCTAATATATTTTTGAACAATTTCCGGAAATAAATTTAAAGTAACAATTTTATTTGAATATAAAAAGGTTATCTTATAGAATGCCGGTAGGCAACGATCGTCGCCGTCCCTTTGGTACTTAAATAAGTTACTAAGTACTAAAATAATTAAATTTCACTTTGGTCTGAATTACCCTATCGTTCTAAAAAAAACACGTATTAGGTACAAAACATTTTTAAAATTTAAAACAAATAACTAAATCGTTAGAAACCGGAGGCAGGAAATCTTCTAGGACCAATGGCCAGAGAGTCGCTCGGGATAAAAGATAAATTAAGCATTCACTTCCCTTTTGGCAAACAGCTGGGCGGGCAGTGCAAAGGACTGGCTGGTGGTCAGCACAGCTCCATCCCAGGATCAATCCTTAGTCGGATGAACCTTCGGGGACGTCAACTTCGTAAGGGGAGTGGAAGAACCCACTGAATAAAATAGTGGGCCTCAACGAAACATTAATATAAAACCAAAAATTTAAATACTCATCACTGACAAAGAGATCACGGTCAACCTTTTCTTTTCCTCTTGTCAAAAAAGTCACCAATATTTTCAAATTGAATTTCCATAAGGGAACAAAATCAAAAGAGAATTTAATTATGAAACGCACGAAATGAGGTCGGCTCGAAACGATAGTTTGCGTTTCACTAGTTGCTTAGTCCGTTCTCAAAAATAAAATTATAACCTAGGTGCTTAGTCCGTTCTTAAAAATAAAATATTACCTAGGTGCTTAGCCCGTTCTAAAAATAAAATATTACCTAGGTGCTTAGTCCGTTCTCAATAATAAAATATTACCTAGGTGCTTAGTAGGGCATGGATACCGGTATACCGGTATACCGAAATACCGGTATACCGATAGTATTTTTCGGTATTTTGATACCGGTATTTGAGGATAAAATACCGTTATTTCGGTATTTCAAAAAAGTTATCATTTTTTTGCAAGGGTGTTGAAAGACTATGTAGAACGCTCGATTTCTATGGTTCATAGTTGTTGTTCATACTGCAGATGAGTTATCATATATGACACGAAACACGAATAATCACGATTATATAAAAAATCACCACAAAATCAACTACTCAAAACATAATGCTACATGCATATAGCTAGTATCTAGGTGGTATTTTTAACCCCCGACGCAAAAAAGAGGGGTGTTATAAGTTTGACCGCTATGTGTGTGTGTGTGTCTGTGTGTGTGTCTGTGTGTGTGTCTGTGTGTCTGTCTGTGTGTCTGTCTGTGGCACCGTAGCTCTCAAACGGGTTAACCGATTTGGATGCGGTTTTTTTTATTTACAAGCAGGTTTTTTGGCGATGGTTCTTAGATACGTTTTATCAAAATCGGTTCAGCCGTTTCAAGGTCATCAGCTCTTTTGTTAGCTGCGGTAGGGTTCTTAGACTCTTAATGTGTATTTACTTTACTTTCAAACATACATGTGACCAAAAACTTGAAACACTCATGTATGCTTAATAACTATGCAGGATTATGGAACTCTTGGTCTGATGCTGCAGCCAGGATATCCAGATAGCACACTCTTAAAAAAATAATAGCAGATATGTCGTGTTTGGACTCGTTTTGATCAGTATTTGATTCTGCATACAATGCAATGGTGGCAACACGATGAGCTGATGCTGCGGCCAGGATATCCAGCACACTAGTACACTCTTAAAAAAATAATAGCAGATATGTCGTGTTTGGACTCGTTTTGATCAGTATTTGATTCTGCATACAATGCAATGGTGGCAACACGGTGAGCTGATGCTGCGGCCAGGATATCCAGAAGTCCAGAACACTAGCACACTCTTAAAAAAATAATAGCAGATATGTCGTGTTTGGACTCGTTTTGATCAGTATTTGATTCTGCATACAATGCAATGGTGGCAACACGGTGAGCTGATGCTGCGGCCAGGATATCCAGCACACTAGTACACTCTTAAAAAAATAATAGCAGATATGTCGTGTTTGGACTCGTTTTGATCAGTATTTGATTCTGCATACAATGCAATGGTGGCAACACGGTGAGCTGATGTTGTTAAAATCCGTTAAATTTTTGACATACCTACGTACCTGAAACTATGACTAACTGTGAACTAAATATTATTGAGATAAACCTTCGCTTTGATTTCTTATATAAACCCCCGACGCAAAAAGAGGGGTGTTATAAGTTTGACACCAATTTCTGTGTGTTTGTGTCTGTTTGTCTGTGGCATCGCAACTCTCGAACGGATGGACCGATTTTGATGCGGTTTTTTTTACGTGAAACAAGTTTCCTTGCGGTGGTTCTTAGCTATAATCGATAAAGATCTGTTCAGCCGTTTGAGGGTTATCAGCTCTTATCTAGGTGACTAAGGGATCTGGGCAACTTATACAGGTCTGATAGATTCAAAATTTGGTGCCCTGTTAATGTAAAAATATTGCAAAACCATGATAACCTTGAACTGTTGATGCAGCATCTCCTAGAATCTGCAGAATACCCAACTCCTCAAAAACTTTCAGTAGAAGTATCGTGTTTGGGCTCAAAAAAAATATTCAAAACAATTTATTTCAAATAGGTGTTACACACACTTTTAAATAGAATTAGAATAGAAATTATTAGAATAGTCTCAATGAATAGGTGTTAGATATAATATGGTAACCTTGACCTGATGCTGCAGCATCTCCTGGAATCTGCTGAAGCAGCGGTTAAAAAAGTAAAAAACTTCCATGGGTCCATGGATTTGAAGTTTAGAGTTATAACACATTTAATTGCAGCTTCAAACAAGGGAGGTGAGCAACTTCCACAGGCTTGATCGATTCAAAATAGGCTATATTTTGTGTCGCAGTATCGTGTTTCGTCCCGGAAACTATTTGTATGAATGTGGGGGTAGAGTTTCGATTGTATGTAATAGTTATGTAAAGTTTAAAAAGCACGAAATAAAAATTAAATTAAAAATTTAAAAAACCCCCGACAAAAACCTCTAAAAAGTAAACAATAATATGTATTGACCCTTTGAGTTTAATTTAAGTAGTAATATTTTGATCCAAGAGTCGTCGCGTAGGGGGACCGCTAAGTAAATAAAATAAAAACAGAATACAACTGATTTACTTTACTTACTACAACTAATTAGTAATAACTTCACAACTTAGCGGTCCCCCTACGCGGCGACTCTTGGATCAAAATATTACTACTTAAATTAAACTCAAAGGGTCAATACATATTATTGTTTACTTTTTAGAGGTTTTTGTCGGGGGTTTTTTAAATTTTTAATTTAATTTTATGATATTGCTTTCAGTTTTATATCTAACTAGCTGTCCCGGCTAACTTCGTTCCACCTTACACTACACTACACTACCCTACCCTACACTAACCTACCCTACTCTACAATACCCTTCCCTACCCTACACTACCCTACCCTAACTACACTACACCTAAACTACAATATACTACACTACCCTACCCTACCCTAAAACCAATTATTTTTTGACTGATATTTTTTTATTGATGAATATCAAATTTTAATACTTATTATCCTATTGAAAAGACAGATGCAAAAACACAAAAAACATAAAAATTGGTCCAGCCGTTCTTGAGTTATAAATGATGTAACTAACACGACTTTCTTTTATATATATAGATTTTTTACTTCTACAAATAAAATACCGATTTCGAACAAATGTCTCCCGATTTTTAAGTCTGTCGGCGTCGGCTTAGGAACTGTAAAGAAATTAATATGTTTAAAGATGAGGCCGAGGATATAGAGGTGTTTCATCAAATCTCTCTAGCACATGGGATACATCTTGGAGTGTCAGACGTATTGTATTGAAAAGCCGCCACCACCACAGAACACGATGAAAATGAAACATCAGATGAGTCAGATGACAATTAAAGTGAAGATGAAGACGGTGACAATAAAATATTCACTTTTATGAGGTTTCAGCGCCATGTTTAAACTTAGAATATGGTAGTGTGATCAAGAAAACACGCTCTGTAATAAAAATTTTTTTGAGATCTACAACATAAAATGACGCATTACAAAAATATGTAAGAGAGCAAGAAGGCCGCGAACTGACCTTAGTTTTGGACTGCAAAACTCGTTGGTCCAGTCTAGCCGACATGATAGAGAGATTTAACCGACTCAATTGAAATTGAAAAAAGTTCTGATAGACTTCAACTCTGCTTTAAATTTTTCCCAAGAGGAGTTTGAATTCCTGCATTCTTTTCAAAAGAGCTTGAAAATAGTCAAGATCACAGTGGAAACCCTGAAGAATATTTCAAAGAAAATGCAGAGAAACGCAGAGTTAACCATCCAGAGTTTCCTAGAATGAGCTGTTATGAAATGATTACTTAATTACTGAACTTGTTCAACGTTTGCAAGAGCACTCTCTACAAAATACAACTGCGATGAGCACACCTGCTGCCGCTTATGTTTCTACTGAAAAGGGAATAAGTGGTGATGACACAGGTAGCAGTATTTCATCTGTGATGGAAAAAGAACTTAATAAAGCAATAGAAAAATCTATGCCCTAAAAGCAAAAAAGATCCCAAATCGGAGAGGAAAAAGAAAATAATACTCAAACACTAATTCGTATTGAAATTACATTTGTAGCGATATGTACTATTATTATATTTGCGCTGCGTATGCAGCTTGCCATTGCACTGGGCTCGGCTCGGCAGTCGCTCCCGAACCCCGCCCCGTTATAGACTCAACCTAAGGACAACCTTTCCATGTAATACATTCTTGTAAAGAAAAATAAATCCGGATATTCGTGAACTGCAAACCTGGTCACTTTTCATCCTCTCCACTCAACCTTCAATCGAATAATCACACCCGTGACACATTGTATGAAAATGTAGATACTAGAGGCAGATTTTTAGACGCAGCTTACAAGTACCACTTAGCACTCTTCCTACGAGCGTTTAATCCGAAAGAGCCTTTTCAGCTGCAAGTTACATATGTAAGAAAAAAAGATCATCGCTTATCATTTTGACGCGTTGTGTTTTCTTCGTTCTATCTTTCAACAAACGCGATCTGCCTGATGGATGGACTTAGTTAAATTGCACCTGCGCCTACATTTTGTTTTTTTTTAAATAACTACTTTCTACGGTACCTTTATTTGCAATTTGATTTTGTTTTAACAATACGTTCGTATTCATAGTATAATCTGTAACTAAGACAACTATTCGAAACTTTAGTTACATGTTTTCTTATCATTAGAGAGTAAGACTGATTTTTATACCTTTATGATAATGAAATAATATAAATATTGAATTTATCAAATAACGTATTTTCTTTAGTATTCTTATTTACCTATATCCATTACATTTTGTGGTTTCTAGGGAGTTGATAAATAGTTGAAGTGTTTCTGCCATACAGTGTAGAAAACTGCTTTAAACACCTTACGCAAACGAGACTTACTAATCGTTCTTGGAATCATTTAAACAGAAATAGCAGTATTAAAAAAATACCGAAAAATTACCGAAATTTCGGTATACCGGTAATTGAAATTTTAATACCGGTATCAATACCGGTATAAAAATCATTCCGGTATTCCATGCCCTAGTGCTTAGTCAGTTTTTAAAAATAAAATATTACCTATGTGCTTAGTCCGTTCTCAAAAATAAAATATTACCTAGGTGCTTAGTCCGCTCCAAAAATAAAATATTACCTAGTTGCTTAGTCCGTTCTCAAAAATAAAATATTACCTAGTTGCTTAGTCCGTTCTCAAAAATAAAATATTACCTAGGTGCTTAGTCCGTTCTCAAAAATAAAATATTACCTAGTTGCTTAGTCCGTTCTCAAAAATAAAATTGGTCTCCCCAAACAATGTTGAACAACGAGCTGATCGATTTGTATGAAGACTTCTAATTTTTTTGTGTGACTATGGGGTAAGATGACGAGAGAAGTCCCAGTTAACAGATCTTACACCAACTTTGTTAAAGACTGTATGTATAAGTCGTAGCCAACTGGTTAAATTAGCCATTCAATTAGTTGGTTATGGCGGCATTCAACTAACTGGCTGAATGATAATACATTGAATGACTTGGCTGGCTGATTATTAGGCCATTCATTAAACGTGCGAAGCGAATACAGAAGTAGGAGCTGCGAAAGGGCTCCGTCGACTGAGAAATGGAACAATCGAAACTAGAGCGAGAGCGAGCGAAGCGAACTCGGAATTTCGGAGAACCACCGACTCATTCGGTTAGGTTCTGAGTGTTGCGATAGAAGTCTGTTTTTTAATTTGCAGCGTTTCCGATTATACCTAACAATCATCAAACAAAAGATAGGGACTTTATCATGTATATTTTGTTTCTAATTAAACGTTAACGCTATTAAGCATGTGGGTGTGGGTAAAATAAATAAGTGGGTACCTACCTTGTAACACTTTCCATAGTTATCTTCCAATCAATAGTAAACTGCAGGTATTTAGGAGTTTGCGTATGTAATTGTTTGAGAAAACTGTGCAAAAACCTCTCGTTGTACAGGATGTCACAAAATTGTTGTAGGAGGCGTTAACTGAGGCTTAGGTTAACTCGTCATAGGTCCTGAACAACAAAATTGGTGTAGGACCCGTTTACTGGGGGTTCTACTCATCACACTGAACAACGTTTCCGAAGAAACCCATAGTCAATCATCAAAAAAAATTTGACCTTCCATACAAAAATACACAAAATAGGTTGATCAGCTGATCGATTTTTATGAAGTTTTAAGGATTTAAGGAAAGTCAAGTAACAATAGTTGTTCAGTATGATTAATAGAAGTCCCAATTGACGGGACCTACACCAATTTTGTTACACCCTGTATAAAAGGAAACCGTGACTGACTGACTGACTGACCTTGATAGTGCGTTGATACACAAAACTCAAACCACTGGACCCATCGGGTTAAAATTTGGCATGCAGGTAGCAATTATGACGTACGTAGACATCTACTAGGTAGCATTTTGGGAAAGTCCCACGGGAACAGAAAAAAACGGGATCTGCGCGGGTGAAGCCGCGGGCAACAGCTAGTAGGTACATAATAGGAATAACATATTATTAGGCGGTTTTATCCCAATTCGAACTTGGTGAATTCTCAAAATTAAACTTCTTTTCCCCATACAAAATTGTTCAATTAGCTGATGGGTCTGTTCATGAAGAGATTGTATTGCGAACAGACTATGAATGAGCCTCTTGGGAAAGTTGATCAGTGTGATGAGTAGAAGCTTTAATTAATGGATCTTACGACTATTTTGTTACCTCCTGTGACATATAGAAGACTTACTTACATATCAACATCATCATATCAGCCGAAGGCATAGGCCACGACGACCGGTCCTGCGCTGCCCGCATCCAGTGGCTTCCTGCAACCTTACACCGAATTAAGGCCTGCCTACGCTACATTTTCCGGTGCGCGGTCGCCACTAGAGAAATTTACTACCTCAACGACCATCTGTTCTATGAGCTATGTGCGCCGCCACTGCCACTTAAATTTAGCAAATCTGATAGCTATGTCGGTTACTTTCGTTCTCGTACAGAACCGTGTCGTAATGGTTAGTCCATTCGCTTCACACCAGGAGGTCGCGGGTTCGATTCCCATTGGGGTCAACTTGTAAGACTCGGTAGGTGCTAGGGCTTTTTCTAAGCCCGCCTGTCTAGCTTCCACCATCTTATTTAAGTCTTGCCGCTAAACATCAATGTTAAAACATCAGGTGAGATGATGCCGAGGGCTTACCAATTGTAAATTTAAAAAAAAAACGGATCTCCTCGTTTCTGATTCGATCACGCAGAGAAACTCCAAGCATAGCACGGTCTATTGCCCTTTGGGTGAACTTGAGCCTTCTTATGAGTCTCATAGTAAGCGACCAGGTATCAGTTCCGTATATATCATCGCTGGCAACACACAGTGGTCGAAGACCTTGGTCTTAACACACTGCGGTATCTGGTATACGTAAAGATATTGCGAAGCTTCCCGAACGCTGCCCAGCCGACTTGAATTCGAAGATTGATCTTTTTCTCGAAGTTGTACCTACCTAACTAGACTGTTTGTCCCAGGTACACATATTCGGCAACAACTTCGAGTGTAGAGCCTCCAACCTTCAGGGGAGTAGGTGAACTTACCTACAATGCAATTAGTAGTAAAGGGTGTCCAGCGGGAATTTTTCAAGTTCAAAATTGAATACAAATAAAACCAAAGAGTTTTTACTCTTTTTTAGTTTTTCAAAATGGAGTTTGAAAATGCGGATTTGACAGTCGCCATGAGTTACTGGTGGGGAGCCCACCGCGCGTTTGCGGTTGAGCAATATTTGAAATGCGACGAATCACGTCGCGCTTTTCGTACTCATTTTAATATTCGGCGATTAAGTGATAGCCCAAGCACACAACTTATCTCGTCATGGGCGCAAAGATTCAGACAAGAAGGGACAGCCGTCAACAGGATTCCTCCAGGCCCATCAACATCAGCAGCGACGCCGGAACGTGTGGCCCAAGTTCAAGACGAAATTTATTCTGGGCAAGGAATAATTGGCCCTTATTTTGTTAACCAGCGAGAGACAGTCAATACTGAGGTGTATTGTCGAATGATCGATGAGTTTCTGCTACCGAAACTGCAACTGCACCCTAGCAAAAACAACAGAACGCTATTTCAGCAAGACGGTGCCACACCACACACGGCTAGAATCTCGATGGAGAAACTGAGGACCATTTTTCCGAATAAATTGATCAGCAAGTACGGGGACATACCCTGGCCGCCTCGGTCGCCAGATCTCACACCATGCGACTTTTTGTTGTGGTGATATCTCAAGTCAAAGGTTTACAACAACAATCCTCAAACGATTCAGGCTCTACCAGAAAATAACCACCGTGAAATTGCAGGAATTTCACCAGCGCTTTGCTCTCGCGTCATTGAAAATGTAAGGGTCCGGTTGCAAGAGTGCCTTGAGAGAAACGGTCGTCACTTAGACGAAAATGTCTTCAAAAAATAAAATCCGCATTGTGAAACTCCATTTTGTATTAATAAGAAATAATAAAAACTCTTTAGTTTTATTTATTTTAATTTTTGAACTTGAAAAATTCCCGCTGGACACCCTTTATAAACAATGCTTAAAAATTTATTTGAATACCAACATTATCATGCAAGCTATTTATAAATTATTTTAAAAAAACCGGCCAAGTGCGAGTCGGACTCGCGCACGAAGGGTTCCTTACCATTATCTATAAAAATCACGTTTTCGTTTGGAAGCCCCCTCAAATATTAATTTTATTTTAATTTAATTATTTATTTTTCAAGTGAATAAATACAACTCAATATTCTGTGAATATTTCAAGCGTCTACTTGTTGCCGTTATCAATATCAAGAAAAAACGAGCAAAAAAAAAAACACGTAACACATTGAATGGGAGCCCCCCTTAAATAAATTAAATATTTGGCTTGGCTCTACTAGGGATCTCATAACTTTTCAAGAGTGAAAGCATTATAAACTGGTGATTCTTGGCAACCAATTTTACATAAAAAGTTTTTGTGGGATCTATTATACGGAACCATCAGTTAGCGAGTCTGACTTGACCGGTTTTTATAAGTGGAAGGTCTGCGTTCAATACGTCCCCACCGAGGGGCTCGAGCCTACCCTGAATCAGGGCGATTAGGCCTTAGTCGACCACGCGGGCCCAGTGCAGGTTGGTCGACTTCACACACAACCTTCGAGTTTCTTCGCAGGCCTGTGCAGGTTTCCTCACGATGTTTTCCTTCACCGTTAAAGCAATCGGTAATGATATGTACGTAAGTTTTTGAAAATTTGTTTTTTGACCTGCGGAAATCTGATAGTTTGATTTTGACAGTAGTACATTCAGATATAGGTACGAAAATCCTTCGTAGAATAGGAAAATAGTATTTTAGGCTTACTAAATCTTCGACCATACATACAATTACAAAATAATAAAAGAATCGGCTAAGTGCGAGTTGAACTCGCGGTATGAGGGTTCCGTACTACCACACCTCTCCACACAACTATGACAATGATAGCTATTCACATGACAAACAAAATACACAAATGCGAGCAACAGAAAAATACTACTAGCGCTATCTAGTGGTGTTTTAGTGAACTATTTTCCGTAACTGAACGTATTATATTGAGTTTACCACTTTATTTACAATTGATAGAATTCTTATAGGTTTTCCTGTAATCTACGAGCAATGAACTATATTTTATATTTTTATCATAGTTTTAGGCTCAGTAGTTTAGGGGAGTGGTCAATTTTCGTCTTCTTTCCTGAATAAAATCAAAACTTTTTATTTTATAATTATTACAAAAATATATTTGATATCCTCATAATGTGCTCTTTCATTTGATACATGACACAGTAAGGTTTGCAAAACTTTTTTTAAAATTTCCAAAATTTTCCCCCGAAAATGACCATTATTTTAGAAAAATATTTATTTACTTTGCGCACCTGTGTTTGGGTCATAGGATTACACCATCCTACCAAATTTTACCTGATTTGGTCCAGTAGATTCGGAGCAAATTGGCTGTGACAGACGGACGGACTGACAGACGCACGAGTGATTTGTACGGAACCTAAAAATAACCAAACCACTCTTGGAGTGCCGACAGAAGTGAAAACTTTTTAGTTTTATAAGTTTTGACCCCGCGAGTGTTCCTGGTAAAGGTTACAGGTAACAGTTTCGCGGGTTCAGTGGTTTTTCCCATCTCAAATACAGTTTTATAAGTTTTGACCCTCCAAATGTTCTTGATGCCCAACGCGCCCAAAGAAGTTTTCACTTCAAAAATAAAAGATAACTGCTTATCTTTGTGTTAAACAGGCGAGCGCGAACTGCCTCGCACGGCGCACCTGCGCACGCGTTGCATCTACGTACATAATTGATAATGTGTAACGACATTCGCACACGAACGCAAAACCACTGATATAAATTATAATATAGAACGGCTGTTACCATTTCCATGGTATAATTTTGTTTTTTATAAATTCACAATTGGTAAGCCCTTGGCATCATCTCACCTGATGGTTAGTGACGATGATGTAAGTGATTACTTATACTTACTAGTATTTTTAGGGTGCTACAAAATCGATATAGGAGACTTGGGATTTTACTCATCATACTAAACAACTTTATCAAAGGAAATCAATGTTAATTCTTAAAAAAAAGTGCTGAACTTTACATAATCGCAAAAAATGACCATTTAAATTTGTTTGCGATTTGATTATGGGTCATTTAGGCATAGAAGTTTAGTATGAAGATTAGAAGCCCCCCTTATTAGGAACTAGAGGGTGCGCGACTGCAGTCTGAGTCAACTTCTAATCTTTCCGACTATTAATATACGTACATATTACATATATACCTCTAACCCAAGAAACTAACGCCAATAGTCTTAGGTTTGTCAGTCAATGTGACTTACTATTTCATCACTCCGTGCATGTCCGTTCTATTACGTTTTGTTTCTGTGGCAAAAACCAATAAAACCGCACGAGCGCAACATAGAACTAATAATTATTGCTCGATCGACATTCAATGAGGATGTGTCATCACAGTTTAAATTTCTTGATCGGAAATGGTGGGGTAATAAGCGATTTTCATGCAACTGAAAGGGTGTTGGACGTATGGCCTAATTAATGAGAAATGGACATTTTGTAACGCACGGATAAGTAAATCCGCTGATAAAGAGCGCCTACTTAGTCAGAAAAACACAACTAGGTTACCTACACTATAAAACTCTATTAAAATATAGCTGAATGCGGGTAGCGCAAAACCGGTCGTCGTGGAAATCCTTAAGGAAGGCGGATTTCTATCAGCAGACGTTCTTCGGCTGATATGACGATGATGATGAAGTATAGCAAAACTGGAATTCCCTGTCGGCGCGGCGTCTGTGTTCCCCGATTCGTAGGTATATTAATCTTCAAGGCGAGAGTGAATAGGCACTATTTGAGCTTGCGTGTAAACTCATAAACTGCAACGGCACTAACCATCGGGTGAGGTTCAGCCAAACACACTCGAATTTAAAAAAAAATAATAAAAAAAATGTTGTACTAAATGTTTAGCTTAATATACGATCATAGAAGGGAATAAACTAAAAAGATCCAAATCTAGTACTAATAAAACCGATAACATTCAAAAAGCCTATTCGAATAGCTCATTCAGGGTATCACTGATTTTCAGTTTCCCAAATGGAGAGGAAGATTACCACGACATTTTTTCAAATCTACAATTGGTAAGCTTGGCATCATCTTACCTGATGTTAAGTTCCATTCAATTCTTCTTAAATCCAAGTTACTGTCTGGCAGCGGTTAATCGTGTGTAATAAGCGCCTATAGAAAAAAAATCAGATGTGATTAGGAAATTAGTAATTAATTAAAAATTATAACCTGACTGCATAAAAACTTATCACTTAGTTTTGGCCAGTCGGATAAAAATTTATCTTTTGTCACTCACGGGATTAACAAATAAAAAGACACCTCGCACTCTAACATCCATCAAGCCGTTTCCATCAGGCCACAGAGCGTGCCAAAGAAATACATAACCTCTTTTTTTGGCTGGCCAGGCAAAAATGTATCCTTTGTCACTTACGGGATTAAGATAAATCTAACGACACCTCGAAGTCCAAAATCCATCAAGCCGTTTAGGTTACAGGGCTTGGCAAAAAAATAAATAAACATACATACTTACACTCGAAAAACATAACTCTCCTTCTGGCGCAGTCGGGTAAAAATAGAAGAACGACACAACTGCTCTAGCAAAGTATATATATTAGTACTAACATACAGTATGGACACTCCCTGGCGCTCTCTAGATTGCGACCTCACCCCCTCGTCACCCAGATTGATACAGATTGATATTGATTGGTTACAGTTTCGTTGTGGAACTTTGTTTGTTCCGTCATTCGTTTATTGAAATGTCATTTCTGGCCCGTTGTATGAAGTGTCCAGAGTGTGGCTCTAGTCTTGCCAAACACACGTTTATTCGCAGCGTTGTGTTGCGCCTTATGTGTGTGACGTCACAACAGAAAGTTAACTGATGAAATCCTTTGTCGCTTCTTCTCATAACTTGGCCCCCACCGCAACCCTGGAAAGCCCAGTGGGCAATGGCCATATGCGTGCGAATCGCGCCTCCGATGGCGTATAAAGGGCTAACAAACTTATTTTCACATCCTGTCTAGTGCCAACCGCCGAAGCAGCCAAGAGTTTTAGCCCATAGAAAAGGCGTGACCTAATTTTTTAAATTGGTAATTTCATTGGAATTATTAATTTTGTTGTGTAAATAGGAAGTGGATGTAAAAACTGTGCTAAGGTTAAAGGATGCTGGAGTAACGTAAGGTTTTTAAAAGTTTCTTGAATTTTATGTGTGTGTTTGAAAGTCGCTTCCAGTTTTTTCTTCAAGGTTGGTCAAGGTAGTTCATTTAATATTAATCAATAAATAAAAAACTGTTTATTGACGAAAAAATAACAATGGTATATTAAAATAAGAAAGTGCTTCCCTACGTTAATGCATTCCGGCTTAAAGATAAGATAGCCAGTTCCTTACTGCCTTGGGTAATCTTGGTAAGCATGTAGTTTTAAATGACCTCCGCCCCATTAGTATCCTGCCGTACCTTTCAAAAATCCTTGAGAAAGTTATATATGACCAAGTTGACAAATATTGTGAATCCAACAGTTTATTTCCTGAACTGCAATCGGGTTTCCGCCGGAACCGCAGCACAGCCACTGCCCTTCTAGATGTAGTGGATGGTTTGCTAGCATCGGTAGACTTGGGTAGGAGCAGTGTTCTTACGCTACTTGATTTTTCTAAGGCTTTTGACTCCATTAACACTAGTCTGTTGCTTTCCAAACTTTCGTATTACTATCTTTGCTATCTTACTTTAAGGAGTCAACAAGTAGTAATATTTAAGTCATGTGGTGAGTCTCTTACTTCTTACATTCTTTCAGTAGACAGAGGAGTGCCCCAGGGTTCGATCCGTTTCCGGTTAAAAGTTCTATATAAAATACGACCTTACATTAATGTTGACATGCGAATTTTGTTATGCGAGTCACTTGTCCTTTCAAAGCTTAAATACTGTCTGACTGTCTACGGACCTTGCCTTCTTCAGAAGTCTCATAGGCTAATACAGCGAGTGCAAAATGCGTGTGCGAGGTTTTGTTTTAATATTCCTCCAAGGACTCATGTAACACCTTACTTAAATTCCTCTAACATATTAAAAATGAAGGGACGTCAGCATTTGTTATATGCATCTCTTCTTTTTGATGTCATACGTACACAGCGTCCCGAGTATCTTTACAATAAACTAGTTTCGCGTTATGCTAACCACAGGTATTCAGCACGACTTTGCTCTAACACGTTTGTCCTGCCTAAACATAGAACAACTGCATTCCGGGGTAGCTTTCGGTATCTAGCGACTTCGTGTTGGAACAATATTCCGCCATCATTACGTCTTGCTTCATCGAAACTGGCTTTTAAAAAACATTATCGGGAATACCTCATTCAATCTCAGTCCATCTAAGACTGCTACTCCTTACCTTATCCTCCTACTTAATTTATCCTACTATTTAATTTATTGTATCTTCCTAGTACTTAATGGTTATTCGCACACTGTTTTACTCTGAATAGGTGAGTCATATTAATCGACTAACCTATGTATCTAAGGCAAGAACCACGGTATCCTCTTTGTAATGGGGAATTTTAGCAACTAGTGCAGGTTGGTTGTTTAGTTGAAATCATACTGTCAGATAATAATTTAATTCCTATATTTGTTCTTGCTATTTCTACTATTTATTTGATTTAAACCTGCCCTTTTTTTGGGTTTATTTCCTTCTCGGCACGGAAAACGATCAACCTGTTTTTCTTAATAATTTTTATTTTTTGAATATGTATTATTTTTTTTTATTTTTTTTTAAGTACCTTATGTAGAAGTAAGCAACTGCGAACTATGTTAATTAATCTGCAGGTAGCTTATAGGTTTTTTTTTATATGTATTAGTATACTGTCGCGGTACACAGACTGGTGAGGGCCTTGGCAGAATATCAGCGTTATGGGAATTCACCTATAACATATGCTGAGCCAGGGCCTTTTCACTGGCCTGGCACTAACTGCAATTCCATTGTATTTTATTGATTTTATTAGTAAGTAGCTATAAGTTAGTCTTAGTGGGTTAATCTTCTTTTTTTCTTTTTTACTTAATTGTTACCATAGCTTTACTCATTGTTTTTTTGTGCCTGGTCGGTGAATAAACGGTTTATCTATCTATCTATCTATCTATCTATCTATCTATCTATCTATCTATCTATCTATCTATCTATCTATCTATCTATCTATCTTTCATCTTCGGCATTATCGTCACTTAACATCAGGTGACATAAAAAAAATCTGCTGCTAATAACGGATGCTGCCGGGGTTGCAGGTTATGACATAGCAATGGAAGGACATAAAAAAAAACTTGTTCCAAAAGCGACGGATTACTATGATAATAACGACTTAAGGAGAGCTAGGCTCCACCTTGTTTTGAAGGTTCTCTGAAACATCATACCTATAATAAAGAAAAAAACCAGTAAAGTGCGAGTCAGAACCGCGCACAAGGGGTTCTGTACCATCATACTAGATGGCGCTAGTTTCTTCACGTCAAAAAAACACGTCTTTTGTATGGAGGCTTTTACTTTTTCTAATTTTTAGTATTTGCTGTTATAGCGGCAACAGAAATACATCATCTGTGAAAATTTCAACTGTCTAGCTATCAAGGTTCATGAAATACATCCTGGTGACAGACAGACAGACGAACGTACAGCGGAGTCTTAGTAATATGGTCCCGTGTTTACCCTTTGGGTAGGGAACCCTAAAAAGTGTCGAGTACATGTCAGGGTCATTGGTTGGTTATCCCTTTCGCTAACACGAGCAATCATATCAGCTCAATATGTCCCCACCGAGGAGCTCGAGCCTACCCTGAATTAGGGCGATCAGGCCTTAGTCGACCACGCGGGCCCAGTGCGGGTTGGTCGACTTCACACACAACCTTCGAGATACTTTGCAGGCGTGTGCAGGTTTCCTCACGATGTTTTCCTTCACCTTTAAAGCAATCGGTAAGTATGTACGTAAGTTTTGAAAAACTCATTGGTACATTGGCCGTCCAGATTTGAACCCGGTACCGCTGGTTAGAAGGACCGAGTCGTTACCGGTTGAGCCACCGACGCTTTTTTACACGAGCAATATTTTTTTCCAATTCCAGAAACCAGTCTATCATCACATCAACTTAACAGTTAAGTGAGCGCCATGATAGGCCTGGTGCTGTTTTGGGCCGCGTGCCTGCTCTACGCGTGCTGGCTGTACCGCCGGCACTCCAATAGTGGAAATGAGCCACCTGAGTTCCCCGGGGCTTTACCTCTCATCGGACATGCGCATCTACTTATAGGGGACAGCAGTTGTAAGTAACTTGAGAGTATAGTCATATTACATGGTCGCTTACTATGGGCCTCATAAGAAGGTTCAAGGTCACCCAAAGGGCAATGGAGCGTGCTATGCTCGGAGTTTCTCTGCGTGATCGAATCAGAAACGAGGAGATTCGTAGGAGAACCAAAGTAACCGACATAGCTCTCAGAATTGCTAAACTTAAGTGGCACATTGCTCGTAGAACAGATGGCCGTTGGGGTAGTAAAGTTCTAGAGTGGCGACCACGCACCGGAAAACGTAGTGCAGGCTGGCCTCCCACTCGGTGGACCGATGACCTGGTGAAGGTCGCGGGAAGCCGCTGGATGCGGGCAGCGCAGAACCGGTCGTCGTGGAAATCCTTGGGGGAGGCCTATGTCCAGCAGTGGACGTCCTTCGGCTGATATGATGATGATGATAGTCACTCTAAATTAGCACAGACTTTTTTTAAATCTACAATTGATAAGCCCTTGGCATCATCTCACCTGATGGTAATTGATGATGATGCCGAAGATGAAAGCGGGCTTACCATGACTCCCCAACGCAATAGGGAACTGGCTATCTTATCTTCAAGCCGGAACACAGCAATGTTGTTAACACTTGGCGGCAAGACTTAGATAAGATGGTGGTAGCTAGCCAGGCGGGCTTAGAAAATGCCCTACCACCAACCAAACCGAATCTCACAAGTTGACCCCACCGGGAATCAAACCCGCGACCTCCTGGTGAGAAGCGAATGGACTAACCATTACGTCACGGAGGCGGTTTAAATAGGTTCCATGGGAAAGTTGTTCATAATCACGCACGGGTGTTTGATTAAAACATTGACAGCATCTAATGAATTATAAAATAATTAGGACCATTTTCACCGCTTTTTAATTAACCCCCGACGCAAAAAAGAGGGGTGTTATAAGTTTGACCGCTATGTGTGTGTGTGTGTCTGTGTGTGTGTCTGTGTGTGTGTCTGTGTGTCTGTCTGTGTGTCTGTCTGTGGCACCGTAGCTCTCAAACGGGTTAACCGATTTGGATGCGGTTTTTTTTATTTACAAGCAGGTTTTTTGGCGATGGTTCTTAGATACGTTTTATCAAAATCGGTTCAGCCGTTTCAAGGTCATCAGCTCTTTTGTTAGCTGCGGTAGGGTTCTTAGACTCTTAATGTGTATTTACTTTACTTTCAAACATACATGTGACCAAAAACTTGAAACACTCATGTATGCTTAATAACTATGCAGGATTATGGAACTCTTGGTCTGATGCTGCAGCCAGGATATCCAGATAGCACACTCTTAAAAAAATAATAGCAGATATGTCGTGTTTGGACTCGTTTTGATCAGTATTTGATTCTGCATACAATGCAATGGTGGCAACACGATGAGCTGATGCTGCGGCCAGGATATCCAGCACACTAGTACACTCTTAAAAAAATAATAGCAGATATGTCGTGTTTGGACTCGTTTTGATCAGTATTTGATTCTGCATACAATGCAATGGTGGCAACACGGTGAGCTGATGCTGCGGCCAGGATATCCAGAAGTCCAGAACACTAGCACACTCTTAAAAAAATAATAGCAGATATGTCGTGTTTGGACTCGTTTTGATCAGTATTTGATTCTGCATACAATGCAATGGTGGCAACACGGTGAGCTGATGCTGCGGCCAGGATATCCAGCACACTAGTACACTCTTAAAAAAATAATAGCAGATATGTCGTGTTTGGACTCGTTTTGATCAGTATTTGATTCTGCATACAATGCAATGGTGGCAACACGGTGAGCTGATGTTGTTAAAATCCGTTAAATTTTTGACATACCTACGTACCTGAAACTATGACTAACTGTGAACTAAATATTATTGAGATAAACCTTCGCTTTGATTTCTTATATAAACCCCCGACGCAAAAAGAGGGGTGTTATAAGTTTGACACCAATTTCTGTGTGTTTGTGTCTGTTTGTCTGTGGCATCGCAACTCTCGAACGGATGGACCGATTTTGATGCGGTTTTTTTTACGTGAAACAAGTTTCCTTGCGGTGGTTCTTAGCTATAATCGATAAAGATCTGTTCAGCCGTTTGAGGGTTATCAGCTCTTATCTAGGTGACTAAGGGATCTGGGCAACTTATACAGGTCTGATAGATTCAAAATTTGGTGCCCTGTTAATGTAAAAATATTGCAAAACCATGATAACCTTGAACTGTTGATGCAGCATCTCCTAGAATCTGCAGAATACCCAACTCCTCAAAAACTTTCAGTAGAAGTATCGTGTTTGGGCTCAAAAAAAATATTCAAAACAATTTATTTCAAATAGGTGTTACACACACTTTTAAATAGAATTAGAATAGAAATTATTAGAATAGTCTCAATGAATAGGTGTTAGATATAATATGGTAACCTTGACCTGATGCTGCAGCATCTCCTGGAATCTGCTGAAGCAGCGGTTAAAAAAGTAAAAAACTTCCATGGGTCCATGGATTTGAAGTTTAGAGTTATAACACATTTAATTGCAGCTTCAAACAAGGGAGGTGAGCAACTTCCACAGGCTTGATCGATTCAAAATAGGCTATATTTTGTGTCGCAGTATCGTGTTTCGTCCCGGAAACTATTTGTATGAATGTGGGGGTAGAGTTTCGATTGTATGTACTAGTTATGTAAAGTTTAAAAAGCACGAAATAAAAATTAAATTAAAAATTTAAAAAACCCCCGACAAAAACCTCTAAAAAGTAAACAATAATATGTATTGACCCTTTGAGTTTAATTTAAGTAGTAATATTTTGATCCAAGAGTCGTCGCGTAGGGGGACCGCTAAGTAAATAAAATAAAAACAGAATACAACTGATTTACTTTACTTACTACAACTAATTAGTAATAACTTCACAACTTAGCGGTCCCCCTACGCGGCGACTCTTGGATCAAAATATTACTACTTAAATTAAACTCAAAGGGTCAATACATATTATTGTTTACTTTTTAGAGGTTTTTGTCGGGGGTTTTTTATTTTATTACGCGCTAGGAGACTCATTGGCGACTATGAACTTGCATCAAACAAGCTTCAAAGCCTACTGCATCGCCGCGCAGTCGCCTGCCTATCGGTGTTCTACAGGAATTATTTCAGAGAGTGTGTCCTGGAGCTTCGCGACCTCTTACCCCAACTCTATGATGGATGATGGATCGGACCACCAAGGGCAGGGGGGCATTCCACCCTTTTGTGGTTAATGTTCTACCTATACGCACCAAGCGTTTTGCTTCATCGTTTATTGTGCGAACGACCAAGGAGTGGAATCCCTGCTGGCATCTGTGTTCCTGGATTTGTATAATTTAGGAATATTTAAGACTAGAGTGAATAGTCACTATTTGAGTTTGCTTGTTACATCCTAGGCTGCATCGGCACTTACCATCACGTGATTTTTAATTTCCAAAACCTTTTTTTTTAGATTTATGGAAAGCAGTCACTGATCTCACTGAGAAGAGCTATCCAATGGGGGGTGCTATTTCAGCATCTATTGGCCCAAGGACAATATACGGTATGCAGATACTATTGATAAATTTCCTTACAGAAATACTGGAATAGCGTTTAATGGGCACAAAGCATAAGAGGAAATATTACCCACTTATGCTTAAAAAATAATATAAAATTTACAAAAAGTAAAAAAAACAAGAAAGGTCGCCATACAAAAGCGTGGTTTTAAGATTTGTTTTTGTTTTTGCGCTGTCGTAAAAACTTTAATAAATAATGAATTAAGTAAGAGCAGGCTCCCGAAATAAGTACATTTTTGCTAGAATATGTTGAGTCAGCCCCAAGCTTGCTGAACGTGAAAATTACATATCTGATTCTTTGAACCTTTTTACTGGCTAAAACAAAAACACGATTTATTGGTTTTCGCTTGATACTTTTTATTTTGTAACACTACGTAGTTTTCAGAGATTATCAGATTTTTCTACTACATTGCTTCAGTGCATGAAATAAATATTCACAGTTAAAGAATAAAGGTATTAATAAAACAGCTAAGATGAAATTTTCCTAGAATGTTTACTAAGCTCGCAATAAACGAAGATGTGCATTTACGCACGAAGTAAAGGACGTTAGTAACGTTAATACACTCACGCTAAATTCAACTGTAAAGCTGATTATATAAGGTTAAATATTAGGTTGTTCGGCAGTGCCGCGCTGTGAGCTTGCTAGGATCCCAAACTTAAGTTTTTAAAAAAATTTCGCTCGCGTTGTCTTATGTTTCAAATTAATAGGTATCATTGTTGTGTTGAACTTGATTAAATGGTGTCGTGGTACGGAATTCTCGGTGCCTGAGTCCGACTCGCACTTGGCCGGTTTAGTGGAGTCTATTGATTTTTTTTAAACCTAATTCAAAATTAAATTGCAGTGCTGACGGATCCAGATGATAGTATGACGGTGGCAAACACGTGTTTGGAAAAGGATGGCTTCTACGAATTTGCGAAACCCTGGCTCGGAGACGGCTTGGTCACTGGCAAATGTAAGGAGCTTTTTCATACTCATCTTATCAGCTCGTATACGTCCCCGCCAAGGGGTAGAGCCTACCCTGAATTAGGGCGATCGAGCCTTAGTCGACCACGCACGCGGGCCCACTCGGGTTGGTCGACTTCACACACAACCTTCGAGTTTCTTCGCAGGCGTGTGCAGGTTTTCTCATGATGTTTTCGTTCACCGTAAGAGCGTCGGATAAACGTGCATATGAAATCAAAATTCAGAGAACACATTGGTACGCTCCCGAACAGGAGGCAGAGGCGCTAGCCGTTACGGCACAGACGCTCTTACGCCACCGGCGCTTCCATACTGCACAGAGAAAAACATCCATATATCCGTACATACAAACTTTCACATTTATAATATTAGTAGGATTGGATTTTTTTTTTGAAAAGTAAGCTTTGCTTGCTATTTAAACTTTTTTTTTCAGTTTCCCTCAGGATCTGTTTATTTATACACAATTGTTATGCCCTTAGCAGCAGCACTTTGTCGCACTATAATATTTTCAAGGGATAAAAGTATATGTCACTTCCCACCTCGTCAACTAAATAATCACGTTGACCCGTTGCTCCGTTACGATGTAAAAGAAGGACAAACATACATCAATCAGTCGCACACATTTTAATCTCACAATAAAGTCATGAACGAGTAACACTCATTTTAGTTTAACAGTGAAGCCATCTACGAGTAGGTAGAATGACAGATCCCTCCTTTTGATATAAGTAAGTAGTTTTATCCTATTACACATAGCTCGTAGAACAGACGGCGTTGGGGTAGTAAAGTTCTCGAGTGACGGCCGTGCACCGGAAGAAGTGGCGCAGACAGGCCTTCCACGCGGTGGACCGACGACCTGGTGAGGATCGCGGGAAGCCGTGAAAGCAGGCAGCGCACGTGAAAATCCTCTGGGGAGGCTTTTGTCCAGCAGTGGACGTCTTTCGGCTGATAGGATGATGATGATCTTGTTACAATTTAAATTTTGCTTCACCACTTGCTTCCTTATGGCTGCAATATAATTGAAAACGCTAAACTCGTTAAAAACCAACTTTCATCGCAACAAATTCGTACATTTTTGGCATCATCATTTTTTGTTTTTGTTAATTTTCTAATAAAGTACTAAACCGATTTTGATAAAAATTATATGGGACAACACGGGAAGCACTAGCTTTTAAATAAAAAAGAATCATCAAAATCGGTTCGTCCAGTCAAAAGTTCTAGGTAACACAAATAAAAAAAAAACATACAGTCGAATTGAGAACCTCCTCCTTTTTGGAAGTCGGTTGAAAATACACAAAAAATAACAAAAATCCAATTCGTGGTATTTATACTTAATAATGTAATCGCTAAAACGTTAAAAAACCGACTTAAAACGCAACAATCAAGTGCAATTTTGTTACGTTTTGCTATGGTTTTTGTAAATTCTAAAAAAAGTACTGAACCGATTTTTATAAAAAATTTATGCACTTATAATGGCAGCATAAAAAATAATAATGAAAATCGTTTCACAATCTGCAAAGATATCGTGTAACAAACATACAGAAACATACAGTCGAGAACCTCCTTCTTTTTGAAGTCGGTTGAAAAGATAGATAAAGATAAAACTGCGTTAAAGATAAACCTTTTTTTTATTGCGAATTCCGAAAAAAAAAGTTTTAAAAATTTAGTTCTTTAAGTAGAAATAAAAATGTGTGTACCAAGTTTAAACTCAATTGCTCCAGTAGTTTTCGAGCAAATTCGACAGACGGACGGAAAGACAGACAGACGAGTAATTCTTGAATGGTTTCCTTTTTTACCTTTTAAGGTACGGAACCATAAAATTAATGTAGTAAGTGTGCTTTGTTTCTTTATAGTATCAATGTGGAAGACCCACCGGAAAATGCTGAACCCAGCATTCAGTCAGCTAGTGCTGGACTCGTTTCTAGACGTATTTAACAGACAAGCCAGGCGCCTGGTGAAAGACCTGGCCCAGGAGGTGGGGAGGGGGCCTTTCGACCACTGGATCTATACGAGACATAATGCGTTAGAGACCATTTGTTGTAAGTACTTGATTACCTGTGTTAACTGGGGTAAACGTTAACTGGGGGTTCTACTCATCATACTGAACAACTTTTTCCAAGGAAGATTCCTAGTCAATTCTCAAAAAAAAAATTGACCCTCCTTACTAAAATGCACAAAATTGGTCAATCAGCTGATCGATTTATATGAAGAGTAAAATATTTTTATTGCGATTTCAGCAAAGTCGTATTACAAAAGTTTTTCAGTATGATGAGTAGAAGGCCCAATTAACAGGACCTACACCAATTTTGTTACACCCTGTTTACATACTGTATAGAAGATAATACACATTTGTGACAGTAACATCTATCGATCTACTTGTTACAACTGGGTGGGTATATAAGCATATAAAAATATCTATAAAAGATCTAATAGTACCAAAATATTAAGAAGATACTATCTTCGTATTATTCAGTGACAGCCCTAGGAGTAGACTTCACAGACCACACGCTACTAAACAGCCAGTACGTGCAAGCCGCCGAGGAGATGTTTAATGTGCTGGTCGAGAGGTTCCAGAACATCCTCATGCACAACCACTGGATGTACAGCTGGACGAGTCTCAAGAAGAAACAGGACAGACTCTTGAAGATACTGCACAATATGGCCATTACGGTAAGACGCCATGTTTATAAGCTAAAAAAGATATAATTCACCACACGATTTTTTTTTAATCCACAATTGTGAGGCCCTTGGCATCATCTCACCTGATGGTAAGTGACGATGATGCAGAAGATCAAAGCGGGGTTACCAAAATTCCCCAACACAATGGGGATCTGGCTAAGTATCTTATCTTCAAGCCGAAACACATCAATGCTCTTAACATAGATATTTCGCGGTAAGATGGTGGTAGCTAGCCTGGCGGGCTTAGAAAAATCCCTTCCGCCAACCAAACCGAGTTACAAAGCTAGTTTCCCATTAAAATATTATAACATCTCTTACGTTTCAGGTACTCAAAAGAAGAAGATCCGAGATGAATGGCAACGTTGTTCAGGAGAAACTAACTGAAAAGAAACTTGGTAAGTTAATCTTGCACAGGCAAGACATACGTTAAAAACATACAGTCGTGTCAACGACACAGCCACACCCATTTCTTTACACTTCGTTTTTTTTTGTTAAACTATTGCATGCAAAAGACAGCATATTTTATCTGCGACTCACCCTTCAGACAATAAAAAAAGGCTTATGTTTAACTTAATTCCAGTTATAGTAAAATATAACATCAAAACAACACTTTTTACTGCCAAAATTGGTAAATGATCACCAAAATTAAAACGCCATTTTATTGTGAAATTATAACCAAAATTTTTACATCTTGCTTAAGACTCCAAACTAAACACTGTTAACCCAAAAATAGTTAATGACCACAAACATTTTAACCATATTTTAATTTAAAATGTCATGCAAATATGCAAGTATCGTATCGTCAACCTATTAAAGTAAATTACGCTAGGTAAATAATTATTTACCCAAACATAGTAAATAAAATATAGTATAGCGTTTCTTCTTCTTTGATCAATCAAACCTGACCGAACCTAATATCGCTCGCTTCGCTCGCTCATATACAGTTTATAAGAAAAAACTTATTTACTCCTTTTTCGTTTTATGGGATTTGTAGCGCGTAGCGTGTAACGTTTATTCTTCTGCGCAGCATCTTGCTAACCATGAGGGGACTGCATAATCCATCAAACCTGACCGAACCTAATATCACTCGCTTCGCTCGCTCATTTACAGTTTTTTTTTTAACTTGTTCTTGCCAACTCCTTTTTCGTTGTGTAGTTTATTTAGGCAGAAATAGCGCAATAATTTGCTTGCTAAGATTTGGTGATCATTTACTACATTTAGTGTTTGAATACAATTTGAAATGCAATCGTGACTATAACAGCTAGAACTATTGTAATTTTAGACCTCGTTTTTCGGTTTAAAGTATATTTTTGTTGGTAAAAGAGCTTAGGGTATCAAAGTATTTTTTGGTGGTCATTATGTTTAATCCCATAAAAAAATAAAACAAACTGAGTGTACTAAAATAGTGAAATAGAGCCATGTCTTAGCGGTCGTCAACTCGTCATAGAAGGTCCCTAACCCACCCCTACAATAGTGGGTGCTCTGTGAGCGAGCTGCAAGTAACGTGGTTATAATAATAATATTAATACACAAATCATCGTTTCATTGCACAAACAAGTATATTATTATAATAGGGGATCGGACTGCATCAAAAATAAAATTTGAAATATGATTTCCTAAATTGCTCTCCTCTTCTAGTTTCAAAAAACCTTACTTGTTTTGTTATTCAATCACGTCTTCAATTTTTAATTGATCAAATTCACAAAATAAGTTCGTCAATGACGCTTAAAATCTATGATGTCACTTGTGGGTATTTCAAAAATTTTTAGAACAAAATTTCGTTTTTTAACAGATCATAAAAAGTAACTCAAATGACTAGCAGTCCGATCTTCTATTATGTTAGCTATAAGATGTTAGGATATTTTATCTACTCTACCAACAGAATCGGTTTGTCTGTTGATCTTACTGATGATTAGAATTATAATTTGTAAATACTACGGTGTTTCTTGGCATTACTCTGGATATTCCACTTCAATGGGGACCACACGTTGAAACTTCGTTCAGCTGCTTGTTCAGTTAAGAAAATACAGTTAACGGACGTAGATACTGCGAAACTAGTGTATTTTAGTTACTTCCATAGTTTAATATTTTATAGTATCTCACCGTGGCTGACATAGAAACTATTTTCATCTTGCGATCACGTGAGTCGTTACAATATTTTAACTGTTGCTATAAATATGAAAACATTATGTACGTTCTTAATAATTGTCATTTGTTTCCAAAAAAATTGTGACAAGACATAATTTCAATGTAAGAGATGTAATTAAATTAAATGGTTGTACTCGTAGTTGTGCTAAGGTTAAAAAGTTAAAAAGTTATTTGTAGGGCAGAGTATAAGATTCTATTATAAAACTCCTGAAAATGTAGTTAGTTTGCCAAAGGATAAATTCAAGCCTGATTTTTAAAAAAGGCTCTATAGGATACTATAAAATAAAAATGTAAATGTAAAGGTTATATAGATATTTTGTATTGGTCCTTTAGCATACCACAACCTGAGACTGTAATCTGAATCATGCATTTTTATTATAACAGCTCATATACGTCCCCACCGAGGGGCTAGAGCCTACCCTGAATAAGGGCGAATAAGGGCGAATCATGCATGACATTGTTTTAATAGACATTTTTTTTTACTATTGAAAAGTGTATGTACACCTATTTAAAAGTACACCTATTTAAAATAAATATCTTAAAATTTTGGAATGGTGCATTGGTTTTCTCTGTTGCTATTCCGGCTATGTCGGCACTTAACTTGAACATTTACCTTGAATGCGCAATAGGTAAGGGCACAGATTACTAATTAGTTACTAGTAAGGGCTTGTGCACAAATCACGTGAGGTTCGATAGGGGGAAGGCGGGGGGGGGTCACGATAAAATCACGACAGATCACGTTGGGGGAGGGGGTGAGGGGGTTATATAAGGAGATTTTTCTACAGTGAACGAACAAAGAAAAATCTACCACATGAGTAGATAGTTTTTCTCGGTTTCATTAAAATGAGTCTGTTTTTCGAAGTATTGGCGCGCGTGGCCTTGACCGCGCTCGACCCCGAAAATACACGTGAGGTTGTCAGGGGGAGGGGGTGCAACCAAGAACCTCACCAAATATCACCAAACCTCGCGTGATTTGCGCACAAGCCCTAATCCATGTGCATACAAAGAAACGTACAACGCGCAAACACAGCCCCGCTACAGTGATTTTGTCCAAGATACTTGTTGGGATGTGTATCATGTACATACTGTCCAAATAAACCTACCCAAAAATATTAACGAGAACGAAAATGATCTTAAAAGCAAAATAAAATTCGTAACCGTTGCAGGAAGCAAATTTAAACCCTTTCTCGATCTTATCTTGGAGCTGACCGATGAGAAGCACGCGTTCACTGACGAAGAAATCCGATGGCAAGTGGACACAATGATCGTAGGGGGTCATGACACGTCCGCCAGTGTGCTGATGTACACCATGGTGATGATTGGCTCCCATCCTGAGGTGCAGGATAAGCTTCAGAAAGAGTGAGTTCAGTAATTTTGTCATTACATTTCAGTAGCACCCCGGCACGTTCAAGGACACGTTTTCTGCAAAAACTCACGTTAAGTGAAATTCGCATATAGTATAGGGTGACTTTTAATTAGTTCTTGATAGCAAAGGATATGAATGTACTCGTGATTACAAACAACTTTCCCAAAAAAACTATATTTCAAATATGAAAAAAAATTTGGTCCTTTATACATTTTGTCGACTTTGATAACTTATTGTGTATCGAGGACCAAACATTTTTTTTCATACTTGACATATAGTTTCTTTGGGAAAGTTGTTTGTAATCACGAGTACATGCATACCTTTTGTTATCAAGAACTAATTAAAAGTCACCCTGTATAGGGGTTTGCGTTTAAATGCAGTCAAAGGTCAATAAACTTGTAGAAACATTCTTAGCACGCAATAATGTTTTTACTGACTGACACACGGTTAAAACACGGTCAACATCACTGTCAATGCTCTGCAATATGTCCAAAACTGATTAATTATTGAAATTCGAAATTCGCGGTAGAGTAAAAGCGCGCCTAACGGGGTCGCGTAAAGTGGGGTGTTTCTGTACTTAGGAGGTGACTCAAAATTTTAAGTTTAATCCTAAACCGCTTGAAGCTCCGTGTAAGTTGACTTTACAGTCATTACCACCAGGATGAGTTCTATAGTGACGCAAGGCATAATAAGCTGTTGAGCTGCTGCCGGTTGCTATCAGTAGATGGCAGTCGTTATGCCGTATCAAAGGCGGTTCAAGAACTTCTGACTCAGGGGCTTGCCACTAGCTCTACAACCCTCACCAATTCGGACTTGGCCAACATGTATGGAGTTTTGTCTAACCTTCTTCTATTTTGGAAGGGACCTAAACCCCAGCAATGGGGATTAAGAATGGGTTATAATGATAGAAAATTAAACAAAACGGCTTTTTTACTTTGCGCGACTAAGGAACCAGCAGCAGCGAACGACAAAAAGTAGTACGTAGGTACGTGGCAGGTACGTTACCCTATCTTTATAAATGGCCTAAAAACACGCGGTGTTCATTCATCATATCAGCCGAAGGATGTCCACTGCTGGACATTGGCCTCCCTCTAGGATTTCCACGACGATCGGTTCTGCGCTGCCTATATCCAGCGGCTTCCCGCGACCTTCACCAGGTCATCGGACCACCAAGTGGGAGGCCTGCCTATACTACGTTTTCCGACGCGCGGTCGCCACTCGAGAAATTAACTACCCCAATGGCCATCTCTTCTACAAGTCATGTGCCCCGCCTACTGCCACTAAGTTTAGCAATTCTGAGAGCTATGTCGATTACTTTGGTTCTACTACGGTCGATCAATTTGATCTCGTTTCTAAATCGATCACGCAAAGAAACTACGAGCATAGCACGCTTCATTACTGCATGGTGACCTTGAGCCTTCTCATGAGGCCCATAATAAGCGACCATGTCCCAATTTTGTATGTCATCACTGGCAACACACACTGGTTGAAGACCTTGGTCTTAAGACACTGCGATATTTGGGACGTGAAGATGTTGCAAAGCTTCCCGAACGCTGCCCAGCCGAGTTGGATTCGACGATTGATCTCATTCTCGAAGTTGGCTCTACTTAACTGGACTGTTTGTCCCAGGTACACATATTCGGCAACAACTTCAAGTCTAGAGCCTCCAACCTTCAGAGGGGTAGTTGCGACACGGACGTTTGACATAATTTTCGTGTTGTCCATGTTCATTCTAAGACCTACTTGTTGAGAAGCTCTACTGAGGTCATCGAGCATTGTGTCTAAGTCATCCATAGTCTCAGCCATGACCACGATATCGCCAGCGAATCGAACGTGAGTGATGTACTCGCCGTTGATATTGATGCCGAGTCTACCCCAGTCTAAAAGCTTTAAAAAAATCTAGGGCGGCGGTGAACAGTTTCGGATATATGACGTCTACTTGTCTCACCCCTCGCTGCAGCCGGATAGGTTCCTGGTCCTGGAGGCGAACTGTGAATAAATAAAAAATAAGAACCGACTTGGTGGCGTTTTCATACAAACACTTCAATATCTCGATATCGATTGTCAATTTGGCACCGCTTGAGAGACTGTAATACAGCCCAAGTTTCGACCGAATTAAAGGCTTTCTCATAGTCCACGAACGCTGAGCATAGTGGCTGATTGTACTCTTCGTTCTTCTCTTTAATAGCGTAAAAAGCCTTTTCGGAAACCGGCTTGTTCGGGAGGCAGAAAGTCGCCAAACCTTCGTCCGAGACGATTCGTAATGACTCTCGAAAACAGCTTGTAGACATGGCTCAGAAATGAGATGGGTGTGTAGTTCTTCAGCAGGGTATTATCGCCCTTTTTGAAGAAAAGCACGATCACACTTCTATGCCATGTCTTAGGCGTTTGTCTCTCGATTACAATGGAATTGAATAACTTCCGAAGAGCTTTAAGTACCGGTGTTCCAATTGGTTTAAAAAGATTAGCCGTAATTCCAGCATCACCCGTCCGACCCCGCCTCCAATAATCCAGAAAATAATCTGAATCCCATAAATATATTTGTAATTTTTTTATGAAGTCTGATATACTTGTATTATTCCGATTTACCTTTATTCTTTGTTACTAAGTGTAATGTTTCTTGTTGATTTGTGTATGTCCCACTACGACAGAGAGTGAAGGCTTCGCGAGAAAGTATGCACAGCGCGACTGTACCATTTATTTTCATCATAACCTATCGGCTCATATACATCCCCACCGAGGGGCTCGAGCCTACCCTGAATTATGGCGATCGGACCCAGTGCGGGTTGGTCGACTTCACACACAACCTTCGAGTTTCTTCGCAGGGCAGGTTTCCTCACGATGTTTTCCTTCACCGTTAAAGCAATCGGCAAGTATATGTATGTAAGCTTTGAAAAAACTCATTGGTACATTGGACGTCCAGATTTGAACCCGATACCTCTGGTTGAAAGGACCGAGTCGTTACCGGTTGAGCCACCGACGCTTTGAAACCATTTTCAAGCGACTTCCAAAAAGGAGGAGGTTTTCAATTCGTCTGTATGTTTTTTTTAAGTATGTTACCTCATAACTTGACTGGGTGAACTGATTTTTTAATTCTTTTTTCATTTGAAAGCTAGTGCTTCCCGTGTGGTTCCATATAAATTTTATCAAAATCGGTGTAGAACTTTATTGGAAAATTAACAAAAACCAAAAATAATAATGCAAAATTGTACTAATTTGTTGCGATGGAAGTCGGTTTTTGAACGTGTTTAGCGTTTTTAATGATATTTAATTACATAAAATTATACTTTAAAAAACGCAAGTCAAACGTAAACCAATAACCTCCTAATCCACGTACGTAATTTTAAAGTGATTCAGCCACGTATGTATATTTTGCAATGAAAATAAATGATTAATTTCCAATTTTATTGATAATTGATAATTATTCACTGCACGTCTCTGCGTTTGATCGGCACTCATCGCAACAAAATTCAGCATGCTCTAATTGACCGGCTTCGCGTGTAGTATAGTATGTACGTATGCGTGTAGTCTACTGCTCCACTTTCGGTATCACGTGTTTGTTTACTTATGATTATGAACTAATTATTAAACCGTCACGCTTACTCTCAACCACAATTTTTGGGGTTTCGTCTTAAAATGGTTCCAACGGGACCCTAGTACCTACCTAGCCTCCGTAGTCCGTCCGTCCGTTTGTCAGCGGGCTGTATTCCATTAACCGTAATATACATGTAGGACCCGTCAATGGGCACTCATCATACTGAACAACTTTCCCCTGTAATTCCAGTTCTAAAAAAAATTCTGATGCTCAATATAAAAATGTTTAAAATTCGTCTATCAGCTGGTCGATTTGTATGAAGAGTTGAATTTTTTGCGCAAACTTACTACAAAACAACAGTTGTTCAGTTTTGTTACACCCTGTGTACAATTGAAATTTTCACAGAGGGTGTATTTCCATTGCCGCAATAACAAAAAGTAATAAAAATGAAATATAATATAAAAAAACAAAATGGATAGCGTACCCATGGAGGGTACAAGAAACGCGATTTCTTTAAACGTGAAAAGTATTTGCAAAATACATAGTGTGAAATACGAGTATTCTACGATGGTACGGAACCCTTAGTGTGCGAGTCCGACGCACTCTTGGCCGTTTTTTTCACAGAATGTTTCATTGATTCTCTGTCTGAGAGTTTTTTTTTATCCGACTGCGAAAAAAGGACGGTAATGTTTTTCTAGTGTATGCCAGTATAAACTGGCTTTGGCTGAGTCTGTAGCCTTTACCGGTTTGATGGGTTTGTTGGTTGGTTGGGTGAGTCGACGGATTTGCCTGCATCTCCCGAATATCGTGGTTACATTTTAAGTACCTACCTAATCAGGTTAATATTTTTAAGGTGCCGCACATGAAAAATGGAACTCTCACTCATGTGTTTGTCCGTCCATCATCTCTGTTACATTTTTTTATTTTTTTTTATTAAAAATTTGAGTGCGTTTGGCTGCACCTCACCTGATGGTAAGTGCCGATGCAGCCGAGGATGTAACACGCAAGCTCAAATAGTGCCTATTCACTCTCGTCTTGAAGATTCCTAAATTATACGAATCGGGGAATACAGACGCCGGAAGAATACATCCGATTTTCTCCAGATCTACTGGATGAAAAAAGTTTTTTTGTAGTTACTTGTACAGAATAATTAGATGACCCAATCACGGACGTGTACCTAGCGTAAATGAACGAATTTTGGAGATTAATTTTGGGAAACATTTAGAAAGTTAAATAAATTTTAACCATTGAAAATGTTTTTCGTTCGCTCCGTGGGAGGAAGGGGGTGTGTGCCTTTTTCAGCGAAAGTGTGATATGGCGATTACTCTGATAATATGTAAGGTATCGTAATGTGGGCATTGGCAAGGGTTTTAATGTAAAAATGCATTTTTTTCAAGTCAAAAGCTTTTTTTAAATCGTTAAAAAATTTAAAATGTATTCAATCAATTTTTTCTGGACTTTATTTATTTACACTTATAAAGTACACCGAAATGTAATTTCAAAGCAAATTTCTTGGAGATAATATATTATGTGATTACAATAGGCGGTCTTTAGTCATAAAAATGTTCATATCTTAAAAACTTATTCCTATAATTGAAAAGTCTAGAAGTGTGATGTCATGCTACGTTTTAAATGGAATAAAAAATAAATTGGTACATTGATAAAGGATGTGTTTACATTACGTAGAGCGATGGAACGTTCATTGCCGCAGTTCGTAAGGTGTTCGTAAGTACGCGTGTGGGCTCGAATTGTTCATGAAGAAAATGGCTGTTTATAATTATTGGTTTTAAATAAAAACAAATTTAAGAAGCTTTTAAAGAAAACAATGCTAGAGGTCATTTTTGATGCATACGAAAGCCTTAATGTAAAGTATGAGATCTGTGATACGCGGCCGAAAGGGATTTTTTTTCAAATGCATCACGTGATGTATTAAACAAAAGAGATCTTTATTACCCACAGATTAGAAAAAAAAATATCTCTTATTACCCTTCCAGAGCGCGAAACAAAAGAACAGACAAAAACCAAGAACGCTGGGGGTAATTTCGCCGCGAATGAGCGGCACGGCCGCGCTGCAAATTTTCGAAGATTCCTCAGTATTTTTGTATAAAACTTGTTAGCTAATGAAATCGTCTATCTATCGATGTCAATTAAAATAAGGTTCCATTGGTTTTTTTGTTCTTTTTTGCATTTTTTTTGTAAACAACGGTGTCAGAGCTCTTTGTAAGAAAAATACAATATATTTTTTATATTTTAAATTGCGCAGTAGAAAAAATATTAAGGAAAATATACGAAAATCGAGGACTTCCTACCCCTTATATCTTAAACTAATAAGTGTACATTAAAGAAGTTTTGAAACTTCGATTTAAGACTTAGGTCTTAATATTCTTACGGAAAAAAGGATTGGTACTGAACCCTTACCACGTGAGTGCACTCATACTTCACCGGTTTTTTAAAATTTAATCACTTAATGAACTTATCAATTTGTGCTGCAATCACAAACATTTATCTGTCTGCTTGTGCTTCTAAAAAAAATGAAAAGCTTTAGAACGCTCCTAGATTAATACAGTATAGAATGAACTACGCAACGTTGATTAAAAAGCCTAAGTCTAGATTACCAACCTAAATGTTGCCTTTGGCCGGCTGAAGCTTATTAGGAACCTAAGTCTTGCTTTTGTGTAGGAGTTAATAATCCAACAGAGTGTAGGAGTGAATTTTTCGAGTGAAGAGTAGACAGATGTTTATTTCACATAAACACACACCGATTAAACAGGATATTAAAAGCGTGAAACATTTAGAACAAAAAAAAAGAAAAACCACAAATAAAACTAACGGAATCGGTGTAGTGCGATCTCAGATGTAAATTGATCTAAGATTTTTAGGGTTCCGTAATGAACAAGGAACCCTTATAGTTCTGACATGTCCGTCGATCCGCGGTTTAACTCAGAGACTCTTAGTAAGTACTAGAAAGCTGTAATTTAGCATGAAATCTTGAACAACAAATACCACCTATACGTAAAAATGGCGTCCATTTCTTGCCAGCTGTCTCTAAATCGCTTTTCAGGACATTTGAAAAAAATAATAGAAAATAGTAGGACACATAGTTCATATGTATTTTATTTCTGTATATTTGGTAAGCAATAAAGAATTTTTATCTTTTCTTGTATGGAAAACTGTCACGGCTAGGTAGACTTTCTTAGTTTAGGAGTAATAGTCGACTAACTCAAGATGGGCAGTTGAATTTTTAAAAATTTCATAGATTTTCCATAAAAAAATGTTCTATTACTTTACTAACTGCATTTTTTTAAATACATCTTTTTAAAACACTACGGAAACCTACTTTGCGCGTTGGACAATTTTCTACTGAAATTCATAGCTACGCAAGAATGCTAAATTATTTTTTCTGCATTTCAAATAGGTTGCAAGATGTGTTCGGGGATTCAGACCGCGACGTGGAGAAGCACGATCTCTGCAAGCTGCTGTATCTGGAGGCTGTCCTCAAGGAAACCATGAGGGTTATACCGATAGTTCCCATCGTCGCCCGGCAGTTGGACAGAAATGTGAAGCTCAGTAAGTAGCATTTGGTAACTTTTCACTCTCTCTCTATCTACGTAGGTCTTGGTGAAGATTACTTGATGTCTTCACATTTTGTACAAACGTCGAAATTAACTAGGAGTTTTCGCGAAACTAACTAGGAGTTTTCCATATGACACGTCTGTTTTCGGGGTTCCGTACCCGTAAAACGTAAAAACGGAAACATTATAGGATCACTCGTGTGTCGTCTGTCCGTCCGTCTGTTGCAACCAATTTGCTCGGAAACTACTGAACCGATTGAGTTAAAATTTGGTACACATATGTAAGTTGGTAACCCAAAAACGGGCCATTTGGGGGGGGGGGGGGTAAAATTGAAATAAAAAAAAACTGTTTTCAAAATATATTTAATTTTAAATTTCTTATATGTTATGAAAATAGGCGAAAATTTACCATACCACCCTTATCTCCGAAACTACCGGACATAAAATCTTTAAAAAAATTACAGTAGATGAGGTTAAAATAACAGTAAAATCTGTGAGAAAATCTAAAAACCTTCCGTTCCCGCGGAAAAAATGAAGTATCTTAAGTCCGGAATAAGTAGCCCCTATTCACCTAGAGCAAAGTATGTACTGAGAGGTCTTATTCTGTTGGTAGTTAAAGTTATAGTGCAGAACCCTGTTTGTGTGACCCCGAGTCACACTTGGCCGTTTTTTTCCTAGTGATTTCATAAATTAAGTTAAGACAACCTTCTAGTTTCGTAACATTGTTGTGCATCTCGTTGGCATTAGACCAGTCATCGATTAAGTTAAAATTTATATTATTATTATATTTAATTAAATATAGTTGTCCACTTTAAGATGTGCATTCGGATTGTAAAAAAATCATAGATATAATATTTCAGCAAAATGTTCATCGTAAACAGAAAAGATAACTTTGTTTTTAAAATGTACATTTTTTTTAACCGGGTGGATAAAAAAGTGGTCATGTGCGTGTCTGGTACATAGTTGAGTCTTAAAAAAAACTAGTGTGTGGTTTTATGAAACCACGGTAATTATAGACATTTACAGAGGACGAAACGATCATGGCTGAGCTCTCGTCTTGGAGCTACGGTACAGAGGACGAAACGATCATACCAACCGTCACGCGATACACAGGCGAAAAAAATTGAGACGATGTAATAAAAGTTTTACTTTAAAAATGTACATTTTAAAACCATTTTTTTCTGTTGACATCGAACATTTTGACATTATCCAACGTTTATCCAATGATATGCCTCGGGAATCATTTCACCTGAATGGTAAAGATAGTCCTCATCAATTCAGCCTGATGGTAATAACACAGTCTAAGAATCCGTACAGTCGTCCAACGGAGGGCGTCAGACAGCACAATCGTGCGGGGGCTGCGGGGCGGGTAGGGCCCACTAGACCATTGTCACCGTTTGTATGGTGCGGTGGGCCCATTCATTGAGGGTCGTTACGTTGCATTTTTATTATCAATCATTAATGCACGGCTAATTATTATCTTTTGATTTATTTCGATTCATATCTTTTGAAAATTATTAAAAATTATTTAATATAATTTAAATAAATACTAAAACATTTTGTTATATTAAATTTTTAACAAACAAATTATTAAAAAAATAATTGTTACAAAGGGTTTTAATAATTTGTTATATAAATATAATATTTATCGAACTTTTTTAAAATTAAAATTTTGTGGGAGTTAGACGACATCTCATTCTCATCTCATCATCATCTCATCATGGTAAGTGACGATGTAGTCGAGGTTGGTACACGCAAACTCAAATAATGCTAGTCACTCTCGCCTTGAAGATCCTGATATGGATCATTTTATAGGTATTATTGGGGTGTTTTTTTTAAATATGACATATATACTATAATCCGAAAAAAATGACTGCCATTTTGAACTTTTTAGTTACTGGACCGATTGCTTCCAAAAACGATATCTGGAGGTCCCTGAGGTCCCTTATCACGAATTCGTTGCCCGACTAAAAAAAAAGTGGCCGCCATTTTGAACTTGTTAGTTGCTGGACCCTGAGGTCCCCTGAACTGAACTGAAGAAAATGGCCGCCATTTTAAACCTTTTTATTACTGGACCTATTGCTTCCAAAATCGATATCTGGAGGTCCCTGCGGTCCCTTATCACGAATCCGTTGTCAGAATTGAAAAAAATGGCCACCATTTTGAACTTTTTGTAGTTACTGAACCGATTGCTTCCAAAATCGAAATCTGAAGCTCCCTGAGTTCCCTTATCACGAATTCGTTGCCCGAATAAAAAAGTGGCCGCCATTTTGAACTTTTTAGCTACTGGACCGATTGCTTCCAAAATCGATATCTGAGGGTCCCTGAGGTCCCATAAAACAAATACGTTACCAGAATTAATAAAGTGGCCGCCATTTTAAACTTTTTATTTAATGGACCGATTGCTTCCAAAATCGATATCTATATATAATATATAATCTAAGGTACCTTCAAATATTGATTTTACACTATTGAAGTAATTTTTCTACGTAATGGCATTTTCTTTTATTTAATTGTCAAGTATTGTGAAAACCCTTGGTACTGTGATCGATCAGTGACTCGTGAAATCGGCGATGACTCGATTATTATAGGCGTTGGACGACTGTATGGATGGATTCTTAGACTGTAGTAATAATATCGGTTCAAAATTTCATGCACTTTTTTGCGTACAGTGGTATGATAACATTATTAAAATTGTTGCTTGAATACGTACAGTCAGCAGCAGGTATCCTTGCTAATATTATAAGTGTGAAAATATGTTTGTTTGTTTCCTTCTCACGCTTTAACACCTCGACCAATCTTGATGAAATTTGGTATGCAGTTAGCCCGTGACACTAAAGGAAAAAGGCTATCTACATTTTATCACTTGAAAATAGCATAGCTCGATGCAGTTCCTGAGGAAACTGAAAAAATACTCTTTTTGTGCTTAATTTCTTCAACATAGCAACGAAACAATGGATTCTGACATAGTTCCCGAGGGATAACTGGTTTCCACGCTCGCGCACGTCAGCGTCGGGAGCAACGAATTAAAGTGATTTTTTGTATAAAATTGGTTGAGGGGGTGGGAAGTTATATCTATACTGCTAATCAGAAGAGTCCCATATAGTTCCTGAGGGATCTGGAGAAAACCTTAGCCGCGGGCAAAAGCTAGTAATATATAAGCAGTCCATGTACACAAATAACTCTATACCCCTTAACATGGATAAAGTATTTAAATTGTTGTTAGCCTCATTTGCGATATTACAATAAAAAATCACTTTGCAGTGTTATTGGTAATAATTTGCTTATTAACTTATATTACTTATTTAACATTGTGAAAGTTAAGTTAAATTGACTGTACCACTTACTAACGAACTCGACAGTACTTTCTTAATTCCCTTTTTCTATTTCAGAAAACTGCACCCTCTCGGCTGGCAGGACGTGCTTCATATTCCTATACGGCATCAACCGTCACCCGGTGTGGGGCCAGGATGCGCAGGAGTTCAAGCCGGACCGCTGGCTGGACCCTGCTAGGCTCCCTGATCATCCCAATGCGTTCGCTGGCTTCAGCATGGGAAAGCGACATTGCATTGGTATGAAATCATCATTATAAACAGCCTGTGTTAGTCCACTGCTGGACATAAGCTCGCCGCTTATAGCGATCTTCGGCCCAGCAAATCCAGTTGTTACCAACAACCATGCGTAAGTCTTTGTTCTACTTCATCATATCAGCTTATATACGTCCCCACGGAGGGGCTCGAGCCTACCCTGAATTAGGGCGATCGGGCCTCAGTCGACCACGCGGGCCCAGTGCGGGTTAGTCGACTAACCACACAACCTTCGAGTTTCTTCGCAGGTTCGCTCTACTTAACCAAGAATAAAAGCTTCAATTAAAACATAAAATTTAGTAAGCGCGGTGGACCGACGACCTGGTGAAGATCGCGGGAAGCCGATGGATGCGGGCAGCGCAGGCCAGGTCGTCGTGGAAATCCTTGGGGGAGACCTTTGTCCAGCACTGCAGTGGACGTTATTCAGCTGATATGGTGATGATGATGATGATGTAATTTATATGTTCTAAAGCTTCTATAGTTAAGCCTCTTTATAAATTCCATTCGATATCACAAACATACCATTTCCATTACATAAAACGCGAAAATAAATCCATCACTTAGCCAAAGTACATATATTAGTACTAACATACAGTATGGACACTCCCTGCCGCTCTCTAGATTCCGACCTCACCCCCTCGTTACACAGATTGATACAAATTGGTTGTAGTTCGGTACTCAAACGTGTAGGATTTCGCCGTGATTTTGTTTGCTCCGTCATTTGTTTTTAGAAATGTCATTTCTCGCCCGTTGTACGAAGTGTCTGCGGTGTGGTAAAGGTGACGTCACAGTATAAATACTCGTATCTCTTATTCTTCTCCAAGATACTTTAGATGCCCTATTATAATAAAGTTTTCCATTCTGCAGGTAAAGCATACGCTCTCATGTCTATGAAGACAACCCTAGCCCATGTACTAAGGCACTACACCATCAAAGGCGACTGGACCAAGCTGGAGGTCAAGTTGGACGTCATGCTAAAACCAGTAGCTGGTCATCACATCACTATAGAGAGACGAGCTTGATCTGATCACAAACAAAGATTCAAGAATGTGGATTAAGTAGGGAACTTACGGTCCATGTATTAAGATGGACTGAGATTTCTTTCTTCGTGAATGCGATGAGGACTCAGAGTGAATTTGTAAATCTAAATCTAACCTTGTAAGCCATTACTCCAGGCTGGTTTTCTTAATTCATTTCCACTAAGGTACACCACATCACCCCTCTGATGACGGTGACGGGTAGCTCAATGCAGAAAAGACAATAAGCCACCTCGTCCTCACAATTCAGTGTGTTTTCTATTGCTATTCTCTCTACGAGGTACTGCACTAGCAATTATGTTAAACATGGTGTGGTAAAATCAGTAGTGTGACAAACATGAAAAAAATATCCTGTTTGTCATACTGGTGTGATAATCTGGTGTGACTACGAGTCGGCAACGGCAGTAACTGACTTACTAGACGGGGTCTTGATGTTAAAGTTAAACCACAGATTACTAAATAGTTACTTGTTAAACACTCGTTGCCCGAGAGGCAATAAAATTTTGGAGCAGGACGCGGCATACAGTGCGCCCTGTCGCACTTACGGGCCTTAATGGAAGGCATAGTGACGCTCCATTCTCGTATCGAGATCCCAGAACAAGTACGACGACCTCGCTTATAATTAAAATTTGCGCTATCAGTGCGTGCTTTCTTCCGGGAATCGATAAGCGATGCACTGCTATTGCCCCGCGGGTAGTGAGTTTTTAACTCTGCTTTAGTTTGTCTTGCGAGCAGATGGGTGGAAAAAAAGCCTGTAATAAGCAGGGGGAGGGGAAAAATTAGTGACTGTTAATTGATACATGTTTATACTAGATCGTCTGCAGTTTAGTTTTAGTAGTAAGTTGAACAGACTTCTAGAACTAAACTCACAATACCGATCCTAAGCTCCATCGCTCCACCTAGCCGTTCCAAATTAATTTTACTATTTCCACTGATGTTTACGTCCATTAAATTCTTGGGTTTTATGTAAAACAGTAATATAATTGTAGAGTTGTGTAAATAAATGTAATTATAGTGACAGTGGTGGTTTAATTACTCCTTAAGCTCGTCTGCGGGCAGCGCTGAACCGGTCGTCGTGGAAATCCTTGGGGGAGGCCTTTTTCCAGCAGTGGACGTCTTTCGGCCGATATGATGAAGCTCGTCTATATCATGTGATATCATTAAATCCTTAATATAGACAATGAAAAATCCTTTGAGAAAAAAAATTGAAAAATTATTATGTTTTACAATAAATTTCTCGTAATCAGAGTTCCAAGTGCACAAAACTTCAAAAAAATTATACACAATCGTTAATACGATGTCATCGAAATTCCGATACCTTGTCGAATCCATTAGATAGTAATCCTGCAACAAAGAATTCCATTATTTTATTGAATCGTAAACAAGTCTTATTCGCGTACATCTTACGCGCGTTCCCTCCTAAAAATGGGGATCGCAGAGGACCATAGAAAGAGGGGAAACATCTTCCAGGATTCTAGTGAAACAACCCATAAACGTCCCCACTGCTGGAGCACTGGACTCTTCCCAAATTAGGAAAGGTTATTCCCTCTCTCGTATATCTACCAGATACGCTAAAACTACCAGGTTTATGTTATAGCGTCAGCCACTCTACCCCTTGGGCATACAGTGAGGGCCGCTATTCCTGCAAACACCATAAGGTGAAGACAAGGACCTGTTACGGTAGGGAACGTTAGACCATACTCCAAACACGGGGTGGGGGGCCAACTCCTGGTTAATGGAGGTTGTAGGGCTAGTGACGAACCTCACTGTCAGAAGTTTTTCAAGCCGCCCGCCTGTAAGGCATCTGACGCGGCTTAACGACTGCCATCTAGTGATAGCAACCGACACCAATAGCTTAACGTACCTTGCGAAGCACGGAAACGGTCGAGAAAATGCCACTAATAGACAAACCCATCCAGGTAATGACCGTGCTTCAGGTTCGTTAACCTGTGTGATCGACCAAGCAACCATGTTATTCGCACTGCGCTACGACCGCTTTCTTAGGACGCCAATTTACGAGTACATTGGATTACGGAATGAGAAATTACTGAAGTAATTCAATAAATTCTCATTCCGTAATCCTATACAGGGTGTAACAAAATTGGTGTAGGACCCGTTAACTGGGGGTTCTACTCATCATACTGAACAACTTTCTTCAATGAACCCATAGTCAATTCTCAAAAAAAAATTGGACCCTCCACACTAAAATGCACAAAATTGGTCGATCAACTGATCGATTTGTATGTAGAAGAACAAAATTTGCGATTTCAGGAAAGTCGTAAAACAAAAGTTGTTTAATATTATGAGTAGAAGCCCAGTTAACGGGTCCTACACTAATTTTGTTACACCTGTATGGAAGAGTAGCATATACAGGGTGTAACATAAAGGTGTGGTGATACTTTAAGGTGAGCTTGTACCCATCAAACTAAACAACTTTCTCCATGGAACCCATAGTCAAATCGCAAAAAAAAAATGGAACTTGCCATACTAAGTTGGCTGATCAGCTGATCGAGTTAGTATGGGAGAGCCAAATTTTTTTGCGATTTGACTATGGGTTCCATGGAGAAAGTTGTTCACTTTGATGGGTACAAGCCCACCTTAAAGTATCACCACACCTTTATGTTACACCCTGTATATGTAAAATACATACAATGTAAAAAAAAATGTGTTATGGAATCCCCGTTACCATTTCTCGTCATTGTTGGTTGACCTTTTAATAAACCATAAAACGAGGCAGAAAAGAAGAAATATATTTCCAAGAAAATGACGCTCCAAAGGTAGCATTCCGATTTTGACAACGGCGACCAGCTACTCGAATCGGGTAGCGCGATACACTGCTTTGTATGAATTGATTAAACTAAAATATTTAATTAAAAATTAAAACATTACGCCACTTTTTTGGGCAGTCGGGAAAAGTGTAGGTATTATATACTCCAAAATCCATCAAGCCGTTCACGCTACAGGCTCAGCCCTCAGTCAAAGAAACAGATACCTAAGTACATACCTAAGTACATACATACATATACTTATCCCAAAAACATTACCCTCTTTTGGTCGCAATCGCGTGTCGCCGCATCGCCCAGATCTGAATGCTAACTACCTTTATGGTCATCATATCAGCTCGTATACGTCCCCACAGAGGGGTTTGAGCCCACCCTGAATTAGGGCGATCAGGCCGTTTCTTCGCGTTTCAGGTTTCCTCGCGATGTTTTCCTTCACAGTAAAAGCGTCGAATAAACGTACATATGAAATCGAAATTCGAAAACACATTGGGTTTTTGCACACATCTATAGGATGCCATTAAGGAAATCCTCAACACTCACCACTAATATTGCAAAACCATACCACACCAGCATAAAACCAATAGGAGATCGGACTGGTAGTCATTTGAGTTACTTTTTATGATCTGTCACAAACGAAATTTTGTGCTAAAAATGTTTGAAATACCCACAAATGACGTCATAGATTTTTAGCGTCATTGACGAACGTATTTTGTAAATTTGATCAATTATAAATTAAAGACGTGATGGAAAACAAAACAAGTAATGTTTTTTGAAACTTCAAGAGGAGAGCAATTTAGAAAATCATATTTCAGAGTTTATTTTTGATGCAATCCGATCCCCTATTTATATTGTACAGGAGGAAGTCACATAAAGAAAATATGCAGCTCAATATCGAGCGGAAGAGATAGGTTACCTTACCTACTCACTTTAGAGCCATCTCAAGCCCAGTGCAGCAGCATGGGCCAACACAGCTTCAGCAGCTTGCTTAACCTCGCAGTGAGCTTGGGCGTCTCGGTGCCACGTCGCTGCAGCTGCCCTGGACGCCCCCTCCAACGCCGACACGTAGCGAAGAGCCGCAGACAAGTTTCCACGTTCAACCCAGAACCTGAATGACCAGTTTGTGACCATGCATCGGAGTATTCGTTTTTGTATTAGTATATATGGATGTATACAGGGTGTAACAAAATTGGTGTAGGTCCCGTTAACTGGGGCTTCCACTCATCATACTGAACAACTTTTGTTCTACGACTTTGCTGAAAACGAAAAAAAAAATTTACGCTTCAAACAAATCGATCAGCTGATCGACCGGTTTTGTGCATTTTAGTATAGAGGGTTCAATTTTTTTTTGAGAATTGATTTGGTTCCTTGGGGAAAGTTGTTCAGTATGATGAGTAGAACCCTCGTTAACGGGACCTACACCAATTTTGTTACACCCTGTATATATGTCATTTGATGTTAACGTTTTAAGCTTATTTCCATAGCTTCGTCCGCGTGGCTGTCGAATTTACGACTGTACTAGATGATTGCCCGCGACTTCGTCTGAGTAGAAAAATAACTTCGAGTAGCCATTTTTTGCTTCACGGTATAATAACTGGTCCGCCAACTTTGGGAGTGACGCCATTTTAAATCCAATATGGCGGATATTGGATTTAGAATGACGTCACTTAGCTAACCATGCATTGTCGCCAAAACTAAACGTGTATGAAAAATTTCAGCTCATTCGGAAACCGCGAAGTAGTTCTAATTCAGCTTTCAAAATTTTAGCAAAACAAACAAACATTATGCAAACATTGCAAGTTAAATAAAAAACTTTTGAAAATAACATATAGATTTGTAATTTAGAAAAAAAATACTGTCACGACAACTTGCGTTCTGCAACAAAAAAACGAAAAAACGAATTAATTAAAAATTAAAAATCCGACTGCATAAAAACTTAACCCCACTTTTTGGGCAAGTTGGGTAAAAATGTACCGTATAACACTCACGGGATCAAGACGAATCTAACGACATCACGTACTCCAAAATCCATAAAGCCGTCTAGGGCTAGGCTACAGAGCGTGCCAAAAAAATATACTTACATACATACATGCAGAGTGTATGACTCGAAAAACATAACCCTCTTTCTGGCGCAGTTGGGTAATAAGTAAAATCAAACCTTTTTAATAACGCTGAATCTGAATTTGAATTTTCACAAGATGCGTTTCTCGTATACACTTTTGTTCCCTATTTCACTCCTAAGTTTTATTTTGGCGACAAAAGTTAGCCTATGTCCTTCCATAAGGGCTAACCAATCTCTCAAACAAAATTTCATCAAAATTGGTTCAGCTGTTTAGGCGTTAAAACGTTGTTCAATATGATAAGTAGAAGCCCCAATTAACAGGACCTACACAGATTTACCAATACTGTATTTAGTGTAAGTCCCGTTGACTGGGGCTTCTACTCATCATACTGAACAGCTTTTGTTTTATGATTGCTGAAATCGCAAAAAAAAGTGTGTGTGTCAGCTCCGATCCGACATACAACTGGAGTTTACTCCTTAGTAAAGATTAAAAGTGCCGGGGATAGCGGCCAATTTTTTCAATTCTTACAACGGATTCGTGATTAGGGACCTCAGGGCCCCCATATATCGATTTTGGAAGCAATCTGTCCAGTAACTAAAAAGTTCAAAATGGCGGTCACTTTTTTCAATTCTGACAACGGATTCATGGGACTTAAGGGATCCTCAGATATCGACTTTGGAAGCAATCGGTCCAGTAATTAAAAAGTTCAAAATAGCGACTTCATTTTTTCAATTCCGACAACGGATTCGTGATAAGAGACTTCAGGTGCCCTTAGATATCGATTTTGGGAGCATTCCGTCCTATAACAAAAAAGTTCAAAATGGCGGTCACTTTTTTGAATTCTGGCTACGGTTTCGTGATAAGGAACCTCGGGGACCCTCAGATATCGATTTTGGAAGCAAGCGGTCCAGTAACTAAAAAGTTCAAAATGGCGGCCACTTTTTTCAATTTTGACAAGACAAATCTAACGACACCTCACACTCCAAAATCCATGAAGCCGTTTAGGCTACAGGCAGTGCCAAAGAAATAAACATACATACGTACATACATACATGCACCCAACTAAGTTGCACACAAAATTAATCACTATACTATACAACTAACGCATAACGTGCGCATAACGCATAACGTCTGATTTAACTCCCCGTAAATTTTCATACCCTGGGCTTATACCTACATGAAAATCGATTCTTAAGGAGTGAATTCCAAAAAATATATTTTCATACAAATCGATCATCTGGTCGACCAATTTTGTGCATTTTTGTATGAAGGGGATAGTTGTTCAGTATGATTAGTAGAACCCTCAGTTAATGGGTGCTACATTATTTTTTACACCCTCTATATTCGAGATTTTTTTAAAATTATGCCATGTGATCATGTCTGTTTATTTCTTTTAATAAACCATCCTTCCATGTAGGTATTTATACTAGTATTTTCTAGAAAAAAAAAAGTTTCAATGATTACCACTTTACCTCGCTCTCTGCAGCAAATCAAAAGTGTCCAGGCCTTTAATCTCATTAGCTTTTGGTGGATTGTCTATCTCTGCCTGAGGTATATTTGACAACTAAAAGATTAAGAAATAACACTGTAAGTGGTACTTGGGATTGACATTTTAACCACCTCCGTAGCTCAGAGGCAAAGTTCACTGGCATTACACAGGAGGTCGCGGGTTCGATTCCCGGCGGGGTCAATTGTAAGACTCGGTTTGGTTGGTGGCAGGGCATTTTCTAAGCCCGCCTGGCTAGCTACCACCATCTTATCTAAGTCTTGCCGCCAAATATCAATGTTGATATCATTGGTGTGTTCCGGCATGAAGATAAGATAGCCAGTTTCCCCATTGCGCTGGGGAATCTTGGTATGCCCGCTTCCATCTTCGGCAACGTCGTCACTTACCACCAGGTGAGATGTTGTCAAGGGTTTACCAATTGCTAATAAAAAAAAAAAACATTAAGTAGATTATTGAAGGTATTATTTTATGAACAATGGTAAGCCCTTGGCATCATCACACCTGATCTCTCTCTTGTCGTGTGGCACAATTAGTGCACATTTAGGTTTATTTCTACGGACGTGTGCAACGAGACCTTCATGCAAATCTGGAAGCAGATGTGCAGGTTTCCTCAGAACGTTTTCCTTCACCGTTAAAGCAATCGGTAAGTATATGTACGTAAGTTTCAAAAAACTCATTGGTGCATTGGCCGTCCAGATTTAAAACCAGGACTCTGGTTACGAGGACCAAGTCGTTACCGTTGGGCAACCGACGCTTTTCATCACACCTGATGGTAAGTGACGATGATGCCGAAGATGGAAGCGGGTTCGGTTTCAACGTAACAGCCGCGTTAAAGCCTTCATCATATCAGCCGAAAATCGTCCACTGCTGGACAAAGGCCTCCCCCAAAGATTTCCACGACGACCGGTCCTGCGATGCCCGCATCCATCGGCTTCCTGCGATATTCACCAGGTCCTCGGTCCACCGCGTGGTAGGCCTGCCTACGCTACGTTTTCCGGTGCGCGGTCGCGAAAAATCCCAAGTTTTTTTTACTGAATATCTGTGTGTATACATTACGTCACTAGTCCTAGGGCTACGCTAAAAAAGCTGAAATTATGTTGTAAAGCACAAAAAATAGGAAATCGTTACGAATGATATTAAGACATATTAAACAATTGGAATGATGACAGGATCAAAAATAAATAATGAACTCTTGATCACTAAATTGCCCTTCTACAAGTTCTCCATCAAGTCTTAAATTTTCATTCACCGAAATCACATAATGAGTAAATTAATTGACGCTGCAAAACTGTTAAGTCACTCCTAGGTATATCATTTTAAAAATAAAATGTCGTTCTTGACAGGTCATCATCATCATAATATCAGCCGAAGAACGTCCACTGCTGGACATAGGCCTCCCCCAAGGATGTCCACGACGACCGGTTCTGCGCTACCCGCATCCAGCGGCTTCCCGCGACCTTCACCAGGTCATCGGTCCACCGAGTGGGAGGCCTGCCTACGCTACCTTTTTCCGGTGCGCGGTCGCCACTCGAGAACTTTACTACCCCCACGGCCATCCGTTCTACGAGCTATGTGGCCCGCTCACTGCCACCTAAGTTTAGCAATTCTGAGAGCTATGTCGGTTACTTTGGTTCTCCTACGGATCTCCTCGTTTCTGATTCGATCAAGCAGAGAAACTCCGAGCCTAGCACGCTCCATTGCCCTTGACAGACAATAAAAATTAACTCAGATGACTAGCAGTCATCCTCCTTAATTGATCCGTAGAAATCATTTAAAGTTAAATTTGTCCTATAACCCGATTGTTGTACCTACCTACTCGTTTGTTTTTAGGGTTCCGTAACCAAGCTTGTGGTCGTACGGAACCCTCGGTGCGCGAGTCCGACTCTCACTTTAGTGCGTTTTTTTAAACCCTCGTGCGTTTTTTTACCTTCATAAAGAGTAGAGTGGACTGAAGCCATGAAAGCCAGTACAGCGGCAGCGGAGCCCCTTCTTGTTCCACCAGAGCCACTTCGAGGGCTACTTTTTCCATCTGTCAAATAGAAAATTGTCAACACCGCAATATTTTATAGTCAAAGCAAAAAAAATATCAAAGTGGCATCTGATAAATGTGGAATGTGACGAAAGTAGAACAAGTTATATTTCCCATTCGTCAAGTGACATCTAGGAATGTAGAATGTGACAAAAGTAGAATAATTTCTGTTTCCCATTCGTCAAGTGATATCTATGAATGTAGAATGTGACGAAAGTAGAACAATTTCTATTTCCCATTTTTCAAGTGACATCTATGAATGTAGGATGTGACGAAAGTAGAACAATTTCTATTTCCCATTCGTCAAGTGACATCTATGAATGTAGAATGTGACGAAAGTAGAACCATTTCTATTTTCCATTCGTCAAGTGACATCCATGAATGTAGAATGTGACGAAAGTATAACAATTTCTGTTTCCCATTTGTCAAGTGACATCTATGAATGTAGGATGTGACGAAAGTAGAACAATTTCTATTTCCCATTCGTCAAGTGACATCTATGAATGTAGAATGTGACGAAAGTAGAATAATTTCTATTTCCCATTCGTCAAGTGACATCTGTGAATGTAAAATGTGACGAAAGTATAACAATTTCTATTTCCCATTTGTCAAGTGACATCTATGAATGTAGAATGTGACGAAAGTAGAACCATTTCTATTTTCCATTCGTCAAGTGACATCCATGAATGTAGAATGTGACGAAAGTATAACAATTTCTGTTTCCCATTTGTCAAGTGACATCTATGAATGTAGGATGTGACGAAAGTAGAACAATTTCTATTTCCCATTCGTCAAGTGACATCTATGAATGTAGAATGTGACGAAAGTAGAATAATTTCTATTTCCCATTCGTCAAGTGACATCTGTGAATGTAAAATGTGACGAAAGTATAACAATTTCTATTTCCCATTTGTCAAGTGACATCTATGAATGTAGAATGTGACGAAAGTAGAACCATTTCTATTTTCCATTCGTCAGAAAAATCTTATAACTAACAGTTAACTGACGCATCTGGAAACTGTCGTATTAGAAATAATTTAATGTAACATATTTGACACTTGTGACGAATGTGGAGTGTCGTCGTGTCTGACGAAAGCGAAATCTGACGGTTTCATCGTAAATCATCTGGGTGGCTTATTTCGAATAGGTACTTGTCATTACTACTGTAGGTAGCTTATACTGAACCTAAAAAATGATGTCCAATTCAGAATACGGACAGCGACACATCAAGCTATAAAAAACCAGTATAAGCAGCCCGCGCGACGCCTTTGCGTTTCAACATACGCGAGGTTCGCGTATACTGGTTTTTGCATAGCTTGATGTGGTCCCGTGTGTACTTACTCGAAATTGGTGTAGGTCCCGTTAACTGGGGCTTCTTCTCATCATACTGAACAACTTTTGTTCTATGGCTTTGCTGAATTCGCAAAAAAAATAACTTCATACAAATCGATCAGCTGATGACCAATTTTGTGCATTTTTATATGGAGCGTCCAATTTTTTTTTTGCTGAGAATTGACTATGCGTCGAAGTAACTAGTATATCTACTATGCCAGGGGTTCCTCGGGGAAAGTTGTTTTTTTTTTTTTATTATTCAGTTTGATGAGCAGAAACCCCAGTTAATGGGTCCTACAATAATTTTTAGCCCCAAATTCCTCACGAACACCCTACGATTCGTTACACGGAATAGGTTATATACGTTACGCACGAAGCGGTCGTAGATCAGTGTGATTTTCGTGTTTGGCTCGATCACGCAGGGTAACTGACCTGAAACGCGGTCATTACTTCGATGGGTTTGACTGATATTGAAACTTGTGCTTCGAAAGACAAGTTAAACCGTTGGTGCCAGTTGCTATCACTAGATGGCAGTCGTTAAGCCGTGTCAGATGTCGGCTTGACATGCAGCTTGAAAAAGTTCTGACAGTGGGGTTGGCCACCAGCCCTACGATATCCACCAATCCCGACTTGGCCCTTTCGGGGAGTTCGGGAAGAGGCCCGTGCCCCAACAGTGACGGGGACTTTTGTTGGGTTTGAACGGTAGGTACACAGGCCAGCACATCAAGCTACACACCTTGGACTTTGTACCGTTCTTATGCCGAATACGTATAGATCAGAATCGCACTACGAGTGTCTAGCTTGATGTGCTGGCCTCTGTACATACACGCTACCTGCACACGCCTGTGAAGAAACTCGTAGGTTGTGCGTAAAGGCGACCAACCCGCACTGGGCCCGCGTGGTTGACTTGACTAACGCTTGTTTGCCCTAATTTAGGCGAGGCATTAATTGGAACAGCTGACTCTGTTTTTTCTTTACGTGTAAAGAGTAAAGAAAATAACCAGACTTTTGCCCTTTTCAGGGTTTTTTTCGTTTCAATTAAAAACTGCAATATTTTTTTTTAAATTTAATTGCATATTGAAGTGTGTGTTTAAGACTAATCGACTAAGAAAATTTTAAGGTTTAAATCGGTCTGGTTTTCCTGTAGAATGCAAAAATCTCTGTAAAACAGAGGACTTTCTATGATAAGCCTGCGAGTTTCTCCGCAGGCTTGTGCAGGTTTCCTCACGATGTTTTCCTTCACCGTAAGAGCGTCGGATAAACGTACATATGAAATCTACATCGAAATCACATTGGTACGTGGCAGGATTCGAACCACGACCTCCCGGACAGGAGGCGGCGGTCCTAGCCGTTAAGCCACCGACGCACAGTACGCTTACCGAGTGATAGTTCCTGCGAAGCACACTCTCAGGCACAATGCCCTTTTCCCAAACTGACTGTGGTATGGAATGCAGCACTGTGGCCACCAGTTTGTCGTTGTCGCCTGTAAAATAAAACTACACTTTTGAGAGGGGGGGGGGGAGGTACAATAAACTTAAAAAATATAAAAAAACAAACACAGTATAAAAAAAGTTACTATAGTGGTACAATTTGGGCGGTCTTATCGCTCAAAGCGATTTCTTCCAGACAACCCGGTGTTTGGAGACAAAAGCATAAAATCAGGTAGTGCACGAGTATCTAACTAAAAACAATACTTATGTAATTAGAGTTCAACAAGTTACAACTGATACATTTGTAAAGTTACAATACTTATAAACAAGACTATACTTATAAATATTAATAATCATATGTACTTATCAATAAAACATAAAAACATCCTAATAAAAAAAACGAGCGAGCGTTAGGTTACGGTAGTCGCATATGATAGTAGGTCATCTTTTTCTTCGGCCTTCATTCACATTAGGCGGCATGGCAATGGTACCTTAACCTTCGAAAACTTTTCCGTCCCATTTCACGTGCATTTCACGGAATCTCTACCTCCCATAAATTGCAGGAAAGCGAGATGAAAGATATTACACATCAAAAACATTAAGTAATTAAAAGACGATAAGATGTTACTTATAAAAAAACATTGACTATAAGACAGGGCTGTAGCTGTAGTGAAAACACGATTGCTCGTAATTTTCCCAATAAAAATATATTGTGAAATTTCCTCTAAATTACACTAATGTCAACTGTTATGCAGTGTGTTTTTTTTAACTGGGACAGTATGGAGAAATCCGAAAACATAGAAGATACAGGCAAACTGTCTTAGCAACCATTAGGTCTTTTTTTGTGAAAACAATATTTTTTGTCACGCGTGAGTTGTCCATAAAAAATAGACATTTGAAAAAAAAAATGCGGATCGACTCACAAGGAAGGGTACCCAACTGTCCGACTCAGATTTGATTTATGTTGATATAAGTTATAGAGTAGTCTAAAATAACGGACCCGTATTTTTTTTTAGCTGCCCAAACTCAACCTGTTAGGAGAAAATGGCCTTCAAAGTACTGAAAATTGACCAAACCTTCTAATTTCTAAGAGGAGAATTGTTCAAAAAAATTGATAATTAATTACTGGTTTCGTTATATGTTGGAGTACATGAATAAAGAATGGGGACGTGTTTTGTCATTTCACCACAATGATATATATATATATATATATATATATTACTCATTTTTTATTTAAAAATTTTTTTATGTAAAAAATGAGTTTGTATATTATATTATATACAAACTCATTTTTTACATTAAAAAAATTTTATATAAAAAATGAGTTAGTGGTAAAATGACAAAACACGTCCCCATTCTTTATTCATGTTCTCCAACATATAACGAAACCAGTAATTAATTATCAATTTATTTGAACAATTCTCCTCTCAGAAATTAGAAGGTTTGGTCAATTTTCAGTACTTTGAAGGCCATTTTCTCCTAACAGGTTGAGTTTGGGCAGCTAAAAAAAAATACGTGTCCGTTATTTTAGACTACTTACTCTATAACATATCGCTCATTTGGTACTACAATGACGAAAATGCACTTTTTGTAACTTTACAGGAGAGCGATTTAAAAAAAATTTCAACTTTCATCATCCAGTTAATGACCTTTAAATATATCACTATTCTATGATTTTAGACTTAAAACATGGCATAAGTATTATAGTTTTATGAGTAGTCTATGTCAACTGTTTATCTATATAAATATCTCTTTTATTAAAAAAAAACTAGAGCGACACCCCCAATTTTGTCATTGTTCCACCAGGATTCTTTTAATTATATGTAATGCTTTCATACAAAACTCAATATAAGGTGACAGAAGGAAACAGTTTTTTTAATCATTTTTAATTATTCATTTGGTAACTTCTACAATACTTAGGTAACCAGAAAATCAAATTTTGAAAAACGCAGTCGCTTGAATTTATTCAACTATCAGTCGTATAAATAACAACTTCTCAATAGGGACTAATTTTTAAGCCTAATACTAAATCTTTACTCATTATAAATATCATCATCATATCAGCCACAAATCGTCCACTGCTGGACAAAGGCCTCCCCCAAGGATTTCCACGACGACCGGTCCTGCGCTGCCCGCATCCAAAATATAAGTAATTCAATTCTGCCAACTAAAAAACAGATTCAATTACAACCAAAATTCTTAACACACGTTGACAAAAGCTAACCATTATTTTTAATCATCCGTCACTGTTAATATTTTTTGGTACCTCGTATAAAACTTATATAAAATTTGCCGTCACTTTCACTTAATCAACTTGCAGTCGTATTACTAAGATTAATTTCACTTAAGCTTAAACAATCTCAACTTCTCGATTAGAAGCAATTTTCAAGAGTTTGACTTAAATACATTATCAACCGACTTCAAAAAGGAGGAGGTTCTCAATTCGACTGTATGTTTTTTTTGTATGTTTGTTACGCGATATCTCCGCCGATTGTGAACCGATTTTCAAAATATTGTTTTTATTCGAAAGAGTATACTCTCGAGGGGGTCCCATTGTCACCAAGTCAGGATCTGAGGATTGGATCTCAGGGAAATCGAGAACAACCCTCAAATTTTATAGGCACATATTACGTGTTGCAAGTATTTCCTAAAACTGTTCAAGGTTTGGTGTCTATTAGTCATCATCTCATGTTGATGAGCTGATGAAGGAAGGTACAACTCCTTAAAGGTTAGGAGATGGAGGATAATTCTTCAAATATTTTGCGTAGATACGTAAGTATAGACCGATAGTTGTATTCTTTCAGATTATTCAGATGAGCTGATGATGGAAGATTTAACTCCTTAACTTTCATTCTGTTAAGATGATGATGGAAGCTACAGGAATCTGTATCTTTTAATGAAACACATGCTTTATAATTTAATGGTTCCTATGGGCGAGTGGGTGATTGGGTATAACGTTTTTAGATAGATAGAATTATCACTAAAAATAAATAAAATAAAAGTTTAAAAAACTTAAAAACCGACTTCAAAATGAAATTCACTCAAAAGTATGAAATAATATTATTTACTTAAATACACGACATTAACCAACAATAACGAAATCAAAGGTAGGTACGAATTAAATAAGGGGCCTAAAATTTTTTTCTGAGGTCGGTGTCAGCAATGCCATCGAATCTAAAACATTTGATACGAAAGTAGCTGTGTGCTGGTACCGACCTCAAAAATAAATTCCCCAAAAAAATGGAGAAAAAATTAACAAGTTGTATATTCCATAATTATTATTCATAATTTCCATTATCGTCGTTTTCCCGCAAAATAAATATAATATCTGGGAAAATATCAACGTAACTTTCCCTTTTTTCGCGCTGTTCCGCCGAGTGGAGATAAAAAAAATGTCACATTTATCTTTTGGTCATTGCTGCACACAAAATAACTTTATGGAAACAACGACGAAACTAAGCATTGTCGTCGCTGTTCCGCCAAGTGCAGATAAAACAAATGTCACATTTATATTCTCGTCATTGTTGCACACAAAATAAGTCCTCACTTTACGGAAACAACGACAAAATTAAGCATTGTCGTCGTTGTTCCGCCAGGAGGGGATAAAAGTGATGTCATATTTACCTTGCCGTCGTTGTTGCAACAAACTGACACCTCACTTCAAGGAACTCCCCCGCACAACTGACTAAATCGCCGTTGTAGCTGTAGAATGCTTGCGTTTTGGTATAAAAGTAACAATGACGTCAACGCCATCTAGCCGCAGTTTATGAAAATACATTACCGTCGATTTTACCCCGAAAGTAACCAACCAAAATATATCGTTTGACATACTTAACTCATTTTTGATAAAAACCTTAATTTCGTCATTGTAGTACCAAATGAGCGATATATCAAAATAAATCAAATCTGAGTCGGACAGTTGGGTACCCTTCCTTGTCAGTTTCACATAAGGAATATTTTACTGTACTGGAAGAAAAAAATCTGAGCAGCAGAAGTTATCTAAAGGCTTCTGGGTTGCTCGGATTGCTCGATATACGAAAAATATGACACAAAGCGCCCCACGCTTTTTTCACAATAATAGTAGTATTTTTTGTTCATTATTGATTTCAGCTTATATTAAAAAATATTTTTCACTTTTTAGTTTGAAGTGCTTTAAAAGCGTGTGTTTTAGTTTTTTTTAAATATATTTATTTACTTGTTTGTTGTTACCGTTTACCTTTTTTATTCGATAGAGTACGCCATCAGGTTGGTCCCATATAAATTTTATCAGAATCGGTTCAGTACTTTAGCAATTTAATAAAACAAAAAAATGTGTTTAAATGGTACTTACTTGATGCGACTGAAGTCGGTGTTTCTACGTTTTCATTTTTAGGGTTCCGTAGGTTAGCAAGGAACCCTTACAGTTTTTTTTTTATTTATTCAATAAAGAATCCCTTTTTGCGGCTCCGGTTGAGTTTTGTATAGTTCGTTTGCTGAATTAGCTGTAGCTGTGTAGCTGGCCGCCCTGAGTTCAATCGCGCGGCTGGCAGCGCGATTGAACTGAGGGCGGCCCTTTTGACAGAGTGTTTGACGCGAGCCGTCAAAGGTGCAACTAATTCAGCAAACGAATTTTAAGCAGGATGGTTAATAGGCAGCTCATTTGAAGAGTAGCGCCCAGGCAAAGTATATAATATATTAGTACTAACATACATTATGGACACTCCCTGCCGCTCCCTAGGTTCCGACCTCACCCCCTCGTCACCCAGGTGGATACAGATTGGTTATAGTTTGGTTCTCGAACGTATAGGATTTCACCGTTTTTTTGTTTGCTCCGTCATTTTTTTTGAAATTTCATTTCACGAGTGTTGTATTCAGTGTCCGGGGTGTGGCCAAAATTTGACCATCCCTTTTGTATTGTTTCAGGCAATAAGACAAGACTCAAGACATAGTGTTAGCTGATGATCTAGTGAGCCTTATAGAAGGGCGATGGTGCATTTAGCTCACGATAATTTTAAGGTAATTACTTAACCGCCTCTGTAGCGTAGTGGTAAATCCATTCGCTTCACATCAGAAGATCACGGGTTCGATTGCCGGTGGGGACTAGTTTTGGTTGGTGAAAGGACATTTTCCGCCTGGCTAACTACCAACATCTTATCTAAGACTTGCAAATGTTTCCAAGTTGCATTTTGTGGCAGTTCCTTGTTTTGAAGTAGCATTTTGTCGCAGTTCCATGTTTGAAGTAGCATTTGATAGAATAAATCACAAACGTCTTCTGTTTAAGCTGGAGATGATCGGTATTAGGGGTGACCTCTTAGATGGTTTGCATCCTATATTGATAACCGATCCCAAGCCGTTGTTATAAACAACTACATGTCTAGTTGGGTGAATATGCCCAGTGGAGTGCCCCAAGGTTCTCTGCTGGGTCCCTTGCTTTTTGTAATTTTCGTTAATGACATCGGCAAATGCTTCTATGGCTCACAGTTATTCAGTTTTGCGGATGACATGAAAATTCCTCGTCCTCTGACTGCCCTGATCTGCTAAGCAAACTGACTCTCCGTGTCCCTCCATCCAGCAATGTAAAGAGACAGCCCGCACTAGCCCTACCTTCCGCAACTACAAACTACAGGCAAAACAGTTTCTTCTATCGAGCAAGCAGTAACTTCAACAGACTAGCAGCTAACAACAACATTAAGATAGATCTTTTTAACAACAGTGTCCCGGTTGTGAGAAGGTTGTTAGTTAGTGGTTTTTTCTCAGATGACTGAGTGCCTACCCTAAGCGCTACTAATAGTAAGTTACTACTTATTTCCCCCTTTCTATTATTTGGTGCAGTAATCTAAATTTAACTTAGTTAAGTACCTACTAAATTAATTTGTTATATCATTTAATGTATGTAGCACGTTGTTAACCAAAGTGTTGACTTAATTCATTGCAGTACAATATTACTATATTATGTTTCTTAACTGCGAAAACCTATTATTAGTTACCTACTGTTATATTAAGATTTTTTTTTTCTCTATGTTATCTTTTTTCAAAACTGATGGTTTTCCTGATTTGTCACAGTTCCATGTTTTGAAGTAGCGTTTAGTCGCAGTTCCTTGTTTTGAAGTAGCATTTTGTCGCAGTTCCATGTTTTGAAGTAGCATTTTGTTGTAGTTCCATGTTTTGAAGTAGCATTTTGTCACAGTTACATATTTTAAAGACTAGTTTTGGTTGGTGGAAGAACATTTTCCGCCTGGCTAACTACTACCATCTTAAGTAAGTCTTGCAAAATGTTTCCAAGTAGCATTTTGTGTCAGTTCCTTGTTTTGAAGTAGCATTTTGTAGCAGTTCCATGTTTTGAAGTAGTATTTTATCACAGTTTCATGTTTTGCAGTTGTATGTTGTAGTTTATACTTATTGAAAGGCTCAAGGCTCTTGCCAAGAGCTTATCAATTGCAAATAAAAAATGCTGAACCGTGTCTTACCTGAAGCGTTGTCAATGGCCTGCAACTCCTTGTCCACCTTGATCGTAGGCTCGCCCTTCTTTGTGGCGGCAAGCAGGGCCGCTCCAGCGTTATATAACGCTTTCGACCGGTTTGACTCCTGTTCCCCTTTTAAGCGCTCTGGAAAAAGGAAATTGAGTCGAGATTTTACTCACAAAATTGGACAAACTGAAAAAGTTTTGGGCTCCCCATACAAATATGCTACACCCGCGTTACACAGCTTTTTTGACCTTGCAGTCTCCTTTCCGCTTTTAAGCGGTCTGGAAAAAGGCAAGTACAAAACAGGTGTTAACAAAAATAAGGTGGGACAGAGTTAAACAACCATTATCATCATAATACTAACATTGAAGCTAAAGTGACGTAACTTTAAAAGTAAAGACATATTAAATAAACAAATGATATTAATTAAAATTTACACAGGTGTAAGAAAATTGGTGTAGGTCCCGTTAACCGGGGTTTCTACTCCTTACACTAAACAACTTTTGTTCTATGATTTTGCTGAAATCGCAAAAAAATTAACTCTTCATACAAATCGATCAGCTGATCGACCAATTTTGTGAATTTTTGTATGAAGGTCCTATCTTATTTTTTTACAATTGACTATGGGTTCCTTTGGGAAAGTTGATTAGTGTGACGAGGAGGTCCCGTGCTGCTCTACAACTATTATTATTTGCAATTATTATGTTCATTGATGGTGCGCGGTGGGCAACCCGCAAGCGGCTCGCTCTCTCTTTCCAACATCCGTTAAATGAAAGCACAACAACTACTCACAAAATGCACTGTACATTTTAAATGACAAAATTGGGATCTCCGCCGACGCAAAAAGAGGGGTGTTGTAAGATTAACGTGTGTATCTGTGTGTATGTCTGTGGCATCGTAGCTCCTAAACAAATGGACCGATTTTCATGCGTTTTTTTTTGTTTGAAAGCTGATTTGATCGAGATAGTTCTTAGCTTTAATTTATGAAGATCTATTTAGCCGTTTGAGGATCATCAGCTCTTATGTAGATGATGAAGGGATGTGGGAACTTATACAGGCTTGATCGATTCAAAATTTTGTGCCCTGTTACTTTAACAATATTTCAAAACCTTGACCCGATGCTGCAGCATCTCCTAGAATCTTCAGAATACCCAACTCCTCACAAACTTACAGCAGAGGCATCGTGTTTGGGCTCATTGGAATAGTCTCAATGAATAGTTGTTAGATAGAACATGGTAACCTTGACCTGATGCTGCAGCATCTCCTGAAAGCTGCAGGATACTCAACTCCTCGCCAACTTACTGCAGAGGAATCGTGTTTGGGCTCATTGGAATATTCTCAGTGAATAGGTGTTAGATTGAAAATGGTAACCTTGAACTGATGCTGCGGCATCTCCTGAGATCTTTAGGATACCCAACTCCTCGCCAACTTACAGCAGAGGTATCGTGTTCGGGTTTATTGGAATCGTCTCAAAAAAATTACCCTAAACTTTCCATATTTTTGGTCTGAGTTTTCAACCGACTAACCGTTTAGCTTCGCCTGGATGACAGTTAATTTTAATTCCATCTCGCGAAGTTGCGTGTCAAACTTCTGTTTCTCGACGGCCACTTTTTCCGCCACGATCTCGTCCATTTTCTCGTTAGCCTACACAAAAATAAACTATATATATATATATATATATATATATATATATATATATATATATAAAAGTCGATAAATGAGTGCATGTGAGTATGTATGTGTGTTCCCAATAGACTCCAAAACGGCTGCTTCAGGGAAGCTTCATATTAGCCCGGCGGGTGATACTGTAAAAAAAACCGGGCGGAGCCGCGGGGCGGGTCACTAGTAACAAATTGAACGCCCGGATGGAATGCTACAAACCAAAATATTTCATGTGTTTGGCTTTGTATTTTAGACCTCGTTTTAGCGCCTAATACAAAACAATGTTCCGTTACTTATAAACTTGTTTCTTTTTATCACGCTTTTATTAGCTTCACCTGTTATGTTTGTATGTAACCGACTTCTTTGGATTCGATTTTGACCCACTAGAACAAAAAAGATTTGATGATTTTCTGAAGACTATGTATTTACTTTCATACATATAGATGGAGTTAAAGAAGTTTTACTTCAGTCGTGTGGTCTAAAGCACACTCGTATTAAAAAAAAATTATAGCACATATTTTTATTTCATTATGGGCTTTAACAAATATTTGAAGCGGGTATAACGCCCTAACTAAAGGTCGCCACCAACGTTACCTCTTCTTCTTTCCTCTTCAACTTTGCCACCACAAGCTCAGCGTGTTTCTTGGCCAACTTGTCGAGGTTCGCTTGCGTCTCTTTGGCGTAATCTGATTTCAGATCTTCCAACTGTAAATGTCATTTGCACATTTAAAAAAAATTTTTGGAATCGCCGTCTGTTCACAAGGGTAACACTCCCTATTCCTGTCACTAACCCTTTTTTGTCACCCCTCTAAAACCGTAAATTGCAACACATTAATATAAGTGTTTTAAAATCTCAAGAAAGAACGAAAAAAATATAGAACCTACTTAATTAAAAAAATATATAAAACTAGCTTTTCCCGCGGCTCCGCCCGCGTGGACATCGTTTTTATGACTGTCTTTAAGGGTGATTAGTAAATTATGTCGTTTCCCACCTACTCAACCATCTCTGTGCAAAAAATCACAACAATCGAGTATTTTTTTAGTTCCCTCAGGAACTGCATCAGATAATGCTATTCTCCCGGGATCCTTCCCCGTGACACAGGCTATCTGCATGCCAAATTTCATAAAGATTGGTCAAGGCGTTGAAGCGTGAAAAGGTAACAAACAAACACATTTTACATTTATAATATTAGTAAGGATTATCTTACGGTTTTGGAGGAGGGGTGAGGGGTTACTTGGAAGGGGTGAGTGACAGAAAGTCTTAGCCTAAGTATACCTACAATAATCTAACTTTGCTCAAATGAAAAATGACGAATATTTCATTTTCTTCGTGTTTTCTAGTGGTAGTCAGGATATTTATGCAAGGTTTGACTGCGTTTCAGCTCAATGGGCGAGGCAACTACAGTGTTTGCCCAGTGGCGGCGTAGCATGGATTGATTTTCTATCAAGTTGTAACGCGGTAACGCTGTTATATAACCTTCTTCATTCGAGCTTTTTTTCATTCCATCTATAAATAAATAAATAAATACATATAAATGCATAACACAATATGATATTCATTTTGCCTGGTTCGAGTTTGTTTCACAGAGGTGCGCACATTTTACCTCTCTTCGCTGGTCTTGGCTGAAAAACAGCGTTGCGCATGTATACCCTGCATGCACAACATTATGCTGAGCCTAGGCCTTTTTTTCTGGCTAGGCAGTTACCTTTTAGTTTTTATTAGTGTTTTCAATAACAGTGTACTCTTTTATGAATTAAGTACTTTTAATGTTTTATCTCCATCGCTTGTTTGCTGTATGGTGCTGTTTTGCTAGAAAAATAAATGAGTTATCTATCTATCTATCTATCTTTTACACATGCCTGACACATGTGATCCAAACAAACCCCATTCATTTTGCTATCTTTCAATGAATTCTCACAACCAAAGATTGGTTTTTACAAATTTTTTTTACTATATCAGCTCATATACGTCCCCACCGAGGGGCTCGAGCCTACCCTGAATTAGGGCGATCGGGCTTTAGTCGAACACGCGGGCCCAGTGCGGGTTGGTCGACTTCACACACAACCTGCGAGTTTCTTCGCAGTTGTGTGCAGGTTTCCTCACGATGTTTTCCTTCACCGTTAAAGCAATCGGTAAGTACATGTACGTAAGTTTTTGAAAAACTCATTGGTACATTGGCCGTCCAGATTTGAACACGGTACCTCTGGTTAGAAGGACCGAGTCGTTACCGGTTGAGCCACCGACGCTTTTACAATAATTATTTAATACCTTGATACTCTCTAAAAGACCCATTTTGGGTCTTCTAATTCTAATCATCTGTGAGCACGTACGTTTTTTAAAATCCACGCTTTACTACCTATCTATACAGTACTCTACACCTACCCGTCGTGGCACAAAGTATCCCCAAAATAAAACAAACAAGGTCGTAGCCAGGAATTTTCATCCGGCCCCCTCGAAGGAAATTCCTTCGAAAAAATTTGTTGTTTCAATACTGGACCAGATAGACAACATGATATGATTAAAGATAAATTGTTGGGTCTTCTTGTTCATCTTAACGTGTCGCACAATTAACCGTGCTATCTAAGGGATAGACGGTGGTTTCCCGGTGTTGCAGTTAGCATCACCCGCGGTCACGTGTAGGGCGTTTTAGATTTACACCTACGGACGTGTGCAACGCGACCTTCATACACATCTGGAAACAGATGTGCAGGTTCCCTAACGATGTCACACACAAGCAATCACACTAATATTATAAATGCGAAAGTTTGTGAGTGTGTATGTTTGTTACTTCTTCACGCAAAAACTACTGAACGGATCTGACTGAAATTTGGTAGGTAGACAGATTAGGAACTGGATTAACACATGGGCTACTTTTTTCACGCTCACGAGCCGCTTGCGGATCGCGCACTGCGCATCCTCGACAAGTCATAGAAACGTTGTCCACGCGGGTGAAGCCGCGGGAAACAGCTAGTTTGCAATATATGTATGTATACGTAAGTTTCGAAAAACTAATTGGTACATTGGCTGTGATTTGAACCCGGGACGTCTGGTTATGAGGACCGAGTCGTTACCGTTTGAGTCACCGAATCGTTAGGTGCCTTAGGTGAATTATGCGCCTTGATTGAATGGCTCTCTGCTCCCATTAAATGCCCTAACTAGAACACCTTAGAGGCGCTTATCGCATGTAAAAATGGGTGAGCGCAGCGACCCCGAAAATTTTTCACTACGTGCCGTTTATTCATGGGGTCAACGAAAAGCTGATTTGATGTAGGAATTAATTAAAAACTAAACTAGCCGACTAAACTCAACCCCTATTTTTTGGACAATTGGATAAAAATGTAACTATGTTACTCACGGAGTTAAGACGAATCTAACGACACCTCGCACTACAGAACTCGAGTGTTGAAAGTATATGCGTACCTATACTATCTCGAGTGTTGAAAGTATATACGTGTACTAACTCGAGTATTGAAAGTATATGCGTATACTAACTCGAGCGTTGAAAGTATATGCGTATTGCGTATACTAACTCGAGTCTAATATATATACTGTGCTCGAGTGTTGAAAGTATATGCGTATTCTAACTTGAGTGTTAAAAGTATATGCGTATACTAACTAGTGTGTTGAAAGTTAAATTATGTGTATACTAACTCGAGTATTAAAAATTTTTTCATTGTCGTGTTTCCTCTTGGAGAACAATGCTTGCAAAGCTTTATCCCTCTCTGCAGTTATTTTTTCGCCTTGAGGCAAGTCTGCAACAACAATTTTATATATTAGTCTTATTTAAAGGATCTTAACAAACGTATGCATGCACTTTTTTTTTAACTTTAGCTCTTACTCATGAAACTGAACAACTTTCCCCAAGACACCCATGGTCAATTCGCAATTATTATTCTTCAATTAAATTATCAAACTACTCAGAATACAACTTCCAGCTGAGGCCACGCAAGTTCAATGACCGCGCGGTCACTCACTTTACGATACCGCGCCGTACTTTAAGTACCTACATCGACGATGGTACTATTCTGGCGTATTCCGCGCAATGTAATAATTTTACTAAATTAAACAAATGCGAATTGACCATGGGTTTCTTGGGGAAAGTTGTTCAGTTTAATGAGTACAAGCTCTAGTTAAAAAAAGTGTAAGTATACCTTTGTTAAGACCTTGTATAACAAGCAAGCAAAAAGCTTATATATCTTATAGGCACAGAAGCATAAATCGTGCAACATTTCGTTCGTTCGTTTGCTGAATTAGCTGCACCTTTGATATATGCCGCTCGCCGCTGCCGACTTGCGTCAAACACTCCGTCAAAGGCCGCCCTGAGCAGGGGGCGCGATTGATCTCAGGGCGGCCCCTTTGACGGAGTGTTTGACGTGAGCGCCGTCAAAGGTGCAGCTAATTAAGCAAACAAACTTTGCAGGTATGCTGCTTCATACAAACCGTATTGACGCTGACAGCCCTGAGCGAGTGCCGTGCAAAAGCGATAGGATGATGTATATTATGTTTCTGCGAGCTAAACAATACGACAACTGTTTCTTTGCCTGCCCTCACTCCCATCCCTTCTTCTAGCTCGCAGAACCTTCAAATTATAAGTAAGGTTTTTTTTATCCAAAGTGGGTAAGCCCTTGCCATCATCTCACGTGATGGTAAATGACTTCGTCTTACGAAGCTTCCCCAACTTAATGGGGAGCTGCCTATCTTATCTTTAAACCGGAAGACATCAATATTCAACATTGGTGTTGTTAATATCGATATTGTTAACATTGATGATGAGATTTTTTTCTTCTTCTATAAACTAGTAATATTTGTCATTAAGTTTTATTTATTTCTTTGTGTATTGTTAAAATGTATTATGCCTTTTTAGTGAAATAAGGTTTTATCTATCTATCTATCAAAAACTACTGAAAGGATCTGGCTGAAATTTGAAAGGTAGACAGATTAGGACCTGGATTAACACATAGCTGGCTACTTTTTTCCACTCTCGCGAGCCGCCTTCGAAAAGTCATAGAAACGTTGTTCACGCGGGTGAAGCCGCGGGAGACATTAGAGGCAAACAGAGAGAATGCGATCGACATTGGAGGACTGGTTGCCCCTCTAAGGGGTCAGGTTGACATAATCTTTAAGCTGGACAGCGCTAGAGCTGTTCCAGGCATGCGTTGTCATACGACATCAGTAGTGTCGGACAATGTGGTCGGGGTTCTTCCTCAGGTTCGGTTGCCATCAGTTGGGCGAGAGCTGATCACAGGTCTGGAACTCGCGCATCCAGAGTTCGACGTTCCACGGTGGGTCGATGCGCTGCTAGGCAGGCACGCATATACGCTTGTTGCCGAGCACCATCATTACATCAGCTCATATATATATACGTCACCACCGAGGAGCTCGAGCCTATCGTGAATTAGGGCGTAAGGGCCTAGTCGACCACGCGGGACCAGTGAGGGTTGGTCGACTTCACACACAAACTTCGAGTTTCACCGCAGGCGTGTGCAGGTTTCCTCACTATGTTTTTCGTCACCGTAAGAGCGTCGGATAAACGTACATATGAAATAGAAATTCGAAAACACATTGGTACGTGGCAGGATTCGATCCACGACCTCCCGGACAGGAGGTAACGGCCCTAACCGTTACGCAACCGACGCTCTATAATAATTATATGTATGTTTAGTGTGTATATATGTTTCTTGACAATATATTGATGTAAGGTAGGCGTTACGTTTATTCGTAGCGCTACGGAGGAATATAGAGAGAGAGAGAGATTGTTGAATAGTTACAGGTTAGATAGCGCTGTTACAGTAGATACGTAGCTATAATAATTGTTAAATACCTTTAGGAATTCATTAACAATTAAAAAAAACGACAGCGTAAAAACTTAACCCCTCTTTTTTTCCAGTCGGGTAAAAATGTATCGTTGTCACTCAAGGGATCAAGACGAATCTAACGTTAAATTCCTTCAAGCCGTTCAGGCTGTAGCAGGTAACATAGGAATCAACATACATACACTCGAAAGTCGGGTAATAGAAACATAACCTTCCTTCTGAGGCAGTCGGGTAATAAAAACATAACCCTCCTTCTGAGGCAGTCAGGTAATAAAATCATAACTCTCCTGAGGCAGTCAGGTAATAAAATCATAACTCTCCTGAGGCAGTCAGGTAATAAAAACATAACCCTCCTTCTGAGGCAGTCAGGTAATAAAATCATAACTCTCCTGAGGCAGTCAGGTAATAAAATCATAACTCTCCTGAGGCAGTCAGGTAATAAAAACATAACTCTCCTTCTGAGGCAGTCAGGTAATAAAAACATAACTCTCCAAAAAACTCACGATTGTAGGCGCGATTGATTCTCGCAGACATGATGTCCATTTCGTCCTGTGCTGCTGCACGCAGCTTCTTTATCTACAAAATAACAACGATGAGATTAAATTTATATCTCTACTAGCTTTCGCCCGCGGCTTCGCCCGCGTGGACATTGTTTTTATGGCTGTCTTTGAGGATGAGGGAGGACGTTAGTTTTCTCCAGATCCCTCAGGAACTATATCGCACTATTCTGATTAGCAGTCTATGTCACTTCTCACCCCCTCAACCAATTCCATGTATACAAAAAAAAACACTTTAAGGCCCAGTGGTACTTAAAAATCTGTCTGTCTTTTTCTTTACGTGTAAAGAGGGAAGAAAATAACCAAACTTTTGCACGATTTTCGATGTTTACGTTTTTATTTTCATCATATTTATGTCATAAGTCACCTATGAACTTTATTTTAGTAAATAAATCATATCAAATTACTTATGTTAATAATAAAATCGAAAATAGACGATAAAATGGCTCAAAAAGAGGTACCTTTGCGAAATTATTCTATCGAGCCAACTTAATTAAATCGTGTTTCCATTCGATATAATCCCTCGTAAATATTCTCAATAATACCAATATGTTTCCAAGATTTTAAATTTACTGTTTTAACTACTTCAAAAATGAATTCTAAAAACCTGTTTAAGTGGATTTTTAGGTACCACTGGGCCGTAGCCGACGTGCGCGAGCGTGGAAATGACTTTTTCACAGATTCGGGAAGTAATGTCAGGATATTATATTTAGTAAATTATGTAATTTTCCACCTCGTCAATAATCTCTATGCAAAAAACCACAGCAATCCTTTGTTTCGTAAAAGAGTATTTTTTTCAGTTCCCTCAGGAACTGCATCGGACTATGCTATATAAACGGGATCAAAAGTTGCTTATGTCCTTCACAGAGACACAGGCCACCTGCATACCAAATTTCATCAAGGTTGGTCGAGGTGTTGAAGCGTGAAAAGGTAACAAACAAATAAACAAACACATTTTCACATTTATTATATTATAGTAAGGATTTTCTCTTTACTTTTAACCCGACGAGGATGCGGCGGGGTCATTTTGACCCTGTCAATTTTTAATCAAGCTTAGTTTTTTCCGCTTGTTAGATGTTGGACCCGTCCACACATGCCGCCTGCGACCAGAGTCATATAATGTCAAAAAAATAAGAGAAAGGGGGACCCCACCCTTTTCCGAGAAAATGAATAACCCCAATCCAGCCTTTAGTCAAAGTATACACGGTGTAACATAAAGGTGTGGTGATACTTTAAGGTGGGCTTCTCCTCATCAAACTGAACCACTTCTGTTCTGCAACTTTGCTGAAATCGCATTTTTTTTAATTTTTCGTACAAATCGGTCAGATGATTAAACGGTTTTGTATGAAAAAACCAATAAAAATTTCGCGATTTCAGTAAAGTTGCAGAGCAAAAGTGGTTCAGTTTGATGAGTACAAGCCCACCTTAAAGTATCACCACACCTTTATGTTACACCCTGTTTATATTAGTACCTACTATCTTTAGTAGTGTCTTCCTACAGGCTTTACATACTAAAACGATAAAAACAAAACCTTTTGTTCTATCACGTATTTTTCTATCCATGAAATGATATCCAACAAATATAATCAACTTAAATAATCTCAAATTAGTTTCTTTATTCGCGCCATTAGAAATTTCGATCGAAACTACACTGTAATAACGTTCATAATAGTGCGCACAGTGACGTGGTGGTTACGACTACTTTGGGGAGCAATATGGATATTTTTAGAGCAATATTCTGTGTAACTCTTGAAAAATATTGTTGAATCACATGACTCCTGCCTTAAGATATCAAGAAGACTACAAGGAATATTTCGCTATAAACAGATTCTGTCAAATGGGACTACAATCGAAGATGTTAAAAAAATCTTTTTTTTGGATGATTTCGACGGACCTAGTTTTTTCTACAACAACTAAATAAAATTGATAAAATCAAACCTTACGACATCAAGCACTATTTTAAATTAATATTGTCGGCCACCAGCTGTGACTAAGTTTCACTAGACTCTCAAAATTAAGCGTGTCAGGTTGGTTATTGCCTTAATCTCGCCTTTAAATAAAAAAACTGCATTGAAATTCGTCCAACCGTTTAGGAGCTGCGATGACATGTACAGACAGACATACTAGGCTTCCAATAACACCCCTATTCTTGCATCAGAGGTTAAAAAGGTACTGAGTAGGTAGTTAGGCGTACTCACATAACGAGTTGTATTGACTAACAAAAAGTCCGGCTCGCCTGTCTTAAGCATCGGCCTAGGCGTGTTGTAGTCCAAGCCGGAGTAGACCGCTTCGTTCTGGAAAGCGTATTTGCTAACAACAGAGTCCACCTGTTGAAAAGAAAGTAAAAGGTGAAAAGAAAGAAACGCAAAAAAGGTAAAAAAAAAACGACTTCCATCGCAAAAACTTAGTACTGTTTTGTATTATTGTTTTTGGTTTTTGTTAATTTTCTAATAAAGTACTACACAGATTTTGATAAAATTTATATGAGACTAACTCGAAAGCATACCCTGTCAACTAAAAAAACAATCATGAAAATCGGTTTGCAATTGCCGAAGATATCGCGTAAGACACAAAAAAACCATAAAGACGAATTGTAAACCTCCTCCTTTTTGAAAGTCAGTTGAAAAGTGACCAAGTGCATGTCGCACCACGACCAAACTAGGATTCCGTAATATTTTGTTAATAAATAAAGGTATATTTCAAAAACAAAGTTATTTTTGCATTTCGTTTGGTAATACTTATAACATTTTGTATGGAAAATCTACGAACTTTTTCCAAATCCAATTGTATATCTAATATAGAGGTATATTCCTTCACAAACTATGACACTTATTGACTTGCCCCGAGTGCTCGGACACCTGCATAATGGTTGACCTTTGGGGGGCCACTGATAGTGGCATGCGCGTGGTTACCTATTGGGCCAATAAAAATTTAAAACGCTAAACATGTTAAAAAACCGACTTCCATCGCAACAACTTAGTACATTTTTGCATTATTATTTTTGGTTTTTGTAACTTTTCTAATAAACTACTACACCGATTTTGATAAAATTTATATGAGACCATACGGGAAGCACTAGCTTTCAAATAAAAAGAGAATCATAAAAATCGGTTCACCCAGTCAAAAGTTCTGAGGTAACACACATAAAAAAACATACAGTCGTATTGAGAACCTCCTCCATTTTGGAAGTCGGTTGAAAATATAAAACACTAGGTGACAATATTCAAACCATCGATCGATTCGAAAAGAAGAAGAAGAAGAAAAGGCCAATGTTCAATTCAGTTTTTTTTGCACTTTTCATACAAATCGATGAGTCTCTCGACTAATTGTGTGCATTTTTGTAAGAAGATTCAACTATGGATTCCTTGGGGAAATTATAATGAGTAGAAGCCCCAGCTAACAAGGTCCACCACCGGTTTTGTTACACTTGTTTAAGTCCCTTGAAAGTTGACCAAATAGGGGATCGGACTGCTAGTCATTTGAGTTACTTTTTATGATCTGTCAAAAACGAAATTTTGTTCTAAAAATGTTTAGAATATTCACAAGTGACGTCATAGATTTTTAGCGTCATTGACGAACTTATTTTGTGATTTTGATGATTAAAAAAATTGAAGACGTTATGGAAAAACAAAACAAGTAAGGTTTTATGAAACTTCCAGAGGAGAGCAATTTAGGAAATCATATTTCAGAATTTGTTTTTAATGCAGTCCGATGCCCTAATATGAGTAACAACCTTCGACCAATATAACAGCTTTGGACCGGCCTACGCGAACAGCAGTTTTGATGCCTACAGAATGAGCACATTCGCTCAGTTCGTCTCAGTCGATCAGTATTCCCCAAATCGGTTGAAGTAGAAGTGAGTGAAATTTGTTATTTCATTCATGCTAAATTCTGAGTAGATACCTCTCTCTATCTCTGTCAATTTTTATATTTAAACGAGATTCGGTAGGCTTTAGTGGTGTTGAGTGTGTGTTTGCGTGTAGTATGTGTTTTACTCATTTTGGATGAGATCTATTTATGGACAGGACCGTGGCCGGTCCATTATTTTTGTTCAAATGTAGCAAATGCGAATTTTCGCATATCAGCGAATAGAATCACCCTGTATCTGTATAATAAAATAAAGCTGTTGGTTCCCACCTTTTTCCTCAGCTCATCGTAAGTTTGTGCCATCTCATTCTCCCACATATACTCGTTTTTCATAATCGTGATACGGTCTTGGTACTCCTTGAAGAGCTGCTTGGTGTTTTCACATTTCTCCTTGGGGACATCCATCGCGCATACGAAGGAACGCTGAAGATTCTCTGTAGTAAAATATTTCAGGGTTAAGCGCAAACTTCTCCAGTGGCCATCGCGCTCCTACTCGGTGGACCGACGACCTGGTGAAGGTCGCGGGGAGCCGCTCTGGATGCGCGCAGTGAAGGATTTGTCATTGTTAAAATCCTTGGGGAGGTTTTGAAAGTTAACCCATTTTGACCAATTTTTGATAGGTAGTAAGTCAGAACAAATGCTAGGTATACTCGTATGTAGGTAAAGTCTATTTCGTAACTGTCAAACATGTAAACAAAACATTTCATCATTAATTACAGTTTATTTATTTATTTTATTGTATACACATGATACATAAAATACAGATTTTAAACAGTAAGGTAAGTAATCTATCATAATAGATTGATCATGTTCTTACGAGCATTTTAATTATCTAATAATTGTGAGTAGTTCATTTAAGACTTAAATACCAACTGAATATAGCATATTTTTAAGAAAACACTCACGATTTCTTTACATATTTGGCTATTTCTATAGAACCAGACTGTAAGTTTTTTTTTTTATGACTGATTAAAAATAAACAAACCATGGCCGAAATTAATTTTGTATACACTAAACGTTAAATAAAACTAAACTTATTAATTGTACTGAAAAAACATAACCTTTAAAGCTAGCTGTTATTCTGACAGAAAACCTTTAAAAAAATAGCCTGCCTCTGTGTTTCCCGACTCCTTCAATTTGGGGATCTTCAAGGCGAGAGTGAATAGGCATTATTTGAGCTTGCGTGTACCATCCTCGACTACATCGTCACTTACCATCAGGTGAGATATAGTCAAACGCACATTAAAATTAAAATAAATAAAAAAATGATATAAATCGGTTAACTTAAAAGAGTTGAAAATCGCTATCGAATCTTCGGCATCATCGTGACTTACTATCAGGTGAGATGATGCCAAGGGCTCACCAATAGTAAATACAAAAATATATATAACTTTAGGGATTCATTATATAAATTAAAAACCCGTCTGCGTAAAAACTTAACCACTCTTTTTGGCCAGTTCACGGGATCAAGACGAATCTTACGATACCTCATATTATGTTAAAATCCTTCAAGTCATTCAGGCTGTAGCAGGGAACATAGAAATCTACATACATACACTCGAAAACATAACCCTCCTTCTGAGGCAGTCGGGTAGAAAGGTCGCAGGTTCACAATAACTTACTGAATTGTTTCTCCGCTTGAGTGGCCTTCGCTATCGACTGTTCGACCAGCTCGTTCTTCTCCGCCAAATCTCCTTCGAGTTTCTTCATCTCGACGAATGAGAACTTTCGCATGACGCCCGCCACGATCTAACATGTAAACATAAATGATATCAATATTAACACACTATAGGTAATTAATTTACCGACTTCCAAAACAGGAGATTATCAATCCGACACGTATGTATGTTAATATGTTTGTCCACGTATTTCCCAAAAAAATCCTACATTTAATTTATTTTCATTTGATTAGCAGTAATTATTTTAAATTGGATCAAATATCCTTTACAATACAATACAATACAATATTCTTTATTGCATCACAACATAAAAAAAGAAATTGACAATGGCGAAGAAAGCCTTCACCTTCGGGAAAAATCACAAATTTCATCAAAAGCGGTTCAGTTGTTTTCGAGATATGAAAAGTTATGTTTATGTATGTACTAATCACTAGAAAAATTTCGTCGGTGTAACGCCAGAATATTGTGAATGAAGTCGGTTGTTCTTTATGTTTTTAAGAGCGTATCCACAAATCGTCTCCCATACAAACCAAAAATTACTATTTCTTAAAAATGGATGCTACGATTCTAATGAAACTTTATACTTACACATAAGCAAGTCACGAAATTCAAGTTTGTGGTTAAATTACCCTTTAAAAAAAAAGGGTTGTCTCTAAGTAACAGTGATTAAAGATTTTTATAGTAATCCTAAAATTGGCCAATCTTTTTTTAAATAAAGTACAATGTAAAATGTATTCTATCCACAAACTATAGGATTTTGTGACTTGCTTATGTTTATAATGTTTCATTAGAATAGGCGTACCTAACTAGTAATTTTAAGTTTGTATGGGAAACGATTTTGTGAATACGCTGTCAAAGTTACTGTCATGATCTTCTCACCCTACTGTAGCACTGGCTGGCGTCTCTAGCGACCATGTAGTTGTCGACAGTGGTGTCACCCACTTCTCTGAGGCACGCTTCGTACTCGCAAATGTCTTTAGCGGCTATCGGCGGCGGTAGTGAATCACAGGGACCAGCCTCCTCTTCCTCTGAGGGGAGATTTAGACAAAGGACAATGAGTAATGATGGGCCCATCTCTCAATAGATTTCTTTGATTTGGTATCTAGGAGTTGGGAGATATCAACCATTCGTGGCCCCTGCGGGTTTTTTAAATGATGTAATTGTTATTGATGCACAGGACGAATAATAAATCTTGTTTTAAAATGAAATACATGTATTATTACTATTGTAATTTTTTTTTTGTTTGGAATTAAATCAGTAGTGCTACGGTAAATGAAATTTAACTATGGCACTACCAGTAGTTCCACTGGTAGTGCCACGGGAAATGCGCGATAAATATCCATAAATAATGTATTAGATTGAGACAAGTTTAATACGTCATCTCTCCGAATGTACAATCATTTCACTATAGGTTTATTAGTAAATAATGTTTCGCTTAAAAAGCCCTATCCAACGGTATATCACATGTCACTATTGAGGGGTGGACCCAGACTCCATACATTCGTTTCCCATTGTCCTTTAATATTGCTTCGTACAGCTCGCGCCAAACTTTAGGACTGATCTGATCTGTGATATGTGTATAACCGAGAAGTGGGTGTCTTTACGTCCTACCAACACCCAAAGCACAGTATTACGATATGGCTTACAGTAGCGCAACGCCTTGGATGTCGCACAATGCCGTCACGGCGTAGGTACTAGCAGTACTAGCCTGTAGCCAGCCTACCAAACTCGCGGAGTTTGGCAGGCTGTGCCCCGCCGCCCGCTGTGTAACTGTGTACTTGGCTCGTACTTTGTACTTTGTCTCGCATCTGCCTCCCTACGTATACTGGGGACGACATTGGCAAGCCCGCTCCATACTAACAATTTGTATGTTTTTCAAACTTTGAAATTTTATTATTTTCGACTTATATACGATCTTTGGCACTCCTTAAAGGTTAGTTCCGCTCATTTAAACAACCTTTTGATTAATACACGAACCCACACTTCTATTTTTGATACATGAAATCACATTTTATTGGGTTCTATTCTTGGCTATATTTAATGAATAGCCAGGGGTAGTTACAGCTGCCCCGCAAGTACCCTTCCGTTGCTCTGAGTAAGTACATTCGTTGCAATAATGTAAGCCGCTATATTGTAATACTGTCTTGGGGCTACTGCGACGCGTCTTGCGACCAACTTCAGAGCCGTAATAAAGTTTGGCGCGAGCTGTAATAATGAGATATCTATCGTGTGGCCCTAGAATAATACCATCCCATCTCTTCCCGAGGGTGTCGTACGTAAGAGACGACTAAGGCATCAAAACCGGATGATGGGAAGCAGCATCCTATCCGCGTACTGTGCCACCAGACTACACTCTGCGATAGTAGCGAGCGATAAAAACCCCTCAACTCAAGGGAAGGGCTATGTCCAACAGTGGACATCTTTTGGCTGATATGATGTTCACCATTATCTATCACATACCAAAACAGGCTGATTAACAAGAATAAGATGAAGCGATCATAGCTGGATCGATCACGCTGGTTAACTGACCTTAAGTACGGTCATTACCTGGATGGGGTCAACTGTATGTGGTATTTTTCTTCGCAAGGCACGTGAAGCCGTTGGTGCTGGTTGCTATCACTTGATGGCAGTCGTTAAGCCGTGTCAGATGTCACAGAGGCGGGCGGCTTGAAAAACTTCTGACAGTGGGGTTTGCCACTAGTCCAACAACATCCACCAACCCAGACTTGGTCCCCGAGTGTGGAGTATGGCCACAGATGATAATAATAGTACAAGTACAGATGTAGTACTCGCAATGACGTTTTAAATAAATAGCAACTCTCGCTACGCAGTAATAAAGAACAGTATAGTTCGCAACCGCGCTTAGTGCCACCAGTTTTACTTCAATATACCTATACATACATACACCGATAACAATCGCGCTTTTACGCAAGAATGAACCGAATCAATGCGCGTGAGAGATTCTTTTACGCTGGGCGGTCTAGTGTTGTCGCAACTGATCAACCGTCAGGGTTGTGAGACCGCGCGACGAACATGTTTCAACTTGCGCACTCGCTTGCTCGATAATCGCTCCGCATTCTGCACGAGTTGACAACCGACTGACGAGCGCAACTTGTAGGCCGCGCTGTTGTGTAGGTACTTATCTCGCGCTCTCGGCTGAGTGACGGGGGCCTGGTTTGGCTTACTTTCCCGGGTTTGGGAAGAGAGCGCAGTGGGGTCGTACGGGTGTTCGGAACACTAAAAAAACGTACAGATAATAATAAAAAAATGTAGATTTTTCAATAGAAATACACTGACTAATGAAATAAGGTTCAAATTTGTTTGTATTACTCTGGTCCGAAACCAACGCAATAAGAGTTAAAGTAGTAACCAGTATCTGATCTGTGCTTAAAGGCGCAGCCAGAACGGCTCAAGTAGAAGTATATCAATGTACGGTGGAGAATTAGATGTAAGGTTCTAGAGTAGCGAGTCCAGAGGCGTATTTAAGAATACGGCGCCCCGGGCACAAAAAAAGAACCGCCCCTCTAAGTGACAAAAAACCGGCCAAGTGCGAGTCGGAGTTGCGCGCTTAGGGTTCCGTACTGCCACACGATAAACGTCACCTTTCTGTAACCTTCTTTTTGCAAGAAAATCTATAAGAAATTATCGGCTACCTAATTCATATTGTGCTCTATTTTTTTCTACTAGGACTGGCGAAAGAACAACCGAAAAAGGGGCGGCCGCCAGCCGCCCCCCTCCTCTTGCCGCCCCGGGCCAATTGCCCCCTGGACATAGGGTAAATACGCCCCTGAGCGACCACGGTCTAGACGTCTGGATGATCTAGTGATGTATCCAGGAATCGCTTGATGCATTAACACCAGGATTGCGAAAAGGTCTAAGTATGTCCAACAGTGAACGTCTTTCGGCATACATAATGACGGATCTCGGACTTGTTCCTCTAAGGTTTTATCAAAGTTAGAGTTTCGTCATGTCCGTCTGTTTGTCATTTTTTTCTTCTATGAAATGTGGGTAGTTAAGGGCTTAGTCTTACCGACTTCCTCTTCTTCTATTGCTTCTATGTCCTCCTCTTCTTCCTCTTTCCCAGCTGTAAATAAGCAGACGTGTACATTACCATTTAGATCTGGAAGTATTGATGATGATGACACATTCAAAGGCCACATTTAACCGCCTCCGTGGTGTAATGCATAGCCCATTCGTTTCACACCAAGAGGTCGCGGGTTCGATTCCCGGCGGGGTCAACTTTGTAAGACTCGGTTTGGATGGTGGTAGGGCATTCTCATAGACCTCCTGGCTTTCTACCATCATATTGTCTAAGACTTTCCGCCAAACATCAGTGTTAACAGCATTGATGTGCTCCGGCTTGTAGGGGATCATTCAACAATTACGTGATCACCGGAAGGGGGGGGGGGGGTCAGATGCTTGTATATACATCTGGATTATTTGGGGGGGGGGGGGGGGGGGAGAATCCATGATTACGTTATCATTTATCATTTTATAAACTAAATATTTAAAATATTTACGTCCAATTTTGAAGTCTACTACTGGTAACACTAACTATTAGATAGATGGAACGGGATTTCCCCTGCTATAGACAAACTGTGGAACAGTGTGACCAGATTCAGTATTTTTATACTTTTTCGGCATATATTATCGACTTCGGAGGAAGTAAGTATTTTGGGTATATATTAGGTAAACAGTTATCAAAACGTCCTCCCGACGACTCCGGATCAGAAGAGGATCCCGAGGATGACCTACCTCTTATTCATCTCATCAAGGATGTAGCTGAATGGTCTGCGTCTCCATTTAGTCAGGAATAGTCTGTATTTACTTAATAATTTTATTTAAAAATGACAGTATATTAATATTAAAATGTGTAGTTACATGTTGCATTTTGACAAACACACCCTCTTCCCAAATTTAGGTCATTTAAGACTCATAGAAACATGACATACGTGTCAGTGTTAATAAACAGCAAACATTTTAAGCACGGACGAAGATTACGTAATCAAGGCGAGGGGGGGGGGGGGTTAAAAAACAAAAGATTACGCTTTGATCACATAGGGGGGGGGGGTTAAAAAAACGGCCAAAAATGATCACGTAATTGTTGAACGATCCCTAGATAAGATAGCCAGATCCCCATTGCGTTGGGGAATCTTGGTAAGCTCGCTTCCATCTTCGGCATCATCGTCACTTACCATCAAGTGAGATAATACCAAGGGCTTACCAATTGTGAATAAAAAAAATTAAAAAAGGCATAACACGATGTAAAATGATTTAGTACTAGCTTTTGCCAGCGGCTTCGGTCGCGTGAAGATAGTTTCTATGACTGTCTCCAAGAGTGCACAGTGCGCGAGCCGCCAGCGGCTCGCGAGCGTGGAAAAGAGTAGCCTATATGTTAATCCAGGTGCTAATCTGTCTACTTTGCGTGAAAGACAAACTTTCGCGTTTATAATATTAGCAAGGATTTTATTTAAAGTAGCTTAAGTATGCATGACATGTATCAAGCTATTCAATCTACGTCATCATCATCATATCAGCCGAAGGACGTTCACTGCTGGAAATAGGCCTCCCCCAAGGATTTCCACGACGACCGGTTCTGCGCTGCCCGCATCCAGCGGCTTCCCGCGACCTTCACCAGGTCATCGGTCCACCGAGTGGGAGGCATACAATCTACATAATAAAGAAGAAACAAAAGCGAATCGGACTCGTGGAACGAGGGATCCAAACAGGTTCTTCGTGACGCCGAACATGTTTGGCGCGAGTCTCGAATAGTACTTATCATGGGATATCTTCATTTTCTTATTCCCAATCATTAAAAATCAAGTATCAAGGAAAATTTGATATAATTTGACTGACACATTGGTCCAGTGGCAGCGCTCCTGTTTCCCGGGCCCAGGGTCATGGGTTCGATACCAACTCAGGTCAATCATTCGAGTGACAAACAGGTTTGTTTGCTCTGTGTCTAGGTGTTATATAATTAAGTATTTAAATGTCATCATATCAGTTAATATACGTCCCCACCGAGGAGCTCGAGCCTACCCTGAATCAGGAATTAGTCGAACACGCGGGCCCAGTGCGGGTTGATCGACTTCACACACAACCTTCAAGTTATGTTTTCCTTCACCGTTAAAGCAATTGGTAAGTATATTTAACTTGTAAGTACCTAAGTTTTGAAAAACTCATTGGCACATTTGCCGTCCAGATTTGAACCCGGTAAATAATATTTGTTGTATATTAGCGGCAAAAGGAAAACACACTGTGAAAATCTCAACTGTGTTCCTAATTAATATTCAAGAAATACAGCCCGCTGACAGACAGACGGACGGACAGCGGAGGCTTAGTAATAGGGTCCCGTTGGGGGTTCAAAACCCAAAGACCTTTTCACACCTCATGCCCTAGTTACAGAAGGCATAGGGCTCCTGACTGACCCGTACACGCATGAAGTGCAAAAAGAGTTGAGAATCATATCTCTTAGCTGGGCTGCCGGGGCTGGCACGCAGCCTGCTCACAATATTGGCTGTCCATTTGCACAAGAAGGCATGAAAACCTTTGAAATTATGATGGTTGAAATAAGTAAGCTTGAGCGTCGGTGGCGTAACGGCTAGGGCCGCCGCATCATGTCCGGGAGGTCGTAGTTCGAATCCTGCCACGTACCAATGTGATTTCGAAATTAGATTTCATATATGTACGTTTTTCCGACGCTCTTACGGCGAAGGAAAACATCGTGAGGAAACCTGCGCACGCCTGCGGAGAAACTCGCAGGTTGTGTGTGAAGTCGACCAACCCGCACTGGGCCCGCGTGGTCGACTAAGGCCCGACCGCCCTAATTCAGGGTAGGCTCGAGCCCCTCGGTGGGGACGTACATGAGCTGATAAGATGATGATGATGATGATGAAATAGGTAAAGCACTCACACTCGTCACAGCTGATCTTTTTCACTACGAGTTCCTCCGCCCCATCATCATCACAGGGGTTCGGCTTCATGAAGTCGGTGACGTACTTCTTGATGTCGGCGCTCGAGTTGCAGATGAACTCCATGTATGTCTGGTTCTCTTGGTACATGATGGCTATGATGTCGTCGAACCACGGCGCGTGGATGGTTAGCCAATCTCGGATTTCAGGCGACTGTCTAAAATTCATTTATTCTTACTATACAGGATGTAAAATAATGTATAGGAACCGTTAACTGGGGGTTCTACTGATCATACTGAACAACTTTCGTCAAAGGAACCCGTAGTCAGTTGTACAAAAAATGGACACTCCATACATAAATGCACAAAGCTGGTCTTTGAGCTGATCGATTTGAATAAAGACTTTATTTTGCTAATTCAGCAAAGATATAGAACAAAACTTGTCAGTATGATGAGTAGAAGCCCCAGTTAACGGGGCCTACACTAATTCTGTAACACCTATGTACAGGGTCATGGAGTAAATAGACCTAAAATATTTACTCCACGACAGGGTCTAATAACATTGGTGTTGAAGCTATGAACTGGGGCTTCTACTAATCATAATATACTAAAACTAGACCACTTTCTCCAAGGAACCCAGTCAATTAAAAAAAAAATCAGCCCTCCATTCAAAAATGCCACTGTGGCGTAATGCTTAAGCCCATTAGATTCACATCAGGAGGTCGCAGGTTGGATTTCCGGCGTAGTCTAACTTTGTAAGACTCGGTTTGGTTGGTGGAAGGGCATTTTCTAAGCCCGCCATCTTATCTAAGTCTTCCGCCACAGATTACTAAATAGTTACTTCGTACGTAACTTCCGCCAAATATCAATATTAACAACATTGTTGTGGTCCGACTTGAAGATAAGATAGCCAGTTCCTAATGACTTATATATTATGTCCAAATCTGTGCCAGTTCCCCATTGCGTTAGGGAATCTTGGTAGGCCCAATTCCATCTTCGGCATCATCGTCACTTACCATCAGGTAAGTTGATGCCCAGGGCAATGGCAAAGTATATATAGTACTAACGTACATACCAAGGGCTTATCAATTGTAAATAAAAAAATTACAAAATTTGTCTGTAAGTTGATCGATTTGTATAAAGAGTTCTTTTTTTGGTGAATTGACTATAATATCTATTGGTTGGTGTCCAAATATACGAAGAGTATAAGCCGTTAACAATTCCTAAACCAATGTCCGTATATCTGAAGTAATCGACATAGCTCACTGAATGCTAAATTAACTGACAGTGGGCGGAGCACATAGCTCTTAGAACTGGTGGCCGTTGGGGTGGTAAAGTTTTCAAGTGGTGACTGCGCACCGGAAGACGTAATGTAGGATGGCCTTGTACGGGATCCCTTTTACTAAGCCTGCGATGTCCGTCGGTGTGGTCTTTAAAAGACTGTATCTTTTGAACTGGAACAGGTAGGTAGGGGTATTGCTCTGTGGGTAGTCTCAGACTAAGATCGATTCGATTTCGATTAGCACACTAGTGCCGCCAATATAAATAAATAATTGGTTCATTCTTCAGACTGCTAACGAAATCATTGAGTATTTTGCGCACGTACAGGGGTACAAGGTGTTTTTTAATTGTTGTAATTAAATTACCCATTAGCAACAACTTATGTTTGTCGATATTGTCAAAAGTGGACACTTTTAGCAGTTTTGACAAATATAATAGACAGACAGAAAGGTAGACAGACGGACAGACAGACAGACGGACATACAGATAGATAGATAAACCGTTTATTCACCGACCAAGCACAAAAAACAATGGTTAATAGGTATAGGTAACAATATAAACGAAAGTTACCCCGACAACGAAAACCGCTAAAAAGATGATATGTTTTGGCCCTTTAAGTTTAATATAACTAAGTAGTTATATTTTGATTTAAGAGTCGTCGCGTAGGTGGACCGCTAAGTTGTGAAATTATATGGTTGCCCCCCTAACGAGTATATACGCAAAATACTCAATGATTTCGATTATAGTCCATAAGAATGAGTATTTTTTTTTATTTATATTGGCGGCGCTAGTGTGATAATCAACCCGTCTTGCTAACAAATAATAAAAATAAAAATCGGCCAAGTGTATGTCGGACAACGCATAAGCTAGGGTTCCGGAGTCATTACTCGAAAACTATTTCGGAATACTCCTTCCAAGGACTAATAGTTTGTCCCTGGGGGAGACTTTTTAACGACTTTGACGATAACAGCATATCTGACAAAAATATGTTAATTGATTGATTGAAAACACGTCTTTATTGCTCAACAGAAGAGGAAAACACAGATAAAATGATTGCGGAAACACTATGTTGTTTGAAAGCACTACTTCACTTAAACAGACCAATTCAATGAAACCTAACACGAGGGGATTCACGACGGGGTGTGTTTCGTGTCGCTTTTACTTGTATGGGAGGCACCTCTAAAAAAAATTATAAAAGGACACCATTTTTCAGTTTGCGTGATAATTTTTTTTGCGTTGTACATTTTTATGTAGTTACAGAATTTTATAACTGTTGATCTTATAGATGAGGAGGTGTAGTAAAAGCCCGTTTGGGGGGGGGGGGTATTTTTTTATTTTAGTTGAAGGAAGTGTCACGTTGGAGATTCATATTTTGTTAAAAAGCCACTTTAATTAAACAAGTATTTAAAGAAACCTTTAATTTATTTAACAATATCCCATTCGAGGGGATACACTAAAAAAAACATCTCCCTCTTACGTGTAGGCTACCCTAAAAAAATGTGTTTTGACATATTGACTGATTTTTCCATTTCGAGTCATAGTTACATATCTGTGTATTAACAGGCCCCCGTCACTCGATCGAGATGGCGAGATAAGTACCTACACATTTGCGCGGCCGCTCTCGTCAGTCGGTTGTGAGCGCTAGAACTCCGTACAATCACCGCCGCAATTCGCGCCCCGCCCGTGTACGCAGTTATAACCGTTATGTCGAGCGCCTTAATACCAATGTTTCCGTGTATTGTCTGACAGTGGGAAGGAGTAGGTGAATAAATGCATAGGTATTTTCGTTTTATAAGGAAGTGAAATATCTGTTACAAAGTAACTAGTATCTCATCTGTGGTATTACATAACTATATGTCTAATAGTGGCCGAGAAAATTGACTGTTACATACGGATAGACGGACGAACATGACGAATTTAGGTATAAGGGTTCCGTTTTTTCCATTTCGACTCCGGTACCCTAAGAAGTAAAAAAAAATAAGAGGGATAATAAAGAAACAACAAACGTATTTTCAAAGGTTTTTATTTGTTTGTGCTCTATCGTAAAAACGATAATACCTACAAGCGTCCGTGTGATTGTATAGTATTATTTCTAAGTAAAACTACTTACAAATATTATAAACTGGCCATACTCGCGCATATTTTTTTTTTACTTTTCCTCGTGTACCATCAGGCGAACAGACGATTTTTTACGGTTCTAATACCTTTGTGTCAACCCTTGTTAACATTACGGCTACTGCGTCTTATTTAAATACAGTAATAACTTGAGTTTTGCACTTACTTGGCGTAGACAGCGAAACTCCCCATCACGACTAAAGCTGCCACTGTACCCCATAGCAAGCGGTCATCCCTCGGCGGGGGAGCCTCGGGGGGCGGTGGAGGGGGGCAGGGGTCCCTCTCCTGTTCGTATGCCTTCTTATACTTGTGCAGTAGCGGGTTGCGAGTGCGGGAAATGCTTAGTACTTGGAGATCTACTGGCTTGCGACGTAACTAGATATTTAAAAAAAAACGGTTTATGCTCATGCGCAATAAGAGCGAACGAAAAACACTTCATACTCGCCTGTCAAAAAATGGAGGGTAATGTTTTACGGGAGTATGTATGTTTCTTTGGCTGAGCGTGTGGCCTAATCGGCTTGATGGATTTTGGAGTGCGAATTGTTAGTGAAATAGAATACATTATTATCCGACTGCCAAAAGAGGAGGGTAATGTTTTACGGGGGTATGTATGTTTCATTGGCTGAGCGTGTGGCCTAATCGGCTTGATGGATTTTGGAGTGCGAATTGTTAGTGAAATAGAATACATTATTATCCGACTGCCAAAAAAGGAAGGTAATGATTTACGGGGGTATGTAATGTATGTTTCTTTGGCTGAGCGTGTGGCCTAATCGGCTTGATGGATTTTGGAGTGCGAATTGTTAGTGACATAGAATACATTATTATCCGACTGCCAAAAGAGGAGTGTAATGTTTTACGGGTGTATGTATGTTTCTTTGGCTGAGCGTGTGGCCTAATCGGCTTGATGGTATTTGGAGTGCGAATTATTAGTGACAGATCACTCAAAAAATTATTTTTTAAAAAAACTCGCGTCTTACTGTGAGGATTTCAATTGTGATATTTTGTATTTGACTTGAGTTCAACTCTCACTTGGCCGGTTTTTATTATCTAATACCTTTAAAAGAGCAATTCTTGTATATGAATATATAAGGTCTAACAAAATTAGCTGAAACTATTTTAACTGGTGCTTCTACCCATGAAACCTATAATAGTCAAATCTCAAAAAAAAAATTGAACTTCCCATACTAAGTTGGCTGATCAGCTGATCGAGTTAGTATGGAAGAGTCAATTTTTTTTTGCGATTTGACTATGGGTTCCATGGGGAAAGTTATTCAGTTTCATGGGTAGAAGCACCAGTTAAAATAGTTTCAGCTAATTTTGTTACACCCTATATACAATCTGAATCTCGGAAACGGCTCTAACGATTTTCTTGAAAATTAGTATACGGGGATTTTTGGGGGCGAAAAATGGATTTAGATCGGTCTCATCTCTGGGAAAACGCTATGTATCGTATTTTCAATGTTTTTAACGGCTCTGGGTACTACGTCCCGGGTAAAGCTCGGTCGTCCAGTTACTGAGATTATTGTATGGATAGGACTGGTCCAATATATTTGATCGAAGGTATGTACGCACCTTTTAACACGAGTAAAATAGAGGACGGTAATCGACATAGTTTATAGAATCGCTAAACTTAAGCGGCAGTGGCGGGGGGCACATCGCTTGTAGAACAGACGGCCGTTGGGATAGTAAAGTTCTCGCGCACCGGTATACGTAGCATGGGCATTGGGCAGGCATCCCACTCAGTAGACAGACGACCGGGTGAAGGCCGCGAAAGCCGTTTAATGGGGGGGCACGAGGGTGTTCGGTGCTGCACCAGGACCGGTCGTCGTGGAAATCCTTGGGGAGTCCTTTATGCCTTTATCCATCAGTGGACGTCGTTCGGCTGATGGGATGATAATGAAATTATAGACTAAAGTTCTTGACTGGCGACTTTCATCGACACCCTTGTTAGTTCAGTGGTCAGCGCTCCTGCCCGCTGGACCGAGGGTCGTGGCTTCGGTTTCCATCTAGGGCAATTAAAGTGAACAGGATTGTCTGCTTTGTGTCAGTGTAACATATTTAAACGTAGGTATTTAAAAATGTTTATTCTGTCTCTATTTCCTAAATTCTAGTTTGGGGCCAGATTACCGTGTATGATTTAATAAGAAAACTAGCTGTTTCCCGCGGGTTTTCTATGACTTTTCAAAGGTGCGCAGTGCGCGGGCCGCAGCGTGAAAAAAGTGGCCTATGTGTTAATCCAGGTCCTAATCTGTCTATCTACCAAATTTCAGCCAGATCGGTAGTTTTTGCGTGAAGGAGTAACAAACATACACACTCACACACAAACTTAAGGCCAGGGTATGTCAAGGACAAATAACAAATTGTAACTAACCAAAAGTGCTCTGTTCTGTATAACGTGTTGTGTGACCCGGAACATTGTGAAGTTTTGAAAGTATGGAAAACTCCGATTTATTTTGTCTTGTTTTTCACTTTCTGATTGTGTATTTGTAGCCTACGTTTTGGGCATTTCGTGAACATGTCAGAAGTCAAAGTAAAACTCGACATTTTCATAAAGTACTCTCTTCTTTTTGTGGTCTTTTCTTACAGATAGATACACAAACTTCTTAGTTTCTGTAAATTTAATAAAGAAGTTCTGACTACTTACATCTTTACGACTACAAAACTCTTTGCGACGGCACTGCTGGAATTTCCAGCAAAATAAACACTTTTTTCACGTCTCTATACCTAGCTTTGTATAATCTGCGCGCGATCATATTGGGATGGAACCTTTTCACAGTGAATTGAAAACACAACTATAAAGCTTCAGCCAAACCTGCGCGACCGCGGCGCGGGAGCGTCTACGATGAGAAAATCTCGCGAAACTTAACAGACCTTTAAGTGCACCTCAACCCATCTCTGTACTATCTTCTTCTCTAGTCATCGTAAAATTACAAATAATACACGCACGACACGTCTAACCACAAGACGCGTGGGTCCCGCCCTAGTCCTGCGTCGCAGACGCGCAGGTTTGGCCGGAAGTTAAAAGAAGATTAACTGACAATCACGGGGTCTAAAGTAACTGAGGTCGAAGCTATGACCTTGGATTTCCCTCGTTTATTAAAGTGAAACTTTTATTACATCGTCTCAAGCTTTTTCGTCTGTGTGTTGCGTGACGGCAAAGAAATTATTACATCGTCTCAAACTTTTTCGTCAGAGCAGCCATGATCGTTTCGTCCTCTGTACCGTAGCTCCAAGACTAGAGCAGCCATGATCGTTTCGTTCTCTGTACCGTAGCTCCAAGAGAAGTGAAACTTTTATTACATGATCGTTTCGTCCTCTGTACCGTAGCTCCAAGACGAGAGCAGCCATGATCGTTTCGTGCTCTGTAAATGTCTATAATGTGAAAAAAAGTTTCACTTTTACCATGGTTTCATAAAACCAGATACTCTTTTTTTTATCTCTGTGGCTTCGACCACACAAGGAGCATAGTCGTCCTTTTTGTTTACTGGTGTGTTATTTAGCGGTTCTTCGTCTTTGCCTAATATAGTTATTTGAATATTTCAATCTTTCTCCTTCGAACAACTAGGTTAGGACGTGTCTTAGGGTTCCGTACCCAAGGGTACAAACGGGACCCTATTACTAAGACTCCGCTGGCTGTCCGTCTGTCACCAGGCCGTATTTTATGAACCGTGATAGCTAGACAGTTGAAATTTTCACAGATGTTGTATTTATTTTGCCGCTATGACAACAAATACAAAAAATTAGACAAGTATAAATAAGGGTAGTTCGCCGTACAAAAAACGTGTTTTTTCAAACGTAAAGAAACTAGCGCCATCTAGTATGATTGTACGGAACCCTTTGTACGTGATTCCGACTTGCACTTAACCGGTTTTTGATGTTTGTTTACTATCAAACTGTTCTTTGATTCAGTCCCAGTCCCTATTTATATGATATCTAAGATTGAAAATTACAGTTTTAGAGTAATGATAATACGTAAAAACGGGGTTTTTTATTTATTTGTACTTACTTTTTTATGTTTGTATAAAATATATTAACTCTAATTCCGTGTATCACCCGTGGCACTACTAGTAGTGCTAAACAGAGATATGCTATATATAAGGGGAGGTAGATAGGTTACAAGCGTCTAAAAATCAAGCAAAAAAACGATGCCAATTGGCATCTCTTTTCTTAGTAACATTCGGTGCAATGGAAGAGAACTACCTATAATAATGTGTGTGTAAATGGCTTCGATTTTCAAATGTTGTTTGTTAGTGCTTATCCCATCTATGGTAACAAATCTCTGGTGCTAAAGGTATTTTTCTCTTCCGTGCCACTACCGGTCCACGATCTTACTTCGAGTCCACCAAAGAGAATATGTCACTACGTTGAGTCCACCAAAAAGAATATGTCACTACGTTGAGTCCACCACAGAGAATATAAGTCACTACGTTGAGTCCACCAAAGAGAATATAAGTCACTACGTTGAGTCCACCAAAGAGAATATAAGTCACTACGTTGAGTCCACCAAAGAGAATATTTCACTTTCATATGAATGTCGTACAGAACGGTCGCAAGACATCGCGAGGGATTGCCGCGAGTACATAAAACCTGTCTTCGGAAGACAGCCTCCCGCAGACGGGCATTTCGGATTAGTATAAAAAAAAGATGTTTGACATCGTTTACGGATCGTAACAGTGTGAAATATAGATTAAGGATTAGTACGGACTCAGTATTACGCAATACTAGTTATAGAAGCCCTCAAGCAGCAACCATCTTGGCTGCTGCAGCGTTCCCTGGTGGTCTAAGTCCAACGCCCCGCTCTGAAATGATACCTTTAAAATGCAAAAAACCGGCCAAGTGCGAGTCAGAACCGCACACATAGGGTTCTGTACCATACCAGATGGCGCTATTTCTTTACATTAAAAAAAACACATTTTTTGCAAGACAGCCTCCCTTTTTCTAATTACTAGTATTTGTTGTTATAGCGGCAACAGAGATATATCATCTGTGAAAATTTCAGCTGTCTAGCTATCACGGTTCATGGAATACAGCCTGGTGATAGACAGACAGAGAGTGAAGTCTTAGTAATAGGGTCCCGTTTTCACCCTTGGGTACGGAACCCTAAAAACGCAAGGAAATTGGCCCAGTAATTTTCGAGATTAATGGCCACATTCGTTTGCACACACAAACATACAAACACACAACCTCTCACCCTAAACGCATACCCCTTCTCCTGTGTCTTCTCCGGTCCGTTGGGGTATAAACAAAAGTAAACACACGAAATTGAAATAAAAATCATTCTTTTAATTTATACTTTAAATTACATTTTACAGTATTTTTCTTTCATTATTTACATAAGTTACTAAAAATGAATGTACCTTGCTTTCGTTCTCTAGTGGCGACACTGAAATTTAAGTTTGCACTGATCTGGAACTTTATTATACGTAAATGCATGTCGCGATCTTTGAAATGTGAAGTTCTGCATTAAATATAACAATGCTGTGAAATATCATTAATTTCATTGTGTAATTATTAAATATCATATTACAATTAGTGTTCCATATGTCTAGTGTCTAATTTAATACTTCACAAAGCGATTACCTCCCCTTTTACTGAAAAAAGTACGGACCACATCCCACATCTACTGACGATTTCGAAGGAATTTCAGTAAACTAATATTTTACTCCAATAATTACTGCAGTAATGGAAATACATTACATACTTGCCTATTTAAAATATTGTTTACCTCTCTGTCCTTTAGTAAATAGATGCAGGACTTTTAAAGCAACTTTAAATGTCTAAAACAGTACTCTAAAAATCTCCAAAGTACTCTAAAAACACTAAAAAGTAGGCAACATATTTTTTTATAAAAGATCAATGACAAAATTCGTGCCAAATTGTATAATTTAAATCGTCGACTAATGCTTACTTTACGCATAATTTAAAAAAAAAACAAATAATGAAATTAACAAAATACTAGTGGATTAAATATTGAGGTAAAAAAAAATATAAATAGAATTTCGACTATTTATTTTAATGAAAAAAATACACTTTCAGTATGTCACACACCATATGGCAAATATTGAACAGCCCTTCTGTTTGTAGCTATTTATTTAGCACAACAACAAGTGGAAATTACTAAAGTCTCGTTTGCATTCCTATTAAACTCTACACTTGCCCTGAATAGATGTAAGTCTGTTACACTGACCGTGTTACACATACCTAGTTTAAGTACTGTAAGTAAATTCAGTTGGAATTTACAATTAAAATAAATTAATTGAGGGGAAAGAAACAGTTGTTATAATATACAAGAAAAATTAATTGAAATAACACTCTTGATAGACTTTCAGTGCAGCTAAATAATTTAATGTCTTTTTTCTCCTGTAACATTTTCGATATAGGAGCAAAGTCAGATTTGATGTTACACCAAGCAAAATTACTACAAAAGCCTCTGCACTCTAAGCAAACTTTAATTAAAAACAACAATTAATTACAATACTAATGTGATCTGTTGTTGTTACAATAACATGTAGATGGTGACTATTCTGCGAAATCTCACGGATCTTTCATTTACAACAAGTAAAGCGCAGTTGCGTCGATTTTATGTGACTACCGTCATTTTGTGTCGACATGGGGTGAATTCAAGATCGTTGGAAATATTTTAATTAAACTAGTGATCTGCCTATGAAACTGAACAATTTTCCAAATAGGCATTTTTTTATTTATTTTCCATACAAAGTTGATCAATCAGCTGATCTAACCCTTTCACGAGCATTGGTAATATGATTGCCAGGAATGCTTTGTCAATATTAATCTGTATTAACCTCGAATAAGGTTTAGTATTCTCTTGTTTGCCGTAGCTGCGTTGCTTGTGAAAGGGTTAAGATGAGCAGACGACTAGTTTAAAATATTTCCAACGATATTAATTACACCTACATGATTAAAACAAAATTGTGAGAGCTGGGACTCGGTGAATAACATTGTAAACATCAACAAAGTTGGCCAAGGCGTAACGCGTTACAATTCGGCCAGTTTAACAATAACATGCGTAGCTTTTCGTCGCATATCTCCTGTCGCCATACAAATATGACGAGAAAAAGCATGACGAAATTATCTCAGGGAGCCGATGTTATCCTGGCTGGTTACCTGAACGCGACCGAATCTGAATTCACCCTACCCTGCCGCTACAAATGTTTACACATAAATAATAATAAATTATGAATAAAACCTCACCAATTTTCATGACTCGTCTCTTTGGTAATCACTCGAATTACAATTTAATTCCACAACACTTCCGCATTAAGGAACTGTGAATTTTCATTTTCCCCTACACTTTAACCCCTATATCCGTACGAGATATCGCATTAAAACAAAATGTTTAATTTCCCAACTATAACCCCCAAACGCCCAACTGAATTCACTCCACGAACTTCACTGAGACCGGCACTTCACTTGAGCATGCTGGATAGGGCAGCGTGCGCCATGACGGCTTCGGCAGCCTGTCGTATCTCGAGGTGCGTGCGCGCCGCCTCGAGCCACGCGCAGGCTGCGGCGCGCGGCGCGCCTTGTAAAAGGTTAACGTAGCGCATAGCGTGTGCTAGGTTGCCGTGGTCCATGTGGTACCTGGAGGTTAAAAGCAATTTAGAAGTATTACACACCAAGTATGTCAGTAAACCCAATGATACCTTCGTGTCGTAGAAGTATTACACACCAAGTATGTCAGTAAACCCAATGATACCTTCGTGTCGTAGAAGTATTACACACCAAGTATGTCAGTAAACCCAATGATACCTTCGTGTCGTAGAAGTATTACACACCAAGTATGTCAGTAAACCCAACGATACCTTCGTGTCGTAGAAGTATTACACACCAAGTATGTCAGTAAAACAAACGATACCTTCGTGTCGTAGAAGTATTACACACCAATTATGTCAGTAAAACCAACGATACCTTCGTGTCGTAGAAGTATTACATACCAAGTATGTCAGTAACACCAACGATACCTTCGAGTCGTAGTAGTATTACACACCAAGTATGTCAGTAAAACCAACGATACCTTCGTGTCGTAGTAGTATTACACACCAAGTATGTCAGTAAAACCAATGATACGTTCGTGTGGCAGAAATATTACACACCAAGTGTGTCAGCACAATCAAAGATACCTTCGTATCGTAGAAGTATATTAAACACCAAGTATACCAGTAAAACCAAAGATACCTTCAAGTCCCAGATATCTCTGTATCCTTACTAATATTATATTATAAATGTGAAAATTTGTTTGTTTGTTTGTTACCGTTTCACGCTTCTACACGTCGACCAATCTTGATGAAATTTGGCATGCAATGCAATGCTTGATGAAATAGGCCGATTTTTTTATGAATAAAGGTAAGCTATTTATTCTGATTAAGAATTCATCATCTTCGAGTATGCCAATAATCCGATGGCTAAGGAAGACCGAACACGAACAAGGAGAGTCGGCACTAACCTCGCTCTGTGGATGATGTCGAATGTATCCAGTTCAGTGAAGTCGGTCGGCTGGTTGTCCAGCTCATCTTGAGGTATCTCAGCCAACTGCAACACCAACAGACAAACGTTATGAAAATGAATAGACACACGTGCAGTGATACAAACGCATCAGCTCGTAGAGCTGCTAGTGTGTAATAAAATAATAATAAACAGGCCTAGTTGTAGTTACCTCTGAAATTACTATTTTTTTATAATTGCATGTGATTTATTGGTCTACAATTTTTTTTAAAAAATTCGGCGTTTTAACGGCCAGTAGGGGAATCTAGCTCAATCTAGAATTATTTCAAGGCTACAAGACTTTTTTAATCACCATATATGGTAAAGCCATGGTATTTTTTAAACTAAATATTTGAGTGCGTCTGACTACATCTTAACCGATTGGAAAGTGACGATGTAGTCGAGGATGGTACTCAAACAATTGAAATTTTATTTCATTTTATTTAGAATAACAAACAGATACACCAAAGGGCTTAGCTATAATTAGTATTAAGTTGAACAAGGAGAAAACGTAGCGTAGGCAGGCCTCCCACTCGAATCGACGCGGCGACCTGGTGAAGATCGCGGGAAGCCGCTGGATGCGGGCAGCGCAGGACCGGTCGTTTCTTGGGGGAGGCCTTTGTCCAGCAGTGGACGTTTTCAAGAGGCCTTTGTTTTGGAAGTACTGTTACGTACTCACGTTGTGACTGTGATTACATAATAGAATCTGGACGACGTAAACATAGCGACCCCCTAAGCATGTAAACTAAAAAAAATGATTTGTATGAAAAAAGATTTTCTTAAGGATGAGACGAGTTTTTTATATCTAGACTAGCTGTCCCGGCGAACTACGTACCGCCTTACCTTACATTACACTGCCCTACCCTACCCTACCCTACACTACACTACACTACCCTACCCTACCCTACACTACACTACCCTAACCTACACTACCCTACTCTACATACACTACACTACACTACACTACCCTACACTACACTACCCTACCCTAAAATGAAATAGATGTTGGCCGATTCTCAGACCTACTCAATATGCTCACAAAATTTCATGAGAATCGGTCAAGCCTTTTCGGAGGAGTACGGGAACGAACATTGTGACACGAGAATTTTATATATAAGATAGACTTGGAATGGAAAAATACATATAGGTAAATCCTCAGAACGCGAAATCAATTTTATATTTACAAGAATTGCTCACATAAAGAAAATAATAAATATGGACACATGTGTAAGTTTCAATCCTGTTATAACGCGGCACGCTGTTGTGCGCTCTTTTTATATTCGACCCTCTTTTCATTCCATTTATTTCTTTTCCGCGCATGCGTTGACACATGTGACTTTTCATTCAAAAACTTATATTAAAGTTAATAAATTCATACCTTGATACCTTCTTTTACTTCTAATTAAATCCTGTCGGCACGAACACGCATCATTTAACCCACACCCTTACCATACCTACCTACCATGGTAAAAAAAAAACTGGTCTTCTCTTCCCAGAGTGACACAAGCCTTCGTCACAATAGCATTGCCACTTTATTTCAACTTAACATGCTACATGGGTAAATTTTTAATTTTTATTTATACGTATTTTATCTTAAATTTTACAACAACACGTCATTTTTAATTATTCGTTAGCAATATCTTCCGATTCACGTAAGACATTTCAGACGTTCGGGTAATTCTGTTTACACTAATGGTAACACAGGATAGCGCTGACGTAGGCTTGCGTCAGTCACGTGATTAGCGAGTCTCGGAAGAGAGTACCAGGCGGAGTAATATTATTGTACCATGCCTACCTACCAAGTCGTGCTACATTTGCGCCCAACGTGGGGTCAATGTAGCACGACTTAGCTAGGTAGGCATGGTACCAGGAGACCAGGCTATGAGAGACCCACCTTCTGGAATAGTAGTTTGGACTGCAGCCATGAGAGAAAGTACATCGGAAGCGCTGCGCCAATGTAGCACGACTTAGGTAGGTAGGTATGGCACCAGGAGACCAGGCGATGAGAGACCCACCTTCTGGAATAGTAGTTTGGACTGCAGCCACGAGAGAAAGTACATCGGAAGCGCTGCGCCAATGTAGCACGACTTAGGTAGGTAGGTATGGCACCAGGAGACCAGGCGATGAGAGACCCACCTTCTGGAATAGTAGTTTGGACTGCAGCCACGAGAGAAAGTACATCGGAAGCGCTGCGCCAATGTAGCACGACTTAGGTAGGTAGGTATGGCACCAGGAGACCAGGCGATGAGAGACCCACCTTCTGGAATAGTAGTTTGGACTGCAGCCACGAGAGAAAGTACATCGGAAGCGCTGCGCCAATGTAGCACGACTTAGGTAGGTAGGTATGGCACCAGGAGACCAGGTGATGAGAGACCCACCTTCTGGAATAGTAGTTTGGACTGCAGCCATGAGAGAAAGTACATCGGAAGCGCCGCGCCAATGTAGCACGACTTAGGTAGGTAGGTATGGCACCAGGAGACCAGGCGATGAGAGACCCACCTTCTGGAATAGTAGTTTGGACTGCAGCCATGAGAGAAAGTACATCGGAAGCGCCGCGCCAATGTAGCACGACTTAGGTAGGTAGGTATGGCACCAGGAGACCAGGCGATGAGAGACCCACCTTCTGGAATAGTAGTTTGGACTGCAGCCATGAGAGAAAGTACATCGGAAGCGCCGCGCCAATGTAGCACGACTTAGGTAGGTAGGTATGGTACCAGGAGACCAGGCGCTGAGAGACCTACCTTCTGGAATAGCAGTTTGGACTGCAGCCATGAGAGAAAGTACATCGGAAGCGCCGCGCCAATGTAGCACGACTTAGGTAGGTAGGTATGGCACCAGGAGACCAGGCGATGAGAGACCCACCTTCTGGAATAGCAGTTTGGACTGCAGCCATGACAGAAAGTACATCGGAAGCGCCGCGCCAATGTAGCACGACTTAGGTAGGTAGGTATGGTACCAGGAGACCAGGCGCTGAGAGACCTACCTTCTGGAATAGCAGTTTGGACTGCAGCCATGAGAGAAAGTACATCGGAAGCGCCGCGCCAATGTAGCACGACTTAGGTAGGTAGGTATGGTACCAGGAGACCAGGCGCTGAGAGACCCACCTTCTGGAATAGCACTTTGGACTGCAGCCATGAGAGAAAGTACATCGGAAGCGCCGCGCCAATGTAGCACGACTTAGGTAGGTAGGTATGGCACCAGGAGACCAGGCGATGAGAGACCCACCTTCTGGAATAGTAGTTTGGACTGCAGCCATGAGAGAAAGTACATCGGAAGCGCCGCGCCAATGTAGCACGACTTAGGTAGGTAGGTATGGTACCAGGAGACCAGGCGCTGAGAGACCTACCTTCTGGAATAGCAGTTTGGACTGCAGCCATGAGAGAAAGTACATCGGAAGCGCCGCGCCAATGTAGCACGAGGTATGGTACCAGGAGACCAGGCGCTGAGAGACCCACCTTCTGGAATAGCAGTTTGGACTGCAGCCATGAGAGAAAGTACATCGGAAGCGCCGCGCCAATGTAGCACGACTTAGGTAGGTAGGTATGGCACCAGGAGACCAGGCGATGAGAGACCCACCTTCTGGAATAGCAGTTTGGACTGCAGCCATGAGAGAAAGTACATCGGAAGCGCCGCGCCAATGTAGCACGACTTAGGTAGGTAGGTATGGCACCAGGAGACCAGGTGATGAGAGACCCACCTTCTGGAATAGTAGTTTGGACTGCGGCCACGAGAGAAAGTACATTGGAAGCGCCGCGCCAATGTAGCACGACTTAGGTAGGTAGGTATGGCACCAGGAGACCAGGCGATGAGAGACCCACCTTCTGGAATAGTAGTTTGGACTGCAGCCACGAGAGAAAGTACATCGGAAGCGCCGCGCCAATGTAGCACGACTTAGGCAGGTAGGTATGGCACCAGGGGACCAGGCGCTGAGAGACCCACCTTCTGGAATAGTAGTTTGGACTGCAGCCACGAGAGAAAGTACATCGGAAGCGCCGCGCCAATGTAGCACGACTTAGGCAGGTAGGTATGGCACCAGGGGACCAGGCGCTGAGAGACCCACCTTCTGGAATAGTAGTTTGGACTGCAGCCATGAGAGAAAGTACATCGGAAGCGCCGCGCCCTCGCGACCGATCAACGCCACCCTCTTCGCTGTCTGCTCCAGCTGTAGAGAAAGTAAAAATTAAGCGTACTTCGCTACTACTGAAACGACAATGAAAAATTGTATTCAATTCAATTCAATATATTTATTCAAAATAGGTGCAAATTACACTCTTTCTGTTAGTCATAAAATAATAATAACAATGTCATTTAATTTTGTGAAGAATCAAGAAATAAACAATAATTAGTTAATAACGTCAAAATTAAATCCTTGATATAAACCAGATTATGTCATTAGAACATGAAAACAATATGACACGAATAGTTATACATAAAAATCATTGAATGCATTTAACAAGAGTAGGCCTATTACAGGGAAAGGAACGACTCGGCTATAAACATTCTGTATTTATTTTTAATTAAAAATTTGATTGCGTTCGGCTGCACCTCACCTGCCGTTGAAGTACAAAGGCGTTGAAATTATATCATAATCATCATCATATCAGCCGAAAGATGTCCACTGCTGGACACAAATCTCCCCCAAAGATTTCCACGACGACCAGTCCTCCGCTGCCAGCATCCAGCGGCTTCCCGCGATCTTCATCAGGTCGTCAGTCTACCGTATGGGAGGCCTGCCTACGCTACGATATTATATCATGTAAAAATAGTATTATAAATATACAAAACACTTAGAAATAAAAATAATGATTATTAGTAATAGGAACTAATTTAATAAATCAATGTCCAAAATCAAACATAGAACATCCTTCTTTTTTGAAGTCGTTTAAAAAAGTATCTTGAGATAAAATAATAATACAATAACTCGTAACACTGCAGACACTTGACGTACGCTGCAGTTTTGTTAAAATTTTTGTAAACAACAAAATAATAGTAGCAAAATATCCTCACGGAATCGCTAAACCCACTCCATTTATTTTTAAACGTTATATGCAATAAAGAGTTTATAAAGAAACTCATGTGGCAGTGAGCGGGCCGCCACAGAACTCGTAGAACGGACGGCCGTTGGGGCAGTAAATTTCTGGAGTGGCGACCGTAAACACTTTTTAATGGTAAAAAACCGGACAAGTGTGAGTCGGATTAGCACTCCGAGGGTTCTGTACCACCACATCTCTTCACAAAACTGATTCTGATTAGCAGCTCAACCAATTCTATACAAAAAATAACTTCAATCAGTTGCTCCGTTGCGAAGCCGACGTGCGCGAGCGTGGAAATGAGTTTTCCCCAGAAACCTCGGGAACTATGTCAGGATATGCTAATTATTAAATTAAATCATTACCCACCCCCTCAACCATCTCTGTGCAATTAATCACAACAATCCATTGTTCAGTGGCATTGTTTAAGAAATTAACCCAAAAAAAGAGTATTTTTTCAGTTCTCTCAGGAATTGCATCAGACTATGCTATTTTCACGGAATAGAATGTCCTTCCCCCTGACACAGGCTACCTGCATGTAAAATTTCTTCCAGATTAGTCAAGGTGTTGAAGCGTGAAAAGGTAACAAACAAACAAACAAATAAAGTATGTAACATCTCATTTTCACAATTTTTAATATTAGTAAGGAGTAAGCATTTATGAAACAAGGGTGGTAAAAAGGTAAATAACAAACGAGACATTTGTAAGCACGAGCCGCAGGCGAGGGTTTACCATCGTCTCGAGTTTACCATTTATATTTTAAACCCATACCCATACGACGTTTATCATTACATTTTTAAGAAGACCAATCCGCACTAGGCCCGCGTGCTCGACTAAGACCTGATCGCCCTGATTCAGGGTAGGCTAGAGCCCCTCGGTGGGGACGTATATGAGCTGATATGATGATGTGAGAAAACAGGTAAATTAAAAAAGGACCATAACAGAAAAACTAAATATTTTGCTGTATACGCCCACCTAAGTGTGAAATGGAGAGGTTTTTGTCAGGTAAATATTAACCGGTTGTTGAACACAACCTAAATAAAAATATGTAGCTGACATAGGCGTTCGTTACCTTTTCGAAGCGTTCCTTGAGGCAGATCTCGGTGGCGATGCCTTTCTCGCGCACGTCCTTCGGGATGCCGTCCAGGATGGTGGTCACCAGCTTGTCTTCCTTGCCTGCTGCCAAGTTAAGTAAAGTTACACTTAGACCCGATGTCAATTACAGATTTTCTTACAGTTAGATAAATCTACATAAAAGATCTATATAATAATAATAATAACGCAAAGGGCTTACCAATTGTGAAAAAAAGAAGTTTAAAGTAGATAACTTGCCTGCCTTCTCGAGTGCAGTGAGTTCCTTGTCGATCTTGGTCTCGCACTCCTGTTTACGAGTCGCCGCCAACAAGGCTTCCGCCGCCAGCCAAAGAGTTTGGGACTTGCGAGATTCCGCTTCAGCTTTCGCACGAGCTAATAAAATATCATTCTGTTGAGACAGCAAATAACTTTACAGGATTTTTAAGAGTATTTTAGGATTTTTTTTTGTTTTTTTTTGTTAACTCAGCAAACTTGAACTTGTATAAATCAGTACATATTGACAATATCGATCAATCAAATATGCTTTATTGTACAATTACAAAAATATATACGGATAATAAGTAGTACAGAATAAATAGTAAAATATTAAATTGACAATGTAGGCGGCCTTAAACAACAACAATAATAAACGACAATATCCAAGTACTAATATTGAAGCTTCTGTCGACTGATCACATCGAAGTCTGAATACCAACTTCCAAGTCTGTGAGCGGTCTCTCTCACTACTTCTACCGAGAGCTGAGGTAGATAATTAATTACCATCGCGTGATATCATAAACAACCAACAATAAACGACTAGTGTTGCCAAAAAAAAATTGTTTTTTCAACTTAAACAATAAATCACGACAGGATGTAACAAAATTTGTTTATGTCCCGATAACTGGGATTTGTACTTATAAACTTTTGTTCTATATCTTTGTTAGCGTCGCAAAAAAAATACTTCATACAAATCGATCAGTTGATTAACTTTTTGCCTTTTGGTATGGAGTCTATTTTTACTTTCTCGACCCCATAGCACAGTATACAGGGTGTAAATGTGCATTCCCGCCATATTTACAGAAGTAGTAGTTTATAATACTACAAATTGTTTCAGCATATACAAAAAATCTGATATTTGAAGGACTACGAGTTATGGTATGAAACTCTTTTGGAGTTCATGTAAGAATAAACCAGTTTTATGTAAGATCGCAGTGGAACAAACCGTACGAGAACTTAACTGACAGACGCGAGCGGTTTCGACTAAACAGTTCATTCCTTCTTTCAATGATTCATTCATGCGTATAGCTGACTACACAGTCAGCTGATTTCAGATTTCCCTTCCTACTTTAGGAGGACCTACAAAAATACTAAATTTCCGCATTTACACTTTTATTACTTTGAGATAGCTGTGTAAAGTACTTTATGTGCGTTTACAGTATTTTTGGCGTAGTTAAAAGTCTGAAATCAGCATTACACATTATTGTTATTTACAAAAAAATACACAAATTTACAAAAACTTACAGTTTCAAACGCTGCCAGAACTCTTTCACGCAACACATCAACACTACCAATTTCTTCCGTGTACACTAAACGTTTCACGTCGCCCCACAAGCATTATGTCCCGGGTCGGTCTCGGACTGTTCGGAAACATTTCCACGAACATTTCACAGGCTTGTCGCAAACGGCTTGTTTGCACGGCGGCGGCGCGACGGCACAGATTACTAATTAGTTACTAGCGACGGCGCCAACGGCGATGCGTAAGCGTGGCGCAGAGGTCACTGAGCGAGAGTCGACTCGACTGTCATTCACGGCAGCGCGGCGGCAACTGAACTGAATGAACGCAGCCAAAGGGAAGACCGACTCGTTTGAACTATGCCGACACAGGCCGCCGCGCCGCGCTCCGCTGGTATTAGTGATGTACGCGGTCGATAAAATGTAGTGATGCCAACGCAGTAAAAATATGAAATCATTAAAAATAATTTAAAAAAAAATTATTTTTTTATTGATTCGTACTCAGCATCAGATGTATAGTTACCTCTGTAAATATGGCGGGAATGCAAATTTACACCCTGTATATATTAGTCCCTTAATATGGTACGTACGTACGACTTTTAACCGATTTGGGGAATATCAGTATTGATAAAGAACGCAGCAAAACATATATGGGACTGTTCATAACTGTTACACTGGTCAAAGATCATGCACAGATCTCGAGTCAAGACCTCGTTAAATAACCGGACAAGTGCGAGTCGGACTCGCCTACCGAGCGTTCCGTACAAATAATTTGTAATTAGTAACTTGTTATTAACATAATATAAAAAAGGGAAAAGACTTTTTTTATTCTTCGTCATAAATCGAAAATCATAAAAATAATTAAAAATCTGTTTAATCTTCTACCAATGAAGCCCTTTCTTACGATAAAAAAAATACTTAATACGAATCGATCAGCTGATCGACCATTTTTTTGCCTTTTTGCCTTTACGTACTTTAAATGAAGACTATGTATATTTTTTATGGTTTAATTACAAATGCATAGTTTTCAGTTCAACGGAAAACACCCTATAAATATGATTCCATTGAGAGTGTCGAAATATATATTTTCTTGCGGCATAAGCGGCGGTATCTTTTTTTTACATTAATTTAGAAGTTTGATTTTACAGCTTCAAGGGACTGCATACCGGAGTATATGGGTTTAATTTCAACTCTATGCCTCTATACTATCCTATAAGGGTTCCGTTTTTTCTTTTGAGGTACGGAACTCTAAAAATAAACGTGAGGTCACCCACGACCGACCCCATGTAGTGGTTCTACGGTTAATAATTACTTGAATAATTACGTATTTACTTACTCTTAAGAGTTTGTTCGATGGCCTGCAGCTTGCCGACCATAGCCGCCAGCTCCTGCTTGAATATCGTCCGCTCCTGTTCCACCTGTTCCGAAACCATGCGCCCGATGCGTGCCATTATCTGTAAGAGAAACGCATCTAGGAGGTATTAACAAAATGAACATTTTAGAAGTTATTTATCAGAGGCAAAATTCTTTTTATTTAACCAGTCTAGTACCGGACTACAACAAAGAGACACACGATTATGTATCTTATTTATTCACGAGTTGAGTTCAAATTGGTGCCCTCTCTACTGGAACGTAAACGTTCCAGAGGGCTTGAGGGGTAGCGAGGCATTGATTGGAACAGTTGTCTCTGTCTTTTTCTTTACGTGTAAAGAGTAAAGAAAATAACCACACTTTTTCAATGTTTATTCGTTTTAATTAAAAAACTACAATTAATTTTTAAAAATCCAAGTGGCATATTGAAGAGTGTGTTGTGACTAATCGACTAATAAAATTTAGAGGTACTTCATCGTGCTGGTTTACCAGTGGAATGCAAAGAAACAGGTTTCTTTGAAATATATATTTTTACCGTTATAAAAGTTAACGAATCGTATTACTGCAACTGACAAAATGAAGTTAATTGAAATGAAGGATCAGGTTACAAAACATCACTTTCATACATATGTTTTGTAATTGCTGAGAAAAATCGAGATCCCTGCGACCAAAGTTTCCAATGCCTTGCCTTAATTAAACTCACGCGCCTTGTACGCGCTCTGCCTATCATATAACTCGCGTTCTTTACCTCGCTAAGAACGCGCCAAAGACTAGAATTCTCTCGGAGCAGTCTTTTTTTACGTCTTTGGACTGCGCGATTAAACGCGCAAAATAGCGTGCGTTTCAAGACACCCATTAATCAACTCACTCATCCTATCAGCTCATATACGTCCCCACCGAGGGGCTCGAAACTATCCTGAATTAGGGCGATCGGGCCTTAGTCGACCACGCGGGCCCAGTGCGGGTTGGTCTACTTCACACACAACCTTTGAGTTTCTTCGCAGGCGTGTGCAGATTTCCTCACGATGTTTTCCTTCACCGTAATAGCGTCGGATAAACGTACATAATCTAAATTCGAAAACACATTGTAACGTGGCAGGATTCGAACCACGGCCTCCCGGACATGAGGTAGCGGCCCTTGCCATTACGCCACGTTGAACTCACTACAATATAACATTATTACAAAGGTCCAACAGAAATGTATGAAAGAATTTTTAACTCGTGAAATTCAACATGTTAACATTCCCCATACAAGCGTTCCGAAACACGCCATATGTCCATATGTGATTGATTAGCCCGTAGAGTAACACAGGGCTCGTGTGCCTCATAGGCTACACGAACTCGGCGGAACCGCTCCCCGTGTACCAAATACGACACACTGGACTATTAACGTGATAATAACAACTTTTCCAGAGGTGTAATGTTCAGTCCATTACTTAGAAAATTCGTTTCACATCAGGAGGTCGCGGTTTCGATTCCCGGCTGAGTCTAACTTTGTAAGACTCGGTTTGGTTGGGGGAAGGGCATTTTCTAAGCCCGCCTGGCTAGCTACCGTCATTATATATAATTCTTGTCGCCAAACATCAATGTTAAGATTTTAGTATCTTTTAATGGAGAACATTTAATTTAAACCCTAAATACAGTCGAATTGGGAACATCCTCCTTCTTGGAAGTCGGTTGAAAAGAGGTTTCTTGTATAGGGAATCACTCTTATTTTTTAGTAATTCTTTTTATTTATCCGCTACTATAACTCAGATTCTGTAAATATATCAACCAGCTACTTGTTACGGTTCAAAAGATAGCGCACTATAAAGATAGAACAGTTAGAACAGATAATAATTAGTAATCCGGTCCCGTTGTTATCCTACCCTTTGGGTGTGAAACCCTAAAAATTTGAAAAATGCACAATACAAACAACTGTGTGGCTGCAACTGCAGTAACCCACCACTGAACCACACCCTGGACACTTCATACAAGGGGCCAGAAATGACATCTAAAAAAAGGAATGACGGAACAAACAAAATGGCGGCAAAATCCTATACGTTCGACAACTAAACTGTAACCAATCTGTATCAATCTGGGTGACGAGGAGGTCAGGTCGCAATCTAGAGAGCGGCAGGGAGTGTCCATACTGTATGTTAGTACTAATATATATACTTTGACTGAACATTAAAATAGACGAGAGGATAAAAGTAATACGATACCTAGAACGCGCTATTAACATTTCTTCAGCACTGAGTATAAATACAAGTACCAATCATCAACCATCGTTGGTCCACGGTCGGTGCGGCATACCACCCTTTGTTCTCGAAGAGTAGGAATACACCGTAACTACATACAAAAATGTGCATACCTCCTTTTCCTTGGTCGCGATCCTGGACTGTACCACATCCAAGTTAATGTCCATCTGTCTCTTCAGAGTTTCCTTCATCTTCCTGTACGCATCTGCCTCCGCTAGCAAAAGCTGAAAGTGTAACATTACCGTTTCGAATGAAAAAAATAGATTCCCTTTTAAAATATAAACTAAACATTTAGAACAAGGAGGAGATCATCATATCAGCTCGAGCCTACCCTGAATTAGGGCAATCGGGCCTTAGGACACGCGGGCCCAGTACGGGTTGGTCGACTTCACACACATCCTTTGAGTTGCAGCTTGTGCAGGTTTCCTCACGATGTTTTCTTTCACAGTAAGAGCGTCGGATAAACGTACATATGAAATCGAAATTCGAAAACACATTGATACGTGGCAGGATTCGAACCAAGACCTCCCGGACAGGAGGTGGCGGCCCTAGCTGTTTACGCTACCGACGCCACCGATTCCTTACTCTTATTGAATATAAAATAATAATCGTGGCTGTTCCGACCACCTCTCTGTATGAAAATGTATTGAGAAAACTTAGGTAGCCCTTGAGTAGACATCATCATCATCATATCAGCCGAAAGACATCCACTGCTGGACAAAGGACTCCTCCAAGGATTTCCACAACGGCCGGTCCTGCGCTGCCCGCATCCAGCGGCTTCCCGCTGCCTTCACCAGGTCGTCGGTCCACCGAGTGGGAGGCCTGCCTCGCTACGTTTAACTTTACTACCCCAACGGCCACCTGTTCAACGAACTATTTGCCCCACCCACTGCCACTTAAGTTCAGCAATTCTGAGAGCTATGTCGTTTACTTTGGTTCTCCTACGGATCTCCTCGTTTCTGATCCGTTCACGCAGCGAAACTCCAACTTTGAGTATTATATAAAATCAAACGCAATAAAACTACCTTTTTTTGGTATTCCGCTTCTTTCTGCAACCTCTCCTTCCTGATCATGTCGTCAACTTTCAACTCTATGATGGCCTTCTCGTCCTTACCTAAAACGCGAAACGCACTTCATGAATCCTTCCTTACCTAATAAAAATACGGGCCAAGTGCGAGTTGGACTCGCGCTCCGAGCGTTCCGTACCACCACACCTCTCCACACAACTATGAGAATGGTAACTATTCACATTACAAACAAAAGATATAAACGCAAGCAACAGAAAAATTGTTTTTTTATTCAGTTCGGACTCCTTAATGCGACTCACACTTGGCCAGCTTTTATTATTTGTAGTTTTACTTCAGGATTATTACTATAATCACACCAAGTTTTACGCTTGTAAGCATCACCGTTTTTACGAAAGAGCTAAATAAAAAATAACTCTAAAAGACAGACGGACGGACGGACAGCGGATGCTTAGTAATAGGGCCTGTTGCATTAGTCACCTTTTGGGTGTACGGAAGCAGAATGTAAAAAAGTCATTCTTCTTAGCGAGTTGATCCTTTGGCTCAATTTTTTCAGACCACTACTATGCCACCAAGACTGCATTTACAAATTTCATTGTTTTAATACTTATTATGATATTAGATCGGCCCCATACATAAAACGTGATTTTTGTTTTATGTATAGAAACTAGCGACATCTAGTACCTACGATGGTGCGGGACCCTTGGTGTGCTATTCTGACTCACACTTTTTTTTCACGCCGGTTTTTAGTTTTTATTTGTTGGCAGATCCCTCGTAATAACACATATTCTGTGAAAATTTCAGCCGGCTACTCATTACGATCGTCGGTCCACCGAGTGGGAGGCCTTCCTGCGCCAAGTCTGTCACTCGAAAACTTTACTACTCCAACGGACATCTGTTCTACGAGCTATATACCCCGCCTACGGCCACTTAAGTTTAGCGATTGTATGAGCTATGTCGGTTACCTTGGTTCTCCTACGGATCTCCTTATTTCGGATTCGATTGCGTAGGGAAACTCCGAGCATAGCTCGCTCCATCACCCTTTGGGTGACCTTGAGCCTTCTTATGAGGCCCATAGTAAGAGACCATGTCTCAGTTCCTCAGACCATGTGGCATGTTTAGTTGGCAACACACACTGGTCAAAGACCTTAGGTTCCAGACACACGGACTGTATTCCAGCTGCAAATTCGTAGTTCGGATGCAGTTTGGATGCAGTTCTCCTAGTAAAGCTACGCTTAACTGCATCCAAACTGCGAATTTGCAGCTGGAATGCAGTCCATGTGTCTGGACCCTTAGTCTTGAGATAATGCGGTATTTGGGACGTGAGGATATTGCGAAGCTTCCCGAACGCTGCTCAATAATATATAATTTTTTTTTATAATTATTATTGTTTATCTCAGATTTTTCAAACTCGGCTTTTTAAAAGGCACGGTCCTTTGGAAGGCGTACATGGGGATACAGATCCAACACGCAGAAACCTCTTTGAGATATTATAATGTGTTGTGATTGTACACCTAGCGGGTACCGTCTCTGCCTGTACCATAGAGGTTCATCCAAAGACAGCACCCGCCAGGTGCAAGGACTATTACAGAAAAGATGGGAAATATGAGAACTATAGGAACTATGGGAACTAAGGGAAATATGGGAACTATGGAAAGATGGGGATTATGGGTGGGCAATTGCTGGACTGGTTGCTGGGATATTAATAAGACTACGGGACTCCTGATATATCAATTGTCTCATCTTGAAATCATGGCAGGCGGTGACTTGCCGCTCACTAAGAGGGCCCCCTATAAGTGCTACCAAATGGCAGCAGGGTGGCAACATTGGTGTGAGCGTCTAAGGTTGTCGAGAGGTGAGTCTGCGGGGTCCAGATCCCTGTACGGTCAGCAGACCCCCGGCGTTATGACATTTAACACTTCCAACCTGGAGCATAGGTTCCGCTCTTGCTTTCTCCACTCTTGGCCGGCCAATTAAGTCAAGCACAAGAGGCGAGGCCCAAATAAACACGGGCCCTCTGGAGTCGGTGTGCGAGGTGTCTCACTCACCTACAGCTCGCCACAAGTTATGCGCTTACTAACGGATATCATTTCAATTTTATTTATACAGGTTTGTTAATACATCCGTCGTATGGTTAAGGTTTTATTTTATTCATTGTTATTATTATTTTCATTAACAGCAGTGGCATTATTTCGAAACATTCTTAGGATTCCGGGGCCCAAATGGCAAAAAACGTTACACTTATAATTACGTCATGTCCGTCCATCGGTCTGTCCGTACGTTACTGTAAAATTTCTCTGCCACTATCACAACATACAGAAGTCAATGTAAAAAAAATGGGCAGGGTTGCCTATATAAACGAGGGGGATATTTTTTGTACCCTTCTGAGGGGCAGGGGGAATTATTAAATAGGTGTCATAAAATAAATTTAAGGTTTTTTGAACATTATAGTTTCATTAGAGTAACATTTTTAAAATATTGGGCTCCAAAGTGACGCTTTTGGTGTCCTCTAGCTTTGTAACTATGGGAACATAAATTAAAAAAAAAACAGGTACTACACTAATAAGAAAAAAAAATGCCCCCCCACCCGTATGACACAAGTGAATGTTGTTATTAAATTTTGTACTATAACGTCATCATATCATCATCATATCAGCCACAAATCGTCCACTGCTGGACAAAGGCCTCCCCCAAGGATTTCCACGACGACCGGTCCTGCGCTGCCCGCATCCATCGGCTTAAAACTAATAACTATTAAGTATAACGTAAAATAAAAAAATTGAGACCTTTTGTTAAACAAATTTCTTTAGGGCTGCCTCCCAAACAAGTAAAAGCGGCACGACAAAAATATTTTTATGAACCCCCTCAGGTGGGGTATCATTGAATTGGTCTTTTTAAGTAGTGCCTTCTCTTACAGCATATTTTTGTCAGGTGTGCCGATATCTGTGTAAGCTCGTCAAACTCAGTTAAAACGTCGCTTGTGTTTTTAAACTGTATTGGATCTAGGAAAACGCTTTAGGGTGTATACTGAGACGGACAATTTTTCAATTTTCATTTTTACATTATGCTTGGTCCGACACGCATTTTGCAGATTTTAAGGGTTCCGTACCCAAAGGGTAAAAACGGGACCCTATTACTAAGACTTCGCTGTCCATCCGTCTGTCCGTCGGTCACCAGGCTGTATTTCGGGAACCGTGATAGCTAGACAGTTGAAATTTTCACAGATTATGTATTTCTGTTGCCGGTATAACAACAAATACTAAAAATTTGAAAAAGTGAAAGTCTCCGTACACAAAACGTGTTTTTTTTAAACGTGAAGAAACTAGCGCTATCTAGTATGATAGTACGGAACTGAAGAAACTAGTGCCATCTAGTATGATGGTACGGAACTGAAGAAACTAGCGCCATCTAGTATGATGGTACGGAACTGAAGAAACTAGTGCCATCTAGTATGATGGTACGGAACTGAAGAAACTAGCGCCATCTAGTATGATGGTACGGAATTGAAGTAACTAGCGCCATCTAGTATGATGGTACGGAATTGAAGTAACTAGCGCCATCTAGTATGATGGTACGGAACTTGGCCGGTTATTTTTTAAATAAAAAAAGATGTGTGGCACAGCATAGCATTTTTATCAACTTATGCAATTATAATTATTATTATTTTTTTATTTATGCAGTATTTACCAGTACCATATTATAGTCCTTGGGGCGCGGGATGTTTATGTAATAAATTAACACTAAGAAAGTTCATCATCATCAATCGCCATCGCTATCGCCATCGCTATCGCCATCGCCATCATCAATCGCCATCGCCATCGTCAACTTCATCGTCATCATCATCATCAATACAATACAATACAATAATTTTATTGACAACTTTCGTGTTGCAGGTCAGGTTGCGAAATTTAGTTCACAAAAATATATCTAAATATAATCAATCATAACAATTTCGCAATAGCGAATGTCAATAATACATTAAATCTTTAAATTAATAACAATGTCGCAATAGCGAATGTCAATTTTACAATAAATAATAATAAAATACATTAAATCTTTAAATTTAAAAAATCATTAAGACTATAAAATTGGTTATGAGATAGCCATTTCCTGAGCTTGGACTTAAACACCGCGGTGGATGCTGCATCTCTAATATTATCCGGAAGTTTGTTATAAACGACGGCGCCACCGATGTATACGGACTGTTCCGATTTTTTCAGCTTGTAAAACGGTGTCACTAGCTGGTCCTTGTTGGCGTTGCTACGTAAGTCGAGCCTTGGGTTTGTACCCTTGCGTTTATATGTTTCTAAGTTCGCGTGCACGTATAGGGCCACCTGGCAGATGTATTCGCAAGGGATTGGCAAGATGTTGTACTGAGTGAAGAACGGGCGACACGACTCGTCATCGGCTATCGTTGCCGTAGCTCGTACAGCGCGCTTCTGCATGACGAACGCTCGCCGGATATCGGCAGCGCGATCATCATCATGGATAGATAGATGGCACTGTAAGTTTTTTAGAACTCAATATATTTTTTTCTTTTTTGGGGTGTCAGGTTTTATTTTCGTTACGAAATTTCTTGATTCGGTCCCCTCAAAGCCCGCGATAAAAGCTATACAATAGCTTAAAACTTACATTCAACAGCTTTGTTCAGTCTCGCTTCCCTAATGGTTTGAGCCTCAGCCAACTCCTTTTGCAGATATTGGACCTGGATGTAATAATAATAATAATAAACAGATATTCAGGAATAGAAAAAAACTATAAAAAACGTGTTCCATGTAAAATCGCATATGAAATAAGAGAGCCCGCAAAATTAATTTATATCCTATTAAATCTGACAAAAATGCATAGATAGTTGGGCTTTTTACCCAACTGCACCAGAAGAAGGGTTATATTTGCCAGTGTATGTATGTATATACCTATATATATACCTGATGGTACGTTACGATGATGCTGAAGATGGAAGCGGGTTTACCAAGATACCCCAGGAGAACTGGCTATCTTATCTTCAAGCCGGAATGTTGTTGTTTGGCGGGAAGACTTAGATAAGATGGTGGTAGCTAGCCAGGCGGGCTACCACCAAGCAAATGGAGTCTTACAAGTTGACCCCACCGGTAATCCAAACCGCGACCTCCTGGTGTGAAGCGAATGGACTAACCATTACGCCACGGAGCCGACTGAGCCACCGACGCTTTTTGTCTGTGACAACTGTCCCACGGCACTGAACAAACGGTGACTAGGGACTAGTGGGCTGCACCCGCCCCTCGGCCCCCCGCACGATTATCCTGTCCAGATGTTCCGTTGGGCGACTGTACGAATTCTAAGACTATTTATTCTACAGGTACGCGGACTTATTTACAATAGTCTACAGGCGGGGATTTTTTCTTAATTTTGAAAAATATCGGTAAAATACGATCATCTAACACACACTTGAAGAAAGTTATATTTTATTATTTGAGTGTTAATCATGAAACAGACAAATCTATATAACGAAGGGATAGAACAATGCAACAGGGTTCCATGTCGAAAAATGGAAACTCATACTGATTTTGCGTAGTCGCGTGTGTCAAGGTGGTAAGGTTTTCTTTCCTATTTTCATCGCACGCAGATTATAGCTTACAAGCAAATCACTTATCAATGAAATGGTGAGATGATGCCAAGTGCGTAATAATAATGGTTAAAATCACAAGATGCCAAGGACTTACTAATAACGATTAAAAGCACTAGATTTCAAGGACTTACTAATAATGAATAAATTACACGATGTCAGGGGCTTACTAATAATAGATGAAAACACACGATGCCATCATGGAGTTACCAATCCTTACTCCTTACGAAAGTATGTCTGTCTGTCTGTATGTTTGTCACTTTCACGCTAAATCTACTACACCGATTTTGCTAAAATTATACATAAAAAGTGAGCAAAGAACAACATAGGATACTTTTTATGCCTGAAAATGCTTAGTTCTTGAAGGATTTGGAAAAAAAACTGATTGTCTCTCCCACGCTTAAACTACTGAATCGATTAAGCTTAGATTTGAGATAAAGCTAAAAAAATATCCTAGGGATACTTTTCATCTTTGTATCGACAGATTTGCGAAAAAACTGTGCACCCCCGAATACAGTCATAAAAACGATATCAATGCAGGCGAAGCCACAGGCAAAAACTAGTATTGAAAAAAAAACACAAAAGTACCTGTCTCATAGTATACAACAGCAGTAAGTCGGTGTCGCCCCTCAGGTCGATTTGTCGCGTCTTCAAGTCGACGCCCGGGAAGAGAGCCTCCAGCTCATCGGCGTACGCCTTGCGAGCTGCTTCCACCTACAAAACAAATTAGGTTGTCAACCCTACGTCACGGCATACACTAAAAACAAGAATAAATACCTACACTTGGTGGTATAGGTGCTTCCTTTTCTAACCTCGCTCTCAACGTGTCGCACTCGTAGCGATCGGTCGCACGATACCACTTAAATAAATTTTATTAACGAACTTGGCTCCCTTTCACATTTATGTTTTGTTGGCATATATTTTACGCGGTAGTTCGTTAGTCTAGGTAAAATTAGGCAATGAGATACTACTCATACAAACCCAGGTTGTTTGTTACTTTTTCTCAAATATAGTTCGAACGTTTTTAAAGAAAGTTTGTGAATAACTAGGGCTTTCTAGTTTTGAAACTTTTTTTGTAGGTCATTACTCCAGGAAAAATCTTAATAAGGTGCCCCCCCATACAAATCCAAATTATTAGTAACTAACTGCCACACCTTTGTTCTTTGTTGCTAAGCGTAATTTTTATTTTTGAATCGGGGATCTGACTGCATCAAAAATTTATTCTGAAATATGATTTCCTAAATTGCTCTCCTCTTGAAGTTTCAAAAAATCCTACTTGTTTTATTTTTCCATCACGTTTTCAATTTTTAATTGATCAAATTCACAAAATAACTTCGTCAATGACGCTAAAAATCTATGACGTCACTTGTGGGTATTTCAAACATTTTTAGAACAAAATTTCGTTTCTGACATATCATAAAAAGTAAATTAAATGACTAGCAGTCCGATCCCCTATCGTGTACGCCCAACTACGTTAGACGCTGAAGTCTTCGCGAGAATGTATGAACAGCGTGCCTGTACTATTTATTTATAATGTCATTCTTGTCTCGTCTAGGCTGCCGCAACTTCGAAGTAAAATATGTTGTATAAAGTTTAGTAGCGTTTCCATGGCGGACTATATTTCTCTCACTTGCTCTATTGGCTTTTCTCTATTTACATCTCGCTTTGGGACCCAAACTTTGACATTTTGTTAGTAAAACTCTCTCTATGAAGTCCCGTCTTATATTATACTCGTGTATAATAGCGATGACATTATCTTTAATATAAGTTTATTCCCACTTTATTTCCGCAAAATATTTATTTTCCCTAACTGGTTAAAAATAGTTACATATTTTTTGTTTATGGCTCACCTTGTCCCTGAAGCGATCATAGAGCACGGCCCTGTCGATCTCTTCCTTCACCTGCTTTTCCATGGCTGCGATATCGTTGCCGAACTGCTTGATGTACCGTCGTGTTATGGCTATATTTTCTGGCGGAGCTTTCACACCGGCGTTTAGAGTGCGCTGCAGGGTTTCTGAGAAAAAAACATCCATGTTACAAAACAATGTGAAACGGTATAAATATAATCACGTTCTAAGGTTTCTGTGGAGAAAACATTACTATGCTTTTAAAAATGTGAAACGGTATAAATATAATCACATTCTAAGGTTTCTGTGCAGAAAACATTACTATGCTTTTAAAAATGTGAAACGGTATAAATATAATCACATTCTAAGGTTTCTGTGCAGAAAACATTACTATGCTTTTAAAAATGTGAAACGGTATAAATATAATCACACTCTAATGTTTCTGTGCAGAAAACATTACTATGCTTTTAAAAATGTGAAACGGTATAAATATAATCACATTCTAATGTTTCTGTGGAGAAAACATTACTACGCTTTTAAAAATGTGAAACGGTATAAATATAATCACATTCTAAGGTTTCTGTGCAGAAAACATTACTATGCTTTTAAAAATGTGAAACGGTATAAATATAATCACATTCTAATGTTTCTGTGGAGAAAACATTACATTTGTGTACGAAACCCTACAAACTTCAATGAGTACAACAATCGGATTGAAAGACAAACTTAATCTTGTAGTTTAAAAATGTTTTTCCCATACATCGATATACGTCACGGTCACAATTCTCCAAATGCAAATGTAATAGTAGATTGTTAATCAAGGTCTTCCCTTGATTGTGACCCATTTCAATCGAGATATTTCTGGCGCCCGAACGAAGTGAGAGCGCCAATAGTTCGAGGGTGAAATGGGTTATTTCACCCGAGTTAAACACTCTACTTTTCATTTCGACTGTGAGGAAATGTATTATTTATATGATATAAAATATAAATTAGATATCAATAAATTAAGTTTACCTATATCCAACCTTTAACCTTTTCGCAATGGCCGCTTGCCACGGCCGACTAGATTGCACCTAATCGAGTTGGTTACGACGTGCATCTAGGTGGCCATGCCAAAAAATTGAAAAAAAAGTGTCATGTTATCATGACATTATGGCGCGCAGCCGAATAGAGGTATGATTTTAAATTTTAATATTCTGTAATTGTGAAAAAAATAAACCAACTATAAAATGATTTAATATCAAACTATAGATCGTAATAAACACGTCGTTCAATGTATAGCTGAGTTAAGATATCAAACCTCTTATTTTAATGTAATTTAATTATATGACGTAACTCAATTATCCTCGACTCCGTGCCTGGCAATTAAAAAAAATACTTTCCACCCTAAGGGTGAAATTACTTTCCACCCTAGGGATGAAAATAATTTCCACCCTAGGGATGGAAAATCAATGTTCCACCCGGCTATTTACTCATACAAAATAAACTTTCCGAACAGGAGAGATGAAAAATATTTTTTAAGTGATATGACTACAAATTTACAGTTATCAATGCTTCTCTTTACCTGTGCTGTGTGTGAGGCCTTGCTTCTTGCCAAATTTCATGATTCCAATGGTCAACGGGAATACAGATTTAGATTTACTTGTGAGTATCAAAATATGCGACATAAAAACCGATAAAAATGGTTTTTGGGGAAAGTTTATCAGATCTCCTCTTTACTTTCCTTCGTACGTCGTTCAACCAGTCACTCCGTATATTTATTAAGCTCAGATAAAAAAAAAGATAGAAAGGCAATCAAAACCTGTGCGCACACTGTACACGCACACTTAAGAACATTAAAATCACTCCAAAATACGACAATTATTTTATTGGTGAAGGGTTCAAAAGTTAAGATCTTACCGATAGCACACGTGGCCTTAGCGGCCGCTTCTTTGGAAGAGGCGAGCATTCTGTCTCTATCATTCTTCGCGCCCTGGAGCGTAGTGAATATCTTCTTATCTAAATCGTCGACGTTTTTCTCCATTATCTACAAAATAAATAAAACGATTGATTCATAGACCTTATATAGTGTGACAGTGTGAAGCCTCGCGAAGGGTTGTCGACAGTGTAATTAATCAAATCTAACGAACCAATTAGCGCTCGCTTCGCTCTCTCAAATTATAGAAATAAATGCGGCTGCACCACAAGCCACGTGTTGTAGCTATTCGTAACATGATTCAGCACAGACTATGGGCACACCCTGGACACTTCATACAAAGGGCCAGAAATGACATTTCAAAAAAGGAATGACGGAGCAAACAAAATGGCGGCGAAATCCTACACGTTCGACCACCAAACTGTAAACAATCTATATCAATCTGGGTGACGAGGGGGTGAGGTCGCATTCTAGAGAGCGGCAGGGAGTGTCAATACTGTTTGTTATTACTAATATATATACTTTGCTATGGGTATTTGTGTTGAATCAGCCGTTCCATTGACTTATAGAAACAAATGCGGCTGCATTACACACCGCGGTGTTGCAGCTGGGTTTGGACAGACAATATGTGCTTTAAGCCATCCGAAAGGTAATGCAGCACAGACTACGGGCAAAGTATATACATTAATACTAACATACAGTATGGACAGTCCCTGCCGCTCTCTAGATTGCAACCTCACCCCCTAGTCACCCAGATTGATACAGAATGGTTACAGTTTGGTTGACGAACGTATAGGTTTTCGCCGCCATTTTGTTTGTTCCGTCATTCCTTTTTTTAGATGTCATTTCTGGCCCGTTGTATGAAGTGTCCGGGGTGTGCTACGGGTGTCTGTGTTGCATCCGCCTTTTGTATTTACGCGACCGGCCCTAGTTCAAGTGCGATGCTACTGTGGACCAGTCGTCGTAGAAACCCATGGGGGGAGGCTTTTTGCCAGGCTTGGTAATAGGGTCCCTTTAAAACCCGACTGTGTTGCCCATTACAATTTTAAACTTGGCAAATATCCAAGTTTCAGTTTTAAATAAATATTTTAATATTTCATTTACGGCTTTGCCCACGTTATAGGCTACTCAAACGTCCTCGGGTCACCAAGGTACGAATTTCGGTATGATGCTACCTCCTCCTAACACTTACCATCAGGTGGAGATGATGAAAAGGGCTTCATCATCATATCAGGCGAAGGACGTCCACTGCTGGACATAGGCCTCCCCAAGGATTTCCACGACGAACAGTTCTGCGCTACCTGCATCCAGCGGCTTCCCGCGACCAATTGGGCGATTTTTACTACATTCCACAAACTAAAAGGTTAAAAAAATAGTGCATACTGACCTCGTTCATAATCTTGGTGTACTTGGTGCAAGCTTCCAACGTTCGTTTGTACTGGTCTACGGATTTCTTCGTGAATTCGTGCATCTCCTGTTCCAGTTCCACTATGTCTTTGGTGATTTTGATTTCTAATGGTTTTTCGGGCTCGCATTTCTCTGTCCTTATCACATTCGCTAAAAATAAAGACCATAGTCGTTTAACATTGGTGTTTCTTTTTATTCATCATATCAGCCCATACACGTCCCCAACGAAGCTTATATATAGGGCTATAGCCTACCCTGACTTAGGGCGATCGGGCCTTAGTCGACCACGAGGGCCCGGTGCGGGTTGGTCGACTTTACACACTACCTTCGAGATTCTTCGCAGGCGTGCGCAGATTTCCTCACGATGTTTTCCTTCGCCGTAAGAGCGTCGGATAAACGTACATATGATATCGAAATTACAAAACACATTGGTACGTGGCAAGATTCGAACCACGACCTCCTGAACAGGAGATCGCGGCCCTAGCCACCGACGCTTGTTTTTAATTGTTCTTGACCCCGTCGTACGGTACGTACGTAAGGTAGAGGAAGTGTTGTTAATGCGAAAAAAAGTTTTTCCAATATTCGTGAAAATGTGTTCTATATTATTAACACATACCGAAAAACCGAACATCTCAATTCCATCCACCCGTGACGCTTGGTTCTGGAGGCTATACCTTTAGACCGATTAGGACCAAATTTGGAACTTAACAGTTTTAAATTACTTCATGGAGGGATTGTCAAAGTTTTCTTTGTACCGTCAAACCGAAGATTAACTGTCATACAACAAAAATAGATTTTTTCTTATTCTAAAAACGGCTCGAATTATTTTGATGAAACTTTGCACGTCGTAATGGCTTATATTTGTCTATCTTCTTCTTTGCGTGTCGATTATTTTTTATTTGTCTATTACATAGTAATACTCATTAGTCTGGGAAAACCGTGTTTGTATGGTTCTCCTACAAATGAAATCGACACTTGCGATTAATCACAAAGCTATTGAATTGTCATGTATTACGAATATATTCGAATAATAATAATTGAAGAATATATTTAGTTATTCATGAATTCATCAAAATTATTTCTTTTTTTTAGATTCAATTTTTGTAAGAAAAAAATTACCAAAAAGTTTAGTGCGGGCTGGCGCACAGTTTATTTACCAAGCATTTATAATTTCGTTTTTTTGTTCACACTTTAGTTGAATTTTATTGCTCTATTTAATTCATCAGATAGATATAGATAGAAGTACGAAAAATGTGACACTCTTGCCTTTCATAAAGTTCGAAATAGGTACTTGCTGCTCATATAGTAATGGCAAGAAAAGCGCATACTAACATGGCGGGTCAACGTCTGGCGTTTCGATGGTCGTCTCCTCAACGTATAATGGCTCGAGCACGGGCGGCGGCACTGTTAGGAACACACTGTTAGTTATATGAGATGAAGTTAAAAAGCTATTAGCAATTAGTCTCCAGCAGGCTCGAGGTTCCATGTTCGTAGTTCGAGATTTTGTAGTTCCGTTTTTTTTTGCCAATAAAAATAAATAATTTATTTATTCGGACTATAATCGAAATCATTTAGTAACATAACAAATAAGGACGAGTTGAAACTGAGGTTTAGTAACTAAACCATCGACCAAAAAGGAAGGAAAAACAAAGTGAAATAGTTTCAAGGTCTAGGCCATTTCTTATATCTATACCTATTTTTTTTTCTTAAAATATCAAAACTTTTCATCATCATCATATTAGCCGAAAACCGTCCACTGCTGGACAAAGGCCTCCCCCAGGAATTTCAAAGACGACCGGTCCTGCGCTGCCCGCATCCAGCGGATTCCCGCGATCTTCACCAGGTCGTCGGTCCATCGCGTGGGAGGCCTTCCTACGCTACATTTCCGGTGCGCGGTCGCCATTCAAGAGCTTTACTGCTCCAACGGCCATCTGTTCTACGAACTATGTGCTCTGCACACTGCTACTTCAGCATAGAGATTCTGTGTGCTCTGTCGGTTACTTTGGTTATCCTGCGCATCTAATTTTTATTATAAGATAATTATTAACTATTAATTTAAAAATGATCCTAAAAATGTCGATAGTTTTATCGATACATTTTTATAGTAAGATAATTACCCTTATCCCTGCCTGTGAGTCGCTATTAAAGTGACATTGACGTTAAAAATATTTTGTTCAATCAGTGTTTTTTTTTATTATTACCTATTATTTATTTAGCTCACTTCCCTTTCCCGCACACCACACCTCACTCAGTTTTCATTGTTTTCATTATGAAATATACGGTCTACCTTTTTCGCCAATGTACAAAACTATTTAGTTCCGTTTAAGTTCAATACGATGGAAATCAATTACAAACATCAATGTGGTGTCTTTTCTTTGCTAAGTTTGGCTCCGATTCGGCATTCCGTTTTTGTATTAAAACTCAACTACATTTGTATGATTTGTATGGAAACTCGAACTTCTGGCGAACCTTAATTCAAAAATGGAGCCTGGCCAGCAGAGTCACTCATTGTTTTTTAATCTTTACGATGCCGCTGGCATATTTACTTTTATAAAAAGCTTTTTTTTCGTCATTTATGTTTTACTATCCAGAAAAAACATTTATAAATACCTATAGCCCGTCAAGTTCGTGCGCGGTACGCCTGCGGTACGGGCGGGGGCGAGGTAGCACGACACAACACGATTTCCGCGAGGGAGCTTGAGGCTAGCGGGGAAGGGCACGATGCTCGTGCACTTCCCCGCTAGCCTCAACATCCTCCGCGGAGATCTTCCCGCACACCCCGCCTCAGCTGTTTAGGCGTATCGCCCACGAAGTTGAAGGGCTATAGCTACCACCATCTTATCTAAATCTTGTCGCCAAACAACAATATTAACAGCAATAATGTGTTTTATCTTGAAGATAAGATACCCAGTTCCCCAATGCGTTGGGAAATCTTGATAAGCCCGCTTTCATATTTGGCATCATTGTCATTTACAATCAGGTGAGATGATGCCAAGGGCTTATCAATTGTTGATTAAAAAAATGTTAGCAGAAAGGTTATGGCTTGCTGGCCAGACTCAAATTGTGTTATGTATGCTTGTAAGTATTTGATCAATGGTGGTGATGAGAGTCACCCATGTACTCGTATATTAGTTGACTGCAGATGATGAACTGTTACACAAGTTGTCTCGTAAGTAGCACGAAAAAAAAATTGTATGGGGACTTGAAGCTTCCTTTTGCTCAATGTATTTTGTTGCAACTACGCTGTGTTTTTTTTTATTGGAAAGCTAATAAAATGAGGAATTTACTCTCTTATTTAATTTGTTTCTGCAAAATCATGATACGTACGTATTAAAATACATGATATTATAAGTACAAGCAAAAACAAATGTGTTCTTCATACCAAAACAGAAAAATAAATCAAAACTTTTAGACCTATAATATTGTCTACTAAACGAATTGCATTGTACATCCTCTATCACCCACTTGAGTTTTGCGTGCTACTTACGAAACACTGTGCAATCTAACGCACTCAAATTTTTAATAAAATAATATCTATTGATGATCTGTTTTAGCACTGATTTAAATAGCAATATTATTTTCTCTATTGATATTCCCAACAAGCAGAGAATATTGGTGTGCTGTAAATTTAATTAGATCTAACTTTACGTGGGGATTAAGTAAAATCTACATACAAGGTGTAAAAAAATGGCGTAGGACACGTTATCTGCTGATTCTATTTGTGATACTGAGCAACTTTCCCCAAGGAACTTATAATCAATTCTCAAAAAAAATTGGACCCTCCATACAAAAACGCACAAAGAGATTTCAGCAAAAATTGTTCGGTGTGATTAGTAAATTTTGTTACACCTTTATATGAATGCCAAAGGTCACTCATTCAATCACTCATTAAACACGAAATTTCAAAGACTACTGGAAGAAATTTGGCAGGTACGTAGTTAGGTAGGAGACGTCATCTTGTCAGAAAGGATTTTGAGACAGAGCCGAATGAAGGGGGTCTAAAGGCTTTATATGAAAGTCCTATGTTTTTGCTACATAAAAATGAGTTATTCTGGTTAAAAATGTAAAAAAAAATATGTGCTTATAAGATTTTTTCCACAGGAACTGATTAAGGTGGTCAGAATAAGTAAGTTAATTTTTCAAATTCCTACGGGATAGGTAATAAAGGAGGAACGATGTCGCGAGCAAAACCGATGTCCACGCGATTCAGTTTCATGAACAGAAGCCCCCTTAAAAATATGTTCCGTTTAACCCGATAACAAAAGTATTCTGAAATTTTCTGCTGGTTGGGAAGCGACTGTTTGATTGTGACGAATGTTTTCATGAAACAAAAAATCATGGCTGTACGATTCAAAAAAAGCATTTTACTTACACTCGTAATCCCTACTGTCACCATAAAACAACTTTGCGTCTGCTTCTAGGTTCTGTTCAGACCTTTGTTGGAAATCAATTGGAGTGACACCCTCCTGTTGAAAAAAGAAATATTATTATCTATCAAGAAATATTTTATTGTATCTGATGTTTTTTCAAAGATTGCTTAAAGAGGTTGGGACATTTTTATATAGAGCCTGGCATAGTGACTTGAAGTATGAAGGGGAACGAACCTATAGCATTGCTACAAACTTAGTTTTTTAGAAATCTTTCTTAAACAATTAAACTTATATATTTGGATAGGAGATGCAAATAAAAACAAAAGAAAACAAAAATAGTAAAAAAAAATTTTAAAAACGGGTTCGTTAACATAACTTATAAACGTCTCCATGGCACAGATTACTAAATAGTTATCCATGGGGCATGGGTCTCTTCCCAAACTTGGGAATGTTAGGCCACAAGCCAGGCATCTCACACTCACATCTAATAAGAGCAACCGGCATCAATGGCTTAATGTGCTATACAAAGCACGCAAAACGGAAGGTAGTGATCGTGCATCAGATCAGTTAACCTGCGCGATCGAGGCAGTCACGCAAGTTGCACTGAGCTACGACCATTTCAGTAAGTGCCTCCGTAGCTCAGAGGCAAAGTTCACTGGCTTTACACAGAAGGTCGCGAGTTCGATTCCCGGCGGGGTCAATTGTAAGACTCGGTTTGGTAGGGCATTTTCTAAGCCCGCCTGGCTAGCTACCACCATCTTATCTAAGTCTTGCCGCCAAATATCAATGTTGATATCATTGGTGTGTTCCGGCATGAAGATAAGATAGCCAGTTCCCCATTGCGTTGGGGAATCTTGGTAATCCCGCTTCAATCTTCGCAACATCGTCACTTACCACCAGGTAAGATGTTGTCAAGGGTTTACCAATTGCGAATTTAAAAAAAAAAAGAAAATTATTGTTATTTATCAGTTTATTTCTTACCTTTCCAAACATGAAGTCTAAGATAACATTCTTGGCCTTGGAAAGCTGGTTGGATGTGAACTGCCAATATGTGGTGTTCTCCTGGTACACCAGTGCCACAACGTTGTTTGCCCAAGGAACATGATTCTCTAAGAAGGCGCGTGCTTCTGGACTATTCCTGAGAATTAAAAAAATAACTCTTATTTTTCATTCTCTTAAGCTGTCCACAATTTTTTTTAGCTACTAAAACCGGCATTACAGAATAGCTGATTCTTTCACTTATGTTCTTAAAAGCAAAAAAAAATATTTCCAAGTGGTCTTTTTTAGGGTTCCGTACCCAAAGGGTAACAACGGGACCCTATTACTACGACTCCACTGTCCGTCCATCTGTCTGTCTGTCCGTCTGTCACCAGTCCGTATTCCATGAACCGTGATAGCTAGACAGTTGAAATTTTCACAGATGATGTATTTCTGTTGCCGCTATAACAAAATTTGTTAAATATTATTTGATATTTACTAAAAATTAGGAAATAAAAAAAAGTACCCATTAAAAAACGTGTTTTTTTAAACGTAAAGAAACTAGCGCCATCTATAATGATGGTACGGAACATTTTATGTGCGGGTCTGAATCACACTTTACCGGTTTTCATTACACGACTGCCACAAAAAAGGAGTGTATTGTTTTCAGGTGAAATGATGCCAAGGGCTTACCAATTGTGAATAAAAAAATAATTAAAAAAAGTCTAGTGTATGTACTTATGTTTCTTTCTTTCACTATATCTTCTGAACAGCTAGATGGATTTTTCGTTTTTCGTTTTTAGTTTCGTTCCCGCCGTGAAGGACATAGGATACATTTAATCCAACTTCCCAAAAAAGAGGGGTAATGTTTTTATGCAGACATGCTTTTATTAAATTTTGAATGTGCGAGTGCGAGTCGAATTCGAGTTGAGTGTGTTCAGTTTTCCGTTTTTCTTCCGTGAGAACGCTAAAAATTAAGATTTTTGTTTAGGTTATCTTTTAAACTAAACAATAAAAAAGGCCTTCAAAATATTAGAGTCGGTAATTTTTGGAGATAGGGGGGAGGGTGATACTCGATTTTTGTACAGTTTGCCTAATATCTTTTAAACTATGCATTTTAAATTTATGCCGCCAACGAAAGCAGGCTCTTACACCTGCATATTTATCCATACGATAAAAATAATTATATACATTTGATAAATATTATCCTCCTTTCCTATTAATTTCTCACTTTGGTATTTTGAATTGAAACCACCAAAATAAATTGTACAGCTATGCTGTGCATACGTTTCGCGTAGCCCTCAGCCTCTGGCATACATAATATAAAAAAATAAAAATAGTTTATAAATAGGAGATATTTTATTATGATTTTTTTATTTACGGAATAATGAACTACCTAGTGTAGTAAGCCCTTATTTAATAACTCACAAAGTTTCATTAAAATCATTAGAGACATTTTTAAGAAAAACAACTGGATTTGTACTGTTGGTACCTTATTCCCATTTTACCTGGAAAAATGAACTGCATAGTGAAGGATATGTATACAGTTGTAGGTAACGTAGAAAGTTTTAATTAAATCATTGGACCTGTTATTGTCTGTTAGTGTCGGTGGTGCAATGGTTAGGGCCGCTACCTCTTGTCCGGTCATGGTTCGAATCCTGCCACATAAACTTTAACCGCCTCCATAGCAGAGCTCAGAGGCAAAGTTCACTGGCTATACACAGGAGGTCGCGGGTTCGATTCCCGGCGGGGTCAATTGTAAGACTCGGTTTGGTTGGTGGTAGGTTTTCTAAGCCAACTGGCTAGCTACCACCATCTTACCTAAGTCTTGCCGCCAAATATCAATGTTGATATCATTGGTGTGTTCCGGCATGAAGATAAGATAGCCAGTTCCCCATTGCGTTGGGGAATCTTGGTAAGCCCGCTTCAATATTCGGCAACATTGTCACTTACCACCAGGTGAGATGTTGTCAAGGGTTTACCAATTGTGAATAATAAAAAAAAACGTACCAATGTGTTTTCGAATTTTGATTTCATATTTACGTTTATCCGACGCTCTTACGGTGAAGGAAAAACATCGTGCGGAAACCTTCACAAGCCTGCGAAGAAATTCTCAGATTGTGTGTGAAGTCCACAAACCGGCACTGGGCCCGTGTGCTCAACCTAACTCAGGGTAGGCTCGATCCCCTTGGTGGAGACGTATATGAGCTTATATAATGATATTACCTGTTATTGAGGCAAAAAAAATTGGTAATTTTATTATGATGACAACAAGATCATAAAAGGATAAATTTGGAAAAAAAGACTAGATAGGTCTCTTATGGTGAAGGAAAAACATCGTGTGGAAACCTGCACAAGCCTGCGAAGAAATTCTCAGATTGTGTGTGAAGTCCACAAACCGGCACTGGGCCCGTGTGCTCAACCTAACTCAGGGTAGGCTTGATCCCCTTGGTGGAGACGTATATGAGCTGATATAATGATATTACCTGTTATTGAGGCAAAAAAAATTGGTAATTTTACTATGATGACAACAAGATCATAACAAGATAAATTTGGAAAAAAAAACTAGATAGGTATCAAAATAATATTGCCTTAACCCAAATTACACCAAAATCTATTCTGTTGTTTAGGCACTAGAGCGACGGACGGACACACAGACACACACACGCATGTATCTACATATTTTAGACTCAATTACCTGGACGGGTAATTGAATGGATCTCCTCATTTCTGGTTTGATACCCAAAACCTCGGATGGGTAATTGAATGGATCTCCTCATTTCTGATTTGATACCCAAAAATGAGTGGCTCAACAGTAATGACTCAGCCCTCCTAACCAGAGGTCCTGGGTTCAAATCCAAAGACGACCAGTGTACTAATAAGTTTTTTGAACACTACATACCTAAAAACATCGTGACGAACCCTGTACATTTGATTCCAGATGTGTATGTCACGTTGCACACATCCAAGGTGAAAATCTAAATACCCCGCATGTGAATGGTTGAGATGTGAAATGCAAACCGCTGTCTGTCTCTTTGATAGCACTGTAATTGTGCCACATGATAAGAGAGAGAGAATAAGAAAACTAAATAAATCATACTTAGCGTAGACAACAGCAGCGCCCGTCAGTACTGTCGCCCCAATCATTCCATAGAGGAACTTCCTTGACTTGTGCGGTTTGTCGGGCGGCGGGCACTTCTCTGAGTAGAACTCCTTCGCGTATCGCCGCATTGGCGAACGCATTACCACAAACGCAGCACATGTTCCTTCTCCTACTTGCCGTTTTATCTGGAGAGATATTGCAGTCAATTTAGCATCATTGTAATTATAGTCAATATATCTTCATTGTAATTATAGTCAATATAGCATCATTGTAATTATAGTCAATATATCTTCATTGTAATTATAGACAATATATCTTCATTGTAATTATAGTCAATATAGCATCATTTTAATTATAGTCAATATAGCATCATTGTAATTACAGTCAATATATCTTCATTGTAATTATTGTAGTCAATATCATTTGGAGAGATGTTGCAGTCAAAACAGCGTCATTGTAATTATAGTCCGTATAGCTTATTTCCTTGGTCACATTGCTCATAGACAGCTAGAGACCCTCATAAAGCATATTCTTATGAACAAAGTATAGGGAAAGATACCAATGTATCATGCTCCAGCCAGGTGGTGTAACCAAACAAAATAACTGAAACTCCATCTGCATGATGTTACTCACACTGCCCCACTGATAGGGAAAGATGGAAGTACCTAACTCAGCTTCTATCTACATCTAGTGGACTTGATTCATAATGGTCAAAATCCTCAATTCCTGGGGTCACAACTAAGAAGAAAATAGGGTCATTGTCACTTTTTTTCTGGTATCCCAATTAAAACCTATATGAAATTAAATATTAAACATTGGCATTGTTTAAAAAAATTAAGGCATATTTAATATATTTTTTAAGTGAAAATATAGACAATTTTAAAAAACTTATTTCTCAATCACTGGTTACTTTTTTAAGATTTTTCAAATGTTAAAAAGTGATGATGTCACAGGCCCAAATAAAAACAAATAGCCCCAGTACTAATTTCAATTGACAATTAAGAAATGAATTTAGTTAGTAATGTTATTAAATTACTTTTTACAGTATAAACTCCTTATAACTCCAAATGTTTTTTTTTTATTTACACACCTTATTTAGTTTTCTTTGCCATTGTAAGAAACTTGCTCTAGTGGCATGGCAACTTATCATGCGTGCAACGCAATATGATAAAGCATTTGTCCCTTTCGAAAGAGACACAAAACATACTTTAAAAATTGTCCAGACATTTGTTTGACAGGAGACAAGGATACAGATATTCTAATAGCTATGTTAGACGGAGACAGAGGGGGAAACTTTTGGCTTGGTGACTAAGAATCTCTTTCTTGTATATATGATCTAAGGTGCAGCCCTTGCTTTATGACCTTTTCTAGACAAGTGACAGTATTATGAATTTTTTCTTTATATATATTTTACATCAGGGCAGCTGCTACCTTAGAGGGAAATTTGGATCAAAATCAAAAAGAGGTTAGATTGTAGCTCTTCTTACCTTCAATTAATGATACTTATCTAAAGACGAAAGCAGTTCATATGTACCAAAATAATTAACAATATCAATAACAAAAGCGTTTGTCTAACCCTATGAAGATATGGTACTATACTAAAAATACATTTCGTTTCTAATTTCTTGGGCAGCGGCATCCAAAAGGTGTGGCAGATAGTAACCTTAATTTCCTTTAAAAATGTACCGAAAAATCAAGTTATATAAAACAAAAATGTTCACACTCACTTCCCTTGCACTTCAACTATTAATAACTTTCCTTTTGTTATTATTATGCTGTAACAGACAAGCAGCTTATAATAACCAGTGATTGAGAAAAAGAAATATTAAAATAAGTTTTTTTTAAATAGCCTATATTTTTACTTAAAAATACCTTTTCTTTTTTAATGCCAATTTAGTTTAATATTTTAAATTCATATAGATTTTAAATGGGATACCAGAAAATATCCCAAGTCCACACTAAACTGTGCAGCAATAACTTGTAGTCTGTTTTTAAGACTATACACAGAGGGGGCATCAACCACGTTCCAGATGTTGTGCAGTAAAATGCAAAGTAAATTAAAATGTTGTAATTTCAATAGAAGTTTCTAATTATGCTCTGTCTTTGCTCATTTTTTTCTGTAGGCATCCTCCCTCTGTCAACTTGACCCCCTCAGCCTTTTTAAATATCCATATGCTTTGCAAAACAGCCAGTACCTTTTTTTTTTCAGTTATATCATAGTCACAGTTTTATTACTCCTAAAATATTGCCTCCATTCCTCTAGGAATTGAATAATGTTCTAAAAACAAAACTTCATTTGTATGGAGTGCACAAGGAGTATACATAGACATATTTTGTATGGTGTATACATAGACTCCTCTTAATGGCAACACCTTTTTTTTAAAGCTGGGCACACTCCTGAGCTAAGTAGTTCCAAAAAATTTACACCAAATTAGGTCAGATGCAGAAAGTACAATGGTATTTTTTTATCAAAAACTTCCTATAACTTTTAGTAACAATTTATGACTAGACAAGTGAGGTTACTTACTAAGACTTAAAGTACCTAAGTTAGTCATAAAAGCGAAAATTTTTAGCAAGGCTTGGGAACCTCTACTGCATCTAAAGTTTTAGGTTATTTATGAAAATGACGTTATGAATGTTATGTAAGGTACAACAATACAAGTGTTTAGGTCAACAGTAACCTTCAAAGATAGCAAGAGGAAGGTACCGGAGAGAGCCTAGAATCTCTGAAACCTATTTTTAGCCCTGAATAAAACGTATAATCAACAAAACACGCGAACAACTGCAGAGTATCAAAATTTGTATTGCAACTATAAAATCCTCCTTTCATACCCATTTCATTCAATGGACTGTATTTAAAGTAAAGCAGCAGTTAATTACGTACCAATAAAAGGTTTGCATTGGCCAAATGGTTTGTAAATTTTAACATTTTCGACACGAATCTCTTTCACTTCCACTTGGGCTGTCAAATTACCAGAGACTAAAGAAAATAAATATAGACTAATATAGAGTGAGTTGTGACATGACTACAGACACAGACAAGTTCAGACAACACAGACTAAGGAAAGGATGATTTTACGATCGATATCGATTATCGACCTACGAAGAACTTAGTTATCGACACAGACATCTACATCAAAGATGACCTATGCATACAACCGAAAAGATGCGACATTCACGTGCAAGACATACTTATCTAGTTTTTCTTAATTGCGACAACCTTTGTTCCACAATACTATTATCTATTTTATAATGCCTACAATACTTGTATCATCATAAAATACCATCAGGAAAGATGATGCCAAGTGCTTGCCAATAGTGAAGTAGAAGCTTCTCGACTTCTTGCCTCCCTGGCGTCTTGTAAGTCGTTCTTTCTATGAAACCTTGTACTTATTTACTGTAGTATATATAACAATATCTCTAACTATTATATTATTTGCCAAGAAAGCCTACGCCGAATGCACACTCTAAGCGCTAGTGTCATCTCATCATCATCATCATCATCATATCAGCCACAAATCGTCCACTGCTGGACAAAGGCCTCCCCCAAGGATTTCCACGACGACCGGTCCTGCGCTACCCGCATCCATCGGCTTCCCGCGACCTTCACCAGGTCATCGGTCCACCGCGTGGGAGGCCTGCCTACGCTACGTTTTCCGGTGCGCGGTCGCCACTCGATAACTTTATTACCCCATCGGCCATCTGTTCTACGAGCTAAGTGTCTATGAGCTATCTGTTCTATGAGCTAGTGTCATCTGTGGGACACAATTTTAACTAAATCTATGGTGATTATTTGTTTTTTTTTATACTCCATAAGACGCTGGTACTCTTTATTTTAATGTTGTTATGAAATGGCAAAGATGGCCTATTTTTACTGGCAGAATGAGGCTGCCTAGTGCTTGTACTACTACAATACAAATAACTTCGCAGAAGATGCAAATCGCGCGCACTGCATTACTAAATAATCAAAGAAAGAATTTTGATAGTGTATTTATAAGCGGAGGATCATATAAGTGTTTGTTGTGTAGGATAATGAAATAAAAGTGTGTATACTGTGTTTTGAGTTCCCACAAGAAGTCCGAGCAAGCTTTAGCAAAAGTGCTATCATTTTGCTAGAGTATGTAGGTTAGGTTAGTTTATAGACAATGATATGATGTGAACGTGAAGAAACTACTGAAAATTACTGAAGACGTGAATTCTACAAATGAATACTACTGAAAAACATATACTGAAGACTAGGCGGTATGGCCAATGAGCCTTAGCCTGCCCTTAAAGGGCGAAGAAAAAAAAAACAACTTACAAGAGATTTGTGAAATTAGAAAGAAATGTTCCGATGTGGGATTTTTGGTAAAATTAATTTTAATTTAGTGAAATACTTTCTTCTTCTTTGGTCTCCAAATTTATTTATTTGAACTATCCATAACTACTAAATTTATTTCAGACATAATTTAGATTACTTGACTCATGAATGTTTTGAGGTTATCTGATTACAAAATAATTTTCTTTTTCAGCTGCTAGAGCTATACGGCCTCTTTCGTTTGCCTACAAAAATGCTGCCAGAATTATTTCACTCGACTGCCGTAATTATACAACTCTGAACAAAGTTTGCTGTAATGCAGGTGCAAATGATTTTGGGAATTCTCTTCTAAAAAATAAACATGTGTTGGATATTTGCAACAATATATCAGCGGTACCTGTAAGGACAGTAACAAAGTTCAGTCTGAAACGCGGTAAACGGAAGACTGTGAAAGCAGCTCTAAGGAGATTTTTCCGTTTACATTGGGGTGCGTGGATCAGACCAAAAGTAGGAAGGCAGAAAAAAATGTGGAAGAAATCTTCAAAAAATAGAAGGAGACTACGCGAACATGTCTTCTGCAATGCAACTCAGTCGACTTTATTGGATAAAATGGTGACAAAATTCTGGAAAAAACCCAAATACTATGTTGATGATCCATATGCTCCGTACCACAGGAGAGAAGAGTTTAATGTCACCAGAAAAAGACCTACCATTAGAACTCCTAAATGAAATATTGAGTGTTGATTAAATATTAGTTAATTATTAAGTTTAAGCATTGAATAAAAATAAAAGTAGTAGTAGCTTTCAATGTAATAAAACATTATCAAGGTAATGAATTATAATTATAACACTTTAAACTTTCTCTGTTATTCATAATGACAAATTGAAAGCGGGACATGACATGATTTTATAGAACATAGGTATTGATGTTGTTTTTACTTCAAGGTATCGACTGTGCTTCGATAGCCATGGTTGCGAGCAGACTGAAGCCACAGTGTCATCGTCGCCGGGGTATCGCAGGAACTGTGTTAGTGTAGTGTGTTATGACCAACCCTTCACAAATGAAGTGAGGGTAAATGGAGGTGGCGATGACAGCACGGCTTCAGACTACTCACGACCATGAGTATCAAAGCATAGTGGAAACATTGACGTAAAAGCAACTTCAATACCTATCTTATATATAAAAATGAATCGCAAAATGTGTTGGTAAGCGCATAACTCAAGAACGGCTGGACCGATTTGGCTAATTCTTTTTTTGTCGAGTTCGTTATTGTCAGGAGAAGGTTCTTATGTAGGGTAGGTTAGGGTAGTGTAGTGTAGGGTAGTGTATGTAGGGTAGGGCAGTGTAATGTAATGTAAGGCGGTACATAGTTCGCCGGGACAGCTATGTTCTATAAAATCACTTCAAGTCCCGCTTATAAGGTATTGAATTGTTTCCATAGTAGTAGTGTAGTTGTTTATTCCTTCAAAGGGACTGTTAAATGAACTACAGTAGGGCCTTGATACACCAATCCAATCAGTCGTTTCCCCAATGCTGGGAATCGTGACCATCATGTCATCGAGGGGGCGCATTAGGATGTGTGAGTGTATCATCTCTATCGATGACCATGACTTTGGTTTTCGCTATGTTGATGCGTAGTCCCAGGCGCAGACTTTCTGTCTCTATGCGTCTGACTATTCAGCCATTTCAGTTTCATCGGTGGCTATGAGCGTTGTGTCATGGTTGTTGATTTTTCTGCTTCCAATCAATAATCCTCCACACCAATCTTCGGTTGCTTTGCGGTTTATGTATTCCCCGTGTAGATTGAATAGTTTGGGTGCCAATATACATCCTTGCCTTTATACACCAGACAGACAAAAAACCGGGCCCTGGTGAATTATCGAGGTATCTGTATAGTCTTTTTTTTTGTTATTATATACACACTTTGTAATACAGAATCTTAGGTCTAATAACAATTGACTCATAATATGTATTACATGTTGTTGTGGAAATCCTTCATCCAGCAGTGGACGTCCTTTGGCTGATATGATGATGATCATGTTTTACATATTGTGGGCTGCCTTCGTTCGACCCACATAAAAAGCCGGGAGAGAGCAGTGGACTGTTTTATAGGGAAGACGTCGATCGTATGGTTGCGACTGACTTGCGAGGGGAAGTAACGCCTGGAAGTGGAAGAAAACACGAATTGTGGAGACCAACGTAGGTTGTGCTGTATTGCTGCCGATTGAGAGACTCGAGAGGCTTTCCTTCTTCGAGGTTCTATTACGATGCTATCGCTCGAGCGAAGGTCCTTACAAGGGTCATATACAGAGATATGCTATATATAAGGGGAGGTAGATAGGTTACGTGCGTCCAAAAAGTGAAGCAAAAAAAAGATGCCAATTGGCATCTCTTTTCTTGTAGCATTCGGTGCAATGAAAGCGAACTACCTATAACATTGTGTGTGTAAATGGCTTCGATTTTCAAATGTTGTTTGTTAGTACATAACCCATCTATGGTAACAAATCTCTGGTCATATACAATGCTGTCTCTTTCGTATGATTCTTCTAGGCTCTTCTCGCTTACAGTAGCTCCTTCGGAATTTCTCTTCTTGCTTGATTCATTTACTGAATGCTCAGAACATAATGAATAACGCTGCCGCGGTCCTTGTAAGTAAGTTAGTAAAGATACTTTATTGCGCGTCAAAAAACTATTATTATAATTTGTATTATACAATACATAGATTGCGAAGGCGTTGTCTGTCTGTTTATATACCTTTCTCTGTCAAAAACTCAAGAATAAAATAACAGACAGATGTGCGAGCGAGATAGCAAATTAATCAAATTATACATACCGTACCTCACTCGGTTGGAGCAATACTGTAAGGACGACCGTTCTCATACATACATCTGACCCTTGCCTATTTTCGCGGTTTTCTAGCCTCTTTTGTTGTTCCCAATGAAAGACAGACACACAAACTCATTTATTTACTTAACAGAGAGAAGGGACCTTACAACTACGATACCTAAGCTAGTACAGAGCATGTAAAATTACAGTGCTAATAGCTAATTCTAAGGCCCTTTAAGCTAAACATCTATACATCTAAGTAGCTATAACCTGCCTATAACATTAAATCAATACGAAATTACCTATTTTAAAGATCCTAGCTAAATGGGAGATGAAACACAAACAAACTTTATTTCACAAACTAGGTATTTACAAAAAGTCGTGAACACATATTATTATGTGTATGAGTCAATTGATAATAGACCTAAGATTCTGTTTTAGTATGTAAGCACGAAATGAAAAAACATTCAGACTTCTTATTATAGTCTGTAATATTCAGCTCATTTTAATTGTTAAATGGCCCAGTAAGTACACAACACTGCCTCTACTACTTCCATTGCGTCTCCGGCGGCCGTGAGGACAGTCCGGATTATCGAGGTCTTACTGTTGGTTAGATTCTGTCTGCCTCCACGTCATAAAAACGATATTCACACGGGCAAAGCCGCAGGCATAAGCTAGTATATATAAATACATGAGATGCCACTGCACTCCTGCCGAGCTGCAATAAGCATCAAATCTCTTCATTAAACATAAAGGAAAACCATGAAACAAAATTTCACCATGTATGCTGAAATATAACGGTCTAAACTGGGTCTAAAGTAATAATTAAGGTATTGCGCCATATTAACGCCCGCCTCCTTATAACGCCCTGATAACAGAAAACAGACTTAGAATGGTATGATATGTGTGTTGCTGCCTTCACACCGCGCCGAGTCGCTCGCACCGCCATAGTGCCTTTAGCGCCGCTAACTCCGCCAACGTTAGTCACGTACGCCACGCTCGTAAAAATCACTCAGAAAAATGGAAAGATTTTGCTTGTTTTGCTGTAGTTTTGTCTGAATTTTCTCTGTCATGTTTCAAAATAGGTGCTTTCTTTGATTTTTCATGAATATCTTAAGAATTTTAAATATTATAATGTTTTTAAGTCATCAAATCAAAGTTAATGCTATTAACGCCCATCCATACTTACTAATAATGCCCGGTAAAAAATACCGTTGACCTTGGTCTACATGGGCGTTATTAGCATAAAGATTTTTTAAGACTATAGTGCGGCAGTCCAGAGTGCTGATTTGACACTTCAAGACAGCGATAGAATGTAACATTCGATGAATCTCCGAAATTGTAAACAAATCAATCTTTAGTTTCTAAGCTTAAAAAAAATACAAAAAACATTTTTTTACTAAATAATAGTAACGGAACACATATATAGTTTTATGTATAAAGACAGCAGAGTAACACGCTATACCAAATTACTGCACCAAGGAAAAGGCGTATACTACTTTTATTAAAACTTTCGTTCGATTATTCGGTGTTCCGATAAACACAATTAGTCAATTATCGGACTAATAATACAGAAGATTGTTATTTCGTATAATTAAATATTTTGCGCAACTTTGTGCAAAGTTACAACACTATTCAAGACACTATTCACACTCAGCGCTCGAGCACGCCTGCGACCGGTTCTGCGCACTGTCAATAAATAAACCATTTCCGTGAGCTACCTGTGTTACGTAACCTACAAAGTAAACTGAACCTTATTCTGTGTGTGTTAAATACCGTTTCTCCGTTGAAAAATTTAATTAAAAATGTCGTGCAAAAAGTGCAATGAGATACTAGGTGTTGATAACGTATTGTGTTCCGAGTGCAATGGTCGTTATCATTTTGGATGCTCTGGACTTATGGAAACTACGTACAGGAAAATGACTGCTGATAGGAAAGCCGCCTGGCGCTGCATCACATGCCGTCAACCTCCAGCCGAAACAGAGCCCGTGTCCCTCGCCGACATTGTGCAGGCACTGAAGGGCATCACAGGCCAGATCAGTACTCTACAACATGGTCTTGAAACAGCCAACCAGGGAATAACTAGCATCGATTCAAAAATGACTGCTCTCGAAAACCGTCTGGATAACCTCGACTCGCGACTTACCCTCATTGAAAAAAAAGTTGATGGTTTTTCATCCCTTGAAATTAAGATAAACGAAATGGAAAACGAAATCCTTGCACTGAAGAGGGTGGACCAGGAGAGAGACCAGTTTAGTAGGATGAACAATATTGAAATTAGCGGCGTACCCTTGAAAAGCGGTGAAAATCTCACATCAATTTTAAGTGAAATCTCACTCAAGATCGGCTTCCAGCTTCGCGACACTGATGTTGACACCATACATCGAGTTAGGAGATTCTCCTCCCAAGATGATCATAAGCAAGGTTCTCCCAGGCCACCTGCCATAATCGTTCGCTTCTGCCAGCGGCGCCGCAAAGACGAACTGGTGGCTGCCGCGCGGGCCCGCCGCGGGCTCACCACGGCCGACGCCGGCCTGCCGGGCCCCGCCACTAGCATCTATGTGAATGAACACCTTACGCCGGCCAACAAACTGCTGTTGAAACAGGCCCGGGACCGCAAAACCGAGCTGAGCTATGCCTACTTGTGGGTCAAACAGTGCAAAATATTGATGAGGAAAGACGATAAGTCCAAAGTGTGCGTAATCTCTGATCAATCTGATCTTAGGAAACTAAGGTGACTTTATGGTAAGAATTACGTGTATTTTGTTATCTATGTTACTAAACATAATCTACATACTAGTAAATCCCTAAGATTTAACTTAACTTTCTGGGTCACCCAAACCTGTACTACTAATTTAAACTCGTCTAAAAATACTATTCAAGCTGACTTAATTGTATTTGTTTACATAAATTTAAAATGAAACCAACAATCCTTAATATTTACTACCAGAACGTTCAAGGGTTACGGACAAAATCTCATTCTTTCTTTTCTAATGTTGTAAAATCCCATTACGACATTATTTGTATTACCGAGGCGTGGTTAAACGATGAATTTTTTAGTAGTGAATATTTTGATAACCGTTACAATGTATTTAGACGAGATCGATCGAGGCAAGGGGTGGTGCGGGGCGGCGGAATAGCTGTCGCGGTGCGCAATGACCTTTGCACCGTCCGGCGTGATGAGTGGTGCGCCGCGCCGGAGCACGAGGAGCTGTGGCTGACCGTGTCGCCCGCACCGGCGAGAGTGCGCGCCCCCCGCGCGCCCGCGCCCCCTTCCCCGCCGCACCACTGCGCTAGCGCATCGCGCCGCGACTCCTTGCCTCAAATACATATTGCCTGTGCTTATTTCTCACATAACTATAATCATTTACCCTCTGTACAGTGTTTCTTAGATAATGCTAGTACATTAATACAAAATAACCCAGATGATATATTTATTTTACTAGGGGATTTTAATATAACAAAGGCCTTATGGAGTTTTGACGTATTTTCTTCCTATTTAAATATATCAACAAATAATGATAATTTGGCACGAATTTTATCTGAGTTCTTGGAGTTTACTGGACTGAAGCAATATAACTCCCACTTAAATAGTAACGGCCGCATCCTAGACCTAGTTATGACCAATTCTACATGTTCTGTTGACTCCTGTCTTTCACCACTCACACCAGAAAACCCCCACCATAAGTCATTGGACATAAATGTGGATCTGCAGCTCTCTTCGTACTTACCACAATTGCAACAAAATAATTCGCATAAGCCTATATTTTATGCTGGCAACTATGAAGAGATTTGTAAGGCCCTCTCTGAAACCGACTGGTCTTGCCTCGATCTCTTTGGCACGGAGGAATCAGTAACTCACCTTTATTCTATATTAAACGCATTGATTTTAAAACATATTCCACATAAACAAATTTGTTCTAGAAATGGATATCCCCCTTGGTTTTCTCACGCTCTGATTAAACTAAGAAAACATAAACTATCAGTTCATAAAAGATGGAAAACTTACAAAAATCCCTTAGATTATGCTGAATTCAGCTATTTAAGACAAAGAGAGCATAAATTAGAATCTGATTGCTATAGAGGTTTCGTATCAATTGCCGAAGATAAAATACGCCGTTGCCCTAAGTATTTCTGGTCCTTTGTTAAATCGAAATTCCCAGTTAACAGCATTCCTAGTCAAATGTCCTATAACAACCAAACGTCTCAAGATGGAGAAGAAATTAGTAATCTGTTTAACAAATATTTTAATTCAGTTTTTATTAAAGACTCATCAATCTCATCATCAGCTGGTGTTGATCCATCAGCTGTGGAGGAAAACATTTGTGACAGCCCTATTGACATGTGCTCAGTCGATATCTCACAGGAATTGGTTACGAAACTTCTGAAGCAGGTTGATGTAAACAAGGGTGGCGGCACTGACCTTATTCACCCCCTCTTCGTAAAAAGCTGTGCAGAGGAACTTGCTATACCAATCACAAAAATTTTCCGTAAATCACTTTCTGAAGGTCATTTTCCTAACAAATGGAAGACTGCACTGATTACCCCCATTTTCAAAAGCGGGGATTCACACCTAGTCACAAATTATAGGCCAATCTCCAAACTTAATATATTTGGCAAAATTTTTGAAAAAATTATAACTGATAAGATTACCAGTATAGTATGCAATCACATATCTTTAAACCAACACGGTTTCTGTCGAGGAAGAAGCGTTGAAACTAATCTCATGACGTTTTCAGATTTCATATTAAACAAAATGGGATCTGGATGTCAGGTGGACGCCGTGTATACCGACTTCTCCAAATGTTTTGATAAAATAAATCATAAAAGACTAATATATAAGATTCAGAGACTCGGTATACACGGTGACCTCCTGAGATGGATAACATCTTACATAAGTAATAGAAGCCAAGCTGTTGCGCTTAAAGGGTTCAAGTCCGGCTTCCTGCCAGTACCATCTGGAGTCCCGCAAGGGTCCCATTTGGGACCTTTACTCTTTATTTTATATGTAAATGACATGAATGCCTGTTTTAAAACCTCAAAATACATCGTATACGCCGATGATACTAAAATTTACAGAGCCATAATGTCAGAAGCAGACTGCGAAGAAATGCAGAGTGACCTAGACACTTTTAACGAATACTGTAAAAATAACGATCTCTTCCTGAATCATGAGAAATGTTTTATCATCAGTTTCTCACGTAAACAAAAACCTGTTAATTATGACTATAATATAGCTGGTAAGCAGATACGCAGGGTCACTTACATTAGAGATTTAGGAATAACCCTCGATTCACAACTTAATTTTAATATGCATATAGATAATGTTTGTAAAAAGGCGTACAAAAGTCTCGGTATGATCTTACGCATTAGCAAACCTTTTAAGCGTTCTCTAACTTACAAAATATTATATTTCTCCTATGTTAGAAGTACACTGGAATTCGGTAGTGTCATATGGAATCCTCAGTATCAAGTACATAAAGACCGTCTTGAGAGAATTCAGAATATATTTCTTAAGTCTCTGTGTTATAGAACCGGTATATATTTTGATAATTATATTGAATCCGCTCGCCATCACAATGTCCTATCTCTTAACAATAGAAGAACATATTTAGATGCTATCTTCTTCTATAAAATTCTAAATAATATTATCCAATGTCCAAATTTATTAGAGAAAATACAATTTAAAATTCCGTACCCCTTCGTTCGACCCCGTCATGAACTTTTCCATGTCAGCTATGCCCGTACTAATTATACAAAACACTCATTTTTTAGACGAGTTTCAAACTTCTATAATAAAAATCTTAAACATGTTGACCCTTTTCAAAATTCGTTAGGTCGTTTTAAAAAATTTGTTATCACAGAATTGTAAAAAACTTTTCAATTAATCTTCATTATCAAAAACAAATCGTAAATTGCAGTATTAAACTATAAATTACCTTTCATTAGTGATTAACTCTCTTGGAACATGTAATTAAATAGTTTAAGTCTGGAAAGCACCGTAGTGCATTATGTTTATTATATTGAATGTACCCTTTAATTTTTGTCTATTTTAATAACAATATTACGCCTGTAGCTCAAATGCTCAAAAACAATATTTAAAGTTTTACTTTTTTATATAAGTATTTGTCATTGTGCTCAAAACTGTAAATTTTTTTACTTTAATTTATGAACCTCCAGGTCTATTTATAACTAAATGTATATAATTAAACTATATATGTATGACTGTTTGTGTTCTAACAAATAAATAAAATAAAAAAATAAAAACTATTCAAAGTTACCCGAATTGACTGTACGTACAAAACCAACCAAAGCGAGGAGTTTTTTGGCGGGATTTGTGGTAGACGCATTCGTAGTTTTATTTTGTTGTTTTTTCATTGTTTTCTGCTAGGATTTTGTTTAAGAAGTGGTGCATTTTAGAGAAAATCGTCTAGTGCACGTGAGCAATGTGGAGAACAAGAAAATAAAACGAAGGAGGATGTGAGAACCCAACTTGCTCTGGGTGCAGTTTTATAGACGCCCTACAGCAACTGGGTGTTCCACCTCAGAATGTAGCTGCTGCAAATGCTGTCAAGAACTTCAGAGAAGATTTGTAATGCACCGGCACTAGCATTAAAAAATCAAAAAACTAAAGGAAGCTTATACGTCAGACCTGGCTGTATGGTCTTAGTCACCTTTGCCTTTTCCGCGCTTTTGAAAGCCGGAAAGAAGAAGAAGAACCAACCAAAGCGAATATAACAAAACAAATAAACGTTTTTTACAAAACTTTGAAAAATCATATTTTTAATTTTTGAATTACAAATTGTACAATACACACACGCAGTAAAATTTTATTACAGTTTATTAGAATATTAAGCAAAGAGAAATAACCACTTCATTTTACTTACTATTACGTAACTTATTTATCATCGGAATAGTTTATTTACGTAATTCCTGTTCATATTTATTTCAATTCGTGACGTATTTTCACCTTGGTTTGACATGAATAGAATCACTATCCAATCTCTATCTCGTCGTGGGACGATAACGAGTGTAAAATCTCTTTTTTCACAAGAAAAGTTAGTGAATCGATTGCTTTTTCAGCCAGCAGTCAGGTCTATAAGTTTTTCTGAAAGAAAAAATATGAGGTTTGTGCAGTTCGTGGAAAAACGGTCTTCAAAGGATGACGGTGCATTGCCAAGGGTGGGATTCTTGGATGGCGATAATGTTGTGGACATAAACAAGTTGAATCCTAACCTGCCCACCACTTTGATAGAAATTTTGAACAAAGGCCTAGTTGAAGAGGTTAAGCAGTAAGTACAAAAGTGGTCAAGTATGTGTCGAGCCACGTGCGAAACAGGGTTCCGTAGGCTATCCGGTAGGGGGAGGGTAAGGGGGAATCCTCCCTTTGAAGGATGGGGTGGGTTAGGAGTTGCGTTGAATTAGTCACATACAGTTAGGGTTGCCAGATGATTTATTTATTTGTTTAGTCTCGTCCTCTTATTTGAAATCTAGAATCCCTTTGAAGGATGGGGTGGGTTAGGAGTTGCGTTGAATTAGTTACATACAGTTAGGGTTGCCAGATGATTTATTTATTTGTTTAGTCTCGTCCTCTTATTTGAAATCTAGAATAGATGACAATATTTATGAGAATAATTGGAAACTCTAAAACACATTTAAAAAACCGACTTCCATCGCAACAACTTACTACAATTTTGCATTATTACTATTTTTGGATTCGTTAATTTTCTAAAAAAGTGCTACACCAATTTTTATTAAATTTATATGAGACCAACTCAGTAGGCATACCCTATCGCATAATAGAAGAATAATGAAAATTAGTTCACATCTTAAAAGTTGATCTTAAAAGTAGGTAATTTGGCCATGGGGGTCTGAGGTAACAGTTCATTTTGGAAAAGGGGTCACTTGTCCAAAATAGTTTGGGGATCCCTGCTTTAGACTCTGGAAAACCTATCTATCGGATATGTGTGGATATCACATAAAATTCTAGTAAAAATTGTCTTGATTATAAGGATATTTAACATGTTTTTAGGGTTTCGTACGTTAAAAGGTAAAACGGAACCATTATAGGATCACTTGTGTGTCTGTCTGTCTGTCCATCCGTCTGTTACAGCCAATTTGCACCAAAACTACTGGACCGATAGAGTTGAATTTTGGTACTCATATGTTAGTTGGTGACCCAAAGTTAATAAATTAATTTTAAACATAGGGTCCACTTTCGGGGGTCAATCAGAAAATTGAAAATAATAGTTTTGCAAACTATTATCAATCATCCTCATCATATCAGCTGAAGGACGTCCACTGCTGGACATAGGCCTCCCCCAAGGATTTGCAAGTATATCGTGTGACATATCAAATGAAAGGCTTGTTTTGAGAATCTCAAATATATAATATTCACATATTTTTATAGTTTCAAGATTAAGTTAGTTTTGAAGTTATTTAAGAAAATACTTAGGTGAAAAAAGTTGTTGCAAAAAGAGAATTTTTGTATTTCAATATCTACTTTCTGAGAAATATGTGGACAAAATACATACATATAGAACATAGACTTATGAAATATGGCACACCTGTTTTGAAGCCCACATAGACTAACTTATATGTACAATAAAAATGGAATTTCCAAAGTCCGCTTTTAGATTTTACTATAGATTTTCCTGTAATCTATGCATTTAACCTAAAGTACTGTGGATTTTTTAATATTTTAGGCTGAGTAGTTTCGGAGATAGGGGTGAAATGGTAAATTTTTGCCTATTTTCATCTTAAATAACTTCAAAATTATTTATTTTAAAATTATAAAAAAAATATATTTGAGATGCCCTTTCATTTGATATGTCACATGATATAGTTTGCAAAACATATTTTTTTACAGTGTAATATTAGTAGTGAAGGTTTTGATTTGAAAACCTTTTTGTGTGACCCTAGTTGCACTTGGCCGGTATTTTAATTTACTCCCCGAAAGTGGCGTGATTAAAATTAATTTATTAACGTTTCATGTCCAGTCTTTGCGTCACCGACTTACATATGTGTACCAACTTTCAACTCGATCTTTCCATTAGTTTTTTAAAATATACTTTTATTTTTTGAAAAGGCCACGAAACTACTTTGCACTAGTCCGACTCGCACTTGGCTGGTTTTTTATAGGTATTTTTAATTTAGCTCTATTGAATAAACTGTAATATATACAAGCGTGAAACTTGGTACGATGACAGTACCAATACTGAAGTAAAACAACAAATTTTAGGGAATGTCATCACTTATAAACAATAGGTAAGTATATAGGGATCCCTTAGGTGGTGACCCCAAATTATAGAGCGTGTTCTTATTAAAATTGTGTTAATTTATTTGACGCAAGCAGACGGCTAAACTCTGACTGTCTGTCGACAGGTACATACAAAACTGTGTGTGCACTGCATATAGGTAGGTAGCTATAGGACTACCTATACGCAGGCATCTACATAATTCCCATACCGGGAGGCGGGAATCGAACCCGAGCCTCCTACACAAAATAATAAAAATCGGCCAAGTGTGAGTCGTACACCCGCTAAAGAGTTTGAACTGAATGACAAAAAGTATATTTTTTCCACTCGCACTGATGTCTTTTGTTTGTAATGTGATAGGTATCATTATTGTGTGGAGAGGTATGGAACCCGACTCGCACCTGGCCGGTTTTTTTAAATTAAACAAAATCACAAAATTAGTACACTGAGAAACTATGATGTCACGTGTTCCTATTTCATGCATTTTTAGAACAAAATTTTATATTGACGGATGATTAAAAGTATGTCAAATGCAGTCATCTGGCCCAAAGAAACTAATAACATATTATACAATAGTACATCAAATCCTAGGTTGGCCCAAATCTCATAAATTTTTTGAAATGTTGGAATTTTCAGGGTTCCATACCTTACAAGGTAAAAATAAAACCCATACAGGACCACTCGTGTGTCTGTCCGTCCGTCTGTCACAGACAATTTGCTAAGGAACTACTGGACCGATTGAGTTGAAATTTGGTACAATTATTTAAATTGGTGACCCAAAGACGGATGTGCAACGTAAATAAATAAATTTTAACATGGCGGCCACTTTTGGGGGGTAAATTAGAAAATAAAATATTTTTTTTGCAAAATATATCATGTGACATTTCAAATAAAAAGGGCTTGTTGTAATTATCTCAAATATTGTTATTTTTTATAATTTATAAATCAATGGTTTTTATGTTACTTAAGAAAATTGGTGAAAATTCACCAGTCCCTCCCCCTTATCTCCGTAACAACTGGGTCTAAAATCTTGAAAACATCACAGTACATGAGGTTGAATGCATAAATTACAAGAAAATCTATGTGAAAACCTTAAAGTCCTTCCGTTCCCACAGGGAAAATTTCCAAAGTCCAGAATACGTAGACCCCCATTTACATAGAGCATAGTATATACTGAGAGGTCCCTGTTGGAAATTAAAGTTTTGGTGTGGAACCCTGTTTGTGTGACCCCGAGTTGCATATGGCCGGTTTCTTTTATTATGACATATTATTTTTCAGACTACAACCCACACCCGATGCATCAACACCACTTTCCTCTATTGCTCTTAAAGCACCAATTCTGGGCATGGACAAAGTCCTCTGCATTGGGCTGAACTACAAGGACCACTGCGCTGAACAGAACCTGACTCCACCGTCCGTCCCGATGATGTTTAGCAAGTTTGCCAGCACTGTCATTGGGCCATCAGATCCTTTAAGGCTGAGGACCGATATAACAAAGGTGGGACTTACTGGTTAGTTTTAAGAAAGATTTTAAAATTATTTATCAGAAGCTTTTGGAATTATTTATCAGAAGATTTTAGAATTATTTATCATAATAGATTGCTAACCTTCATACTCAGTATCGATGGTAGTCCCAAATATAGTTGTTAGGTAGTTGTAACATCATCATATCAGCCGAAAAACATCTACTGCTGGACTATGGCCTCCAAGTATTTCCGCAATGACCGGTCCTCCGCAGCCCGCATCCAGCGTCTTCAAACTTCACCAAGTCGTCGGTCAACCGACTGGGAGGCCTGTCTAGTCTACGCTACCGTATTCGGTACGCGGCTACCACACGGGAACTTTACTGTCCCAACGGCAACAAGGTATATGCCCGCTAGCTGCCACTTAAGTTTAGCGAATCGGTGAACTATGTCAGTTACCTTTTGGTTCTCTCATCATATCAGCCGAAAATAGTTCACTGCTGGACAAAGGCCTCCCCCAAGGATATCCACGACGACCGGTCCTGTACTGCCCGCATCCATCGGCTTCCCGCGATCTTCACCAGGTCGTTGGTCCATCGCGTGGGAGGCCTGCCTGCGCTACGTTTTCCGGTGCGCGGTCGCTACTCGAGAACTTTACTGCCCCATCGGCCATCTGTGCTACGAGCTATGTGACCTGCCCGCTGCCACTTCAGTTTAGCGATTCTGTGAGCTGTGGCTCTCTCACGGATCTCCAACTCTTAATTCTTTCGTGTAGGCAAACTCCGAGCATAGCTCACTCCATCGCCCTTTGGATGACCTTGACTGTGGTTGGTTCGGCATTAACATCAACGGCGAGTCACCTACATTACCCACCTTCGATTCGCTAACGATATCGTGATCATGGCTGAGACTCTTGAAGACCTAAATACAATACTCGATGGCTTCAGTAATGCCACAACAAGGGGTCTAAAATGAGCATGGACAAGACAACACCACATAAATTAAAAATCACAAGATGAAAATTATGTCAAACGTCCGTGTCGCATCCACTCCTCTGAAGGTAGACTACACTCGAAGTTGTAGACGAATATTTATTTATATTAATACTAGCGTAAGCAGGAGTTTACTCCAGATCCCTCGGGAACTATATCTGGCTCTTCTGATCGACAGTCTATGTGCAATCAGTGTTTTTTTTTTTTAATTTTAAACGATGAATTTCAAGAATAGGTACTGTAGTTTATTTAAAAACTATTAACTCCGCAGCTCCGTGAAATGCTTTTAACCGTCTCCGTGGCGTAATGGTTAGTCCATTCGCTTCACACCAGGAGGTCGCGGGTTCGATTCCCGGGGGGGTCAACTTTGTAAGACACGGTTTGGTTGGTGGTAGGGCATTTTCATAGCCCGCCTGGCTAGCTACCACCATCTTATCTAAGTCTTGCCGCCAAACATCAGTGTTAACAGCATTGGTGTGTTCCGGCTTGAAGATAAGATAGCCAGATCCCCATTGCGTTGGGGAATCTTGGTAAGCTCGCTCCATCATCGGCATCATCGTCACTTACCATCAGGTGAGATGGATGCCAAGGGCTTACCAATTGTGGAGTAAAAAAAAGTTACAGATAGCATACGTGCCAAAAGCGGCTGTAACTGATAAAGTACTCAGCGTGTTTTTTTTAACTTATTGCGGCGCTAATTTTTTTTAAAACTTATTGCAGAAAATGAGTATGACATGGTTATAACTATCAAGAATATTATCTTAAAAATAAAATATGGCACGTGCCAAATAATTTCAAACTATAATAAGTTTACATTTTCCGGTGCGCGGTCGCCACCCGAGAACTTTACTGCCCCAACGGCCACCTGTTCTAGGAGCTATGTGGACCGAAGACCTGGTGAAGACCGCGGGAACCCGATGGATGCGAGCAGCGCAGGACCGGTCGTCGTGGATATCTTTGGGGATGGCCTTTGCCCAGCAGTGGACGTTTTTCGGCTTATATGATGATGATGATAAGTTTAGAAACTACCTATACCTTTTTTGGTCAAAGACATTCACACTTATCGCACAGAGTCACATAAACGTATAGTTTGGCCACACCCTGGACACTTCATACCCCTCCGGAACCATCGGTCTATTTTCCCGAATGGTTACTTTCCCGATCCGTCTACTCTTCCGTTACGTCTACTACAACGGGCCAGAAATGACATTTCAAAAAACGAATGACGGTACAAATAAAATGGCTACGAAATCATATACGTTCGACAACCAAACTGTAACCAATCTGTATCAATCTGGGTGACGAGGGGGTGAGGTCGCAATCTAGAGAGCGGCAGGGAGTGTCCATACTGTATGTTAGTACTAATACCTATATATACTTTGACTTCGGCTAATATATATACTGTGACTTCGGTTTACTAATATATAAAGGGTGATTTTTAATAAGTTCTTGATAGCAAAGGATATAATGTACTCGTGATTACAAACATCTTTCCCAAAGAAACTATATGTCAAAAGTGAAAAAAAAATTTTGGTCCTCAATACACTTTATAATTTATATTATTATTATTTATATTTATATTATTTATTATTATTATTTATATTTATATACTTTATATTTTTGATAACTTGTTATGTATTGAGGGCCTAATTTTCTTTTTCACATTTGACATATAGTTTCTTTGGTAAATTTGTTTGTAATCACGAGTACATTCATATCTTTTGTTATCAAGAACTAAATATACTTTGGTTTGGCCATGTCCGTCGGTCTGTCTGTCTGTCTGTCCATCGGTCGGTGTGTCATAGCCGTTTTGCTCAAAGATTATTACAGCTACATAAAACTGAAATTTGGGACGGTTGTATAAGTCGGTTGAGTGACAGCTAGGACCGCTACCTCCTGTCACCGAGTGGGACTCCACGTATTAATGCGTTTTCGTATTTAGATTTCTTAAGTACGTTTTTCCGACGCTCTTACCGTGAAGGAAAACATCGCTGGGAATATAGGTGGTGGGATTATAGGTTTTTGTTATTGGTCTATCGTAATCGTACACTAATACATAAAGTCGTGAAATTTGGTGGGATTATAGGTTTTTATAGGTTTTTGTTATTGGTCTATCGTAATCGTACACTAATACATATAGTCGTGAAATTTGGTGGGATGATAGGTTTTTATAGGTTTTTGTTATTGGTCTATCGTAATCGTACACTAATACATAAAGTCGAGAAATTTGGTGGGATTATAGGTTTTTATAGGTTTTTGTTATTGGTCTATCGTAATCGTACACTAATACATATAGTCGTGAAATTTGGTGGGATTATAGGTTTTTATAGGTTTTTGTTATTGGTCTATCGTAATCGTACAGTAATACATACAGTCGTGGAACTTCGTGGGATTATAGGTTCTTATAGGTTTTTGTTATTGGTCTATCGTAATCGTACACTAATACATAAAGTCGTGAAATTTGGTGGGATTATAGGTTTTTATAGGTTTTTGTTATTGGTCTATCGTAATCGTACAGTAATACATACAGTCGTGAAACTTCGTGGGATTATAGGTTCTTATAGGTTTTTGTTATTGGTCTATCGTAATCGTACACTAATACATAAAGTCGTGAAATTTGGTGGGATTATAGTTTTTTATAGGTTTTTGTTATTGGTCTATCGTAATCGTACAGTAATACATAAAGTCGTGAAATTTGGTGGGATTATAGGTATATACCTACTAATCCTGAAGTAAAATAAAAATAAGAACTGGCGTGTTGTGAGGGTACTTGCGCTAATGAGTCAGACCGAACTTTTAAAAAATGAATTTTTGTGTCACTCGCGTTGATATCTTTTGTTTGAAATAAACAGGTATCATTGTTGCACTTGTGTGAAGAAGTGTAGTGGTACAGAACCCTTGGTGCGCGAGTGCGACTCGCACTCGGCCAGTTTTCATTATTTTCAGGGTTCCGTACTTCATAAGGAAAAAACGGACCCATTATAAGATCACTCGCGTGTCTGTCTGTCCGTCTGTCACAGCCCATTTACTCCGAAACTACTGGACCGATTGAGTTGAAATTTAGTACATACTACATATATGTAAGTCGTTGAACGTAACGTAAAAAATTGAATTCTAAACATGCGGGCACTTTTGGGAGGTAAATAATAAAATATAAAAAACATTTTTGCAAAGTATGTCGTGTAACATATCAGATGTAGGAACTTATGAGAATCTCAGATATATGTTTTTATAATTTAACTAGATTTTGCCAGCGGCTTCTCTCGCGTGGACGTAGTTTCTATGACTGTTTTCGAGGGTTCGCATTGCGCGAGCCGCAATAATCCTAATCTGTCTACCCACCTATCAAATTTCATCCAGATCCGTTCAGTAGTTTTTGCGTGAAAGAATCACAAACGTCCATACATACAAACTTTTACACTGATAATGTTAGTAGGAAGATAAATAGTTTTGAAGTTATTTAATTTAATATGCGAAAAATTACCATTCCCCCCACTGAAACTACTGGGCCTAAAATTTTGTAAAAACAAAAATACCTTTAAGAAGTCTATAGATAAGATAAAATAAATATCTTTTATTGCACACCAAATACACAAAAATGAAAAAACTTATTAACTAGCAATATACACAATGATATAAAGTAACCGACATAGCTCTCAGAATTGCTAAACTTAAGTGGCAGTGGGCGGGGCACATTGCTCGTAGAGTAGATGGCCGTTGGGACAGTAAAGTTCTCGAGTGGCGACCACGCACCGGAAAACGTAGTGTAGGCCGGCCTCCCACTCGGTGGACCGATGACCTGGTAAAGGTCAGCGCAGAATCGGTCGTCGTGGAGATCCTTGAGGGAGGCCTATGTCCAGCAGTGGACGTCCTTCGGCTGATAATATGATGATGATGATGATGATATAGTATTTAAAGTAACATGGGAAATTTCTCAATCAACGTACGGAACCCTCTCCACGCGAGTTCAACTCTCACTTGTCCAGTTTTTAATATTATCTCTGCTACCTACGTATAGACGTTTCAAATTAGTCGTAGCTAGCAAATCTCATAAACGTACATATTGCACTCAACGGAGAGGTCAAAAATTCGAGGCGCGCATTATGAATCAGTCCCTGCGTCGGCCAAATTGGGGTCAATTATGAGGCAAATGGCTTGTAATTCATGACTGCGTAGGTGGGAGGTAGATGGAATAATAAGGCGGTCCACTCCTTGCGCGATTGCGCTCGCAATGTGCAACGCGGTTTCATAAAATGGACAAAAACTTATGCTTATGTATAACTTTTTTTTTGTACACAGTCACAGATTACTAAATAGTTACTTCGACACAGTTGGCTAACCATTGGCATCATCTCACCTGATGGTAAGTGACGATGATGCCGTAGACGAAAAACGGGCTTAACAAGATTCCCCAACGCAATGGGGAACTGGCTATCTTCAAGCCGGAACACACCAATGCTGTTAAATTGATGTTTGGCGTAAAGACTTAGTTAAGATGGTTGTGGTGGATGGTGGCCAGGCAGGCTTAGGAAATTCCCTTCCACCAACCAGAGACTTAAAAAGTCAGACTCCGCCGGGAATCAAACCCGTGACCTCCTGATGTGAAGCTAATGGACTGAACCATTACGCCACGGAGGTGGTTTATAATATACAGGATGCTAAGTGAAAAAAAAATGTAATCGTAACCCATTGCGACTTATGAAGTTGGATCGACCAGAGACGTTCATTAACTGGATGGGTTTGACTATTAGTGACATTTTTCTCGACAGTTTCTAGATGGCAGTCTTTAAGAGCAGGCTCCCAAAATAAGTGCATTTTTGCTAGAATATGTTGAGTCAGCAGCAAGCTTGACGAATGTGAAAACTGCACATCTGATTCTTTGAACCCTTTTCTTTGGTATGACTAAAACACAAACACGATTCATTGGTTTCTGCTTGATACTTTTTATTTTTTAAAACTATTTAGTTTTGAGAGATTATTAGATTTTTCTCCTACATCACATAAGTTAGGCGCATGAAATTAATACCAATAGTAAGAGAATAAAGGTATTGACAAAACGGCTAAGACGTAATTTTCCTAGAATATTTACTAAGCTCGCAATAAACGAAAATGTGCATTTACGCCCGAAGTAAAGGGCGTAACTCGCATTAAGACACTTAACACGAAATTACATACATAAGGTTAAATTTTGTTGTCTCTGTTTTTTCCTTTACGTGTAAAGAGTCAAGAAATTAACCACACTTTTGCACTTTTTCAATGTTTTACGTTGTTATTTCTCTTAAGACTTCAATTTAAAAACTAAAATTTAGCAGATTCTCTTTAGTAGGTACTTAAAAATAAATATCTCCATGTAAAAACTATGTGCAAATTTAGAAATTTTATTAATAAACAATTCGTTTTAGATTTTTTTTTGACGTTTTAGACCTGTTTTTGGTATTTTTTATGATCGAGTAAAGAACACACTATCGTGTAACATATTAGCACATTCCTCAGACAATATCCTTAAGTATGTCCAATATTTTTTGCAAGACCGATATTTAGTAGTAATTACCAAAAAAAAAAATCATCTAGCAAAAGGGTTTCTTCGCTTCTCCACAGGTGCCTCGCCTTAAGCCGTATCAGGTGTCTATAGGTGGCTTAAAAAAAATCCGGGTTGGCCACTAGCCCTGCAACCACCACCAAGTGTGTGGAGTATGGCGTAACCTTCCAGGGTTTGGTAAGAGAGCCGTGCCCCAGCTGTGGGAACGTTTAGGGTACGTTAGTACTAATATATATACTGTGGTTTAGGGGTTTTTATCGATACACGAGATAATGCGGCGGCAAAATTTTGTCGCGCTGCGCAGGTTGGGCTGGCTGATGATGATGATGCCGGAAATGGAAGCGGGTTTAGCAAGAATCCTCGGGTTCCGAAGTCAACATGGAACCCTTGGGCGCTTCGCACACGACGGGGCGGGGCGGGCCAGTCAATTTCGCCGCCAACGATAGCACAAAGGGAATCCTATACTACCAACGCACATGGAGGACAAAAAGACCGCGCTTTCCCTTTGTGCTATTGTTGGCGGCGAAATTGACCGGCCCGCCCCGCCCCGTCGTGTGCAAAGCGCCTTGTAGTTTCGACATGTCTGTCTGTCTGTCCGTGTGTCCGCGTCTTAGCTCAGAGACTATTAGTACTAGAAAGCTATAATTTGCCATTGATATACATATAAATCAAACCGACAAAGTGAAACAATAAAATTTTGAAAAAAAAATTTTTTTTCGGTACCTCCCCTACATCTAAAGAGGGGGTGGATTTCTTTTCGTTGACGTACACTATCGTGCGGGATATCGTTGAATAGATCTTTCGAAACTACCGAGTGTTTGCTAGAACCATTTCTCGATTTAGGGAACGATTTCCGAAATATTAAGCTTTAAAGTGTAAATTTTTGTTAGAGATCCGAAAAAAAGTTCAAGTAGTAGGACGTCGTATAATTAATTTAAAACTAAAACTATCTAAGTAGGCTTTCTTAGTTAGTAGTGATAGTCCACCAACTTAAGATGTGCAGTTGTATTTTTAAAAAGTTAGTAGATTTAACATACAACATGTTCTATTACCAACTGCAAATATAATTTTGGTTTTAAAATACAATTTTTTTAAAGCTACGGAACCCTACTTTGCGCGAGTCCAACTCGAACTTGACCGGCTTTTATTTTTAATAAATATTAGTTAATAAGTGCAACATCATTTTTGTGTTCTTTTTTTCTAATTTTACTATAATTGTGTTCTGTATCACTACAGTACAGTGTACTAATATATATACTGTGGTACAGTGTAACCAAAAAATCACGTTTACCTAAAAGGTATGTCCGTCCGTCCGGCACGCTTTCCTCAGCGGCTAAACTAAGTGACATACAAATTTAAAAGTTAAGAGTTTAATGATAATTTAATATTCTGAGTAGCTTTTAGCCATTTAAGAGTAGCTGCCATACAAAAAAATTAAAAATGTAAAAATATCAAAAATTGGCTACCGATTTAGATGAAACTTTACAAGTAGTAACTATTATCTACTAGCTTTTGCCCGCTTTTGCATCACCCGCATGGAAATCTTTTTTTGTGTTCGAGGGTGAGTTATTTACCACCATTCTCATTTTTATCATCACAATGTCAACTGCAAGACGTCCACTGCTGAACAAAATCTGGAGTTCAAGAATTTCCACAGCAATCTGTCTCGCGTTTAACGCATCCAGCGGCTTCCCTCGACCTTTACCAGGTCAACGGTCCTACGCTACTTCTTTCGGTGCGCGTTAGCAACTCGAGAACTTTTTCCATTTAATAGTAAAATCTATTTGCTCGAATCATTCTCTTCCAGAAAGTCGATTGGGAAGTGGAGCTCGTCGTAGTGATTGGCAAGGAGGCCGTCTTCGTGAAGGAGGCTCAAGCATGGGACTACGTGCTGGGCTGTACTGTAGCGCAGGACATCAGTGCCAGGGACTGGCAGAAGGAGAAAAATGGCGGGCAGTTCCTACTAGGCAAGGTATGTATTGTGTCATGGCATGTTATAGTAATCAAAAGGAGAAAATTGATGCAATAAGGTTTGTATTGTATAATGACATTTTATTTAGTAATTAGATGAATACAAATTGCTGACAGTTTTTGTTTGGCAAGGTATTCATTGTTTAATGACATGTTTTAATGATTGGCAGACTTTATCTGTTAGATAGGTGTAAGCCAGGAAGGCTTATAGGTGTGGGATTACATACTGGGCTGCTCAATAGTGCAGGTCATTAGTGCTAACGACTGTGCAGAAGCGGGAAAATGGCGGCAAGTTTTTACTTGGCAAGGTAATTGTATAATGACATGTTATAGTGATGGCATACTTTGACTGTTAGACAGGTGTAAACCAGTAAAGCTTATAGGCGTGGGATTACATACTGGGCTACTTTATAGCGCAAGACATAACTGATAGAGGCTGGCAGAAAAGGGAAAATGACGGCAATTTCTTGCTTGGCAATGTAATTGTATAATGACATGTTATAGTGATGGCATACTTTGACTGTTAAATAGGTGTAAGCCAGGAAGGATTATAGGCGTGGGATTACATTCTGGGCTACTTTATAGCGCAAAAAATCACTGATAAAGGCTGACAGAAGCTGGAAAATGGCGGCAAGTTCTTGCTTGGCAAGGTAATTGTATAATAACATGTTATAGTGATGGCATACTTTGACTGTTAGATAGGTGTCAGCCAGGAAGGCTTATAGGCGTGGGATTACGTACTGGGCTACTTTATAGCGCAAAACATCACTGATAAAGGCTGGCAGAAGCTGAAAAATGGCGGCAAGTTCTTGCTTGGCAAGGTAATTGTATAATGACATGTTATAGTGATGGCATACTTTGACTGTTAGATAGGTGTAAGCCAGGAAGGCTTATATGCGTGGGATTACGTACTGGGCTACTTTATAGCGCAAGACATAACTGATAGAGGCTGGCAGAAGCAGGAAGATGTCGGCAAGTTTTTGCTTGGCAAGGTAATTGTATAATGACATGTTGTGGTGATGGCATACTTGACTGTTAGATAGGTGTAAGCTAGGAAGGCTTGTAGGCGTGGGATTACATACTGGGCTACTTTATAGCGCAAGACATCACTGATAGAGGGTGGCATAAGTAGGAAAATGGCGGCAAGTTCTTGCTTGGCAAGGTATCCAGGAGTCATAATATTATCTATGTCGAGTGAATTATTTGGATTCAATGTAAGAATATGACTCCTTTGGTTGGCAACCTGTTACAATACCCACTTAGGGTATCTTGCGCAGTCCGATAGGTATTCAAGATGCAGATGTTATCTTTAAAAACTGTTATTTTCCACCGATCACTATCTTGGTTGTGTCTTGAGTTGTTTATCAAAAAAAAAGATAAAATTATTTGTCATTTGAAATGATAATAATATATCTTTATACCTACTATCATTAGGGCTAGGTATTCTGAATTGTTATACCGAAAACTATTAAACTGAAAGTTTAAAAAAACAGCCTAAGTAAGTCTAAGGAGACTATATGAATAGGTTTGATGTAGGTTACCTACCTATTGTGGCAAAATTTAATTAAAACAATGAAAATGCCAGGTGGAAATGATCTGCTACATGAATACGTAGAAATTGGCAACGTCGGCCTACAATGGGAAAAAGGATAGTGGGGCAAGTAAAAATATAATTAAATGGATTGATTAAAAAGACACAGTCATCATTTAAAAAATTACATCGCCAGCGTTTACAAGTTCCAAGACTAAGTGGGAATATTTATTCCAATGAAATGAGAAGTACCTATGTGAATTTACATCATAAAGAAAATTCATAAACATCATTTTTTGAGTTGAGGTGGTGACCTCGTACGTAAGGGCACGGGGCCGCAGTTAACCTATCATTCTTAAAATTAAATCAAATAACACTTTTAACACTTTCTAAATTTAAAATGTTCGATAGGTCTAATAGGGTTTCTTGAACTCGTAGAGGGGGAAAAATAAAATTAATAGATATTACTTTAATCCATGGTGTCTAGGCTGTTAGATAGCGCAAGGTGTACCTACTTCAAGCAGTTCCCGGTGACACGGGCGTAGAAATTAACAGTCGGGGACGAGTGTGCCACGGAGGTCTTTTGATGCCGGGTTCAAGAGCTTCCCGCATTGAATTTTTAGTAGACATAGACATAGACATAGACATATATTTATTGGTAATTAATATTACAAGTCACATTATTATAATAACACATTTATAAAATTTAAGTAAATAGTATGGAAGTACCCTCCAAATAACCGGTGAGGGTACCGAAGACACAGAGTTACAACATTGTATTGTAAAAATGGAGTAAGTTATAAAATAATAATAATATTAATAGATTTTAGACACAAATCTTGATGCGATTTTACAGCCTCCGTAGCTCAGAGGCAAAGTTCACTGGCTTTACACAGGAGGTCGCGGGTTCGATTCCCGGCGGGGTCAATTGTAAGACTCGGTTTGGTTGGTGGTAGGGCATTTTCTAAGCCCGCCTGGCTAGCTACCACCATCTTATCTAAGTCTTGCCGCCAAATATCAATGTTGATATCATTGGTGTGTTCCGGCATGAAGATAAGATAGCCAGTCCCCCATTGCGTTTGGGAATCTTGATAAGCCCGCTTCTATCTTCGGCAACATCGTCACTTACCACCAGGTGAGATGTTGTCAAGGGTTTACCAATTGTGAATAATAAAAAATAAAAAAAAGATGACAATTCTGTATGTAGAAAACAAACAACTACCCCTGTCTGACAAAATATTCAACATTTTAAAGACAATTCGATAAAGTTTGTGTAATCACAAACTGCGTCCTCTCGACTTGCGGCCTCGGCTGGAGTCGGTTCTTTGGCCGCGACTCAAGGAAAGCGAGATGCGAGGCGAGTTACAGCGACCACTCTCTCGCTCACTCAGTATGCCTGTCCGTTTAAGTTTACGGAGCTGTACCAAGCAGAACCTATACATATTAAAAATGTTGCGGCAGCTGTCACTTCGACCATGTTCATTACCAGCGACACAAGAAAAATATCATAGTGAAGGAAAATTCCTCGTGTCACGTGTTGCCTCGCCTCGGTTAACATCGTCGAACATTGCCTCGCGCCGAGCCTCGACGAGAGTGTAGTTTGTACGAACGACCTAACCGTTCAGTTCAACCGTCCATCTCCAAACCCAACATATTAAAAAAGTCGCGGCAGCTGTCACTTTGACCATGATTACCAGCGACACAAGAAAAATATCATAGTGAAAGAATTCCTCGTGTTGCCTCGCCTCGGTTAACATCGTCGAACATTGCCATTGCCAATGACGAGAGTGTAGTTTGTACGATCGACCTAACCGTTCAGTTCAACCTTCCATCTCCATACCCATTCACACAGGAGCTACCCGACCATATGGTCGTCACCATTTTTTGTCGCATTCTTTCGCATCACAGTCCATTATTATTATTATGTGCCCTTGGTTAGGTGTCGTGGTCGTATTGACTCAATGTGAATGTTACCATAAGAACTAGTTAACACGCATTTATTGGTAAGATCGCGTAGTCGTACGACCGTCTGTCGGCCGTGTAAATAGAGCCCAAAATAGCCGTAGCTACCGACTTGGTCCCATCCGCCCCGACGGGTCTGCCCCGTCAACGTGGCAATGGGAAAAGTTGTCCCATCGGCCCCGGTAGCCCGGGGTCACCTCTCGAATTCCGAAAGACTGACTGCAGTGAGTTGAGATGGATTAATTCATAGATATTTAGTACAGGCATCAAAATCCATTGTTCTTATTTTGGTCGTAGCCTCAATAATAATTTTCTTTATCTCTTACCTTCACAATCAGTTTTTGATGATCTGACCGTTTTATACTTTTTAATCAAGTAGTTGACCCGGCTGCCTTCATACCGCCTCAGAAACTACTTTTTTATACACTACACTAATGTAGGACTCCCATACAAACTTTCATCCCCTATTTCAACCACCTTCAAGCCTTTTTTCGTAACAACAGTTAGTCTATGTCCTTCTCTAAGGTCTAACCTATGGTGTGTACCAAATTTCATCAAAATCGGTTTAGGCATTAACGCGTAACAGACAGGCAGACAGAGTTACTTTTGCATTTATAATATTAGTAGAGATTATAAATAACTGAAATCTTTTATCCCCAGTCTATGGATACTTTTTGCCCCATCGGGCCATGCATCGTGACGTTGGACGAGCTCGGCAACCCCGAGGACCTGGAGATCAAGTGCAGCGTCAACGGCACCCAGACCCAGAAGAGCAGGACCGACCAATTGATCCACAAGATACCCGCCGTCATTGAAAGGCTGAGCTCGTGAGTTTTACATCATCATCATAAATAGAGTCCGTTCCCGCTGTCTCTTTCTTCCCACATTGCGGGAAACTAAGTACATTCTCCACATACGTGGGTCAAATCCGGATTCAGGGCGTCCGTTAAGTTAAGCGGGTCACGTGGTGGGTGTACGCCTCGCATGTTTGTTTGAAAAATAGTATGGGCAAACCCGTCGCACGCCCCGGCGCCAGTTGAGATTTTTAGAAACAACTGACTTCACTGACTTGGTGGCTCAGTGGTTAGTGCTCTTGACTACTAATCCGAGTGTTGTGGGTTCGATCCCCACCAAGGGCAAACATTTTGTGTAATGAGCAGATTTGTTTGCTCTGTGTCTGGGTGTTAAATATCTATATTTATATGTATTTAAACGTATATAAGTATGTATATCAGTCTCTGGTTCCCATAACACAGGGGATCCTACTTTGGGGCCAGATGAACATGTGTGATTTGTCCCAGAATATTTATTATTTATAAAACAAACACGCGAAGCGGGCGCACGACTACTACATGACAAATTTTTGGCTAATTTGAACTCCTGTGGCCACCTGTACTGTAGTATAGATTAAGTCCCTCCCCCCTCGCTGGTTTACACGTAGTATTGACATCATCCACAAGTTTACTATAAAACTTTTAGAACTTACCTAATTTAACATATTTCATAAAACATAAGTAGTATATATACCTCGTCACTTGCTGGAGTTTACTAGATGTAATTTATCATTTAAATATCCTGAGGTTTTGAGCCTTCGAAAGGAACTTGATAAACTCATCATCATCACATCAGCCGAAAGACGTCCACTACTAGACAAAGACCTTCGCCAAGGATTTCCCATCAACCAGATGCAAGGCTGCCCGCATCCAGCGGCTTCCCGCGACCTTCATCAGGTCTTTTGTCCACCCAGTGAGGAGGCCCGCCTACGCTATGTCTTCTGGTGCGCGGTCGCCACTGGAGAACTTTACTGCCCCAAAGGCCATCTTTTGTACGAGCTACGTGCCCCGCCCCCTGCCACTTAAGTTTGGCGATTTGTGCAATTCACTAACTCACTAAAAATTTTTGTCCCCAGAGTAATGACCCTGCTCCCGGGTGATATAATCCTCACCGGCACTCCAGGAGGAGTGGGCCTGTACAGGGACCCCCCGGTATTCCTCAAACCCGGTGACGTCATCCACAGCGAGATCCAGAATATCGGGGTGCTGGAGACTAGGGTTGAGAAGTTTTAGGTGGTAGAACACGAAGTGTGATACCAGGTCGGGGAAAAAAGTTACTTCGTTTTTTGTATGCGAATTCAAACAGCTCATACCAGAGCGAGCTGAATCTTGAACGTTAATAGGTCCTCTACACGATGGGCCATCATAGGCTAGCAAAAGGGACAAAGCTATAGGTTAAAAGAGTGAAGATCTAAGTACGACTTTGTCTTACTTGTAGCTCTGTCCTTATCGCTGGCCTGGGCCATCGTGTAGACGGTTCATAAACTGTCCAGACTGGAAAAGCTTGAAGCAAGTTTGTGCTACTGACTGATACTGCATTAGGTCCTAAAACAGCACAAATTTCAAATGAAATTTCAAAATCCAACTAATTTTTTCGTTATCTTCACACAAGTGAACATTGAAAATTCGTAGACAGCAGAAACAATTAAAAATGGCGGCCTTTTATTTTTATAAAAATTTCTAATGTACACCTTTTTAATTTCATTATAACCAGCCAGGTACAAATAATACTAAGCAAAAAGATTTTATTACAAATGTGTGTATACTTAAAAAATACGAATAATATTTTTCCCGACCTATTATGTACAGAGGCCAGCACATCAAGTTAGACACTAGTTGTGCAGTTCTGATCCATATGCACACGGCATAAGAACGGTACAAAGTCCAAAGTGTATGGCTTGATGTGCTAGCCTCCGTACATTATGGTTTATGACTGGTTGAACAACGGACGCATTTCAGGAGGTCAATGAGAAGACGAAACTGTACTATTGTGCCCTTTGGAATAGCGGCCCACATTATACACGGAGTTAATATGCATTCTCGCCATGTTTAAGGAAGTTACTAAGAAGCTGGACCTAAACAACTTTCCCTAAGGAACCTAAGGTCAAAACAGAAAGTTGGCCGGTCAGCTGATCGATTTGTATAGAAGGTACAATTTTTTTTGAAGTAAAACTTGGGGAGTAAGCTGGTGACGAGAGCGTTACGGAAATGGGATCAGGTGAGGCGAACGGAAGTTGAGAGGGACATATTAATTAGTGAAGATAGAAAGATAGATACTATTTATTTTTGTTTACCAACAATATCGGTTGCCAAGGCAACAATAACGGTTGTCAAAACAAACATATAAGATAAAAAAGATTTAAATCATTTTTAGAAGATAACAAAACTCTTTTAATAAACTGTCTATATGACAAAAAAGATTTGATTATTTTCTGAAGACTAAGTATTTACTTTCATACATATAGATGGAGCTTAAGAAGTTTTAATTCAGTCGTGTGGAGCACACTCGTATTTTTTGGAAATTTGACCATAGGTTTCTTGGTGAAAGATGTTCTGTTTCATCTTCTTATTCACCTCCTAAAATATGACGAGTTGGTGAGTGGGACCCTGTATCATAAACGTAATAGTTAAGCGTATCTGTGCGGTGCCTCTCCCCATACCATGGCACACATTTTGTCCTGCCCTGCGTGTCCTAGTAGCACCTGTGCGCGCGAGGACTTGTACAACGCCACAGACAATGCAGTCTTGGTAGCTGAGTTTTAGTCTCTTTCTCTCTCTTATCGTGTGGCACAATTAACCGTGCTATCCAAGGGATAGACTGCGGTTGCCGCAGTCACGTGCAGAGCATTTAAATTTACACCTACGGATGTAGTATTGGTCTGGAAAATATTAAGGCGATTTAAGCTTCAGGTCCAGCTTCTTAGTAACTTCCTTAAACATGGCGAGAATGCATATTAACTCCGTGTATAATGTGGGCCGCTATTCCAAAGGGCACAATAGTACAGTTTCGTCTTCTCATTGACCTCCTGAAATGCGTCCGTTGTTCAACCAGTCATAAACCATAATGTACGGAGGCTAGCACATCAAGCCATACACTTTGGACTTTGTACCGTTCTTATAGCATATGGAACAGAACTACACAGCTAGTGTCTAACTTCATGTGCTGGCCTCTGTACAATGATTGAGGAAGTTGTACATATAAGCGGTTTTATCGCTTACAAGCGAATAATAATACATAACATGATATTTATTTATTTTTGTATGTATAAAACGCATATATGCATGTTATCTTATGATGCATTTATTAATTTGGTATTTAGTCAAACATTTATAAGCTTAAAATGATATAGACAATAAAAATATACATTTTATACATTGCATTGATTTTTTAACAAAATATCTATAAATTGTGAAAGCGATTATGGTAGTATAAAAGTATTTTTTGTGTGTATGTGTGTATAGCATCGTGGGTTTTTCCCAGTGTAATGGGCCATGATGGAAGGAAAATAGTGTTAATATTGAACTTGGAAATTGTACACAAAAGAGACAAAAATACAACTGCATTCAGATTTCCGAAAAATCGCTTGCCTTAGCCATGAATCGAACCGATATAATGTGATAAAGTATTTAAAAAAAATAATATTATTTGAGTGCATTTGACTACACCTCACCTGCTGGAAAGGACGACGCAGTCGAGGATGTTACACGCATTCGAAATCGTTACAAACTATCTTTTTATTTCTACTTCTATCCGTTGGTTTAGTGGCCTGCTAGGCCGAGGGTAGTGGGTTCGATTCCCACTCTGGAAAGACATTCGTGTCACCAACACGTTTTTTTGCTCTGTGTCTGAGTGTTTAATATCTGTATACAGGTGTTACAAAATTGGTGTAGGTCCCGTTAACTCAACATACTGAACATCTTTTGTTCTATGACTTTGCTGAAATCATCATCATCATCATATCAGCTGAAAAACGTCCACTGAAATAAAAAAAAATAATCTTACAACGACCCATTTTGTACATTTTTGTATGGATGGTCCAATTTTTTTTGATAATTGACTATGGGTTCCTAGGAGAAAATTGTTCAGTATGATGAGTACAACCCCCCAGTTAGCGGGTCCTACACCATTTTTTACATCCTGTAAAAAATGTACCTATGTATTTAAACGTATATAAGTACATGTATTTCATTCAAAATTACTAAGCCCTGGGACTGGCTATTTTATCTTGAAGCCGAAACACATCAATGCTACTAACATTGATGTTTGGCGGCAAGACTTAGATATGACGGTGATGGTACCTAGACAGGCGGGCGTGGAAAATGCTCTTCCATCAACCGAACCAAGTCTTCCGCCGGGAATCGAACCCGAGACCTCTTAATGTGAAGTTAATGAACTTAATCATTTAATTAAATGTCATAAGTGAAAATTCCTGTTTTCAATATTTAAAGTCCCTTTATGACTCGTAGCACTGTAACGAGTATAAAATAATGATATATTGTTTGAGTAAGATATTAATTATTGTTTTTTCCAAGTATTCATCACCCACCTTCCACTCGGTAAATCGATGACCTGGTGAAGGTTTGCGGAAAGCCGTTGGATGCGGGCAGCGCTGAACCGGTGTCGTCGTGGAAATCCTTGGGAAAGGCCTTTGTCCAGCGGTGGACGTTCTTCGGCTCATTCGTCCCTTTCTATTTGTGTCTTTAGAGAGAATGTTTTATTTTTCTTTCTTCAAGAAATATACCCCAAATATCCCCATACTAATAATTTAACTCGGTCGGCTAGGGTCAGTTCAGTCAGACCGAGATGCGACGCGACGCGACGATGCTTGAAGAGGCCGTGTTTCGCGCGGCGCCGCGTGACGCGTTTGACATGGCGCATTGTGAGCCCTTTAATTTGCGGTGAAGCGTACCGGCGAAGCACCGCCGCCGCTGCGTCGAGATGCTATCTATTCTATCTTACATAAAATAAAATATGAAAAATGTAAACATCTAATGTCCTTCTCTAATAAAAAACGAGTGTGCTTTAGACCACACGACTGAAGTAAAACTTAATCACCGTTCGCGTAACGGATTTACCAGCTTACTCCCCAAGTCGAGCGTGTCGTTCGCCTCGCCCGATCAATCGAAACCACGCGGGCCCAGTGCGGGTTGGTCAATTTCACACACAACCTGTGAGTTTCTCCGCAGGCGTGTGCAGGTTTCCTCACGATGTTTTCCTTCACCGTAAGACGTCGGATAAACGTACATATGAAATCTAAATTCGAAATCACATTGGTACGTGGCAGGATTCGAACCACGACCTCCCGTACAGGAGGCGGCGGCCCTAGCCGTTACGCCACCGACGCTATTTCAATTTTGTGTTTATACTGTGCTTTCTAGAAACAACCCGGGTACTAGCCCATCTCTGTCTAGCAAGATCAAAATTGGAACGTCAACCAAGCATACTCGACGCTGATTGGTGAATAGCCCGCCAATTGAGCCAATCGGCGTCTTCCGTTCTGGCAGGAAGAGTCGATTGCGCCTCCCTTGTATAAGGCTATTAAATTTAAATGTCACTCAAGGGGAGCTTTATTGAGTTAAGTGGCATACGGGTGAAGTTTTTGTGCTATAACTTTTACACGCTTGCGTTTTATACAATTCTGACATTATTGTCGTAATGTAATAATCATATTAGCGACTAACTGCTGCCCACGACTTTGTACGCATTCTTTATCTGGGTCGGTTTAGTCTTGGTACTTTTGACCGCCTCCGTGGCGTAGTGGTTAATTCACTTACTTCACACCGGGAGGTCGGGGGTTCGAATCCCGGCGGGTGTAACTTTGTGAAATTCGGTTTGGTTGCTTGCTACCACCGTAGTCTTGCTGCCAAACGCCAATATTAACAGATATGAGATAGCCAGTTCCCCTGTAAGTTGGTAAATATTGGTAAGCTTGCTTTCATCTACAGCATCAATTCAATTCAATATTCAATATATTTATTCAAAATAGGTACAAATTACACTCTTTCTGATGGTCATAAAATAATAATAACAATGTCATTTGTGAAGAATCGAGAAATAAACAATAATTATAATTAGTTAATAACGTCAAACTTTAATCCTTGATTATATGTAGATAGATTATGTCATTAGAACATGAAAACAATATGACACGAAAAGTTATACATAAAAAAAATCATTGAATGCATTTAACAAGTTTAGGCCAGTTCACACGGGCAGCACCCGGTCACGAATAGATAGATATTAGATAGGTATCCGTTGGTAAAAGCCATTTAAAATAAATTGTACAGTCACGCTGTGCATGCTTTCTGGCGTATGCTCCGGACACTTAATCCCGCTCTATAAACGAGTAGAGTGGGTGAGATCGACTATCTAAGAGACCGCAAACAGAGAGGCCTCCAACTCAGCGAGATAGAAGGCCCCAGTGACTTATATTCTCTTTGCCCCCCCCCCAGATAGAGTAGGAGTAGGAAAACAAAGGTGGGCTACTCCCGCAGTTAGGACATTGTCACTTCAATGTTGTCAATTTCCAGTCTAAAATATTTTTACGTGGAAATAAAAAGTGAAAGACACAAATTTAAAGCGGGACATGACGTGATTTTATAGAACATATGAGCTGGTATTCAGCATAATCGAAACGTTGAGGTAAAAACAACATCAATGCCTGCTCATATTATGTTCTATAAAATCACGTCAAGTGCCGCTTTCAATTTGTCATTATGAATAATCGTGAAAGTTTAAAGTGTTTTCAGAAAGAGATTTCAAAGACCTGGTAGGCAAATGAAATATAATTATATATTTACGCTAATATGTGTCTAGTTTGTAAGAAACAAAATGAATAAATGACATTCTATTCTATTTCATTCCATTCCTTTTCATCCCATCCCATGCCAACCCATTCCATTCTATTCTGTTCTTTTTTTTTCTATTATACTATATTGAATCAATTCAATTCTACTCTACTCACTCCACTCCACTCTACTCAACTCCACTCCACTCTACTCAACTCCACTCCATTGTATTCTATTCGCCCTCTGACATCATGAAATAATAAGACAATTATAAACACGCTTACCTGGTAATTTCAATCTCTCTCTCTCTCTCTCTCTCACTCATTTCTCTTGGAATAGTGAACATCATAGTGTACAAGTAGTACGCCGTATAAAGTTGCTGCAACATCAAAGTTTCATATATCATTCGCCATTTTTTTTTTAAACAAAGTGATTTGTACTATGGTGGTAACACTTAAAAAACAACATAAGTAGGAAACATTTAAAACAGGAGATTTGAAAATAATATACCTAAATTCGTTTTGTAGCTTAGGCGCTAGAGTACCGGACGGACGCACAGCTATATACATAATTTTTTTTAACTTTTTTTTTAAATCGATCTCCATTAAAATCTCAACTTCCATTTTTTGCACACAAAAAAGGAATTTATTGTTTTCAGGTACCTAACCGGCTTGATGGATTTTAGAGTAGGTTACCTACGTGGTTGTGGTCATCATGACGCAGTATGTTGGGTCAAACGTCGCCATCTTCACAGGAACTTTTCTGGTGCAATCATTTAGGGGCATTCCCACTGCAGTCTCGACCTGATCTGTCCACCGCAGGGGAGACCCGCTCTGGAGCCCTCGACTTTGCCATGACTTAAAAAAACCGAGCTGTCTTTAAAAAAAAGAATCCTATGAATATTTTTCATCGTGAAAAGTTTCACGTATTTTAAATAAGGCCACTATCCACCTAAGACCGTTATGTGATAACTACAGAAGATGTCTGGAGAGACCATCATAAGGCATGGTGTTTTTACGGCTAAAGCTGACCGTTTATTTTTTAAAACAGATGCATAAGTGTTGAGATAGTAAAATCTCATAGAAAAAACCACTGGTTTTTTACTCATAAAAATAAATCACCTGAATGCCGGATTTAAAAGGGCCAACTACGTTTGTATGGAAACTCGAGCCTCCTGGAGACTCTTAACTCAAAAGTTTTAAAATCCGACCTAAAATAGCAATATTACAGCCAAGGGAAGCAGGGTAGGCGCAGAGTTATCGGCTTCAGCGCGCGTCATACTGTTCTCACTGTACGCGTGTTCTGGTTTGTTCTAAGGTACATTACCGAACTCATTGTTCAAGTATCTCGAGTGAAATGTGGCCTTGGTATTAGAAATACACTAATACCATGTGGCACGTGCAATCTGCAATTGTCTGGATCTAGGTACTCATGAAACTAAACAACTTAAATCAAGGAACAAAGGGTTTACCCATAGTCAATAAAAATAAAAAAATAAAAAAAATCATATGCAGAGTAAAAAAGAGGGATTTTCTGACAGTTCAATAAAAAAGTAGCTAAGTGCGAATCGGACCACGTGCAAAGTAGTTTCGTTCAGTTTTCGTCTTTTCAATAAATAAAGGTATACATAAAAAAATTGCAGCTGGTATAGAACAATGTGTATGGAATATTGATACACTTTTTACCCGACTGCGCCAGAAGGAGGGTTATGTTTTTCGAGTGTATGTATGTATGTATATCTTTAGCACTCTCTGTAGCCAAAACGGCTTTATTGACTTTGGAGTGCAGGTGTCGTTGGATTTGACTTGATCCCGTGAGTGACTTAAAATACATTTTTATCCGACTGACCGAAAACGAAGAGTTAAGTATTTATGCCATCGGGATTTTAATTTTGAATTAATTCGTTTAGTTATTCCAAATCTAACTGCATAACGACATTCAATAATCCATCGACAACCATCTGCACATCTGTTGGTCGACTATTACTCCTAAACTTAAGAAAGCCTTACTTGTCCACAATGATTTACCTTAAAAATTGATTGTATTATAATCAGTAGACTATTAATTCTTTGAGAAAAACGGCTTTGACATGCCGACGGAGAGACAGAAATGGGCGAAAGTATTAAAAGGGTTCTTAGTTTCACTACGGAACTCTAAAAAAATAGTTTAAATAGTTCGACAGATGGAGTTGACATGACATGATTCCTAATTTTGAAAATGCTAACCAAGCAAAGACTAAAAAGTTATAAGTCTAACTTATGTCTCTGAGTTATAATAATCTATTCAAGTCATTCATTTATGAAAAAAAAGTCTGTTAAAAAAACGGTTGTCTGTAAAGTCGGTTTACTGACGATAGTTGAACGTGACAACGTCATAAGAAAATACTGATGGAATGGTTTCATAATATCGAAAACGGAACGCCTCACGGAACGCCTCAGAGCGAGGTAACGACGGAACGCCTCAGAGCGAGGTAACGACGCATGGTAACGACGCATTTTTTCGTGCGTGCAGCCGGCTCCATCGAATTATAAGACGTTATCACGTCAAAAGCAAAAGAAGTCGTACAGTCAAGTCAATTAAGCACTGATAACCGTCTCTTGCCAGCTCCATCTCTCAATACAGGTGTCGGAAAATCCCTCATTGAACTAATCATATTAATGTATTTAATAGCTGGTTGTCTTACTTTGCAAAAATGATTAATTTTTTTTATTGCGGATATTTTTTATTGTATATTTCGGATCATTAGAAGGGTTTTGGTCGGTTCTCAAAAATAAATTAGTCTGTGAAGTTCTGGAGTGTACATTTAATATTCACACACGTTTACAACTTAAGGCTTCAGCATAACGCGGATGAAAACCGATTATTTTCAGATGTGCAGTGAGTTCAGCACGGAGCTGGCTTCCCAGGTTGACAGTTCAGCTGCTCGATCAAAAGTGCAGTGCTCATAAAATCATTGGAGCCTTGATCGCAGCCTCAGTAGGTTGGCTAAACTGTAGGTACTTGATAATCACAGCGATTCCAATTGGCTAACACAAACAAGGGTACCAACTAAAACTGGGCTCCAGGATCGCACCGACCACACCTAAGCTAACCGCTTGACAAAACAAATAGGTGGGTACTGTGCTTGCAGTAGAAGCGCCATCATTTTAATAAACAATTTAAAACAGGGAAAGTGGAGCTTCAACGCATGCATAGGTGGCGCCACCACCTAGCACTCCAACATATAGTGTAGTAGCGCCACCGTTTTAATGAAAGTGGCGCTTCGACGCATGCATAGGTGGCGCGACCACCTAGCACTCCGACATATAGGTTACTAAATGTAGAGTTGTTCAGTTTAACAAGTAGACTGTAGTAGCGCCATCATTTTAATAAAAGTGGCGCTTAGACGCGTGCATAGGTGGTGATACCACCTAGCACTCCGACATAGGTTACTAAATGTAGAGTTGTTCAGTTTAATAAGTAGATGCCTGTAGTAGCGCCATCATTCTAATAAAAGTGGCACTTCGACGCATGCATATAAAAGGCGCCACCACCTAGCACTCCTACATATAAGTTACTTAGAGTAGAGTTGTTCAGTTTAATAAGTAGATGCCTGTTATGTAGTAGCGCCATCATTTATAATAAAATTGGCGCTTCACGCATGCTAGGTGGCGCTACCAGCTAGCACTCCGACATATAGGTTACTAAGAGTAGAGTTGTTTAGTTTAATAAGTAGATGCCTGTAGTAGCGCCATCATTCTAATAAAAGTGGCACTTCGAAGCATGCATAGGTGGCGCCACCACCTAGCACTCCGACATATAGGTTACTAAATGTAGAGTTGTTCAGTTTAACAAGTCGATGCCTGTAGTAGCGCCATCATTTTAATGAAAGTGGCGCTTCGATGCATGCATAGGTAGCGCCACCACCTAGCACTCTGACATATAGGTTACTAAATGTAAAGTTGTTCAGTTTAACAAGTCGATGCCTGTAGTAGCGCCATCATTTTAATAAAAGTGGCGCTTCGATGCATGCATAGGTGGCGCCACCACCTAGCACTCCGACATATAGGTTACTAAGAGTAGAGTTGTTTAGTTTAAATAGTTTAATATGTAGATGCCTGTAGTAGCGCCATCATTCTAATAAAAGTGGCGCTTCGACGCATACATATAGGTGGTGCAACCACCTCGCACTCCGACATATGGGTTATTAAGACTAGAGTTGTTCAGTTTAATAAGTAGATGCCTGTTGTAGCACCATCATTTTAATAAAAGTGGTGCTTCGACGCATGCATAGCTGGCGCCACCACTGATGTGATGCGAAAAGGCGGGGTTACGGCTGTAGTCTTGTCGTAGCTTCATCACGGAAAATTTGTGCGGACCCCCTTCTTCCTTTGTAAGCCAAAGCAACATTTTGCGTCGGTGGCTCAATGGTGACGACTCGGTATACTCCTAACCAGAGGTCCCGGGTTCGGCCAATGTAGCAATGAGTCTTTCGAAACTTATGTTTACATTTTTACCCCAGGCACTTACGAATTGCTTCGTAAGGAAACCTGATTTCAGATGTGTATGAGGGTCGCGTTGCACACGTCCTTAGGTAAGTATACCTAAATCTAAATGCCGTGTACGTGACTGCGGGTGATGCTAAGTGCGTACACCAGCAACCACCACGTATCCCTTGGACTGTCATCATAATCATATCAGACGAAAGGTCAGATCATAACAAATACCATTCCATTGGTCACTCCAAACATCTATTGTATCCTATGTCTTTGTTTCTCATAAAATGACATCCTCAAGTGGAATGTGACCTTAGTATTTGAAAGACACTATACCTACGTAAGTACCCTAATCGTAAATCTACTTAAAACTTATTGATGTGTAACATCTTTGCTCTCGCTTTCCTGCAATTTGTGGGAGTGATTTCGTGAAATGGGACGGAAATGTGTAACAGGAAGTCGCGAAAGCGCGGAATTCTACTTTACGAGAGTCCGACTCGCACTTGGTCGGTTTTTTTCGTTACTGTCAGATCCGCCACCCAGGTACAATATCGTCATCAAATTTAACTAACCTAAAGTATTTTGTCACATGTTACACATCATATGCGAGTACTGTAGGTCTCGCTCGAATTTTTTTATAAATAGTTCATCGCCACTGCCTGACTCATGGATGATGATATATTTAGCGAATAGACAAGCCATTGATGAAAATAAATTGTCCACAGTAATCCATTATTCTATGACCCGCAGATTGTGAAGAGCGTATTATCATGTATTATTCCGGAAGAGCATAGTTGTGAACAATATTCCGTTATTTAGCATTTGATCCTACTGGGGACCGTCGTTATTGATAAATAAATGCATGCAATCATCCATTTGATGCAATTGCTTTTGAAGTGCTATTTTTGCTGTGTGGATTTAGAATAGGGTGGGTAGTTTATTGCTGCGGTCGTTTGAATTACCTACTTCTTATCATCTCTCAAAAACAAAAACTTGTTCTAGTAATCTTTGAAATAGCAAGGCGTATAACCTCGTCGTTTTTTTAGCGTCAACACTGATGTAAAAATTTTGTGATTTTTTAGACGATTTAAAGTAAGGTTTTGTAATTTCAGTCGGGGGGCAATTTATTTAACAGGAGCTCAATTTTTTTATGCAATTAACTACTCAGTGCAGTATGTAAAGCCGCTTTCCATACTCTTTAACTTTACTAACATACATTTTTTTCATGGTGTAGGTTTATCCAGTAGAATTACATACCTACACTGCTATCTAAAGAGCATGTAGAGCGGCTTTACATACTCTTTAGCCTTACTTACACACACTTTTTTATAGTACAGGTTTATCCAGTTGATTTACATACACTGCTACCTAAAGAGTATGTAAAGCGGCTTTACTTACATACACTGTTTTCATCGTATAGGTTTATACAGTCAGTTTACATACACTACTACCTAAAGAGTATGGCAAGCGGCTTTACTTACATACACTGTTTTCATCGTATAGGTTTATACAGTCAGTTTACATACACTGCTACCTAAAGAGTATGTAAAGCGGCTTTACTTACATACACTGTTTTCATCGTATAGGTTTATACAGTCAGTTTACTTACACTGCTACCTAAAGAGCATGTAAAGCGGCTTTACTTACATACACTGTTTTCATCGTATAGGTTTATACAGTCAGTTTAAATACACTACTACCTAAAGAGTATGTAAAGCGGCTTTACTTACATACCCTGTTTTCATCGTATAGGTTTATACAGTCAGTTTACATACACTGCTACCTAAAGAGTATGTAAACAGCTTTACATACCTACTCTTGAGTAAAAACTTTAGTTTCGTATATTCTCTTTGCTATTAAATTTACTTAAGTACATTTTAGACATGTCCTTACTTTTAATTTATGACAAAGTTTTTGCTTTTGTACAAGAGTAGTTACTTTTTATAAACTTTCTCGTTACTAAGAGCAGTCATAGATTTGCTTGTACAATATCTGTAAAAATAGTATTTAAAAAAAAAACTTAGTATCCCAACCACTGGAATTCTTAGTCAGGCCCCTCTCTAGTACGAAACATAACTTTTCCGTGGAACCTCCAATATATTTTACTGCAATTTGTTTTTTATTGAATTCATTTTAATGTATTAGCACCTGTGCAACAAATAAAAAAAACGGCCAAGTGCGAGTCGGAGTCACACAAAGTAGGGTTCCGTAGTCTTTCAAAACAATAAATTTTTATTTTAAAAAGCAAAGTTAAACTTGCATTTGGTAATAGAACATACAGTGTGGAAAATCTACAAACTTTTTACTAATCCAACTGCACATCTTAATTTGATCGACTATTACTCCTTAGCCTACTTAGCCGTGATAGTTTTCCTTTTTAATTGATGATAATATTATGTCCTACTATTTATATTTATTTAAGATATCCTGAAATAGCGGTTTAGCTAATAGGTGGGTGGGGGGGAGGGGGGGGGGGCGGCACACACTTGACTTTAACAAAATTTGCATTTTAAAGCTTAATATTTCGCAAACCGATCCCTGAATCGAAAAATGTTGTTTGCAAGCCCCAAGTTGTTTTAAAAGACCTATTTAACGATACCCCACACGATAGGGTACGTCGACGAAAAAATATCTCCCATGTAGGGGACGTACCGTGAATATATTTTTTTAAATTTTCCATGTATACTCATGCCACATTACGGTTTTCTGGTACTAATAGTCTCTGCTGAGCTAAGCCACAGACAAACGGACAGACAGGCACACAGATATGGCGAAACTATCTACTCGTATATTGTAGACTTAGGAATCCTAAAAATGGCAAATAATTAAAAAATATGTGAAATAATTGGAAATGCTAAACACGTTAAAAAAAACGACTTCCATCGCAAAAACTTAGTACAATAATTATGCATTACTTATTTAAGTTTTCACTAATTTTCGGAAAAAAAATTCGACCCCTTTTTTAATACAATTTGGGACTAACCTGGCAGCATACCCTATCGATCAAAAAAAGAATCATTAAATTCCGTTCACAATCTGCGAAGATAATATAGCGTAACAAACATACAAAAAAAGAAAAAAACGACTTTTTTCATTTTAAGCCTTCTCAACTCCTCTTCTTGGTGTGTTATGTTCGCGGTACTCACTTCGTTCGGCTTTCTTCGACATTCTTCATGGAACGTAGACGCATCACTAAACCCTCATTGATAAGCACTTAAGCAGCAGGAGATAGCTGAAACACTCCTGCGGCACTAGTACTTAGGAATAAGATTTAGTCCTTATGTCTTCTTTTTGAGCATTGGAACTTCTTACTTCTTACTGCGCTGTAGTTTTAGGAACTTAGGAATAAGATTTCGCCCTAATGTCTTCTTTTTGAGGATTGGAACTTCTTACTTTATGCTGCGCTGAAGTTTTAGGAACTTAGGGATAAGATTGAGTTCTTATTGTCTTCTTTTTGTGCGTTGGAACTTCTTACTTCTAGCTGCGCTGTAGTTTTACAGACTTAGGGATAAGATTTAGTCCTTATTGTCTTCTTCTTTTTGTGCTTTGGGTCTTCTTACTCCTATAGCTGCGCTGTAGTTTTAGGAACTTAAGGACAAGATTTAGTTCTTGCGTCTTCTTTTTTTGCGTTGGAACTTCTTACTTCTAGGCGTCTCTATAGTTTTAGGAACTTAGGAATAAGATTACGTCATTGTTTTGTTTTTTGCGCCGTGAAAATTTTTACTTCTTCATGTTTTTAGGGATGCAGGAATAAATTAAGTTCTTCTGTCCTTTAAGATCGTTTTGATCTTGGCAACTCCATTGTAATACAGTTTATACATCCCTATGGCAGCTATAATGCTTATTTACGATGTCTAACACACTCATACAAACAGGCAAGAGGAGCCCAATTAAAATCGTCTGGGAAAGCAATCACTCTAAGCTTCGTTAACAACTCGTGAACTGCTGGAGGACGGGCACGGGTCTCTCCTCAAACTTGGAAGGTTACGCCAAGTCCGGGTTGGTGAAGGTTATAGGGTCAGTGGTGACCCCCACTGTCAGAAGTTTTTCAAGCCATCTGTCATTTGGCACGGCTTAACGACTGCCATCTAGCGATAACAACTGGTACCAACAACGGCTTAACGTGACTGGCTAAGCACAGAAGCGGTTGAGAAAAAAATGCCACTAACACGGTCAAATCTATCCAGGTAATGACCGAGATTCCTTGGTAAATAATTGAACCTACTACCAAGGAACATGTAACGAAACGTTGTTGAATGTGTCCGGTAGAAATCGCTCTCAGCGATAAGACCGTCCAAATTGTACGTCACTTAGTTTTAAATTTTGTTTTGTACATGTATTTGTTTATTCTGATGTACAATAAAGTTTTGGTTACGTACACGTCTTCTGCCATTCTTTTGCAACCTTCGCTGCAAGGTCTGCTGGAAGAAATTTCTTATAGTAATAAAATAAGCTGTACCTTTTGTATGTTCTTGTCTATTTTAATGTTTGTCTGTGTACAATAAATTGTAAATAAATGAATAAATTATAGAGTTATTTGAGTTTGAAACTTTGCCACACTTACGTTACATTTTTTCTAACCTATCATCACACACAATATAAGGGTCACATAAAGGTCTCATTGAGACCTCCATTTTATTGTACGGCGCAGCATAAGTAAATTTTAAAAAGGATACCTTCCTTTTTTAAAAAGCCTAACCACTTTTGTGTATACAAGCTTTAATTTGAAAAAAGTTTTTAAGTTCTGTGTGCTTGATTCCAAATTTAAAAAAACCGGCCAAGTGTGAGAGAAACTCCCGCAAAGTAGGTTTCTGTAGTCTTTACAAAAAAAGTTAATTTACATCTATTTTTAAAAACAAAAATTCTTTTACGGTTGGCAATAGAATATTTTGTATGGAAAATCTATGAAATTTTTACAACTCCAACTGCTCATGTTAAGTTGGTCGACTATAACGTTTCTGTACATATTACTATTCCGTACCATCTCACCTCTCCACACAAGTACAACAAACAACGATACCTATTCTTTAAAAAGAACATCAACGCGAGCGACAGAAAAATGCTTTTCTTTTTCATTCCGTTCGGCCTCTTTAGCACGAGTACGACTAACACTTTGTCGGTTTTTATCATTAGTCTTTTTACTAGCAGAAATAATAATGTCTTTTGAACCGTAATAAGTTACAGTTCAAAAGCTTTTAAAAGTTAGACAGACAAACGGACAGAGAGACAGCGTAGTCACTGGGCTTAGTAATAGGGTCGCGTCAACTGGTATCTACGGAACCTTAAAACCCCTCTCTTACTGAAAACCCCAAAACAATCAATCAATCAAATATGCTTTATTGTACAATTACAAAAATATATACAGATAATAAGTAGTACAGAATAAACAGTAAAATTTTAAATTGTACAATGTAGGCGGCCTTATTGCTTAAAGCAATTTCTTCCAGGCAACCCAGAAATTGGATACAATTAAATAAAAGTAAGGGCTGTGCAAAGCACACTTATGCAACAATATTGAGAATAGAAAAATAATAATCCACACACCTAACCTATCTACAACAGAATAACTTCGTTAAGAAGATTATTTCTTTCTAAATAATGGACTTCTCTTTTATATTCATGTAATATTTCACAGCCGAAACTGTCTCGCACACAGTCGCTATTATTATTCCTATATAAATTGCTCAATTGCTCGCATCCGCGCCCATAGAGCTATAAACGTATAACGTACAGAGGCGGCACAATCACGTTAAATCGAATAAATGCCCAAGTCATTGTGATCGTCTAACTAATCTAATTCAATCAGTCGTGTAGAGGTGTGATTTAATTGTTTGATTGTTTTATTTGTCGTTTAGGTATTCTTGTACCTCTTATATTTTGAATCACAGTAGGTGTAGTAGGTGTTTGAGTTAAGTGGTGTGTAAAAAGCCAAACAATTTGCCCACCAGGAAAAACCCGGTTTGAACCCGAAAATTGGGTAAATACCTAGGTTAAATCAAATGGAACCCATGTTTCGACTGATATAGTGGGAATTTTGAAATGAATCCTGGAATAAACCCGAGTTTGAAACCTGTTTTGGGCAAAAACCCAAGTGCTAGCCCATTTTTACGTGAAATAGATACCTACTCATAGCTTTCTTTCGATAGCTAGACCACAAAGGATGAATAAATACTAGAGCCTTCCGTCTTGTCACAATATATTATAATTTTGTTGTCAAATTAATGTACATTACAAATATGTATACTTTGCTGTAGGAAGTATGATGGACATAACATTTGGTTTTAGTCTTGTTTTCTTCGTATGACAAAATTTATACAGGGTGTAACAAAATTGGTGTAGGTCCCGTTAACTGGGGGTTCTTCTCATCATACTGAACAACTTTCCTCAAGGAACCCATAGTCAATTTAAAAAAAAAAATTGGAGTCTTTATACTAAAATGCATAAAATCAGTCAAAAAGCTGATCGTTTTGTATGAAGAGTAAAAATTTTTTTTCACGTTTTCAACAAAGTCGTAGAACAAAAGTTGTTCAGTAGGATGAGTAGAAGCCCCAGTTAAAGGATCCTACACCATTTTTTTTACACCCTGTATAATCGATGTGCTACGCATACAACTACAACTCTACAAAAAGCTCAGTGTCTTTAATCAAATTCCAGCACCGCGTACAGGTATGCATGTTATCAATGGAACCAACAAAGAATTATGCTAATTATCACTACGTGTCAATTCTAAATATTATCCGCATTGTAGCTCTCCGTGCTTGCCCATATGGCATCGGGATGAATGACCATTAGCGTTCGGGTGCGCGGGAGCACGCATTCCTAATTTGAAATTTTAAATTCTTTTTAATTACTTACACCCACAGAATGACTAACCAGGACTGTTGCGTTAGCGAATAACATTCACACTCGGAACGAATTAAAATCTACGTTTTAGTGTTCTATAAAATCGTGAAGAAACTAAATGCCGCCGCGTAGCTCTCACCAAAGAACTTTCAGCTCTTTTTTCTAGCTCTCTAGCAGAGCTGTTACCATTACCATCATCATCATCATCATATCAGGCGAAGGACGTCCACTGCTGGACATAGGCCTCTCCTAAGTATTTACACTGTTAACTAATTGTTTTTTTTGTACCGGTAGTGGTAATTCTCTTTTGCTTGTAAGTATGCTAGACTATAGATACAGTTGACTGAGAGATCATAACTGCAGAGAGACCTCTTAATTCTTAACTAGTGATCCCACTTATAAAACAGAACAACTTTTATTTTACAACTTTGCTGCAATAAAAAAACTGGACTTTTCATAGTTTATGTTGGATTATCAGCTGATCGACTTTAATGAAAAAAAAAACATATTTTTGCGATTTTAACAAAGTTACAGAACAATAACTAAACGAATAATCAAAAAATAAAAAACCCGACTGCATAAAAATTTAACCCCTCTTTTTTGGCTAGTAGGGATAAAATGTATCCTATGTTACTTAATGAGATCAAGACGAATCTTACGACACCTCGCCAAGAAGAATATTACTAAAGTAACCTAGCGCACTTCAATATCCACCAAGCCGTTAGCCTACACAGCGTAGCAAAGTAACACATATATACATACACGAAGAAACTCGCAGGTTGTGTGTGAAGTCGATTAACCCGCACTGGGCCCGCGTGGTCGACTAAGGCCTGCTCGCCCTAATTCAGGGTAGGCTCGAGCCCCTCGGTGGGGACGTATATGAGCTGATATGATGATGATATACATACACACGAAAAACTCATCTCTTTCTAGTGCAGTCGGGTAAAAATAGATCGTTTTCATGAGTAGAATCACCAGTTCAGAGGTTTGCACTTATGTACCTACCAGTCACCCGTGCATATAGACTTGAACATTTCTGAGGTGAATTCAAACTTGACAGTCATCATCACGAATCATGACGAGAGTGAATAGGCACTATTTGAGCTTGCGTGTCTCCTCCTCGGCTGCATTGGCACTTACCATCAGGTGAGGTGCAGCCAATCGCACTCAAATTTTTAATAAAAAAAAATTAAAAAAAATCATATCATATCAGCCGAAAGACGTCCACTGCTGGACAAAGACCACCCCCAAGGATTTCCACTAGACTACTGTCAAGCCGTACTTATTCCAGCTTAGTAAAAGCATTGAAAAGTTAAAAATAAATTACTTCAATTATTCTCAGACACAAGTTCATCACACTGGCTGATACCGCGGTAATTATCGGCAGCTCTTAAGTTCCAACTTAACCTATTGACCGCTTATCAACGTTGCCACCCTGTTATCACGGACGCCTACAACACGGGCCTGTATTCATCGTCAACACAAGACAATGCCTCTCTAAGTTAAGGAGGGCACCGCAGAATCGCCAAGATAGATTAAGACAGAGCACCATTCATAGGGTGTCCTCTGTGAAGGACTTGAGATAAACACCTGTTTGTGGGTTTCCATTGAAATTTGAACGGAAGTTGTACGATAAGTTAATTTGGAGCAGTGCTGCCAGATGCAAAAAAGTATTATTATATTATATAACTTCGGAACCCTAATAGTTTCGCCATGTCTGTCTCTCCGTCTGTCCGCGACTTAGCTCAAGACTATTAGAACTTGAAAGCTGTAATTTGGTACGGGTGTACATATTATAGTCACGACGCGCCGACAAAGTGGTAAGTACAATAAAATATTGCAAAAAAAAAGCTTGATATGACGGGGTGTTTTTTTTTTTCGTAGAAGTACCCTATCGTGGGGCGTATCGAAAAACCCTTTAGAACTACTAAGGGTTTACTCAAACAAGTTTTCTATTTTGGGATCGGTTTGCGAAATATTAAGGTTAAGAGTGCAAATTTTTGTTAGAGTAAAGTGCCCCCCCCATACTAGCTAAACTACTATTTAATGACATCTGAAAAAAATTGTAAATAGTAGGACATATAATCAATTCAAAAGGAAACCTATCACCGCTAAGTAGGCTTCCTTAGTTCAGGAGTAACAGTCGACCAACTTAAAACGTGCAGTTGGATTTGTAAACAGTTCAGATTTTCCATACAAAATGTTCTATTACCAACTGAAAATGTAATTTTGTTTTTTTTATGTATATTTATTTTTTGAAAAGATTACGGAACCCTACTTAGCGCGAGTCCGACTCGCACTTGGCCGTTTTTTTTGAGAATTGACTATGGGTTCCTTGGGGAAAGTTGTTCAGTAAGATGAGAAGAACTCCTAGTTAACGGATCCTACACCAATTTATTACACCTTGAATATGTTCGTATTACATATAGGCTGTTACTTTCTCCCCTTTTCCTTTTTCTCCCCTCCTTTGGGTCCGGACAGAATATCAGCGCTATGGTTTAAGTAATAAAACCACAGCACCATGCTGAGTTTTGGACCTTTTCGGCATAAAATTTCATTTATTTATTTATCAAAAATACGTGGCCAGCTTACTTTAAGTTTTTAGTCTTAATCTTTAGCTATAGTTTATTTATATTAAGTACCTAATACTGTAATTATTTTTCCTTTTTTTGCCGAATAAACTTTATTTCTTTCTTTCTTTATTCTCTCTTTCTCTATCTGTAACAAATGCTTTTAAATACTGTTCAGTCGAGACTGATATACTTAGTAATTTTATTATTTGCCAAGGAATTCGCCGCGTGCCACGGTTGACTCACAGCAAAGAGCGTCTATCTGCTAAATTGCTGATGTACCTACTAAACGGACCACGTCATACATTTCATACATTCGTACACAGTCATACAATGCTCGTTGGTCATGCAGTTATTTCGTAAGAAATATTTGAATGATGCCTACTTTTTTTTTCCTTCTTGATACAGTTTTCTGTTTAAAGTTAGTTACTTTCCTGATTAATCTATTACTTATTAAATCATTTGTCCTGACTGACTATAGATGCACAGCTCAAACCACTAGACGGATCGGGCTGAAATTTGGCATACAGGTAGCAATTATGACGTAGGCATTCGCTAAGGAAGAATTTTGGGAAATTCTTGCGGAAACCAACGGCTTGACGTGCTTGCGAATCACGGAAACGGACGAGAAAAATGCCTCTGATAGTCAAACCCATCAGCCTGGTAATGACCGTACTGCAGGACGGTTAACCTGTGTGATGGACCCAACCACGCAAGTTGGACTAGGCTACGATCGCTTTGTCAAGTAGGTATTTACATAAAATACTATTATGCAAAAAAAGATAAATTGACATTGCATAGGTCATACAAAACAAAGTCGACTGATACTTTAAATTAATAATATAAAAATAATGGGAAGTGAATTATGGAAGCAGGAGGAAAGACGAAAAGAAGTGACTACCAGAGAGTGACTTTTTATTCGCTGAAAAGACAAAAAGGAGTTACTATCAAAAGGTGACTTTTAATTTGCTGAAAAGACGAAAGAAGTAACTACCAGAGGTGACTTTTCATTCGCTGAAAAGACGGAAAGGAGTGACTTTTTATTAGTTGAAAATATAGAAAGGAGTGATATATGCGTGTTCAAATCAGAAACGAGGAGATCCGTAGGAGAACCAAAGTATAACCGACATAGCTCTCAGAATTGCTAAACTTAAGTGGCAGTGGGCGGGGCACATAGCTCATAGAACAGATGGCCGTTGGGGCAATACGATATGATGATGGAAAGACCAGAAGATGACCTTTTATTCTCTGAAAAGACGGAAAGGAGTGTCTAATGGAGGGTGACTTTTTAGTCGCTGAAAATACGGAAAGGAGTGACTTTGTGTTTTTATTTGCTGAAAAGATGGAAAGTAGTGACTACCAGAGGGTGATTTTTTATTCGCTGAAAAGAGAGTGACTACCAGGTGACTTTTTATTCGCTGAAAAGATGGGAAGGAGTGATACCAGAGGGTGACTTTTTATTCGCTAAAAAGATGAGAAGGAGTGACTATCAGAGGGTGACTTTTTATTTGTCGTAAAGACAGGAAGGAGTGAATACCTGAGGGTGAACTTTTACTCGCTGAAAAGATAAGAAGGGGTGTCTGCCAGAGGTTGACTTTTTATTCGCTGAATAGATTGAAATGATGGTGAGGGTGAGTTTTGAATCGATGAAAATACCAGTGGGTAACTTTTTATTCGCTGAAAAGATGAGAAGGAGTGACTACCAGAGGGTGACTTTTTATTCGCTGAAAAGATGGGAAGGAGTGACTACGAGAGTGTGACTTTTTATTCGTTGAAAAGATGGGAAGAGGCGAATACCACAGGGTGACTTTTTGTTCACTGCAAAGACAGAAAGAAGTGACGGAGCAAAAAAGTCAAAGATTTTAATTTTTTAATTTATTAATATACCACTATGTTTAAGTACACTATTACTGTTAGTTTTATATCTTTAAATGACTGTTTGTCTTTAATAAAATGAAATAAATAAAATTTTCCATAACAAAGTTTGAAAATCGACTGATTAATTATCCATAGGTACTAATTAAACTGTGTCTGTAGATAAATTATTTTTAAAAATGACCGCTGGGGACATGTCTGTCGATATAGAGACCAAAACTTTTTTTAATTTTGACTATCTGACTGTTTACGCATCACGAAAAAACGGCTGAACTGGTTTGAGATTATATTATACCTTATATCCCACAGTAACATCAAGGTTAAGGGTTCCCGGACTGAACTATGAAATGCTTCATCACGCTAAAACAGATAACCGATTTTAGTGATATTTGACTTGACTCGACTATCCAGGATAAAAATGGAAAGGAAAAAATAATCGAAGGGAAAGAAGCAAGCATGTAAACTGTATCTCTGGAATGGTTCAATATAGATGATAGATAAAACCTTCACTGTTAGGCATGCCGAATACGACACTTTCTTAATACTTTGCACGATCGTGCAAAGTGGCGCTCCATCGTCTGTGCCTACCCCTGTGGGACCATGGCGTGAGCTATATGTATGTATGTATGTATGTATTACACGAAGTGATATTTTGGATCCCGCATAAACAAAATAAAAGGAACGGAAGAAAATTAATTCTATCTCTGGAATGGCTTAATGTATTAAGATAAAACCTTAGGCGTATTCAATATATTGGATTCATCATAATATCAGCCGAAAGACGTCCACTGCTGGACAAAGGTCTCCCCCCAAGGATTTCCACGGCGACCGGTCCTGCGCTGCCCGCATCGAGCGGCTCCCGCTTCTTCGTCGGTCCATCGCGGGGGAGGACTGTCTACGCTCCGTTTTCCGTTGCGTGGTCGCCACTCGAGAACTTTACTACCCCAACGGCCATCTGTTCTACGAGCTATGTGCATCGCCCAGAGCCACTTAAGTTAAGCAATTCTGAGAGCTATGTCGGTTATTTGGTTCCCCCCGGATTTCCTCATTTCTGATTTGATCACGTAGAGAAACTCCGAGCATAGCATGAAGGGTGCTTAATCCAATAAAAATAGAATTATTGCATGTGTCAAGATATGGACTGTTAGGTGCGTACCAATCACTGGGAAACACATCGTCGGTCTGACTCAAGTCGGTCGTTCTTAAAGTTTTTAGCGCTGTCAATTGTTTTCGTCTCTGAATAAAATAGTTTTCTTGAGGAAAGTTGTTCAGTTTTATGAGTAGACTAGCTTTTGTCCGCGTTTTCCCGCTTATGGACATAGTTTTTTGTGACTGTGACATGACTTTTATCCAGATCCCTCAGGATTGGAACTACATCGGACTATTCTGATTAACAGTCTATGTCACTTCCCAACCCCTTCACCAATTCTATACAAAAATCACTTCAATCGGTTGCTCCGTTGCGACGCCAATGCAACGTGAACGAGCGTGGAGATGAGTTTTTCCCATATCCCTCGGGGACTATGTCAGGATATGGTAATTAGTAAATTATGTCATTTCCCGCCTCCTCAACCATCTATCTCTGTGCAAAAAATCACAACAATCCATTGTTCCGTTGCGATGTCAAATAAATTAATATACTTAATTATTTTTTTCAGTTCCCTCAGGAACTGCATCGGAATCAGCTATTTTCACGGAACAAAAAGTAGCCAATGTCCTTCCCAGTAATACAGGCTACCTGCATACCGAATTTCATCAAGATTGGTCGAGGTGTTGAAGCGTGAAAAGGTAACAAAAAACACACAAACACATAAGTAAGGATTCTACCATTTGTCGGTTTTCAGAAAATAATAAGTCACCCTGAAGAGGTAGTCCAATAGATAGCATAGCACTACAACAAAATATATTTTTTTTGTTGCCCTGTATATCTTGATGTTTTCAGGTGCCCAGATTCGGTCGGTGCGTGCGCATAGTCATAGCGCACAAATATATTATCCAAAATCGATCTTATATCTCATCATATCAGCCACAAATCGTCCACTGCTGAACAAAGGCCTTATATCTAGGGAAACAAAACCACAGTAGACCAGTGTAGTTTTTCTCTCATATACATTCCTTAACTTTCTTATTGCGGCGACAGTGTTTATAACTCAGTATATACAGACTAATTCAGGGTAGGCTCGAGCCCCTCGGTGGGGACGTAAATGAGCTGATAAGATGATATAAAGAACCTTTGACATTTGATTCAGACGGAAATTGCGAAACACAAAGTAACTGAAATGTAATTAACTAAACACAGGGTGTAACAAAATTGGCGTAGGACCTGACAACTGGGGGTACTACTTATCGTACTGAACAACTTTCCCAAGGAAACCATAGTCACAGTATTACAATATAGTAGCGGCTTACATTAGCGCAACGAATGTACTTACGCAGAGCAACGGAAGGGTACTTGCGGGGCAGCGGGTGGCGGGGCACAGTGCGACATCAAAGGCGTTGCGCTACTGTAAGTCATATCGTTATATTGTGCCATAGTCAATTCTCAAGTAAAAATTGGTCCCTCCATACAAAAATGCACAAAATTGGTAGATCAGCTAATCGATTTGTATGAATGGTGAAACATTTTTTTTGCGATTTCAGCAAAATCGTAGAACAAAAGTTGTTCAGTATGATGAGTAGAAGCCCCAGTTAACGGGTCCTACACCAATTTTATTACACCCTGTATAACAAATTTATCTTAGCAAACCAACAACTCAACATTTAGATAAGGTCAAGTACCAAGTTGACCATAATATTTTCCATTCCTTGTAGTCTAAACAACAATAATGATTATTCTCTATAATTAAATATGAATGAACTAGAAAGCGTCAATACGTCTCAGTAAACAAGATTATTAGTTAATCACAATGGTTGTTTGTGTCCAAAGTTCCTTTAACTCACAGTAAATAGCGGCCTGTTTAAAAAGGAATATTTTTATTTATAATAAGTACTTCAATATTACAAGTAGATTAGATAAGCTATAAGACTTACCATTAACTTGAAAATGAGATATCCATAAACAAAACCAACACTGGCCAATTTCAACCATCACAGATCGAACGTCCACTGCGTTTGAATTTTAAATTTGAACTGCATAAATGGAACAAACATGGCGGCTGATACGTCAGTCGCCGCTTGCGCACGTCTCCAGACTGGTCCTTAACTAACTTTGATTAGGTTTAAATAGTGGTGCCCATATTATCTACTTATTCTATTGAATAGACTAGCAGTTGTTATGCACGAAGTAACTATTTAGTAATCTGTGGTTATGCTTTAAAACTGCCATTAATACCGTTTTGATTGCAAAGCTCTCTAAAACCTCTGAAATGATCGCCTGACTTCTGAGCTTTTGAAAATGTTATACTAGCTTTTGCCAGCGCCTTCGCTCGCGTGAACAGAGTTTCTGTCTCTGAGGGTGTGCAGTGCGCAAGCCGCAAGCGGCTCACGAGCGTGGAAAAAAGTATCCTATATGTTAATCTAGGTCCTAATCTGTCTACCTACCAAACCTCATCCAGATAAGTTCAGTATTTTTTGCCAGAAAGAATAACAAACATCCATACATAAAAACTTTCGCGTTTATAATTTAACTTTCCCAATAATGGCTGTAGAGTTTTTCGATATCTATCTACTAGACGATTGTTAGTTAATTATACAACACTGGCTAGTTCCCACGGCTTCGCCCGCGTGGATTTTTTTATTCGAATCGTGAAAAATCCCATAAAAAGTCACTTTCCAGTTTTTCGCGAACTTTACAATTTTCCAGGCAAGCAGCTCGCGGGTTTGTTTTTGTTCAAACCCTTCTCAGGCGTGCGTGCCAGATCTTCGTCTTGAAAATAGTGTTCTTTGAAATTGTGAAAAAAACCATAGAAAAAATTACACTTTTCAGCTTTTTCCGAATTTTTAATTTTCCGGGCAAGCAGCTCACAGACGCACACAAGATTTTTATTTATTCATTGCTATCTTATTAATTAGGAGTTTTTTAAAGATTTTATTGTGCCACTTTGTCGGCGTGATTAATATGTATGTATACCCATGCCAAATTACTGCTTTCTAGTACTAATAGTCTTTGTGCTAAGCTGCGGACAGACAGACAGACAGACATGGAGAAACTATAAGGGTTCCTTGTTGACTACGGATCCCTAAATAGCTGATCAATTATTAGTAATGAGATTTCTTTTGTTATTAAAAATTTGAGTGCGTTTGATTGCAACTCCCCTGATATAGGAAGTGACGATGCACTTGAGGATGGTACGTACACGCAAACTCAAATAACGCCTAGTCACTCTCGCCTTGAAAGTGCAAAATAGAGTGAATATGGACTAAAAAGGTTAACTTTGTCACAAATGTTATAACTTTCGTAGTTTAGCCGTCAAAACTTCAGAAGAGTAAAAAGTAGCTCAATGGTACCCGGACTTACCCTGTATTCTCTAGGTATTTATGAAGCCCAACAACTTTTTTTATTAAAGCTGTGTTGAAATCGCAATAAAATAAATTGTATTTCCTATACAAAGTCTAATCAGCTGATTATGCCCGGGGTTTTTTGGGCGGATTGAAGCAATGCACAATAAAAGTTTATTTCCGCCCGAGTTTCACCCATACGCGAGCATAAATCTTTTTGATTGTCAAATTACATATTATTTGTGGAATTTATTAGAATACTTGCTAATATTATATATGTGAAAGCTTGGTCGTCCTTTTTTCACGTTGCAACGGAGAAAGGGATCAACCAAATTTTTTGTACAGAGATAGATGATGAGGTGGGAAGTGTAATAGCTACTTTTTATCGAAGTCAATGCGCTCTGTCACTAACGGCATGGCGTTACGTCCTGCGGGATCAAAGTCCTATCCCGCAAATGCGAGCCTAACAAAGTGCATCACTCGGGGTCTACTGTTGCCCCCCGGCAGCGGCCCTATACGTGATTCAATTTTTGGACTTTCCATCATCAAGTACAAAGTAACCGTTACTGACTCCGATATTTTTGTACTCGGGGTCAACTATATAGGAGCTCAGCACGGTCAACACTGAGACCGAGGGGTACTGACTGACTGACTACACTGATGTAGTAGCTACACTGGCTCTACAGCTACTTCCCCAGTGACGATGAGGTCGTCACATCCCTACACATTATTATACATATATTACGCATTAGTATGTAGGGTAGGGTAGTTTAGGTTAGGGTAGTGTAGTGTAGAGTTAGGGTAGGATAGGGTAGTGTAGTATAGTGTAGGGTAGGGTAGGGTTGGGTAGTGTAGTGTAGGGTGGAACGAAGTTCGCCGGGACAGCTTGTATATTATATATATATTTTACTTCGCCTACAAATCAATCAGTTGATCTGCCAATTTTGTACATTTTAGTATGAAGGATCCAATTTTTTTTTGAGAGTTGTCTGTGGATTCCTTGGGAAAAGTTGTTCAGTATGATGAGTAGAACCCCCAACTAACGGGTCCTACGCCATTTTTTTACACCCTGTATATTTTAAGGCATGTTTAAAAAAAAGTCGGGTTTAAAAACATTATTATTCTTCTTGGGCAGTCGGGTAATAAAGGTATTGCCGGAAATTGGTTAAACTCATCAAATTAACAAAAACCAAAAATCATATAAAATTCTCGTGTCACAATGTTCGTTCCCGTACTCCTCCGAAACGGCTTGACCGATTCTCATGAAATTTTGTGAGCATATTGAGTAGGTCTGAGAATCGGCCAACATCTATTTTATTTTAGGGTAGGGTAGTGTAGGGTAGTGTAGTGTAGGGTAGGGTAGGGTAGTGTAGGGTAGGGTAGTGTAGGGTAGTGTAGTGTAGGGTAGTGTAGTGTAGGGTAGTGTAGTGCAGGGTAGATTAGGGTAGGGTAGTGTAGTGTAGTGTATGTAGGGTAGGGTAGTGTAGGTTAGGGTAGTGTAGGGTAGCGTAGTGTAGTGTAGGGTAAGGTAGGGTAGTGTAGTGTAGGGTAGGGTAGGGTAGGGCAGTGTAATGTAATGTAGTTCGCCGGGACAGCAAGTAATAATGTAAAAATGTACTAAGTTGTTGCCATGGAAGTCGGTTTTTTAACGTGTTTAGCGTTTTCAATTATTGTCACTCAGTTCCGACTCCTTAGCACGAGTACGACTAACGCTTGGCCGATTTGTGTTATATGTTGTTTTACTTCTGTATAAGTACTGTAATCACACCAAGTTTGATGTTACCGATTACCGATTTTACGATAGAGCTCAATAAAAAATACTTCTGAAGACCTATAAAAAATACCGTTTTTTTTTGTATGGAGACCCCTTTTATTTTTCCCGTTTTTAATTTTTAGTATTTGTTGTTACAGCGGCAACAGAAATACACATTCTGTGAAAATTTCAACTTTCTACCTATTACGGTTCATGAATTACAGCCCGCAGACGGACGGACAGACAGACAGACAGACAGCGGAGGCTTAGCAATAGGGTATATACCGAAGATAACAGTCAAATTAAGAATCTCCTCCTTATTATAAGTCGGTTAAAAAAATACGGTTCTGTGCACAGATAACAAAAAAAAATGTTGCCGCTCCGAAATTCTCCGAGTTCTTCTATTCTGTGGTTCTATGCTCAACAAACGCGTTAGGCTCGGTGCTCACTACACTAAGTGAGAACTTCCTTATTGACGTGATGTTATCTTTGATTTAAACTGTGTTGGAGGATGTTTGTTAAACTGACACGTACCTACCATACTTATATCATGATCCAAAGTAACCGTATTCGCTCTCAGTGGGTGGGGCACATAGCTCGTAGATTGGACGGCCATTGGGATAGAAAAGTTCTCGAATGGCGACCGCGCACTCACCGGAGAACGTAGTGTAAGTCTGTCTGAATTTATCACAATTATACAGCACTAGCTGTTCCCCACGGCTTCACCCGCGTGGACAACGTTTCTATGACTTTTCGAGGTGCGCAGTGCACGAGCCGCAAAGCGTGGTAAAAAGTAGCCTATGTGTTAATCCAGGTCCTAATCTGTCTACCTACCAAATTTCAGCTAGATCCGTTTAGTAGTTTTTGCGTGAAAGAGTAACAAACATACATTCTTACAAACTTTCGCGTTTATAACATTATAGTAGAATATAACGAGCATAATTGGTTTACGAGCCGTTCACTGGGGCTTCTACTCATCACCATATTGAACAACTTTCCACAAGAGACTCATCATACTGAACAACTTTCCCCAAGAAACTCATCATACTGAACAAATTTCCCCAAGAGACACATTGTCGATCCGCAGAAACTAATTACAACTTTTTATTTAAATCGATCAACAAACAAATTTGACCAATATTGTATGGAACGTGGATTTTTACTTTTTCGATCCCTTCGTACGTACGGTACGTATGTAGCGAAAAAAGTTTTTCCCATTTTCATAAAAAAAGTTTTCTATATCATTAACACATACCGAAAAACCGAATATCTTAACACCGACCGTCTGTGCTGCGTTTGTCCGTCACGCTTGTCACTAAAGTCCGATTGGACTAAATTTCGAACATAAGAGTTTAAAATTATGTCATCGAGGAATTATCAAAAGTTTCTAAGTATACCGTCAAATCGAAATGTAGCTTTCATACAATAAAAACTGGAATATGTTTTTTTCTCAAAAACGGCTCTAACGATTTTTAATGAAACTTTGCACCTCGTAGTTGCTTACGTTTGTCTATTACATTGAAAACGCAAAACAGACTTCCATCGCAACAACTTAGTACAATTTTGCATTATTATTTTTGGTTTTTGTTAATTTTCTAATAAAGTTCTACACCGACTGATATACCCATTGATCTGGGATCGTGTTTGTATGGTTCTCCTACAAATGAAATAGAAACTTGCGATTGACTCACATTATGGTTGGAGCTATTGAATTGTCATGTATTAGAAATAAGTATAATATATTTGGTCACGCAACACAAATGCATCAAAATTATTTTAATTTTTTTGAAATTAAAACTTCTTTAGGCGCGTTGGGCATTTTTGAGATGGGGAAAAAACCATTGAACTCGCGACACTGTAATTTAGTGTAATGTAACCGGAGGGTCATAACATATAAAAATGTGAAATAGTTTTCACTTCTATCGGCACTCTCGGAGTGTTCTGGTTTTTGTATTAAATTTTTGCAAAGCTTTTATCGCGGGCTTTGAGCGCGGCGACCGAATCAAGAAATTCCGTAACGAAAATAAAACTTAACACCCCCCACTCACGTTACCGCGTTTCAAAAACTTACAGTGCCATCTATTAGCGATTTGCGGTACTAAAAGGGCTTAGTCAATTTTATTGGTGTAACTTTCTTAGTGTTAATTTATTACATAAACATCCCGCGCCGCAAGGACTATATGGTACTGGTAAATACTGCATAAATAAAAAATAAATAAATAATTTTGCATAAGTTGATAAAAAATTCTATGCAATAGCTTTACCGCGGCAGTCCCCGAGTGCCATACGTTTTTTTTTTAACTGTTAAGAAAGTTTAGTTAGGGCTGTCGGCTGTCGTACAGTTTATTGTTTGAGAATTGGCTATGGGTTCCTAAGGGAAAGTTGGTTATCATGATGAGTAGAATACCCAGTTAATGGGTCCTATTCCAATGATGTTCTCTACTGTAGTATAACCGACTTCAAAAAGGAGCAGATTCTGAGTTTAGTTGTATTTTTAAAAATTTTTTACCTCACAACTCTTTCATTTTTAAACCGATTTGGAAAATTATTTTATATTCGATAGATGCTGCCGGGTTATAAAAAAAAACAGTTCAAACTTTTTTTTACGAAATTAACAAAAACAAAAAATAAAGAAAAAAATGTACTTAATTCATGTGGGTTTTTAAAGTTTTTAGCGATTACTTTTTTTTCACAATTAGTAAGCCTTTGGTAAACACCTGGTGGTAAGTGACGATGATGCCGAAGATGAAAGCGGGCTTACCAAGATACAATGGAACTGACTATCTTATCTTCAAGATGGAACACATCAATGCTATTTTCATTGATATTTGGCGGCAAGATTTAGGAAATGCCCTTCCACCTACTAAACTGAGTCTTACGAAGTCAGACTCCGCGGGAATGGAACCCGCGACCTCCTGACTCCATTGACTTACCCATATTGCCACGGTTTTATTAATTAGCTTACCAGCATGCCAGCCTTCGTTCGTAGCTCGTAGACTTCGTAGCGAAATGTAGTGCCTACGTCATATTAACGAGACATGACTTTCGCATTAATGAGCCTACGAAGGCTCTGGGTCACTAAAAAAGTGTCGGTGGCTCAATCGGTAACGACTCTGTCCTCCTATCCATAGGCTCTGGGTTCAAATCCGGACGGCCAATGTACCAATGAGTTTTTCGAAACTTACGTACCATAAATTTACCGATTGCTTTAACGGTGAAGGAAAACAAATTGTAAATGTAAATAGGTGTAAATCTAAAACGCCTTACACGTGACCGCGGGTGAAGCTAAGTGCAACACCAGGCAACCGCCGTCTATCCATTGGATAGCACGGTTATTGTGCCACATGATAAGAGAGAGACCAAAGGGGCAATAGAGCGAGCTATGGTAAGATAAGATAACACTTATTCTACAAAAATACACACAGACATACATAAAAATAACAAAAAACCGGCCAAGTGCGAGTCGGACTAGCACTTCGAGGGGTTCACTACCATCATACCTCTCCACACTACTACATAGTATAATGAATGACAATGATAGCTATTCACATTACAAGCAAAAGACATTAACGCCAGCGACAAAAATATTCTTTTTTCTTCATTCAGTTCGGACTCCTTAGCGCGAGTGCGACTCACAATTGGACTATTTCTATTATTTTTTGTTTTACTTGAGTAAGAACCGATCTGGATTCAGGTATTGTGTCCGGTGTAGTATTCAAGACTTCATAATTAAAACGCATCTTCTACTCAGATCCAAAAAAGCATAAAAGTTAAAGGTAAGATCTGACCCACGGGAGGGATTTCTACTCTATGCTCTCCGATCTCAGATCGCAACCGGCACGCGATAATTTTAAGTAAGACAGAAGAGAGAGAATATTAAGTAAGATAAAAGAATTCTCAACTGGACTAAAGTTGAGCGAGCGAAACGAGCGATAACAGGTCTGTTAGGTTTGATGATGGACGATACGCAAAGCGAGGCTCGCTTCCCTCTTGGGCGGAGAAACTGATAGTTACAAAAAATAGCTGTTTTGTAACGCGGTAATGTGTTATATAACCTTCTTCATTCCACCTTTTTTTTACAAGTTTTCATTTAACTTGCAATGTATGTATGTTAGTTCGGGTGAAATCTTGCAAGTTAAATTTGACCCACTTCTCGGTTTCCGATTGAGCTGAAATTTTGCATGCATATGTAGGTATATCGCGTGACAATGCAATATTAAAAGCTTAATTTTATTTAAAAGTTTCTAGGTTTTTCGAAAATTTTTGCGTAAATAACATATATGTGAACACGTTTAAACTGTTATCTCACCTTTGCAAATTAAAATCTCTGTATTTAATGGAAATTTACTTTAAATTAAAGATAAAAACTATTCTAAAATACCTTACACTTTATCTCATTTTTAGTATTTGTTGTTGATGCGGCAATAGAAATACACATTTTGCAAAAATTCAACTGTCTACCTATTACGTTTCAGGAAATACAGCCCGCTGACAGACAGACAGACAGACAACGGAGGCTTAGTAATAGTAAAGTACCTATATATATTAGTATTAACGTAGTAATTTTGGAACCCTTTGGAACCCTAAAAAGCAATAAAGCACCAAATCAATTTAGAATTTAGTCTAATGTTATAGAAAAAGTATGTCTAGAATCTAAGACATCCTTACTAATACTTTCATAAATGTGAGAATGTGTTTGTTTGTTACCTTTTCGACATCTTGACCAATATTGATGAAAAGCAGGTAGCCTGTGTCACGAGGTAGGACATAGGCTACTTTTTATCCCGTGAAAATAGCAAAGGGAACTGAAAAAATACTCTTTTTTGGTTAATTTCTTTAACATCGCAACGAAAAAGTGAAGTTATACTGCTAATCAGAATAGTTCGATATATTTCCTGAGAGATCCGGAGTAAACTCATGTTCACGCTTGCGAGCCGCTTGCAGCTCACGCACCACCCACCATCAAAGACAGTCCATAGAAAAGATGTCCACGTGGGTGAAGCCGCGGGCAAAAGCTAGTATTTAGATAAATTAAACATCACTACTTACTACAGGATATACTTACTTAAGCGTATTTCTGATGAAAGCGGCATAGCAATATTTAGTGACGAAAAATACAGGGATATATAATAATTTAAGGTAATTAATAGGTACTTATTAAAAATGATTGTCACCAATTCAAGCACAAACAGAGAGGCTGCGAATGTGCAAACAGCCGATCTGAATGTACTTAAAATCGATTCCAAATCGCACAAGTTTTACACGATAATATGGTGAGTTGATTTGAATGTATCCAGGCTGACATCACACACAAATAAAAGTAGAAATCTTTCGACTTTATAGGGAAAAAGTTAAAAAAAATCTACTTAAAGTTGTGCTTGATTTTGGTGCTGTCGTGTAGGTCCCTAAAAAAATTTTAGAAATTAAAAAAATAATACAGTACATATACGTAAGTTCGAAAAGTCAGACGAACGTTACATAGGTGCTCCTAAGTATAGAACTGATATGATGTCGATGAAAAATTTTGACGTGAAATTAAGTAGGATGATGAACGACTTTGGTGGAAATAAAGTCGGACAAATCCTACTTAGAATCACATGCAAAATGAACACACGTAATTAATAATCTTTGATTTGCCAGTAAAACAATAAAAAAATGTATCCAGTAATAATGTATCATAACTAACTTTCGCTTAATTTGTAAGATTTTGTTTGTGATATTGTCATGAAATCGAAAACCTTAAATCAAGGGAGAGGCCTTCTAATTAACGAATATTTTCCCGTCGAAGCAAATATTGAGGTTGAAGTTTGATTGGTCGAGTTGGGCTCCAAACAAGCTTTGAAGGCCTTGTCCCTTGATATCTAAGGTCTTTGATAGAAATTAACAGGAAGGCACCTCTTGAAGTGAAGACAACCTTTTGACGAAATCTCAAGTAGGCCGCTGTCGACTTTGTGGCGAAAAAAGTCGGACGGGACCTACTTAAGATCATGTCAAAGTTTTCCCAACAGATTAGGCCAAAAAGTACAAAATTTTAATTATTGGCTCGATTATCAAAAGACACAAACGTATCATCATCATCATCATATCAGCCGAAGGACGTGTACTGCTAGACATAGGCCTCCCCCAAGGATTTCCACGACGACCGGTTCTGCGCTGCCCGCATCCAGCAGCTTCCCGCGACCTTCACCAGTTCATCGGTCCACCGAGTGGGAGGCCTGCCTACACTACGTTTTCCGGTGCGTGGTCGCCACTCGAGAACTTTACTACCACAACGGCCATCTGTTCTACGAATATCCTACTAATCCTACTAATATTATAACCGCGAAAGTTTGTAAGAATGTATGTTTGTTACTCTTTCACACACACACACACAACTACTGCACGGATCTAGCTGAAATTAGGTAGGTAGACAGATTAGGACCTGGATTAACACATAGGCTACTTTTTCCACGCTTGCGAGCCGCACCCTCGAAAAGTCATAGAAATGTTGTCCACGCGGGTGAAGCCGCGGGAAACAGCTAGTTATATTATAAACAAGTTCTGCGAGATTCTATTGCCTGGAATTAAAGTAGGTAATGTAAGGCTTTGTCCATTAAAAAAAACCGAACAAAACCTACTTATATTCACGACAATTAATGGTGATGATGATGAAGCTTAGGTGATGCGTGAAGTTCATTTTCATATAACTACAAATAGACTAAGGTCGACTTTATAGGTTTCAAAAAGTCGGACAAAATCTACTTAGAGCTATGATGAAAGCTTGATTTCATTTCATTTAATAAACGCTAGATGTATCTGTGAAAAGTTAAGTCGTCACAAGAAAAACACAATATGTATGCTTACCTAGAACCACAGGATCTAAAGAAAATTGGATCTAAAGCTCCCTAAGGTTTTCCTTAGGTAGCAGTGATACATAAAAAACACTGATTAGGACCCATTTAATTGCCCTTTACCAAAACAGAATAATTACTTGTTTCGAAACTTTTGGTCAAGATCTATACAAACATACATTTATTCTAAAACAAAGTCCCCCGCCTCGTCTGTCTGTGTGGACGCGATAAACTCAAAAACTATTGAACGGATTTTTATACACACGGATACGTGAGGTAGGTTTAGGTATGTGTATAATTACGGCTTGCGCACCGCGGACCCTTAAGTATTAATAAATTAAATCACTAATGCATGCTTCCACTTAAAAAAAATCGTCACTCGCGCTTTGGCACGTTACGCCGCTAAAACTTTAACGCAACTAAATAGCATTGTACACGTCCAGAAGATTTATACAATCTATCTTAAAAGGATATTTCTTAACGACTTTCCGTCTAATATGTTTGTTGAGATCTATTTTGTTGGTAATTAATTAATGACTAATGAGTTTGTTTTCCAAAATTGTTGAATAATTACTTAACGTTTCTGTTGTTCTGTAATCTGTGTTGTCAGCTTCCTCTAATCTATATTTTTACCCACCTACAAGAAGTCCAACAGGAAAATAATGAATCTAACATGCTATGTATGTATGCTAATAGTCATCCTGCACAGCTGAAACCACTGAACCGATTTTAAAAAATGAGGTAAAAGTATCGTAGTTATGGATATCTTTATTTTTATTTTTAACCGACTTCAAAAAAAAGGACGTTCTCAGTTCGACCTGTATGTATGTATGTTTGTCCGCGAGTATTTCACGTTTGGCTGAACCAATTTTGATGCGGTGTTCAGAAAAGTATTTGTTACACTTAGGAAAAGGTTTTTGTATTTTAACCAACTACATTGTAGTCGGTTTTCAGGTTTTTAAACTTTTTAATATTGAAAATTAGAAAGTCCTTCATCTCACCTGATCGTAAGTGACAATGATGCCGAAGATGGAAGCAGGCTTTTACCAAGATTCTCCAACGCATACTCCAACGAATACATTTTCATATTGATGTTTGACGGCAATACTTAAGATGGTGGTAGCTAGCCAGGTGAACTTAGAAAATGCCCTTTCACCAACCAGAGTCTTACCAAAGTATATTTAATAGTACTAACATATAGTATGTACACTCCCTGCCGCTCTCTAGATTGACCTCACCCCCTCGTCACCCAGATTGATACAGATTGGCTACAGTTTGGTTGTCGAACGTATAGGATTTCGCCATCATTTAGTTTGTTCCGTCATTCCTTTTTTGAAATGTCATTTCTGGTCCATTGTATGGAGTGTCCAGGGTGTGGTCTTACAAAGTTGGACTCCACCGGGAATCGAACCAGCGACCTCCTGATGTGTAACTAACGGACTCAGCCATTACGCCACTGAGGCGTGCGGCCAAGTACGAGTCGGCCTCGCGCACCAAGGCACAGATGAGATACTAGTTACTTTAGAGTCCTGTACCACCACACCTTTGGATAAACGAGTATAACATTCCCTCTCGTATACCTACCAGATACGCTAAAACTACCAGGTTTATGATATAGCGTCCCCACTTTCCTACCCCTTGGCCATACAGTGAGGGGCTATTCCTGCCAACACCATAAAGTGAAGACAAGGACTTGCCGCCAAGACGCTTGTCCCGGTACTCTGCAAGACGAGTGCCTCGAGGAAGAGAACCACTAACGGAGGGTCAAAACTTATTGGTCACCTGTTACAGTTAAATATAGCTCCTTCAGAAATTATCGCAAAAAAAAATTGAACTTCGCATAGAAAATTCGCTATCAGCTGATGACTATTGATATCTTGGGGTATAGGAAGTTGTTCAGTTTCAAGAGCCTCCCCCCTCCCCCCCCCCCCAATTTTTTAGGCATTTAAAATGAGGCGCAGGACTGGTCGTTGTGGAAATCCTTGCGGGAGGCCTGTGTCTAGCTGATATTATTATGATGAAGATGATTTTAGAGGACCTTAGAGATACTAGACAGGCGGATGATAGGGTCAGTGAAAGTGTTTCATTTATACACTTTGGGTATGGAACCCTGAAAATCGAAATGGCGGAAGTGAGATTTCCTTTTTAGTAGCCGACATTTGGGGCAGTAAAGTTCTCGAGTGGCAACCGCGCACCGGAAGATGTAGCGTAGAGGGCCTCCCAGGTGGTGGATCGACGACCTGGTGATGGTCGCGAGAAGCCACTGGATGCGGGCAGCGCAGAACCGGTCGTCGTGGAAATCCTTGGGGGAGGCCTGTGTTCAGCAGTGGACCTCTTTCGGCTGATACGATGATGATGATGAGTCGAATTTTAGACAGTGTTCAGACGGACGACTTCACTGGAACTTTGTGGGGAGGCTTTTAGGAGGACGAGACTCGAACCACGACCTCCCGGATAGGAGGTAGCGGCCCTTGCCGTTGCGCCACCGACTCTCAAAAACAAGTCTGGCAATACTAAAGTAATGTTTTTTACTCTTTGGCAATACTTACTTTTACAAAAGGGTTAAAACAATATTACTTTAAGTTTTACCCAACTACTGACATATACGGCAAAGCCTTTTCGAGCGAATCGAAGGCTTTCTCATAGTCCACGAACGCTCATCGGTCTTCTGTATAATCTGCCGCAGCGTATGTATGTGGTCTATGGTAACCGGCTTGTTCGGGAGCCTAGAAATCGTCGAACCTGCGTGCGAGACGATTCGTAATGACTCTCGAAAACAACTTGTAGACATGACTCAGAAGTGACATGGCTCTGTAGTTTTTCAGCAGGGCATTGTCGAAAAACACGACCACACTTCTGTGCCATGCCTTAGGCATTTGTCCCTCAAGTATAACGGAATTAAATAACTTTTGAAGAGCTTTAAGTTCCAGTGTTCCACCTGCTTTCAGAAGTTCAGCAGTAATTGCATCATCACCCGGTGCCTTATTGTTTTTGAGCTGTTTGAGAGCCATTCTAATCTCTTACAGGCTGACGTCCGGGATTTCTTCGGTATAGTGTCGGATTAGCCTAGTTCTTGGGTCTTTAGCCAGATCGCTGTCAGGCAGACGTGTGGTCGTGTACAATTGTCCGTAGAACTTCTCAACTTCTGCCAGCAACTTAGTCTTAGACGATATGATCCTGTCATCCTCAGTCTTCAGCTTGGTCAGTTGGCTTTGTCCAACAGACATATCGCTCGCGAACACTTTCTAGCCTTTATTGTTCTCAGTCGCCTTTTTAATACAATTTGTATTGTACTAGCGTAAATCGCGATTTAGAGACTTAGAGATCTGCCTGTTTAGTTGCCGATACTGAGTAGCGTCTTCAGAGGACTGCAAAACCAATCTGCGTCTTTCTTCCATGAAGTTGCTGGTGAAGACCGAGATTTTTTTGGTTCTGTTTGAACGGTGAGTTTTAAAAATGTTAGAACCGACCGTTTGGACAATTTCCACGAACATGTTGTTATAGTCGTCCACATTTTCGCAGTCTCCTAGGCATTCGAAGCGATTGTGCAACTTGAGCTGAAATCTCTCGGGGTTTTGAAGCTGGATGGGCGCTGGTCGGAGCGTAGACTTCATCAGTCGACATCTTACTAGCTTGGTCTTTAGATTCAATGAGCCTGTTACCATTCGGTGATCGCTTCCTGTTTTTACTGAGTTGATCACAGAGACATCATTGAATATTTGCCTTCTCGTTGACAAGATGGAGTCAATCTCGTTCTTCGTTTCGCCATTGGGATGCAACCATGTCCACTTCCGCTGTTTAGAATTTTTGAAAAAGGAGTTCATCATAAAGAGGCTCTCCTTCTCCATAAAGTCGGCCAGCAGCTGGCCACGTGCATTTCTCTCTCCATATCCAAATTGCCCCACTCTCAGCTCACCATCACTTCGTTTGCTCAGTTTCACGTTAAAGTCCCCCATAATATGGTGTATTGGGTCCAGGAGCTATTATGTAAAGCTCTAAAGATATCCTCATAAAGGATCTCCACTTCGTCGTCGGAGTGTTGAGCGGTCGGTGCATATACCTGTATAATCTTCAGGGCATACCGTTTGGTAATTCGGAGTATAAGGTACGCTACACTCGTCGAAACACTCTTGATCCGGAACACATTGTTAATGAGGGACTTGTAGACTAGAAACCCGACACCACCCTCGGACAGTTGGACACCCTCCCGGAAATAGAGCAGGTTTCCGGACTTAAGGATTTTAGTGTCCTCCCCCTCTCTTTGGACTTCATACAATCCTACGACGTCCCATCGTAACCTGCTCAATTCTTCCTCGAGTTCTGTGACCTTTGCGTCGGTTCGCAGTGTGCGCGTGTTGTAGGTTGCCAGGGCCAGAGGTTCTTTAGTTTGGTAGCCTGGCATCTGCCGGGGATCCTTCGCACCCCATGCCCCGCCGTTAACTTGACCGCTACCGCAGCCAGGAATAGCGGGGCTGCCGGGGTTTATGGGACGTTTTTTGGTTCCATCATTGGGAGATGTTGCCGTTATCGCCACGCTTGGCAAGTGGGTTGGCGATCTCAGTATTGTTGCAGATTGACTGCAATTCACGGAAAGACGCTGCTGCCCATCCTCCGGTTTGAGTCCCCTAATATTATCGTGAAACTTAGTACTAGTAGTGATGTAAAACAGAAAATAATAAAAATCGGCCAAGTGTGAGGCGTACTCGTGCTAAGGAGTCCGAACTGAACGACAAAAAAAGCATATTTTTGTCGCTCGCGTTGATGTCCTTTGTTTGTAATGTGAATAGGTATCATTGTCATGGTGGTAAGGAACCCTTGGATGGCAAGTCCGACTCGCATTTGGCCGGTTTTTTAAAGCCTTTGTTATTTTCTGCAGCTGTCTGTAGCTCTTAGTGCAGATTATCGGTGAGAAAGTGGGATGGTATAAAAAAATAAAGGTAGACAATTTACTTAGACGCTTTACTGCTTAGTCAATTATTTATTTATCAAAGCATATTGAATTTGAATTTAAATATTAAATAAGTATTTACTGTTGAAATCAGAAAACATACATCCAAACACACAAAGAACTAAACAATATTTTACAAATTGTACTTTTAAGAGCACTTAAAAAAAAGAATACAATACATAGATACCACAGATAAGAAAAAAATCGCTGTAAGAATTCTTCAGTTCTGTAGGTAACGATTACCTACATAGTAGGTAATAGGTCTTAACCTATGAAATTGTCAATTCAGTTTTTTAGCCTAAAAACTGAATTGACAATTTCAGCCGGAACTCCTCTCTGAATTCAGAATTTGAATTGGAAAAGCCCGCACGAAAAAAGTCTTTATTTTCTTGAATTTTCCTAAAAGCGATGAAATCTTATGCGGCATATTTCCAAATATAACATTAATAGTACCGAAATTACTGCTGCGATAACTCTAAAGCTTTAAAAGTTAAAAATATATTTTTAAAAGATGGCGATTTATTGAGGTGAACAAACCGTCTTGATAAAGCCACTGTGCTCTCAAAATATTTCAAGTGGTAATTTATCACAGAGTCAAGTTTCATCCCCTCTTCTACCAGCTTAACTGCTATTTGAGGAAATCTGAAAAAAATTAAAAAAGTAGGACATGTAATCAATTTAAAAGGAAAACTATCACGGCTAAGTGGGCTTCTTTAGTTTAGGAGTAATAGTCAACTAACTTAAGATGTATAGTTGTATTTGTAAAAAGTTTGTATATATTTTCCATACAAAAAGTTCTATTAACTTTATATTAAACGGTCATAGATTAAAAATAAATTTGTTTTTAGAAATTTTACATTTATTTTTGAACTCCAACTCGCACTTAGAATATTTTTTGACCCAAATATCACTGATTTACGTGCTGAAAAAAACCTAACCACTTCGGGTGTGCCGACAGAAGCGAAAACTTTTTACTTATAAGTTTGACCCGGCGAGTGTTCTTGGTACGGTGTCGGTTACAGTGTCGCGAGTTCAATGGTTTTTCCCCATCTCAAAAACGCCCAACGCGCCTAAAGAAGTTTTCACTTCAATAAAATTGGACCATTCAGTTACAGTTGCACAGCGTAATTATAAAATAAGATAAAGCTTTGTTCCAGACACATACAGAAATAATGTTAAACAAAATTATACTAAACATAAAAATAAATCTACCTTCCATTTTCACAATATTATGACCTCCGTCTATTTTGTTAAACTCTTTGAAGTTAACGTTCAAGGGAAATATCCGTTATAAGAATCTCAATAATATTTTAAACGCAAAAGTATGGATGTTTGTTTCACTTCACGCCTAAACAGCTGAACCGATTTTGCTGAAATTTTGCACAGAGATAAAGTAAAGGGCGGAGAAGAACATATGATACTTTTTTTCCCGAAAGAATGCATATTTTCCGAGGGATCTGGGAAATACTGAAGTCCACGCTCGCGAGCCAGCGCACCCTCGAATACAGCCATATAAAGGCAATTTTTATTTTTTATTAAAAGTTTGAGTGTGTTTGGCTGCAGTCTGCACCTCACCTTATGGTAAGTGCCGATGTAGCCGAGGATGTGACACGCAAGTTCAAATTGTGCGTATTCACTCTCGTCTTGAAGATTCCTAAATTATATGAATCGGGGAATACAGACGCCGGAAGAGAATTCCACTCCTTGGCCGTTCGCATGATGAACGAGGACGCAAAACGCTTCGTGCGTAAAGGTGGGGAAGACAAAGGGGTGGAACCGCCCTCCGCGCCTGGTCGTCCGATGATGAAATGGAGAGGGGGGAATGAGGTTGTGAAGCTCCAGGGCACACTCTCCGAAATTAATCCTGTAGAACACCGATAGACAGGCGACTGTGCGGCGATGCTCGAGGCTTTGGAGCCTGTTTGATACAAGTTCCTCGTCGGAGTCTCCTAGCGCGTCGGTCGATAGAATCCAAGGCATCTAGCTTGTAATATATATAAATAAAAAATTGTATAAAATAGGATCATCATATCAGCTCATATACGTCCCCACCGAGGGGCTCGAGCCTACCCTGAATTAGGGCGATCAGGCCTTAGTCGACGACCACGCGGGCCCAGTGCGGGTTGGTCGACTTCACACACAACCTTCGAGTTTCTTCGCAGGCGTGTGCAGGTTTCCTCACGATGTTTTCCTTCACCGTTAAAGCAATCGGTAAGTATATGTACATAAGTTTTGAAAAACTCATTGGTACATTGGCCGTCCAGATTTGAACCCGGTACCTCTGGTTAGAAGAACCGAGTTGTTACCGGTTGAGCCACCGACGACGCTTTTTAATAAAATAGGATATATAGGTACTTTTCAAAAGATCCATAAATCTGTTTGTAGAATATTTCGATCTTGAATTCTTCGTCTTCTCTGTTCTTGCCAACGTTGAATATTAGTCAAGCGAGTTCATTTTGCGATCGTCAAAACGAGCAAACAATATCACACTGCCCGTTAGTGACGGTCACAAACCAACTTCGCTTAACAACTTAGTTCTTCTTATTCTCCTTCTTCTTCTTCTTCAAATTGATTTTCCCTTCCTTTTCTTCTTTTTGGCAAATAAAAATTTATGGTGTTTAGTTTAGTGAATGCTGAAGTGGATACAGCTGCGACTGACAGATATATCATTTCGCCATTGTTGTTTCTTCTTACATTTTGCTCAAAACTTACAAATTACATTATGTTCGAATTTTCCGTATATTATGTTAAAAATATATTTTGACACTTTTCCTATAAGTATTCTAGAGTCGATTTTAAATCACACCTTTAAATTATACACTTTACTCTTTGGGTTTCCGTGCAGCCAAGGGTGACCAACGGGACCCTATTACTAATGCCTCCGCGTCCATCCGTCTGTTAGCGGGCTGTATTTCATGAACCGTAATAGGTGCCAATGCACCAAAAAAGCAGCCCTCATCAGAGAGGAATGGCGACGAATTGTGAGACGGGTCACCCGACCGAAATGACGACCACGACCACTCTCTCAAGAGTGTAACGACTAAGAAGAAGAATAGCTAGTAATAGTTTCGACATAACTGTCTATCTATCCGCGGCTTAGCTCAAATACTATTAGTACTAGAAAGCTGTATTTTGGCATGAGTATACATATTAATCACTCTGACAAAGTGCTACAATAAAATCTTGAAAAAAAAAAGATTAAGGGTACTTTCCTTACATGTAAAGATAGGGTGATTTTTTTTTTGTTGACGCACCCTAACGTGTGGGGTATTGTTGAGGGTTTGCTAGCACCATTTTCGATTCATGCATCGGTTTAAGAAATATGAAGCTACAAAATGCTAATTTTTTTTAGAGTCAAGTGTACTCAGCCCTCAGGTGAGCCCCAGTAAACCGCTTTTTCAGGACATCTGAAAATAATTGTAAATAGTCAGACATATAGACATATAAACTATGACGGCTAAGTAGGTTTAATAGTCGACCAACTTAAGATGTGCAGTTGGATTTAAAAGTTCATAGATTTTCCATACAAAATGTTCTATTACCAAGAGCAAATATGATTTAGTTTTTTTAAATGTATTTTTTTAAATATTTTTTGAAAAGACTACGGAATTCTACCTTCCGAGTGACTGACTCGCACATGGCCGGTTCTTGTACGATAGTACGGAACCCTTTTTTGTGCGAGTCCGACTAGCACTGGGCTGGTTTTACTTTCACCATATCTACACAGGGTGACTGGTATAATTTGCGACTTATAAGTTGAATACAAATGGCGGTCGTTCGTGCAGGTAGCGCGGGGAGGCTGGCGGGCTTCCCTCTCTTGGTGCGCGCGACCCCGCGTTCCGCACTTTCGTTGAGACCTGAAAATAAGAAACTGCGCACTGTGCAACTTAGATGCCGCGATCTATACGTAAACTGCAAACAAAAGCTTCTCTGCAAACTTGTTCCTTTTTTTCTATTTCAGCAAAGCGTAGCATTTAGGTATAGTCCCGGGAGTAAGGGTAGATACCTGAAATTATTTTACAATTTAGTAAAAAAGGTTTAGTTGCCTCCGTGGCGTAATGGTGCTTCATACCAGGAGGTCACGGGTTCGATTCCCGGCGGAGTCTTACTTAGTAAGGCTCGGTTTGGTTGGAGGAAGAGCATTTTCTAAATCCGCCTGGCTAGCTACCACCATAATATTATCTAATTCTTGTCGCCAATCGCTAAACTGAAGTGGCAGTGGGCAGGGCACATAGCTCGTAGAACAGATGGCCGATGGGGCAGTAAAGTTCTCGAGTGGCGACCGCGCACCGGAAAACCTGGTGAAGGTCGCGGGAAGCCGATGGATGCGGGCAGCGCAGGACCGGTCGTCGTGAAAATCCTTGGGGGAGGCCTTTGTCCAGCGGTGGACGATTTGTGGCTGATATGATGATGATGCTTGTCGCCAAACATAGCCAGATCCCCATTGCGTTGGGAAGTCTTGGTAAGCCCGCTTCCATCTTCTGCATCTTCGTCACTTACCATCAGGTGAGATAATGCCAAGGGTTTATTATCAATTTTGGATAAAAAAAATATTTTTAAATTAGGTGATGGGAAGGAACCCTTATTGCACTAGTGCGATCCGTACTAGGACACTTTATTGTATTTGCGAAACATTCGCCTAACAGATAATCTCTTTGTTTTCGTAGACATCGTTAGTGCTACCACCTAATCTACTAAAGAATAGTCGTGTTAAACAAAACATTATCACAAACAATTAAAAGTGATTGGTGATTAGGGATGATAAGGTAATGTTTCGTTATATTTTAAGATTTTCAAAACAGTTACCTAAATAAATATTTAATAATTAACATAAAAGGGACGGCTGACAAATAAGTCTTGGCCTACGAAATTACTGCAGATATCTGGAATCGGCTGGAAAAAATTAGTGCAGGATCTGTTAGCTGGGGCTTCTACTTCTCATACTGAAATATAACTGTCCTACATGTGAATAGGCAAGCGCGTAAAGCTGACCTTGATACCAAACGCGACCAGTTAAAGGCCCGACCACCTGCGACCATTTCATACAATTACGAGGGAGGCATACTTAAATGCCCGCAATGCGCGAGGAGTTTCGCTGCGAAGGTTGGCTACATAGACCATCTTCGAGCGCACGCGCGGCAAACCGACTAGGAGTCGAAGTGGTCGCCATGAACGAAATCGGTCGGATAGATCATCATCATCACTATCCCCAAAAGATCCATCATCATCATATCAGCCGAAAGACGTCCACTGCTGAACATAGGCCTCCCCCAAGGATTTCCACAAAGACCCGTTATAGTCATAGTCAATTCGAGTATGAAGAAAAATTTTTGATGTGTAACATCTTTGCTCTCGCTTTCCTGCAATTTGTGGGAGTGATTTCGTGAAATGGGACGGAAATGTGTAACATGGGACGGAAATGTGTAACAGGAAGTCGCGAAAGCGCGGAATTCTACTTTACGAGAGTCCGACTCGCACTTGGTCGGTTTTTGCAATTTGTGGGAGTGATTTCGTGAAATGGGACGGAAATGTGTAACATGGGACGGAAATGTGTAACAGGAAGTCGCGAAAGCGCGGAATTCTACTTTACGAGAGTCCGACTCGCACTTGGTCGGTTTTTGCAATTTGTGGGAGTGATTTCGTGAAATGGGACGGAAATGTGTAACATGGGACGGAAATGTGTAACAGGAAGTCGCGAAAGCGCGGAATTCTACTTTACGAGAGTGCGACTCGCACTTGGTCGGTTTTTTTCGTTACTGTCAGATCCGCCACCCATAGGTACAATATCGTCATCAAATCTAACTAACCTAAAGTATTTTGTCACATGTTACACATCATATGCGAGTACTGTAGGTCTCGCTCGAATTTTTTATTTTATTTTTACCCGATTGTGCCAGAAGGAGGGTTAAGTTTTTCGAGTGTATGTATGTACGTATATTTCTTTGGCATGCTCTCTAGCTTAAACGGCTTGATAGAGTTTGGAGTGCGAGGTGTCGTTAGATCCTTTTGGATCCCGTGAGTGACATTTGATACATTTTTACCCGACTAGCCAAAAAAGAGGTTATTTATTTCTTTGGAACGCTCCGTAGTCTAAACGGTTTGACGGATTTTGGAGAGCGAGGTGTCGTTAGTATCGTCTTAATCACGTGAGTATCGTCTTAATCACGTGAGTATCGTCTTAATCACGTGAGTATCGTTTTAATCCCCTAAAAAAGTAGGGGTTAAGTTATAATGTGGTTGGGTATTTAATTTTTTATTCAGTTTGATGAGTGGCCGCAATTAACGATTCCTACAAAAATTTTGTTAGTATAGTTGTCAGGCTTTAGGTATGTACAGAGGCCAGCACATCAAGTTATATACTCGTAGTGCGATTGTGATCTATACGCATTCGGCATAAGAACGGTACAAAGTCCAAAGTGTGTAGATTGATGTGCTTGCCTGTGTACGTGGGTATGATTCCATGTTGCTGGATTCCTCCAGACAATGGGCCAGGTCCAAATTGGTGGAAGTTATATTTTGTGTTCATTTTTTTATAGAATATAAGGAAACCAGTGCGTCGGTGGCATTACGGCTAGGGCCGCCGCCTCCTGTCCGGGAGGTCGTGGTTCGAATCCTGCCACGTACCAATGTGATTTCAAATTTAGATTTCATATGTACGTTTATACGACGCTCTTACGGTAAAGGAAAACATCGTGAGGAAACCTGTACACTGCGGAGAAACTCGCAGGTTGTGTGTGAAGTCGACCAACCCGCACTGGGCCCGCGTGGTCGATTAAGGCCCGATCGCCCTAATTCAGGGTAGGCTCGAGCCCCTCAGTCGGGACGTATATAAGCTGATGTGATGAAAAGGAAACCGTGTCTAACTGACTGATATATCAACGCAAAGCTTAAACTACTGGACGGATCAGGTTGAAATTTGGCATACAGATAGCAATTATGACGTAGTGCGGGCGAAGCCAAGAAAGACAGCTAGTATACTTATAAAATCATTTGTCCTGACTAACTGTCAACGCACAGATCAAACCAGTGAAAGAATCGGCTTGAATTTTGACATACAGATAGCAATTATAACGTAGGCATTCGCTAAGAAAGTATTTTGAAAAATTCTCACAGGGACGATAAAAAATAGGTTCTGCGCCGGCAACGCCGCTGGGCATCCTCTAGTAATCATTATATAGTTCTTATTAGTAGTCTATGCCATTTCCCCCCCCCCCCCCCCCCCCCAACCATCTCTGTGCAAATATCATAAAAATACGTTGCCCCGTTGCGATTTTAAAGAAATTAACCAAAAAGTCTTTTTTTTTCAATTCTCTCAGAAACTGTACCCGACTGTGCTATTCTCACGGGCTAAAAATAAACCTTTGTTCTTTTCCATAACACAGGCTACGTGCATGCCAAATTTCGTCTAAATTGGTTGAGGCATTAAAACGTGAAGAGGTAATATATATGATTTCTTCATACAAATTTTTAACCCCCTTTAAACCCTTTAAAATCCGTTCTCAGCGGATGCCATCATCATGACTGCTATCTGAGTCTATATTTCAGCCCAATCCGTCTGGTGGTTTAAGCTGTGCGTCGATAGATCAGTCAGGCTGTCACTGTTTCCTTTAATCATCATATCAGCCAAAAATCGTCGATTGCTGGACAAAGGCCTCCCCCAAGGATTTCCACGACGACCGGTCCTGCGCTGCCCGCATCCATCGTTCACCGCGATCTTCACCAGGTCATCGGTTTCCTTTAATATAAGTATATATCGGCATATTTTTCGACAAATAACATACATGTATACCTAACAGTACTTGAAATAATTCGGTAGGTACCCGGCATACAAATAAACCAACTGATACTCACGCGCAAGTGGAGGTTACTCGATAATACCATCTGTTTAAATATGGACACTACCGCTTTTGGTGCCTTCTGAAGACTCATTTCATTTCTCGCCGAGCTGTGCTGTAAATAATATTGAAAATTGTTAACAACCCAAAAATCCCCACTGCTTGGGGCACGGGTCGCTTCCAAACTGGGGAAGTTAGCCATAGCTTCTCCACACACGGAGTAAAACTCCGGGCTAGTGAAGGTTGTAGAGCTAGCTGCGAACCCCATTTCTCAGAAGTTTTTAAGCAATAATACAAGGCATTGTATAATTTAGAAAATTATTAACTGTTTTTTTTTAATTGATAGGGTGTTGCCGTGTAAACTGTATCAAAATCGGTAAAGCATTTTTTTAAATAAAATAAAACAAAAACAAAAATGGTAGCAAAAAATACTTAATGTTGCTATAGATTTTTTAACGTTTAGCGTTGTCAATTATTCCCGGTTATTTTTTGGGTCCCATAACTACCAAATCAACCCTGCAATAGATACATCATATCAGCTGATATACGTCCTCACCGAGAGGATCGAGCCTATATTTAATTAGGGTGATCGTGCCTTAGTCGACCAAGTGCGGGTTCGTCGACTTCACACATAACCCTCGAGTTTCTTCGAAGGAGTATGCAGATTAACTCACGATGTTTTCCTTCATCGTAAGAGCTTCGATGAAACATATTTAAAAACACATTGGTACGTGGCAGGACTCGGATCACGACATCTCCCGCATAGGCGTTAGCAGCCCCAGCCGTTACTTCACCAGCAAACTCATGGAAGAAAGACGCAGATTGGTTTTGCAGTCCCCTAAAGACGCTACTCAGTATCGGCAACTAAACAGGCAGATCTCTAAGTCTCTGTGACTGGCGATTTGCGCCAGTATAATACAAATTGTATTAAAGAGGCGATTGAGAACAACAAGCGCACTTGTTGAGTGTTTGCGAGAGATCTGTCTGTTGGACATACGCTATACTCTTAAACGCTATAGGTACAATAGGAATGACGACAGCATCAGAAATAAATTATGAACTCTTGATAACTAAATTGCCCTCCTACTTAAACTTCCGAAAACCTTACTCGTTTTGTTTTCCATCAAGTCTACGATTTTTAATTCGCCGAAATCACAAAATGAGTACTTAGATGACGCTGCTAGACTATGACGTCACGCCTAGGTATTTCAAACATTTTTGGAACAAAATGTCATTTTTGACAGATGATAAAAAGTAACTCGGATGACTAGCATTCGTCATCCCATCCCTATTAGAGCAAAAAAGTTCTATACATTTGCGTACTAGATCAATTATTAACAATAAGGGCCAAGGGCTTACCAATTGTAAATAAAAAAAAAGAAAAATAAAAATAAGAAGTTAACTGCATCAGAAATAAATTATAAAATATTATTGTTACCTTACTTACGCTTCAAAATAACACAATAATACCTAAATCAATGACACTAAAAAGCTATGATGTCGCGCCCTGCTATTACAAACATTTGTAGAAATAATCGTTTTTCAATAAAATCCGCCGATGTGATTTTTAATTTTTTATATAACGTATATGTTACATACATATACGTAAGCTATCGGTAAGTAGTAATGTATGTAACATATACGCACATACTTAAAATTGCTTTAACGGTGAAGGAAAACATCGTGAGGAAACCTGCACATCTGATTACAGATGTGTATTAAGCTCGCGTTGCACACGTCCGTAGGTGTAAATCTAAATGCCGTACAGGTGACCGCGGGTAATGTTAAGTGCAACACCAGGCAACCGCCGTCGTCTATCCCTTGTCTAGCACAGTTAATGTGCCACACGATCAGAGAGTGAGAATAGGGAAGTCACACTTTTTGCTCTGATTGTAAAGGTTTCTTCGGCGCCGGCCCTAGCCCTTGGTCAGGGTAGAGAGAGATCGTCTTTCAGGAGTTTTGGTCGACGCTTTTACTTCACATAAATTGTACTTCGGCAATCCCCGGACATTGCATACAACGGTCGTGAAATGACATTTCTAAATTCACGGCGAAATCTTATACGTTCGAGAATTAAACTATAACCAATCTGTATCAATCTCGATGACGAGGGGGTGAGTTCGGAATCTAGAGAGCGGCAGGGAGTGTCCATCCATACTGTATGTATGATAGTACTAATACCTATATGTATTTAGACTTCAATTTCCAAGAAATGCGGTATGTGAACTAGGTACAAGGCTAGTCTAGTCGCTCCAATCTGTCAGATTTAGCTTTTAAAAAAGTCTGTAGATCTACGGATTTATCTGGAGGCAGTATATGGAAATCTACGGATTTTTCAGTGTCACCCTACGGTTTTTAAAAAATCAGATCTGGCAAGCCCCGCACCTCTCAAAAGGCGCCATCAAAATTTTATTTTGCGCTGGAAATTGTTTTTCCCATTTGACTTTTCGGCGCCCCTTGCCACCTGCCTGGCGCCTGGAGTAGCCGCTCCTCTCCCTCTACCCTAGGGCCGGCGCTATTCCTTAAGAAAAATAACGTTACATCACAATATGACAAATACCATGAGGAAAGTGACTTATATATTACCGACGTAAGGACCCGGCCAACGCGCGCGACTAATGCTCCCAATGAATTGGTGCGAAAATCGAAAGTTTCGCACACTCGCGACTCAGTCGTCTGCGGGAAATTGTACAGTGCGGTGGAAAGATATTCCATATAAAAATGCCTTATTGTGTTGTTAGACGCTGTAAAAATCATGAAAGAAAGGCTTAAAAGGAGCATGGGATGTCGTATCATCGTTATGTAACCTTACATTGTATTTTTTTTGGTGAACAAATTAATTAAACGAATTTTTAAAGCGGCAATTCTCCCAAGGTTCTATTAACGCGGCACTAATGTCAACTCTCGCCCACACTAGTTCGTACGAGTTATGTTAGATGGCGCTACTTTTTGCTTGTATCAAGAAAATCTGAGTCAAATATGAAGACTGGCGGATCCTGTATCGCTGACAGACAGACAGACGGACGGACGGACGGACGGACAGCGGAGGCTTAGTTGTAGGGTAAGGCCATTAGCTTTACATCAGGAGGTCACGGGTTCGATTCCCAGCACATTCTAACTTTGGCTTTGCCTAGTGTGGGGGTCGCAAGTAAACTAATCTCATGCATCTACTTTTGGAAAAAAATGTTTTTTTCTTTTTTTATTCTCATTCGTGTAACTTTGTAAGATTCGGTTTGGTTGGTGGAAGGTTGCTACCACCATCTTATCTAAGTCTTGCCGCTAAACATCAATGCTAAAAACATTGATGTGTTCCGGCTTGAAGATAAGATAGCCAGTTCCTCATTGCGTTGGGGAATCTTGGTAAGCCCGCTTCCATCTTCGGTATCATCGTAACTTACCATCAGGTGAGATGACAGTGTCATACCAATTGTGAATAAAAAAAAGAAAAAACCGGCCAAGTGCGAGTCGGACTCGCTCACCGAGGGTTCCGTACCACCACATTTATATATAAGGAACCTTAAAAATAACACAGGTCTAAAAAAAAAAGATACATTTTTTGTTGCCCTGGATATCTGAGCAAATTGTGAAGTTTTCAAGTGCCCAGATTACGAATTTATTCATAAAAGTATTGAATGTGCTTTTGTTTTTATGATTATTGCATAATCTTATATTTTGATCAATTATCGGCTTGTTAGTAATCAAATTTATTTTCCCAGCCATGATTAGAGTTCTGCGCAAAAAACAGAGAGCATATCTTACAAAATCATTGATAGTTTCATGAATTGTGAGCACAATTATATCCAAAATCGATCTTATATCTAGGGCAACAAAACCATTGTAGACCAGTATAATTAATCAAAATCTATAATCATAAAAATGATTAAAATTGCACCAATGAAGCCCTTTCATTCGATACCTCACAATGACACGGTTAACTCGATTCAAAATGTGGAGCGCCGTTCCTTGAATAATTAATTGCGTACTTTAAATCAAGACTATATTTTTTATGATTTAATTACAAATCATAGTTTTCAGTTTTTTCCCTATACTTGTAGTATAAGACGGTATTATATTTGCCCAATTTCATAGTTTTAGGTCAACGGAAAATACCGTATAAATTTTGACTCCCTTTAGAGTGTCGAAATATACGTTTTTTGCGGCATCTTTTTATACTTAGGAGTTTGATTTTTTCACAACTTTAAGGGACTATAGACCGGAGTATATGGTGTTTTAATTTCAACTCGATACTTCCACGCGTCCCCGAGACAGAGGGTCTTGACAGACAGATTGACGGACTGTCAGACGGACAACAAAGTGATCCTAAAAGGGTTCCGTTTTATCCTTTTGAGGTACGGAACCCTAAAAAAAGAGTCCCGTTTAACCGCCTCCGCAGCTCAGAGGCAAAGTTTACTGGCTTTACACAGGAGGTCGCGGGTTCGATTCCCGGCGGGGTCAATTGTAAGACTCGGTTTGGTTGGTGGTAGGAAATTTTCAAAGCCCGCCTGGCTAGCTACCACCATATTATCTAAGTCTGGCCGCCAAATATCAATGTTGATACCATTGGTGTGTTCCGGCATGAAGATAAGATAGACAGTTCCCCATTGCGTTGGGGAATCTTGGTAAGCCCGCTTCCATCTTCGGCAATATCGTCACTTACCACCAGGTGAGATGTTGTCAAGGGTTTACCAAAGGTGAATAAAAAAAAACCCTTCGAGTATGGAATCCTACAAAAAACAATACGCATTTACGTAGCTATGCCACAAAGTTTCGTACCTCTTAAGCTTGACTACGCTCCTCTTGTGAAGACAATAGGCACCATGCCTGCGATGATCACATCGATGAACACATTCTTTTCAATCTCATTAAAAAAATTACATGCATTGTAACATAGAATCTCCTCCTTTTTTCAAGTCGGTTAAAAAACAAAAAGTAAATTACCTGACAGATGACGATGGTTCTTCAGCAAACAGTGCACAATCATCAATGGTTTTACTGGTTAATGATTGATGAAATAGCTGTGGCAAGTCTGGAGATCTGTTATGGTGGGTGCTCGGAGTGGGACTGAGTTGGATGTCGGCTGCGGTGAGACAATGTAGGTCTCTCGGCGACACTATACTGCCTTCGGTGGCCAGGACCGCACTTGGAAGGAAAACAGCCTGCCACTTATAATCATATAAGTATATGCCTGTCTTATAGAGATGTAACAAAATTAGTGTTGGTCCCCTTAACTGGGGGCTTCTACTCATCATACTGAACAACTCAAGATTCAAGGTAATTATTCAAAATAGGTGCAAATTACACTGTTTCTGATAGTCATAAAATAATAATAAAAACAAGAAATTAACAATCATTGGTCAAAATTAAATCCTTGAAATAAATCAGATTATGTCATTAGAACATGAAAACAATATGACACGAAAAGTTATACATAAAAATCATTGAATGTCATTGATACCTTTGACAAGAGTAGGCCAGTTCACACGGACAGCACCCGGTCACGAGTATAACGCGAGAGTCAGCCATCTTATAATCATATACCTATACCTACTTAGATACCTGTCTTATACAGATGTAACAAAATTAGTGTAGGTCCCGTTAACTGGGGCTTCTACTCATCGTACTGAAAAACTTTTGTTCTATGACTTTGCTGAAATCGCAAAAAAAACTTTATACAAATAATCAGCTGATCGATCAGTTTTGTGCATTATAGTATGGAGAGTCCTTTTTTTGAGAATTGACTATTGGTTCCTCGGGGAAAGTTGTTCAGTATGATAAGAACCCTCAGTTATCGGGTCCTACACCAATTTTGTTAGGTAGGCTTCAGCAGATAATAAATGTAAGCAGTTATATATACCATCCAACAGGAGCATTATGGTACAACTAGTACTGATTTATTTATCACACTGTACCATTAATGGTACCATTACTTAAGCAGGTACTTACCAATAATCGGTCCCACAACGATATTCTAAGAATTTTTACTCGTATTTTATTATCACCAGGTCGTCGGTCCACGCTACGTCATCCGGTGTGCTGTCCCCACTCGAGAACTTTACTGTCCCTACGACCATCTGTTCTACAAGTTATGTGTCCCGCCCACTGCCACTTAAGTTTAGCGATTCTGTTAGCTATGTAGGTTACCTTGGTTTCTGGTTGTTTCTGATTCGATCACGCAGAGAAACTACGAGCATAGATCGCTCCATCGCCCTTTGGGTAACCTTGAGCCATCCTATGAGGCCCTTAGTAAGTGACTATGTCTCAGTTTCGTATGTCATCACTGGCAACACGCACTGGTCGCGGGAAGCCGCTGGATGCGGGCAGTGCAGGACCAGGCGTCGTGGAAATCCTTCAGGGAGGCCTTTGTTCACCAGTGGACATCCTTCGGCTGATATGTTGATGATATGATGTTTTTATTATAATTATGTTGGCCAATTGGTGAATAACGAGGTGATTTTTTTTCGACGTTATACCTCGCGACACGTGAAAAATCGCTGGGTGTATCTAGTAGTAGGGGAAGGTTGCTGCATCCGTAACAACTACGACATAAGAAGGCCGTCCCTCACCGCCGTCCATACAAGTCGTAGTCTACTGATAATTTGAAAACAAGAAATTGTTTTACAAAAAGATTCATTTATTTACAATCGAATTAGAGAAATCTATCTCCGTATATCCCTATCCCCTGAGATATAACGGTTTTAATAAACACATCCATTATTATAAAAAAAAACACAATTGGTAAGCTTGTAAGTTGATCATCTCACCTGATGGTAGGTGACGATGATGCCTGAGATGGAAGCGGGCTTACCAAGATTCCCCAATGTAATGGAGAACTGGCTATCTTATCTTCAAGCCGGTACACTTCAATGTTGTTAACACTTATGTTTACACTTTATTTATAAGATTGTGGTAGCTAGCCAGGCGGGCTTAGAAAATGCCCTACCACCAACCAAACCGAATCTTACAAGTTGATCAGGCCGGAATCGAACCCGCGACCTCCTGGTGTGAAGCGAATGGACTAACCATAACGCCACGGAGGCGGTTACGTAAATTATAATAAAAAGTACCTGCTATAGTTTTCAGTTTTCCCTGAGTACACCCCTGCCCAATGTGGTTTCAAGTGTGCTCAAGTGTCCAATGTATTTGTTCTAATTCCCGCGTAATTGTAACTGGTACGACAACGTTTAATTTTTTTTTCGTAGCACGGCTATCTTCTCTTTTCATTATTTTACAAATACTTCATCATCATCATATCAGCCGAAGGACGTCCACTGCTGGACATAGGCCTCCCCCAAGGATCTCCACGACGACCGGTTCTATACGCTGCCCGCATCCAGCGGGTTCCCGCGACCTTCACCAGGTCATCGGTCCACCGAGTGGGAGGCCTGCCTACACTACGTTTTCCGGTGCGTGGTCGCCAGTCGAGAACTTTACTGCCCCAACGGCCATCTGTTCTACGAGCAATGTTCCCCGTCCACTGCCAACTTAAGTTTAGCAATTCTGAGAGCTATGTCAGTTACTTTGGTTCTACTACGGATCTCCTCGTTTCTGATTCGATCACGCAGAGAAACTCCGAGCAAAGCACGCTCCATTGCCCTTTGGGTGACCTTGAGCCTTCTTATGATGCCCATAGTAAGCGACCATGTCTCAGTTCCGTATGTCATCACTGGCAACACACACTGGTTGAAGACCATGGTCTTAAGACACTGCGGTATCTGGGACGTAAAGATATTGCGATGCTTCCCGAACACTGCCCAGCCGAGTTGGATTCGACGATTGATCTCTTTCTCGAAGTTGGACCTACCTAACTGGTCTATTTGTCCCAGGTATACATATTCGGTAACAACTTCGAGTGTAGAGCCTCCAACCTTCAGAGGAGTAGGTATGACTCGGAAGTTTAACATTATTTTCGTCTTGTCCATGTTCATTCTAAGACCTACTTGTTGAGAGGGTCTACTGAGGCCATCGAGCATTGTACCTGAGTCATCTATAGTCTCAGCCGTAACCACGATATCGTGATGTACACGCCGTTTATATTGAGGCCGGGTCCACCCCTGTCCAAAAGCTTAAAACATCTTCCAGGGCGGCGGTGAACAGTTCCGGAGATATAACATCTTCCTGTCTCACCCCTCGCTGCAGCTGGATAGGTTCCAAGTTTTGATCCTGGAGGCAACCCGACATGGTAGCGTTTTCATACAAACACTTCAGCACTTGGATATATCGATACTCAATTTGTCACCGCTGGAGAGACTAACACAGCCCAAGTTTCGACCGAATCGAATGCTTTCTCATAGTCCACGAACGCCAAGCATAGTGGGTTCGGTCTTCTGTGCAATCTGCCGCAGCGTATGTATGTGGTCTATGGTACTAAATCCTTTTCGGAAACCGGCTTGTTCGGGAGGCTAGAACTCGTCGTTCCTGCATGCGAGACGATTCGTAATGACTCTCGAAATCAGCTTGTAGATATGGCTCGGAAGTGAGATGCGTCTGTAGTTCCTCAGCGGGGTATTGTCGCCCTTTTTGAAGAAAAGCACAACAACACTTCTGTGCCATGCCTTAGGCGTTTGTCCCTCAAGTATAACGGAATTAAATAATTTCTGAAGAGCTTTAAGTACCGGTGTTCCACCTGCTTTCAGAAGTTCAGCCGTAATTCCATCATCCATCACCCGGTGCCTTATTGTTTTAGAGCTGTTTGAGAGCCATTATAATCTCGTACAGGCTGACGTCCGGGATATCTTCGGTATGATGTGGGTCAGCTCTTGGGTCTTTAGCCAGATCGCTGACAGGCAGACGTGTGGTCGTGTACAATTGTCCGTAGAACTTCTCAACTTCTTCCAGTAACTCAGTCTTAGACGATATGATCCTGCCATCCTCAGTCTTCAGATTGGTCACTTGGCTTTGTCCAACAGACAGATCTCTCACGAACACTTTTGAGCCATTGTTGTTCTCAATCGCCTCTTTAATACAATTTGTAATTTACTGGCCCAAATCGCGAGTTAGAGACTTAGAGATCTGCCTGTTTAGTTGCCGATACTGAGTAGCATCTTCAGAGGACAACAAAACCAATCTGCGTCTTTTTTCCATGAGATTGCTGGTGAAGTCAGAGAATTTTTTGTTTCTGTTTATACGGCGAGTTTTAAAAATCTTAGACCCGACCGTTTGGACAATTTCCACGAACCTGTCGTAATAAACGTCCACATTCTCGCAGTTTCCTAGGCATTCGAAGCGATTGTGCAACTCGAGCTGAAAGCTCTCGGGGTTTTGGAGCTGGATGGGCGCTGGTCGAAGCGTGGACTTCATCAGTCGATATCTTTCTAGCTTGGTCTTTAGATTCAATGTGCCTCTTACCATTCGGTGATCGCTTCCTGTTTTTACTGAGTTGATCACAAAGACATCATTGAATATTTGCCTCCTCGTCGACAAGATGAAGTCAATCTCGTTCTTCGTTACGCCATTGGGATGCAACCATGTCCACTTTCGCTGTTTAGGCTTTTTGAAGAAGGATTTCATCATAAAGAGGCCCTCCCTCTCAATAAAGTCGGCCAGCAGCTGGCCACGTGCATTTCTCTCTCCATATCCAAATTGCCGCACTCTCAGCTCACCATCACTTCGTTTGCCCAGTTTCGCGTTTAAGTCCCCCATAACAATGGTTTATTGGATCCGGGAGCTATTAAAAGCTAAAGCTCTAGAGATGTCCTCATATAGGATCTCCACTTCGTCGTTACTAATACTTATAGCGGTAAAATGGTATATACATACATACTTAAGTAAGTTCTCCGTGGGCGCGTGTTTTTAACTTGGTATGTACCTATTTTCAGGTATCGTTTATGTATAGATTTATCCGCCTCCGTAGAGTAATGGTTAGTCCAGCCGCTTCAAGCCTGGAGGTCGCGGGTTCGATTCCCGGTGAGGTTTAACTTTGTAAGACTCGGATTGCTTGGGGACAGAGCAAGCCCACCTGGCTAGCTATCACCATCTCATATAATTCTTTCCGCCAAACATCAATGTTAACAGTATCGACGTGTTCCGGCTTGGAGATTAAGATTGTCAGTTCCCTATTGCGTTGGGGAATCTTGGTAAGCCCGTTTTCGTATTCGGTATCATAGACACTACCATCAGGTGTGATAATGTCAAGGGCTTATCAATTGTTGATTTAAAAGAAACTTTGTACCAGTAAGGCTGTAGAGCTCTAGTTGGTAAAGAGATTTTCATCCAACCAACAATAATCAATCTTAAAAATACCTACCTTTATTTAAAACATATACAACATTCAGACACGGAACAAACAAACTTGATCAATATGCTAAATTAAAATGAGCAGGAATCGAACCCACGACTCTGAGCCATGAAGGAGCAGTAACCACCTATAAGCCAAATCAGTGAAGCAGATCTTTAAAGTAAGTACTGTGTATCAAGCGATAAGCGAAGCAAGGCTTCATTATGATTTAAAACTTACCTACCAATCTAAATCGGTGTTCAAAAAGTTGAAATAATAATCGATTTAAGCGGAATACCGACAGACGTACACATACAGTTGTACAAACACTGTCTGTGTACAAAAGTTCGACCTCATTTTGGAAGGTTCCTCTTTTGTTACGATCGGGAGGAGGTAGGTATTCAATATTTATCTGAGTTTTAATTAATGCAGCTATTGTGTCAGTATTACAAATTATTTTTTTGTAGTGTAGACATGTGTTTGTAATATGTACCTACCTACCTATGTTACTACCTACTTGGCCGTAAATGGAACATGAAAAGTAATATTAAATATAAGTAAATTTACATGTGATCATCATCTTCCGTAATTTCTTAGCCTTTCTAGTAATTATAAGTTCATTTTGAAAAACCCTAAAACTTAAGGTTCCCCAGGAGGCTCGAGTTTCCATACAAACGTAGTTCCGCTTTAATACAAAAACTACATGCCGGATTGAATCCAAACTTTGCGAATATATTTAGTAGACACATATCGGTGTTTGTAACTAGTTTTCATGGTAGTAAATTGAAAAATAACTAAACGAAGGCTTAAATTAGTTGTGTAAGTAGGTATTAAAGGTTTGAAACTGCTCTTATTTTTGTCCGTTTTAGTACATCTAAAACTAATTATAAACATCGATCAATGTATTTACAAAGTTTGAATTCAATCCGGCATGTAGTTTTTGTATTAAAGCGGAATTGAAAGACCTATTTAACGATACCCCACACAATAGAGTACGTCGACAAACCTCTCCCCCTTCTTCACATGTATGGGAGGTACCCTTAACATTTTTTTTCAAGATTTTATTGTACCACTTTGAAGGCATGATTAAGATGTATACCCATGGCAAACTACAGCTTTCTAGTACTAATAGTCTCTGATCTAAGCCGCGAACAGACGAACAGACAGACAGACATGGTGAAACTGTAAGTACGCTAGTACTAATATATACCTACTGTGCGATAAGGGTCCCTTGTTGACAACTGAACCCTAAAAAATGGGCTCCCTACTAAAATAAAATTCACAAGACTGTTTGGTCATTCAGCCAATCGTTTTGTATAAAGAGCAAAATCATTTTGTAACTTTTGTAACATACTCCAAAAAAGGAAAATGTTCCATTTTCGTCTTTGTGTATCTTTTATGTGTACTATACGGTAACCGATTTTTCGTCAGTTATTTAATAAAAAAAATTGTCGATAGGTTATGCCTTCGTAGTGGTCCCATACAAATTAAATTAAGACCGGTTAAGTTTTTTTTTGCGAACTAGCAAAAACAAAAAATACAGGATGTAGTGGAGTTGTACTCATCATACTGAACAACTTTCCCCAAGGAACCCATAGTCATTTCTCAAAAATTTGGATCCTCCATAGCAAAATGCACGAAATTTATGTATTAGCTGATTGATTTGTATGGAGTATTAAAAAAAATGCTATTTCAGCAAAGTCATAGAACAAAAATAGTTAATTATTGTATGATGAATAGAAGCCCCAGTTAACGGGACCTACACCAATTTTGTTACACTCTGTATAATTAGCAAAATAAGTGAGTTATTTTTAACGTGTTTAATGTTATTTAATATTTTGTGGAAAGTTGTTCATTAAGATGATGTAGTGACAGCAAGCGCTGCAAAAAATAATGACCAGTGACACGTACGTAGCTAACATCGATGACGAAAACTCCTGGAGCATACCTACCTAATAGCACAGTACAATAAAGAGTAATGCTTAGTATGTCACAAACGCGAAATCAAATCTCAAGTCATTCTAGTCAGTCAGTATAATATTTCTATGACTGCCTTCGTGGGGTGCAGTGCGCGAGCCGCAAGCGACTCACGAGCGTGAAAAAAGTAGCCTATATGTTAATCCAGGTCCTAACCCGTCTACCTACCAATTTTCATCCGGATACGTTCAGTACTTTTTGCGTTAAAGAGTAACAAACACCCATACATACAAACTTTCGCGTTTATTATATTAGTAGGATTGTGGCTCAACCGGTAACGACTCGGTCCTTCTAACCAGAGGTACCGGGTTCAAATCTGGACGGCCAATTTACCAATGACTTTTTCAAAACTTACGTACATATACTTACCGATTGCTTTAACGGTGAAGGAAAACATCGTGAGGAAACCTGCACACTCCCGCGAAGTAACTCGAAGGTTGTGTGTGAAGTCGACCAACCAGCACTGGGCCCGCGTGGTCGACTATGGCCTGATCGCCCTAATTCAAGTTAGGCTCGAGCCCCTCGGTGGGGACGTATATGAGCTGATGTGGTGATGATGGTAAGCCGTTGGCATCATCTCACCTGATGGAAAGTGACGATGATGCCGAAGTTTGAATCGGGCTTATCAAGATTTCCCAACGCAATGGAGAACTGGCTAACTTATCTTCAAGCCGGAACACATCAATGCTGTTAACATTGATGTTTGGCGGCTAGACTTAGATAAAATTGTAGTAGCTAGCCAGGCGGGCTTAGAAAATATCCTACCACCAACTATACCGTTTCTTACAAAGTTAGAATCCGTCGGGAATCGAACCCGCGACCTTCTTGTGTAAAACGAATAGATAATTATTACGCCGCGGAGGCGGTTTAAGAGGAGGAGGGATAGAACCATATACCATAGGTATTTAAATATGTTTTCCAAGCGCTTCTTACAAAGTTACCTACTTGCCCAAAATACAAGGCAACCTATTCTTATCAGGCAAAATGAGGTAGGTACTTAAAACGCTTCGCAAGCTTACCGGAATAAAGCCAGTAGACCTGACGGTATACCTACAGTGCTTTGGAGCTGTGCTCCTGAGTTGCCTCCTGTTTTGACACGTCTGTACCGCCTCTGTCTTAAAACAGGTATAGCTATAGTCCCAAAGACCCGAACGCTGTCCAATGAGCAAAAAAGGCAGTTGTGCCGATCCCGCAAACAACTGCCCTATAGCAATAACCTCTGTAATCTGTATGATTCTGCATGCCTAGAAGACACCCGCATTCTGGGCATACCTAGAAGACAATGACCTCCTTAATAATCGAGAATACCGATTTCGCCGAGGTCGATCCACGACCGATTTTGTCGATCGATAGTGTAAGTACGAGTATTTAAGGGGCGAGGCTGTAGAGATACATGGTGATGCTCTCACAGTGTCTATCCACATGTCGAAGGCTTTCGATAGCCTTATTGGCACTTCCTTCTTATAGGCTTCCTGTGGTTTTGTGTAATAGTCTTTGGAGTGGTCGTTTATGACTGCTCCTCAGACCCAATGGCTATTGATGCCGGGTGAGCTCAGGAATCTGTTCTTTCTGCAACATTTCTTCTATTTTATATAAATAATCTGTTTAAACCCGGTGTTACTGGATATGCAGATGATAGCACTGTTGTGGAAAGATACCTATCCAGTGCACGATCTAACAACGCTGATATCCTATATCTGAGAGAGGCCATATTATGAGGGCTTGAACCTATCACTTCAGACAGCGTCTTAATGAAATGATTCCAACCTCACAAGTTCCAATGCCCAAGACACAAAGGTGTGTTTCTTTCCGCCAAAAGGAATCCTTTCACTTCAACTCCAACTCTTCAGAATGAATAGTTCAAATATCTGATTACCTGGAGTTCCTCGGCGTGGATTTCACATTCAATCTAAATTTCGGTCGATTCATTGAGTGAAAGGCAAAAGTTGCTGCAATGAAGCTGGGCATTCTCTCTAAGATGAGACGGTACTTCACACCTGGACAGCTGCTTACCTTATATCAAGCACAGGTCCGACCATGTACCATGGAGTATACTGTTCACATTTATAGGATGGATCGCCCCCTAAATGCTGGATACCCTAGACACCATCGACCGATGCGCCCGAAGAGTCATTAGCAACAATGAGCTAGTCAACAACTAGACCTAGAGCATTTGCCGAAAAATCACCTGTCTATCGATATCGTATCGAATTTATTTTGAAGAGTGTACGCAAGAACTTTACGACCTATTTCTCCGAGTTCCAATCCACCATCGGTAGCGAGACGCATACCTAGGTTCCTATGCTCACCACTTAAGGCCCAGTGGTACTAAAAATCTGTCTTTGTATTTTTCTTTACGTGTAAAGAGAGAAGAAAATAACCACACTTTTGCACTTTTTCGATGTTTTCGTTTTTATTTTCGTCATATTTATCCTTAATCCTTAATAATATTATAAATGTGAAAGCGTGGATGTTTGTTACGCTTTCACGCAAAAACTACTGAACGGACCTAGAGCATTTGCCGAAAAATCACCTGTCTATCGATATCGTATCGAATTTATTTTGAAGAGTGTACGCAAGAACTTTACGACCTATTTCTCCGAGTTCCAATCCACCATCGGTAGCGAGACGCATACCTAGGTTCCTTTGCTCACCACTTAAGGCCCAGTGGTACTAAAAATCTGTCTTTGTCTTTTTCTTTACGTGTAAAGAGAGAAGAAAATAACCACACTTTTGCACTTTTTCGATGTTTTCGTTTTTATTTTCGTCATATTTATCCTTAATCCTTATCCTTAATTAATAATAATAATATATATATATAATATTACTAGCTGTCCCGGCGAACTTCGTACCGCCTTACATTACATTACACTGCCCTGCCCTACCCTACACTACACTACCCTACCCTACACTACCCTACCCTACCCTACATACACTACACTACACTACCCTACCCTACACTACTCTACACTACCCTACACTACCCTACACTACACTACCCTACCCTACCCTACACTACCCTACCCTACACTACCCTACCCTACCCTATCCTATCTCTCAAGTTGGATGGAACTGCACATGGTGTGCGAATTTTATTATAATCGGTTAAGTGGTTTAGGAGTCCATTGAGGACAAACATTGTGACACGAGATTTATATATATTAAGATAAATGTGAAAGCGTGGATGTTTGTTACGCTTTCACGCAAAAACTACTAAACGGATTTGGCTGAAATTTGGTAGGTCGACAGATTAGGACCTGGATTAAGACATAGGCTACTTTTTACCACGCTCGCGAGCCGCTTGCGGCTCGCGCACTGCGCACCCTCGAAAAGTCATAGAAACGTGGTCCACGCGGGTGAAGCCGCGGGAAACAGCTAGTCTTTAATAAAAATCCAATCGATGTTTTCCCTTCAGTCACCTATGATCTTTATTTTAGTAAATAAATCATATTACCAAATTACTTATTTTAAGAATAAAACCGAAAATAGACGATAAAATGGCTCGCAAAAACCTTTGCGAAATTATTCTATCGAGTCAACTTTATTGAATCGTGTTTCCATTCGATATAGTTTTTTCGTTGACTTAAGCTATCGTGTGGGGTATAGTGGAATAGTTCTTTTAAAACTACTTAGGGTTTGCTAAAACCGTTTTTCGATTCAGGCATCCATGTTTGAGCTAATTTTTGTTAGAGTCAAGTGTGTGTCGCCCCCCTCCCCCTACAAGCTAAATCGCTATGTAAGGACAACTGAAAAAAAAAGTAAATAGTAGGGCATATAATCAACTTAAAAGGAAAACTATCACGGCTAAGTAGACTTCCTTAGTTTAGGAGTAATAGTCGACCAACTTAAGGTGTGCAGTTGAATTTGTAAAAAGTTTATAGATTATCCATACAAAATGTTCTATTAACAAATTATAAATATAATTTTGTTTTTTAAAATATACATTTATTTTTTTTAAAAGACTACGGAACCCTTTGCGCGAGTCCGACTCGCAATTGGCCTACTTTTATAGGAAGTTTATGGTCAGCATCATCATCATATATTAACCGAAAATATCCACTGCTATCCTGCGCTGCCTGTATCCAGCGGCTTCCCGCAACCTTCACCGAGTGGGGGGGGGGCTTCCTACGCTGCGACTGCCGGTGCGCAGTCGCCATTCGAGAACTTTAGTGCCCCAACAGCCATCTGTTCTACAGTTTCAGTATATATTATGATATTAAACCTTCAAAAGTATTACCTACCGGCAAACCGTCAGTGTTACCAGCAAACCTATCTAGCCATTGCTGACCCTGATTCTACAGGGTGTAGGTACTTGCTAATCGAACTGTTTTGGCATATGATGATGACGACCATTATCACGTCAGCTAAAAGACGTCCACTGCTGGACAAAGGCCTCCCCGATTTATAGGGGAGTTTTTCCGTACTCGCCACGCTGGCAGGCGGGTTTGCGATCGCAGTGCGGTGTAGTGGGACGTACTGGAAAGGACGCTAATACCCGTCGTCGCCCGGTTTTTGATCCCTCACTCGCCTCCCCACACCCTCAGGAAGAGATGGGGTAGTTGGGAGGCACTAATCTAGGGCCGCACAAAGGCAACAACTGGGTCATAGTAGAATGACTGGGTGTACTAACAACAAACTATACAAAGTAATTATTTTTTTCACAATTGGTAAGACCTTGCCATCATTTCACCTGATGGTAAGTGACGATTCTGCTGAAGATAAAGCGGGCTTACCAAGATTCCCCAACGCTATGGGGCACTGACTACCTTATCCTCAAGCTAGAACACATCAAAATGTTACTTAAATTGATGTATGGCGGTAAGACTTAGATACGATAGTACTAACTGGCCAGCCGGGCGTAGAAAATACCATTCCACCAACCAAACTAAATCTTACAAGGTTAGACTCCGCCGGGAATTGAACCCGCAACCCCCTGATGTGAGGCTCATGGACCTAACCATAACGCCACGGAGACGTTTTTCTCTTCACGATTATAAACTAACATAACGGAGATTTTCAATAAATATAGGAATATTTTTTTATTTACTTACGTTAAAAAACAAGACGAGATCGTCGTGTTAGATACTACCTATTCAAAGGCTAAGGCTGCGGTTACATAGACCGCGTAATGCTAGAAGCTTGTGCCAGTAAAGTTGTGATTATGAGGTAAAATACCTACACTACACGTATCACAAACCTACCTGTTAGATAACGACCGTTTCGTGGTCGGTACCGTTGCTCCAAGAGGCTTGAAAGCACCAGGCGTAGCATGTCTATTTTGTCTACCCATTAATGTAGCACTAATGTCAAATGTAGACTTCGAAGCGCGACAAAACGGTTGTATCTAGCATGGCCCTCGCGAGATAAGACTGGTCTCGCTCTCATCTGTCATTTGTAGAGAGTGTGTAGAGATTTTTATCTCGTGCCGAGCATGAACGCATCGGAATAGGCTTATTTTGACGTTTGATTGAAGACATATATGTCGGCACCCCCTTGCTGTGTCGACAAACTTCTAGCGACTGTTTATAGATTTTTTGTGTTTTGTCATTGTTTTATCATCAAATAACAAATTAAGTACTTACTTTTTCCTTTTATTTTCCTATGCTTTAGTCTCAGAAACTTGCGCGAAAACCAACGGTTCCAGACAGTCCCCTCACCTTCAAATAGCATAAAATCACTTTTGGAAATACAAACCAAGCAATTTGCGAAAAACAAAACAAAATCATAAACAGTTTTTTCGCCTATCAAACTGCTATGTCGCCGTGACTTTTTACTCTACACACTCTCTACTTGTAAAACGGCATGCTCGCACACGCGACAAAAGCCCGTAGAAAGAGATAATTTTCTCTCGTCGCGCGCGACATATGTCTATGGCCTCATGCTACGCCTGCAGTGTCGAGATACAACCGTTATGTCGCGCTTCGAAGTCTACATTTTGACATTAGTGGGTAGAATAAATTGACCTCATGCTGCTAAAATGACATTTAAAAAATGGAATGACAGAACAAACAAAATGGCGGCGAAATCCTATACGTTCGACAACCAAACTGTACCAATCCGTATCAATCTTGGTAACGAGGGGCTGAGGTCGCAATCTAGAGAGCGGCAGGGAGTGTCCATACTGTATGTTAATCCCTACTTAAAATATTATAAATGCGAAAGTAACTCTGTCTGTCTGTTACGCTTTCCCGCAAAAACTACTGAACGGATTTGGCTGAAATTTGGTAGGTAGAGAGATTAGGACCTGGATTAAGACATAGGCTACTTTTTACCACGCTCGCGAGCCGCTTGCGGCTCGCGCACTGCGCACCCTCGAAAAGTCATAGAAACGTGGTCCACGCGGGTGAAGCCGCGGAAAACAGCTAGTACTAATATATATACTTTGGTTATAGGGTCGTTTGTACTCATTTCCTGATCGGGACATCTATAAATCTCAATCTTTGACCTCATGGTATTTGTCATGTGATTTAAGGTAATTTTCCTTAAGGAATAGCGCCGGCCCTAGGGTAGAGGGAGAGGAGCGGCCACTCAGGCGCCAGGTGGCAAGGGGCGCTGAAAAGTCAAAAACAATTTCCAGCGCAAAATAAAATTTTGATGGCGCCTTGTGAGAAGCGCGGGGCTTGCCCGATCTGATTTTTAAAAATCCGTAGGGTGACGCAGACAAATCCGTAGATATCCATAGATTGCCTCTACATAAATCCGTAGGTCTACAGATTTTTTTAAAAGCTAAATCTGCCTGTTTGGAGCGACTAGACTAGCTTTGTACCTACTCCACATACCGCATTTCTTGTAAACTAAAGTCAAAGTATACATAGTTCTTAGTACTAACATACAGTATGGACACTCCCTGCCGCTCTCTAGATTCCGACCTCACCCCCTCGTCATCCAGATTGATACAGATTGGTTATAGTTTGGCTCTCGAACATATAAGATTTCGCCGTGATTTTGTTTTTAGAAATACCATTTCACGACCGTTGTATGCAGTGTCCGGGGAGTGCCGAAGTACAATTATTTATGTGAAGTGATAGCGTCGACCAAAACTCCTGAAAGACGATCTCCCTCTACCCTGACCAAGGGCTAGGGCCGGCGCCGAAGGAACCTTTACATTTAGAGCAAAAAGTGTGACTTCCCTATTCGAGTCAATAGTACTATATAGTGGTGACAAACGTAGTGTATTACACATACACTCTTTGGTGGTGACTTAATGACTACATAATATCCTCATATCCTCTTTGCTTTATTTTGTTCCGTTTCGAAAATTCGAACACCACAGAACATATATACTGTGATAGAACAGTAGATCTGTGGACAGAACTAAACACAGATCTGTGGTTTCGAAGCAACGAAACCACCACAGATCTATGGAAACCACCAACCAAAGTGAATATAATAAATAAACTAACTAACTAACGAACTAGAAAATCCGAAAGAAAGAAACAAGGAGTATAGAAATCACTAGCTAGAAAGAAAGTAAAAGAATGTATATTTACGAGTTGCCTTTTAATATCGACAAGGAATTGTGTAGATTATTGGACAATGACGACACCTGGAAGGAATTGGCTGGTAGACACATGCAGTATTCACCGTTTGACATCAACGTGAGTAGTAAATAGACTTGCAATTTGGTTTTCCCAGAAACCAAATGCAAAACGACTAGGAAAACCCCAAAAAGTAGAAAAGTTCTCTAAAAAGTCCTAAAATTGTTCTCATCAAAGTAAGTCTAAATTTAATTAAGTAATGTAGGTTTATTAATTTATTTCCTGTTTTTCCTGTTACGTTTTCCATGTACTAAAGGCTGATTTACACGCTGTATAATTAAGTAGCAAGTTAACTTGCAGTATTGGTAAGTTAAGTTCTTATCGTCGTTTGCCAGATAAGTAGTAACTTAAAATTACGTTCCATTTTTTCGGTCACTCAAGTGCAAGTCCATCCGCCCGTGCGTCTTCCTCGCCACAACTACTGAACTTACCGCGCATGTAGAAGAGCCAGTTTAGTATAGTTCATATGGCCGGTCACCAGTTAACTTTCCTCTACGTGTGGATGTCGCAGCTGTAAAGATCAATGCCAAATTTTATTGATATTCTTTTCATGTTTTATTTTAATTATTATTGACCATATGATGACACTACTTATGGTCTTTTGTGATGCTTTCTTGTTCCAATCCCCGGAGCTATGCACTACTGAACCAAAGTCCGACTGGTCAAAGCCCTGGTATTCTCCATCTTCCTGTATGGTTCAGAGACCTGGACAATTAAAGCAAACATGCAAAGCAGGATAGATGCATTTGAGATGTGGTGTTGGCGTCGTTTACTACGTATTCCTTGGACAGCCATGAGGACAAATCTCTCCATCCTAGAGGAGCTCAAAGTTAAGACCCGCCTTTCAACAGTGTGTCAACAATGCTCGCTCTCATTCTTTGGACACTGTGTACGCCGTCCCAACAGCCTAGAGTACCAAATCATGACGGAAGAGGTAGAGGGCAAAAGAGCTCGGGGAAGACCGCCTGCCAAGTGGTGCACCCAAGTCACCAGCACCACCGCTCTGCAGCTACACGAAGCAGTGTACGCAGCGAGTGACAGAGCCCGGTGGAGAGCAATCTGCACCCCCTCGATGACATGACGGTCACAATCCCCAGCATTGGGCGAATGACTGATTAGATTGGATTGGATGCACCACTGAATGGAACAAAGGCGTTTTCTTAGTGGTCAGATTATAGTTTAATTAGTGAGTTCTACTGAAAGTGACCTAATCTTATGCAGGGTATTTCAAAATGTTACATCAAGTAGTAACAAAGAATCTGCTTTAACTCAAGAGCTTTAAAAACAAATGTTAAAAAAAAAAATGGAACCCTTACAGGATTACTCGTGCATCTGTCTGTCTGTCTGTCCGTCTGTCACAGCCAATTGCTCCGAATCTACTGGACCAAAACAGATGAAATTTGGTAGGATGGTGTAATCCTATGACACAAACACAGATGTAAAGTATTTTTTTTTTAATATGCGTCATTTTTGGGAGACAAATTAGGAAATTTAAAAAAAGTTTTGCAAATCTTACTGTGTCATATATCAAATGAAAGGGCTTGATGAGAATCTCAAATACTTTTTTTTAGTGTTGTAATATAGTTTCTATTTTATTCATGAAGAAGACGAAAATTGATCACTCCCCCTACTGATCCCTGAAACTACTGACCCTAAAATTTTGAAAGAAGTACAAAATATAGGTAATTGCTTGTAGATTACAGGAAAACCTATAAGAATTCTATCAATTCAAAATAAAGTGGTATACTCAATATAATACAATCACTTACGGAAAATAATTCACTAAAACCCCACTAGATAGCGTTGGTAGTAGTTAATTTGAGTCTTACTGTAAGGACTTAAATGTAATATTTTGTATTTGACTTTGGCATTGTTCGGAACCCTCTCCACACGAGTTCAACTCACACTTGGCCAGTTTTTTTTTTAAAAAATGGTGATTTACTGTGGTGAGAAAACCCATCTTCATAGCAACTGTGCTCTCAAAATATCTAAACAATGTGCGTATGTTTACCTCCATTTAATTTCTAAAAGTCAAATTCTGTTTTGAGACAAAATTTTTGACTATTTCATCCAAAGGGCAATTTCAATAGCAAGGACCTATTCTATTTCATTTCATTTTTTTTTTCATTTAACAATGTAACATTATATTTGAATATCTTAAATCTACAACTAAAGAATAATAAATTAAGTAACAAGTTAATTTTAGCTTATGCAAAATAGTAAAAATCTACATCATAAAATCTTAACTTTTTAAGGCAGGTATTGATTGGAACAGATGTCTCTGTCTTTTTCTTTAAGTGTAAAGAGTAAAGGTTTTTCGTTTCAATCAAAAACTACAATGAAAGTATGAAAAATAATAACATTACTCACTTTGTATTATCGCGGGCAGCGCAGAACCGGTCGTCGTGGAGATCCTTGGGGGGGCCTGTGTCCAGCAGTGGACGTCCTTCGGCTGATATGATGAAAGTTGACAATAACGGTGTAGATCTTTGAGATTTTTTTTATCGAGCCAAAACTGCTCAATTGTGTTTCTAATAGCTTTTGACTTTAAGGAACATCATCAATGATAAGGGTATTTTTATTCAACCTTGGGTTTTTATCGTTAAGGAGTAATTGACGTCAAAAATAACTAAAATCTGTAATATTATCGCCTTAAGGCCCTGTGGTACCTAAAAATCCACTTAAACCGGTTTTTAGAATTCAGTTTTGCAGTTGTTAACAGTAAATTTAAATTCTAGGAAAACATATTGGTATTATTGAGAATAGTCACGAGGGACTATATCAACTGGAAACACGATTTAATAAAGTTGGTTTATCGTCTATTTTCGGTTTTATTCTTAAAATAAGTAATTTTGATAATATGATTTATTTACTGAAATAAAGTTCATAGGTGACTTAAGGGAAAACATTGAATGGATTTTTATTTAAGATAAATATGATGAAAATAAAAACGAAAAACATCGAAAAAGTGCAAAATTGTGGTTATTTTCTTCCTTCTTTACACGTAAAGAAATAGACAAGGACAGATTTTTAAGTACCATTGTGCCCTAAGAGAAATAATAAACCTTGTATCTAAACTTTTAATCACTTTTTTTTAAGCAGTTTTTGTCTTCTAGTTTTATAGTAATTTAAAGAAATGTGTCTGCAATAGTAAAATTATACTATTATTCATACAGGAAATGGAACAAACCGCCCATAGACAGGCCGGCTCCCCCACTAGCCAACTCCTCACTCGATGGGGCCAATTAAATCATCGGGTCGAGGAGCTCTTCATATTGCTGTACCGCATGAAACATGTCCCGGCCATGAACTGCATCAAGTCTGCTGTCCCGGAACGGTTCCATCCGCTGCTAAGAAAGATTGACAGTAGCAGTGGAAGGGGTACTACCAGGATTGATGGTTTGTTTTCATCCTTGTTATCATTGCTTTATCAGTAAACCGTTTCTGAACATAAAGTCTCGCTCGTTGATCTCTGATACCAGGATCCTGACTTACTTACTGCAAGCTTCACGGCCATTACTCACCAGTCTACCTGGTGGAAGATCATCCAACACTACGTCTTCTGGTCTTACCCTATTTTGTTTTGTTTGACTCTAATCCAAATTTTGGCGTAAAAATTGTGGCCTGTATTATAGCATTACCCCAACGCTTTCTTTTTTTTTATTCATAATTGGTGAGCCCTTGGCATCATCTCACCTGATGGTAAGTGACGATGATGCCGAAGATGGAAGCGGGCTTACCAAGATTCCCCAACGCAATGGAGAACTGGCTATCTTATCTTCAAGCCGGAACACACCAATGTTGTTAACACTGATGTTTGGCGGCAAGACTTAGATAAGATGGTGGTAGCTAGCCAGGCAGGCTTTGAAAATGCCCTACCCAACCAAAGGTTCCGAGGTTTTTAGCATTACCGCAATGCTTTCTGAGGTTTTCATACGAGGCGACCAAGGAACCAAACCGGAGCATGGGCAGGCAGTGTCCTTTCTGCACACTGTGCCACCATACTGCACACTGTGATAGCCAACCCACCCAACTCGGAGGAGGCCTACGTTCAGCAGTGGAGGTCTTTTGGTTGATGTGATGATGATTATGATTATCCTCATCACATTAGCCTGACCAGGCTAATAAGCAATCCAAATTTTGTTTAAAACTAATAATTTTTGATTCAGTTCAGAAAATGACTAAGGGCTCCTAGTAAAGTATGTTAGGTTAGTTTCTCTATTGCCTGATTCACTGTGAAAAGAAGCCCCGCTATTTCATAGTCTTCATTCTGTGATTTCTTAAAATTCGAATTACGCGATCTAGCGGTGTTCCCATTATTTAATTTCTCGTTAACAACCCACTAACTTCCCCACTGCTGGGGCAACGGGTCTCTTACGAAACTTGGGAAGGTGAGACCATACTCCACACACTGATGCTAAGTCCGGCTTGGTGGAGCTTGTAAGGCTAATGGGGAACCCCATATCAGAAGTTTTTCAAGCCACCTCTATGGCATCTAACATGGCTAAAAGACTGTCATCTAGTGATAATAACAGTCATCAAAGTCTTAGCGTATCTTGTAAAGTACGGAAATGGTTCAGAAAAATGCCAATAACAGTCAAACACATCCAGGTAATGGCCATGCTTCAGGTCGGTTAACTTGCATGGTCGACCCAACCACGCGAGTCGCATTGATAGATAGATTCTTAATGGAGTTAAAAGACTGACTAATTTAAAAGATGGCTGAATCCTTTCCCTCTAAAATGGTCGAGGGGAGCGATGCTGACTCTCTCGTTATACTCGTGACCGGCTGTCTGTGTGAACTGGCCTGCTCTTGTCAAAGGCATTAAATGACATATTTTTACATAATTTTAATGTTTAATTTTAACTTCTCCTATAATGTTGTTTTCATGATTTTATTTTGACGTTAATTGATTTTGTTTATTATTAATATTTTTCATTACGAGTATACATAGATAGATAATTCATTTATTCATTGACAGTTTACAAGGAATAAAGTGATAATAAGGTAGGTACTAATACGCTTATTTTGACTATACAAAAAAAAAGATTAAAAATAAAAGACGTAATAAAAGAAAAATTAAAACTAAAAGCACAAACAAGACCAATGAAGTACTGCACATGAAAATTGTTGTAGAGCTGTGGGAACAAAATGTTGTGGATTTTGTTCCCACAGCTCCACAACGCAGATATTCTGCCAGTACCAGAGGTTAAGTCGTCGTGCGCACTTCAAATTATCATTTCATCACACTTTGAATCCTGTATGAGTTATATGTCTATAACTAAGGAAATAGGCAAGTTACATACGGTATGTCTTTATACCTACATGTGCATTAAATATTATAAATATCCATACTTAAAGTATGGATCCATACTTAAGAGCCCGCTGGAGTTCATAAATCCCATACAAACGAAGTATTTGATTTATTTGTTAACCAAACAACCGATTTTGAAATAATTTTGTATCGATAATCGGATGACGTATATCTGTGTCTGTAGCTTTGCTTTTTTGAAAAACGAAACAGGAAACCATTTTAATACCAATAGACTCGTTTTCCGTCTTTTACCTTAAAAACAAGTTTATTGATTTATATTATAATGTATTCCTGTTTCTTTTTTCAAAAAAGTAATGCGGTACAGACACAGATATACGTCATCCGATTATCGATACAAAATTGTTTCAAAATCGGTTGTTTGGTTAACAAATGAATCAAATACTACGTTTGTTAGGGATTTACGAACTCCAGCGATCTCTTAAATATGTATATGTAATTTATATTTTATGACCATCAGAAAGAGTGTGATATGATATGCCACGGCCCACTCACCGTCTCTGGTGTGATGGCTAGAAACTAATCATACTAACCTTCATTATGTTTGTACAGCAGTTTGGAGGTTAAGAAAGTTTTTCCTACTTTGAATAGACATTTGAAATATTGATGAATGAAAACTAATTTTTCCTTTTTTCTGTTCAGAAAATGGAAATAGACCACCTCAGTCAAATTCTCTACCCCTGCCTATATTGATGTTTGAACAGGTACGAAAACACTATATATAATTTGGTTAATCACAATCTCAGATCAAAAATAAAGTTCAGATAGAATGCTGCGAACAGCCAAGTTGAAGCCTTTTTGTAACATATGTGCAGTATCGGTGTGTTACGTGTGTCTGCGTGTCTTCGACGACGTCCTTGCAAATACTATTGAGTGTTTTAGAATGGTTTCGACGACTTATGTGTGCGTGTACAATGTTCTTACGAAAATACAAAAATACATATTTTTAAGTCTATAGTTTCTGTCAGGTCCATTATCAAGTATATTATATTGAAGACCGCGCGCCAGGGCAGAGATCCCTATTAATATTTTTTATGGCAAGAAAGTATTTTCAATAGTTTCGTTTAAAATAATTAATAATCAGTCAGCCGACAGAGCTATCATCGATTTTTACGTATTAAATAAATATATCAATTCAACGATATTTAATACGTACTTTGGTGTTTCTTTTATAATATTAATCTGCCTAGCTACAGACCCCCACGGCGTCACGTAGACGACGTTGCAATAGTTGTCTTGATAATCATAAAACTAATTTCAAAAACGAAACAGTAACATTATGGTTATCTTTATCAAAACGCTAGACTCTCGCTCTATTATCTGCAATGTTTATCCAAATACGATTTAGCGTTTCATGACGCATCAAACCTCGAACTCAGAAAAAAAGAAACAAAAACGAAATTACTGATTAATAACCGTGACTAAACTTACACTTAAACAATTAAAAGTTTTTTTTTTCATAATATTTTTGTATTTTAATTTAGTAAAAAAAAAATAGCCGAAAATAAGAATCAACGCCGCGCCGTTACTTATCAAAGAAAGTTATTATCTTAATAATTTCGAACACTGATTTTGATTGGCTTCTTATTGAATTAACGTGAGATTCTATCTGATATTTTTTTTGATCTGAGTTCACAGTAAACTTTTTTTTATTCACAATTGGTAAGCCCTACAATCTACTACAGTCATTGTTTACAAATAAGTTTTGTTACAAATTGTTTCAGGGTCAGTTATCTACGGGTGTGCCTATGCATGTGACCGATACTGGAACAGACCAAACTAGCACTGATGTAAGTTATACTTGTTTTACTTTAAATTCGAGTGTATCAAACAGGCTCCAAAGCCTCGAGCATCGCCGCAAAGTCGCTTGTCTATCGGTGTTCTGCAGGATGCCCTGAAGCTTCACGACCTCATTTCCCCCTCTCCATTTCATCATCGGATGACCAGGGGCGGAGGGCGATTCCATCCCTTTGTCGTTAATGTTCCACCTTTACGCACGAAGTGTTTTGCTTTTTCGTTCATAATGCGAACGGCCAAGGAGTGAAACTCCCTACCGCAGTCTGTATTCCCCGATTCGTATAATTTAGGAATCTTCAAGACGAGAGTGAATAGTCACTATTTGAGCTTGCGTATTACATCTTTGGCTGCATCGGCACTTACCATTAGGTGAGAAAAAATGCTTCCATTTTCCATTGCCAACTCTAGCAGTACAATCGGTACAGTACTCTTACGGTGAAGGAAAACATCGTGAGGACACCTGCACACGCCTGCGAAGAAACTCGCAGGTTGTGTGTGAAGTCGACCAACCCGCACGCGTGGTCGACTAAGGCCCAATCGCCCTTATTCAAGGTAGGCTCGATCCCCTCGGTGGGGACGTATATGCCGATTGTAGGTGTATGGGTCGCCATAGCCTACTAGATTGACAGTATTACTAGATGAGATACTAGTTACTTCGTAAGTATTACTAACAAATAGGTATGGGCTGCACCATGCCATTTTCAACACCCAAGCGCCAAACGAAATAATATACATACTTGTCTATTTTTACAGAATCTAACTTCAACGGACGACGATCGTTCGCGAACTGCTTACGAAGACAGGAACCATAATATAGACGATGCTATCCAGTGTCATGCCAACGCAATACCCTTGTTGAAGTACGAGGAACTAATGGAAGCTACCAACAACTGGAGCGACAGCAACCTGCTGGGCAGAGGTGGCTTTGGGCAGGTCTACAGAGGTATATGGTCTTTTGGTGTTCATTGAAAATATTTAAAGGAGATTATACTTCATAGCGGCTGGATGCGAGCAGCGCAGAACCGGTCGTCATGAAAATCCTTGGAGGAGGCCTTTGTCCAGCAGTGGACGTCCTTCGGGTAATATGATACTTCATATGATCTCTATAGCGGTTAAGGCAACGCCATACTCTCAATGAAATATGAGGAGTTGATGAAAGCTACCAATAACTGAAGCGAGAGCAACCTGCAAGGGAAAGATGGCTTCGAACAGGTCTTTTTGGTTTTGATTGAAAAAAGACATGGTACTTTATAGGATCTATAGTAGCCAAGGCAAAGCCATACTCTTATAATTTTGGGGATCTTCAAGGCGAGAGTATAGGCATTATTTGAGTTTATGTGTACCATTCTCGACTGCATTGTCACTTTCCGTCACGTAACATGTAATAAACCGCACTCAACTTTTTAATTAAAAAAAAAACAGGCAAGAGGGAAGTGGTCTTCATTTGTTGATGAAATATTGAGATATTTGATGAACGTAGAACAGAATCGCTGCCAGATCTACTAAGATTAGTAACAATACACACGGACCCTAGCGAGTGATCATGAAAAGTGTTTTTGATCAAGGTGTGTAACAAAGTCAAGTTGAAAGTATTTTATGAGTGTAGATATTTTTCAACCGACTTCCAAAAAGGAGCAGTTTCTCAATTCGACTGTGTTTTTTGTATGTTTTTAAGTGATATCTTAAAATTTACAATCTTTTTAAAACCGACTGGCATAGTAAAGTGTATGTTTAGAACTAATCGACTAAGAAAATATAGAGGTTTTAATCGTTCTGGTTGCCTGGAGAATGCAAATCTCTGTTTATAAAGAATATGAGTTTTACTGATAAAAAAGTTGACGAATCGTGTTTATGCAATTGACAAAATGAAGAAACAGGTTATAATATAACACAGATATAGCCTGAAAAGATGCCATAAGACATTATACTATGGAAGTAACTAAAATACACTAGTCTCGCAGTACCTACATCTGTTAACCGTCTTATTTTCTTAACGGCATTAATAGTGATATACAATCGAAATAACATTTTTTTTTAAATGCCATATTACCGAACATATTAAGATTTTTTTATTTTTTATAACGCCATTTTTAATTTCTCTAAAATTGAGATCACGGTTCTTAAGAACGTTTTTCACTATCTCTTATAGTTTAGAATTTCCCCATACTGACCCTTAAAAAAACTCACCCAGTATAACTTCCATATGTTTTGTAATTGTAGAGAAAAAAATCGAGATCCATGCCAAAAAAAAATTCCCCCTCCGTCCACTTGGCTCCCTTGTTTGGGTCCTCTGGGGAATTCCAATGAGTCGCCTTATGACCATACTCAATAAGTATTTCCTTGTTCGACCTTTGTGAACTTTGATTGTTTGTTTCGACTAAAATTATCTATGTCGGAGAATCTAATATGAATGAAATCGTATGACTCATGAACTCGTTGTATGGCAGCCAGAAGAATGACGTCAATAGAGGTAGGTAACCACTCTTAATTCTAAATGAACAAGGAAATATAAACATGTTTGCGGTCTAGCAGCATAAATATTTGATTATTTCTACGATTAGATTCTATTTACCTACGAACGAACGAGTACAATTCAACGCACGTAAAAAGAGCTCCGAGCGACCTACCTGCGCAGTGAATGAATTGCGGGCCAAATTGGTGGTAAGGGGTGAGGCGCGACGGGGGAAACACGCGTCTCTCTTGTTTGCTGTCGCGTGATTGGTTCGCCAGTTGTCATTTGTTTCCCGCCTGCGCAAACACATTCCCACCACTTGACCACTGGAGCTCTTTACGTGCGTTGAATTGTAAATCTCTCTTTCCCAATGGGAGAGCAAGCCATGGGCTTACTAATCAACTCACTGATTCGAGTTACTTTTTAGGGTTCCATACACCCAACGGGACCCTGTTACTAAGCCTCCGCTGTCTGTCCGTCTGTCCGTCTGCCAGGGGGGCTGTATTTCATGAACCGTAATAGGTAGACAGTTGAAATTTTCACAGAATGTGTATTTATGTTGCCTCTATAACAACAATTACTAAATATTAGAAAAAGTGAAAAGATATAGGGGGTCTGCAGTCTCCACACAAAAAAACGTGTTTTACCCGACTTGTTTTTGACAGTCTATTTATTTATGTATGTATATATATATTCTTTATTGCACACAGATATTTAAATGAAAAACAATTAGAAAGGACATATACAAAGGTGGACTTATCTCTATAAGAGATATCTCTTCCAGCCAACCTTACCGGGTGTTATGAGAATTCAAAGGACGGGGGGCAAACCTATGTGTAACTAAAATTATGTATGTATGGATGTTCATTTGTTCCCTCGTATTTCCTAAACCACTTAACCGATCTTGACAAATGTGGTATCTTGAGATTTGTGCCATCACTCTGCGTGTTATAGGATAAATAGCGTAAAATAATCAACATGGCGGAGTTTATAGGTCAATTAACCAACTAAAAAATTGTTTTATTAGATATTCATATCATGTTTGGTATCAAAAGAAAGGTCTTGACGAGCACATCCTTATGTATAAAATGACTTAGAATTAGTTTTTGATAGCAAATGATATAAATGTACTCGTGATTACAAACAACTTTCCCAAAGAAACTATATGTCAAACATGAAAAAAAAAATGGTCCTTTATAAATTTTTGCCGAATTGAAACTTATTATGAATCGAGGACATATTTTTTTCTGATTTTATATATTGTTTCTTTGGGAATGTTGTTTGTAATCACGAGTACATGCATACCTTTTATTATCAAGAACTTATTAAAAGTCATCCTGTATATTCATTACATATGCAAATATTTTTAAATACTTAGCAAATTGTCTCACAAGCGATATTATGTATAAGACGGCTCCATGAACGCGCGCTACAATCAAGCGACACGACACGCGGCCGCGGGTAGCGAGGTGGGGTAGCTCTATTATCTGAGCACAAAAAATATGGAAATAAAATAAAAGTAAAAAAAAAAACTAAAACCCGACTACGGAAAAAAAAGGTTTCCCGCCTGAACTCTGCCTTTATTTTTCCCTTCATCTGGGGTAATAGCCGTAGTCGCAAGCCCTATAGTAATAAAAAATTATGGCTTGCGACCACGGCTATTACCCCAGATGAAGGGAAAAATAAAGGGTATGATTTCAGTCGGGAAACCTTGTCTGTATACTTATCCGTAGTCGGGTTTTAGTTTTTTAATTATTGGTCTTTGGAAGTATTTATGATTTAGCTATATCTATCGTAAAATCGGTAATACATACAAGCGTGAAACTTGGCCTGATTATATTACTAATACTGAAATAAAACAATAAATAATAAAAATCGGCCATCTGTGAGTCTTTCTCGCGCTAAGGAGTCTGAACGCATATTTTTGTCATTTGCGTTGATGTCTTTTGTTTGTAATTGGAATAGGTATCATAGTAAATATACTACGTAGTTGTGTGGAGAGGTGTGGTGGTACGGAATACGGAACCTTCGGAGTGCTATTCCGATTCGCTCTTGGTCGTTTTTTTATAATATTAATTTATAATCTAGCATCAAAAATAAATTATGAAATAAGTTATGGTGAAGGATTCACGAGAAAGTATGCTGTACAATTTATTATTTGTTGATTATTGTTGACATTTTAATGAAATTATTCTTTAAAACAATGTTTTAATCATTTCAGGTGAATGGAAATGTAGTACCGTAGCTGTGAAGAGACTTCGCGACAACGACGGGAAGAATAAAGAGCTGATCCAGGAGATCTACAGTCTGAACCAGTACAGACATGACAATATACTGCCTCTGTACGGGTATAGCTTAGGAGGTATGTTTCTTTTTTCATAATCCATCAGCATATCAGCCGAAAGACATCCACTACTGAACAAATGCCTCCCCAAAGATTTTGACATCGCGCGGTTGCCCAAGACCTTTACCAGCCTGCCTCAGAAAAAATGCGTGCTCATACTGTACAATATAAAAAAAGGGAAAGTTCTAGACCTTTCTTTAGAAAAGAAAATATCCTACCCACGGATCAGATAAATAAGGATTGTAAATGTGCGCTGAGCAGGCGCGCCTCAAGTATTGTAAGCATGCGTTCATACTTTTTATTTAACGTACAGACTCGAAAAATTGTGTGAGACACAATTGCAGTCCTGTGTTTTCTAAGTGTGTTTTGTTTATTAGTGTGAGCATGTCGTGTATAGTGTTATTATTGCTTGTGTAGTGGAGTCAGGCGGAGTCAGAGAGTCAGGGAGACAGGCGGTGACGCTGGTTTTCATACAAAAGTGTGACTATTGCCAATCCAACCTTACTTATCTTATCCGTGATCCTACCCTTGCCTTGCATATACATCCAGGACATTGCTACCTACGCACGTAAAAATATAGAACACTACAAGTTTTGTACCAGTGCTCGCCGGAGACCTCAGCTTGCTCCGGCATCCGCACCTAAATTAGAAATATGTATTTAAAAATGGACCCTATTACAGATCGATAGCTACGAGTATACAATAAATTACCTCAAAATATAAAATCTGAAAGTAAAGATTGTTATTTTCAAAAATAAAATAAAACAATTACTACTTAGCAGGTGTTATTACTCAATTAATGAAGTCATTCATGACAGAGTACAACTACCTACTTAATTTGTTGTTATTTTATTGAATTTTATTGTTTTGTAAATTTTACTTTTTTTTACTTAAAATTATAGTAATATCTTTCGGACTGCTCCTATTTTAACCTTGCATTGCCCTAACAGCTCATGCACCCTACTAACCTTAGATATAATAACTTTATGCATGTATGTACATGAAAGCAACTGAATAAATAGTAATAAGTAACATCTTCCGGTGCGCGGTCGTCACTCAAGAACTTACCACCCCAACGGCCGTCCGATGCTTGAAAGTTAGCTAAGCTATGTGCCCGCTCAGTGCCGAAACCACAAAAGGCGGTAAAATATTTCCAAATAGGCAGTAAAATTAACACCAATGCTATAACACATTTCAAGTGGGTAACCCACGGTAACTAGCGAAGTTGGTCCTGGCGCTTTGCCGGCTGCTACCGTGACACGCTCTCATCTTGTCTAAAAAGTTAACCTAACCGCTTGTAGCTACGTTCCTTGCTACCTAATATACTACCTACTGTCCGTACCTCCGTGCGATAAGCGCCGGGAAGTGAGCGTGCCTACAGCTCCGGTACCACACCGGATATGTGGGAGCCAGCTTCTCTGGCGTCCCGAGCGGGGATCGAACCGCCAACAGCGAAAGCCGCGGGAGGTGAGTGCGCCTACAGCTCCGGGACCTACCTGGACAGTAGGTAGTGGTTCTCTTCCACGAGGCACTCGCCTTGCAGAGTACCGGGACAAGCGTCTTGGCGGCAAGACCTACCGTAACTGGTCCTTGTCTTCACCTTATGGTGTTGGCAGGAATAGCGGCCCTCACTTTATGACCTAGCTGTCGTTGAGTGGGGAGGCTATATCATAAACCTGGTAGTTTAGCGTATCTGGTAGATATACGAGAGGGAATGTCCGTACCTCCGTTCTGGATCGCTCCAACCAGTAACTGCTCATAATCTACAACATGAATGCAAGGCCGTAGCTAGCTACCTTGAAATCACAATGCCCTACCTTAAAAATACCAAAAACTAAGATAAATTATTATAATTAAATTGTTTGTCCATAGTTTAAGATAAAACAAATTGTAACGATAGGTATCTAAACTCTTCCGAACATACCACAATAATTCTTTGTTCTCTGTATAGATGGCATTTGAAGCGCCATAATATGAAGCGAGATGGGTCTATTTAATTATATTATCTGTGATGCCCTACCTCAAATTCGACTCTAGCTACAGCCCTGCATGAATGCCCATCAGGTTTAAAGAACTGCCCATTTTTACAATATGCCTACGTATTACTGCCCAACCAATTAAAATACCACCCAAAAAATCACTTTCCAATACGTTCTTATTCTAGGTCCGGAAGCATGCTTAGTCTACCAACTGATGGTGGGCGGCTCTCTAGAAGAAAGGCTACGATGTAAGAACAACAAAGCGCCTCTAACTTGGTCACAGCGGCATAGGATAGCACACGGAGTTGCCAGGTAACAAAAAAATAGGGTAGTCTTTAAACGCAAATCAAAAAAACTACTTTTTGTATAATTAAAGAATCCCAATGCCCATCAAAGTTGCTGATTGCACAGCAAAATACTTACCTCAAAATATAATTAATTAAGCAACAATTTAGGTCCACCCAGGAGGGGGAGGTTCGCTCGTATCAATCAAAACTAACCGAACCTATTATCGCTCACTTCGCTCGCTCAACTTTTCTCAAGTTGAGAAGGATAGATAATTTGATGTGCAATCAGTGTTTTTGATATGATTGTCATAAATAAATGATAGGTGATTAGTTGTTAGATGAGCAACTAAAAATATTCCATAAAAATATATTGTTATCATCATCATCATCATATCAGCCGAAAGACGTCCACTGCTGGTCAAAGTCTCCCCCAAGGACTTCTACAAAGATCGGTCCTGCGCTGATCTGCATCCAGCGGCTTCCCGCGACCTTCACCAGATCGTCAGTCCACCGAGTGGAGGCCTCATCAATAATACTCATCAGATATGTATTAATCAATATTTTGCAGGTCATTTATTTAGTATCTCTTTAATTTAGCGTTTGACGTTGAGACTTTTTAATTACCCGACTGCTTCAGAAGGAGGGTTGTTTTTCGAGTGTATGTATGTATGTAGATTTCTATGTTCCCTGCTACAGCCTGAACAATTTGATGGATTTTAACGTATGAGGTATCGTTAGATTCGTCTTGATCCCGTGAGTGAAATAAGATACATTTTTACCCGACCGGCCAAAAAGAGGGGTTAAGTTTTAACGCAGTCGTATTTTTAATTTTAATGAATTCATAAAGTTATTTGGTGTTAAAGGTAGCCAAGGTATCCATTTTTACGTTTGTACCGTGTACGATCGCTTTTTATAGCAACATTATATCTGTATCTTTCTGTCCCATTATGCTGCGTATTAGAAAGAACAGGACGTGTATATAGGGTGACTTTTAATTAGTTCTTGATAATAAAAGATATGCATGTACTTGTGATTACAAACAACTTTCCCAAAGAAAATATATGTCAAATCAAAAAAAAAATTATGGTCCTCGATACAATAATGTTATCAAATCGGGAAAATATGTATAAAGGACCTAAAATTTTTTTCTATATTTGACATATAGTTTCTTTGGGAAAGTTGTTTGTAATCACGAGTACATTCATATCCTTTGCTATCAAGAACTAATTAAAAGTCACCCTGTATAAGAGTCAACACTACTCCTAACTGTCCATCTACGAATCCTTTTTTTTTAATTTCAGAGGTCTTACCTTCTTGCACACAATGAACGGCTCCCCGCTGATCCACGTGGACATCAAGCCGGCCAACATCCTGCTGGACCAGTGCACTACACCCAAAATAGGGGATTTTGGCCTCGCCAGGAAGGGTGCTTTCGGGGAGGACCGGACGCACGTCAAAGTTTCCCGGTGAGAATAACAAATAAACTATACAGGCTGTAACAAAATTGGTGTAGGCCCCGTTAACTGGGGGTTCTACTCCTCATACGTTTATGAACAAGAGGTTGTGTTGTGTGTGCAAACAAATGTTGCCATCAACATTTTTTTGCACACACAACCTCTTGCTCATAAACGATTCGCCCCGTCCTTATAAAATTACTCGGCCATCAATTGCTTTATTTCAGCCTTATACATTAATGATTAATAAACCATTCCACAGAGTGCACGGTACGCGCCCGTACCTCCCCGACGAATACTTGCGTTTCCGCTGTCTCTCCCCCGCAGTCGACGTGTTCAGCTTCGGCGTAGTGGTGTTAGAGCTTGCGACGGCATTGCCTGCTATGAACACGTCCCGGACTAATGTCATGTTGGCTGAGCACGTCCGGGCTCACAGTGAACCAGGTAAGGCATAATATGTAAAACGCAGTTCACATGTTCAGTTTCGGCGTAGTGATGTTAGAGCTCGCGACGGCAGTGTCTGCTATAGACAGGTCCTGGCCTAGCGTCATGATGGCTGATCACATCCAGGCTCACAGTGAACCAGGTAAGGCATAATATGACAAACGCAGTTGACATGTTCAGTTTCGACATAGTGATGTTAGAGCTCGCGACGGCATTGTCTGCTATGGACACGTCCCGGCCTAATATAGGTGGCCTAAATTTGATACAAATTTCATCAAACAATGTACTGTCAGCTGTCATCATATCAGCTCATATACCCCACCGAGGGGCTCCAGTCTACCCTGAATTAGTGCGATCGGGCCTTAGTCGACCACGCGGGCCCAGTGCGGGTTGGTCGACTTCACACACAACCTTTGAGTTTCTTCGCAGGCGTGCGCAGGTTTCCTCATGATGTTTTCCTTCACCGTAAGAGTGTAGGATAAACGTACATATTAAATCGAAATTCGAAACCACATTATTACGTGGCAGGATTCGATCCAAGACCTCCCGGACTGGAGGTAGCGGCTCTAACCGTTACGCCAGGATTCGATTCAAGACAGGAGATAACGGCTTTCGATCCAAGACCTCCCTGACAGGAGGTAGCAGCTCTAACCGTTACGCCAGGATTCAATCCAAGACCTCCAAGACAGGAGGTAGCGGCTCTAACCGTTACGCCAGGATTCAATCCAAGACCTCCCGGACAGGAGGTTGCGGCTATAACCGTTGCGCCACGGACGCTTCAGTGTTAGCTGGCGACTGTCATCTATTTAGGAATAAACTCAATGCGTACTGCTCAACGGTGATTGTGACTAAATTTTGCCAAACCATGAGAATGGCATACGCGAAAGGGCTGCCGAATAAATAGTTCCGTCCTGTTCAGTCATACAGAGACATATAACACCATCTTTTTCTTCTTCGTGACGTTACAATACAATACACGGTTCTGCATTATGGTTGATGTAACCCACATCAATTGGACAATAGGCCTATTAACAAATTTTAATTTCAACAGCCCATGCCTCTTAGATACTAAGTTCGTTCGATGAGTTAGCTGCACCTTTGATAAATGCCGCTCGCCGCTGACGGCTCGCGTCAAACGGTTGCGTCAAAGGGGCCGCCCTGAGTTCAATCACGGCGCCGCCTACGTTACACCCGCACGGGGTCGCGCGAATCTTGTTCAGTCTTTAATGTAGGCGACGATTCTGAAGATACTTCGTCCAGCAGTAAAGGTGATTAAAATTAATAATAAATTCTACATAAAAAAAATACCTATTTAATTCAATATTATTTTTTTGTAAAATTGTTTTATCCTTCAGCACATTTCCAGAACTGTCTCCCCGGAGGTACTTTACTTGGTTGCCGCTTTACAGTGCGTCACTTCCTGTTTCTCTTACGACAGAGAAATATAGAGGGCGATGCATGCCTCGTCATTGCTATGGCAACCAAAAATTCTTCGTTCATCCATTTTTCTTCTTCACAGAGAAACTGGAAGACCGCCACCTAATAAACACTCAGCAGTCGAACCCGCAACTGTGCCTCGAGTTCATCGCGCTGGGCCTGCACTGCACGCAGACGCGCCACCAGAGGCCCGCCATGCCGCAGGTGTACAAGCAGCTTCATGAACTGCATTTCCCGGGACGTTGTATTGACTAGATAACAATCTGATTACTTTGGGCCGGCACACAGTTTGTACTCTTATGCCGTAATGTTTTAACCGCCTCCGTAGCTCAGAGGCAAAGTTACACAGGAGGTCGCGGGTTCGATTCCCGGCGGGGTCAATTGTAAGACTCGGTTTGGTTGGTGGTAGGGCATTTTCTAAGCCCGCCTGGCTAGCTACCACCATCTTATCTAAGTCTTGCCGCCAAATATCAATGTTGTTATCATTAGTGTGTTCCGGCATGAAGATAAGATAGCCAGTTCACCATTGCGTTGGGGAATCTTGGTAAGCCCGCTTCCATCTTCGGCAACATTGTCACTTACCACCAGGTGAGTTTTTGTCAAGGGTTTACCAATTGTAAATTAAAAAAAAACAGACTTGTTGATTTTAGAATCACTTTCCATTTTAACAGTGCATGCCATTAAACATGCGCTGTTGAATTTGGAATTTGCCTTGCAATTGAAAATAATATAATTATAATAAAATTAAATAATTTAGCCCTTTCAAGATACTCGGGGTTACCAATATAGGCACGAAACATAGCAAGCGCTTTCACCGCCCGCTCAACACCGAGGATGACACTTTTGGAACATGCTAACTGGAGTGATCGGATTTATAAAAATCCGCTTGCTATGTTTCGTCAAACTGAATCCTGCACAAATTAACACACAAGCGTCGCTGAGCGCGTTCCTTGCGGTGGCGCCTCTGACGCTTGCTATGTTTCGTGCCTTAGTTACCGTTTTAGCGATTAAAGACTACGATAACAGTTGAATAAAAATCGCTACACTGGGTGATCATTTTGAACACTGTTATTGTTATGTCATTACCTTGGTATGATGGGTCTGCACTGCACGCAACGCCGCACCAAAGGCCGGCATGCCGAAGGTGTACAAGCAGCTTTACGAACTGTACTTCCCGTTACGATGTATTCATTTGGAAATAATCTGAATTCATAAGGGCCTCCGCGTGCGACGGACATTCACTTTATTTAGCGCTGCTCATACATTTTTGCGAAACATACACGCCGTGGCATCTTTGGAAACCCTTTCAGTATTCAGAACTCTACTCCAGTACCTCTGAGCTGCGGGAGCCCGTAAGATTAAATGCTACCCTGCTTTTAGTTCTGTAATCCGGGAGGATTTATAAACGCAATAACAGCGTATGGATATAAATTCCTATCGCTACTTAGATTAGCCTACCGCTATTCAGATTAGCCTACCATGCTTTTAGTTCTGTAATTCGGAAGGCTTTACAAACGCAAAACAAGCGTATGGATATAAATTCCTACCGCTACTCAGATTAGCCTACCCTGCTTTTAGTTCTGTAATGAGGGGAGGCTTCACAAACGCAATACTATCGAATGGATATAAATTCCTACCGCTACTCAGGTTAGCCTACCATGCTTTTAGTTCTGTAATGCGGGAGGCTTTACAAACGCAATACTAGCGAATGAATATAAATTCCTACCGCTATTCAGATTAGCTTACCATGCTTTTAACTCTGTAATGCGGAAGGCTTTACAAACGCAATACTAGCGAATGAATATAAATTCCTACCGCTATTCAGATTAGCTTACCATGCTTTTAATTCTGTAATGCGGAAGGCTTTACAAACGCAATACTAGCGAATGAATATAAATTCCTACCGCTATTCAGATTAGCTTACCATGCTTTTAATTCTGTAATGCGGGAGGCTTTACAAACGCAATACTAGCGAATGAATATAAATTCCTACCGCTATTCAGATTAGCTTACCATGCTTTTAATTCTGTAATGCGGAAGGCTTTACAAACGCAATACTAGCGAATGAATATAAATTCCTACCGCTATTCAGATTAGCCTACCATGCTTTTAATTCTGTAATGCGGGAGGCTTTACAAACGCAATACTAGCGAATGAATATAAATTCCTACCGCTATTCAGATTAGCCTACCATGATTTTAATTCTGTAATGCGGAAGGCTTTACAAACGCAATACTAGCGAATGAATATAAATTCCTACCGCTATTCAGATTAGCCTACCATGATTTTAGTTCTGTAATGCGGAAGGCTTTGCAAACGCAATACTAGCGAATGAATATAAATTCCTACCGCTATTCAGATTAGCCTACCATGATTTTAGTTCTGTAATGCGGAAGGCTTTGCAAACGCAATACTAGCGAATGAATATAAATTCCTACCGCTATTCAGATTAGCCTACCATGTTTTTAATTCTGTAATGCGGAAGGCTTTACAAACGCAATACTAGCGAATGAATATAAATTCCTACCGCTATTCAGATTAGCTTACCATGCTTTTAATTCTGTAATGCGGAAGGCTTAACAAACGCAATACTAGCGAATGAATATAAATTCCTACCGCTATTCAGATTAGCCTACCATGCTTTTAATTCTGTAATGCGGGAGGCTTTACAAACGCAATACTAGCGAATGAATATAAATTCCTACCGCTATTCAGATTAGCCTACCATGATTTTAATTCTGTAATGCGGAAGGCTTTACAAACGCAATACTAGCGAATGAATATAAATTCCTACCGCTATTCAGATTAGCCTACCATGATTTTAATTCTGTAATGCGGAAGGCTTTGCAAACGCAATACTAGCGAATGAATATAAATTCCTACCGCTATTCAGATTAGCCTACCATGCTTTTAATTCTGTAATGCGGAAGGCTTTACAAACGCAATACTAGCGAATGAATATAAATTCCTACAGCTATTCAGATTAGCCTACCATGATTTTAATTCTGTAATGCGGAAGGCTTTACAAACGCAATACTAGCGAATGGATATAAATTCCTACCTTTATGCTTTATAAACGCAATAATAGCGTATGGTTATAAATTCCTACCGCTACTCGGATAAGCCTACTCTGTTTTTAGTTCTATAATGCGGGAAGCACTAAACTACAAGAATGATGTCCTTGTCTTTTCGGAAAAGAAAGAAAAGGACAGAATGCATAAATTAAGTTTAAAATGTCACAATGAATTGATCTGCATCATTTTATTCATTGGTGCTACCTATTTCATTTCTAAATTAACATACTTTAATATATTTTTAGTACACTTGAAATTATGCTATTGTTTTAGATAATCAATTATTATATTAATAAGAATGTAACATCTTTAGTACACTAAGTAAGTTCCAATCATAAAATAAATATTTTTCATACTTTGAAATGTTTTCTTTATGTTAGTACCTATGTTCTTATTTAGGACAAATTATTCAAACGATAATTTCAATTTTAAATACATAATAAATTTATTTTCACAACACACTCATAATTCAAAGTTATTGTTAACAATTATTAAACTTTATTAATTAGTCGTGTTAGTAAACATAATTTTAACTACAAAACGAACTTAATTTTTCGCAACATTTTAAGTGAGTCTTTATCAATATGTGAGATCTATATTTGTCATTCTTGTTCCACATGATAAACTGATCTATTTAAAACATTATACATGTCGGCGGCAGCTGAACGCAAGAATCCGACAGATCACGATCTGACCAGATTATTCCCAGGCAGATCGTGAAAAGCCTAAGGCTCCTTTCTATGACATGCAAAACGGACTTATCCTTAGTATTTTTCGGATTCCTGAATTCGGAGCCCCTTGATATAACATAGCTAGTCTTTTCACGATCTGGGCAGATCGTGGTCTGCTGGCGAAATATACAGGATGGATACGATACGTGTTTACAGGCGATTGTTTCGTATCTATGCAATGCATGATATTTGAAAGGTGAAGGCTGATTTCTTTACTAGCTTACAATGTGCATAATTAATGGTTTCAAAAAAAAATTGTATGATAAGCAAAAGAAACCAACAAAAAAAATTTGCCCCTTCATCGTTTTTTCTACGCTATCGAAATGTTTTTTTTAAATATTGTATGTATAAATAATCTTATATAATATCTAATATTATGGTAATTTACGAAATGCACATCTGGTCATCCGCGTATAAGGTAATTTGCGTTTCTGCCTCTATGCGTCTAAACCGTCGAAATTGCTATATATTTGGAAATATGAGACAATTTGTTCGAGGGTCATATGTAAGTGCTCAACTTCATTGGTCTAACTCCTTGCATTTTTAATTGATAAGAATAAAAGAAAATAAAATTGTAGTAAACTTTAAATTGAATTGAGGTACTTCAAATAACAAGTATGAAATTTTGAATTGCTCTAAGTGCCTCTTTGGTCCAATAAAATCTGCAATAAAATCTTTTTTGTTCATCCTAAAAATTAAGCTCCTGTGTAGCAAGAAAACCAGATAAGAAAAAAAATGAATTTTTATAGTTTAAAAAAACAACCCTAAACTTTTTTGTACGCATTTTTTTTTCTGACCATACATTTTTTTAGAAATCAATTATGCACAATGTAAACTAGTAAAGAAATCAGTTTTCACTTTTTAATTATCTTGCATAGATACGAAACAATCGCCTGTAAACACTTGTCGTTTCCATAACAAAATAGGGCCAGCTAAGTTTTTTCAGTACATTTTCATACAGAGAACAACCACGATTATTTTTTTTAAATCTATAAAAGTAAGGACACTACGAAGTGCGCTAGACCCCTGGCTACAAATGTGTCGAAGGTCACAATATTCTGCTGATCCTCGGGAACTTAGAAGACTGCTCGAAACAAAGAGCGTGTTATTTTTCGCAAAATGTATGGAGAATTTGACAATTTAGAATAGAATAGAATAGAAAAACTTTTATTTAGAGCACAGTACAACAATTTCCAGGTACAATTTACAAAGATAGAAATAAACTATAAAAAATAGCTGTACTGTGCACCAAAACGGTACTGACTCAGCATATGCTGCAGTATACTCTGCAGCGCTGTTATTCTGCCAGAAACCGGTTCGGCGAACGAACGCACGCTCTTCACAACATGTTAAAAATAAATTTAATAAATTAAAATAGAAACAATAAAAATGTTATTTTTTAAAAGTAGAGGCACAATAACGAACAAATTACATCGTTGTAAAACTAAATAGGTACAACTGTGTGCGATTGTATATATGCCTAGTATGTTAGTAAATAGCTGAGCATATGAGTAATAAAGATATAAATATATAAAGGTAGGTACTTAATCTACAATAATATTTCCCGCGTGCTGTCTTCTGAGCTGCGCTGTCTACAGAGTTCCCGGAGAATCAGCAGAATTTTGTGATCGTCTACATCTGTAGCCAGAGATCTAACCTTATGACTGCACTTTCTTGCTTTTCTTGACTGAAAAAAAATTGTGGTTGTTTGGACTACCTCTCTGTATGAAAATTGACCGGGAAAACTTAGGTAACCCTTATTTTGTTTTCAGTAGTGTATATCGAACCATTTAAGCCACGGTTTATCTAGTAAGTCTATTGGGGAAGAAATTTCCTTTAGTTCAACTGGTAAGACTACTGGGAACGCACCATAAAATCAAAGTTATGGGCTTACCATTGTTGATTTAAAAAAAATAGTGGAACCAAATGGAAGACGATGTTCAGAACCATAGTGGCAATGTATATTTATCTGCAATTTAAAACTTTTTGGCTTTATTCCAAAGCCAATTCGGCAGGCACTTACATTGTTATTCAAATCTAAGCATACTGGAAGGAGTAGTTCCACTTGGATCCTCCGGCGATCTCTTATCAGTTTCGATCTGAATTATTTTTATAAGCTTATACTTTATTCCATTTTGATCTCCTGCGGTCATTAAAAATGAAAAAAGGGTTTTACCCTCTAAAGAATCACAATTGGAGGATCCAAGTGGAATCTCCCCTTATAAGAGCAAAATATCTCAGAAATAATATGCCATTTTGAAGCAATTTCTGCTAACGATTTCTGCAACATTTATTTGACAACAACAACGGGATTCAATAAGAAATTGAGTATATACTTAGTTGACACTACACAATCGTTCACAACAGTTTTGAATAGTTCCGTAAATTTCGATAGAGTTGGCACTTTCGCGCGAATGTTCCCGCTCGCATCTTTGCACTCTAGACAGTTTATCTCGTAGCCTTTAATGGCCAGGTCTTTGGTGCCGATGTTGTAGGTGTCTGGCTCGTTGGAGAGTATGCCTTTGAACTGTATCTTGTCGTCCGAGCGTAAACGACGCGTGTAGTTCGTAAAGTAATGGTCAAAAAGGATGGTTATTTCGGCGTGCCGTTTGAGCAAGCCTCCGCCAGTCTCCAATATTATTCTCACTTCGTATGTGTATCTGAAACGAAATGAAACTGTGTTATGTTTGTGTGGAAGTTGGAACTTAAACTTAGAGATTCTACCCATTGTATTGGGCTTGTTTGTCAATTGATTTGCAAAAAAATTGGAACTCGTAAAAATCCATCAACGGAACTTGTGATGAACTTCTGTTAACCACTCAAAAATTGAGTATCGGAATTTAAACAACATTCAGAAATTGAGTATACAGCACTCACAAATTGAGTATCGGGATTTATATAGCACTTAGAAATTGAGTATCGGGATTTAAACAACATTCAGAAATTGAGTATACAGCACTCACAAATTGAGTATCGGGATTTATATAGCATTTAGAAATTGAGTATCTGGATTTATACAGCACTTAGAAATTGAGTATCGTTATTTATATAGCACTTAGAAATTCAGTATCGGGGTTTATATAACACTTAGAAATTAGTATCGGGATTTATACAGCACTTAGAAATTGAGTATCGGGATTTATACAGCACTCACAAATTGAGTATCGAGATTTATATAGGTGTTAACAAAATTGGTGTCGGAGCCGTTAACTCATCACACTGAACAACTTTCCCCAAGAAATCCATAGACAAAACAAATAGACCATGGGTTTTGGGAAATGTTGTTCAGTATGATGAGTGAGAAACCCTTGTACCTCCTACATCAATTTTGTTACACCATGTATAGGGAGCTCCCAAAATATCTGACGCCGCTGCAAGGGGTACTTCCACTCGAAAACCGAACAACTCTCCTTAAGAAACCCATAGTCAATTCGCAAAAATCTTTGGACCATACAATTACAATACAATTTTGTATGGAGTCCAGTAAATTTTTGAGAATTATAATTCTCTGGGGAAAGTTGTTCAGTTTCACGAGTCGAACCTACAGGGTGTATCAAAATGTGTATAGGTCCCGTTAACTAAAGCTTCTACTCATTATACTGAAAAACTCTTGTTTAATCACTGCTGAAATAGCAAAAAAAAAATAACTTCATACAAATCGATCAGCTGATTGACCAATTTTTACGGCTTCGAAAAAAGGAGGGTTATGTTTTTGACAGTCTAAGTATTTATGGATGGATGTTCACCTGTTCCCGATCTCGACAAATGTGGTGTCTTAGGATTCGTGCCAGCACTCCGCGTGTCTTAGAATATACAGGGTGTAAAAAAATTGGTGCAGGACCCGTTAACTGGGGCTTCTACTCATTATACTAAACAACTTTCCCCAAGGAACCCATAGTCAATTCGCAAAAAACTATTTCAACGCTTCATACAAAAATGTACAAAATTGGTCAATCAGCTGATCGTTTTGTATGAAGAATTCATTTTTTTTTTGCGATTTCATTAAACTTGTAGAACAAAAATTGACCCAGTTAACGGGACCTACACCAATTTTGTTAAACCCTATAATAGCATGAAAAAAAATCAACATGGCGGATTTTATAGTAGAATTAAACCAAAAATATTTTTTTTTGATATTTATATCATGTTTGGTATCAAAAGAAAGGTCTTGACGAGCACATTCTAAATTTGTATATTACCTTATGCAAATATATTTTTAATATCTCAGCAAATGGTCTCACAAGCGATATTACGAGACGGCTCAATGTACGCTCGCTACAATCAAGCGACACAACACGCGGCCGCGGGCAGCGAAGTGAATGAGCACAAAAATATGGAAATAAAATAAAAGTTAAAAACACTACAACCCAACTACGGAAAACAAGAGTTACCCGCCTGAAATCATAGCCTTTATTTTTCTCTTTATCTGGAGTAAAAGCCGTAGGCGCAAGCCCATCGTAATCAATTTTTTTTATTAAAAAGTACCTATCATTATTATAGTTTGCGACCATGGCTATTACCCTAGATGAAGGAAAAGATAAAACCTATAATTTCAGGCGGGAAACTCTTGTTTTCATAATTTTCCGTAGTCGGGTTTTAGTTTTATAACTTTTATTTTTGTACAGATTTTGTCCATTTCCAGCGCACCGTCGCTAAGAAGCGCGGGAATACCGCTTGGTTCCGAACACCGCCCCTTTGTATGAAAATGTACTAAGAAAACTTAGGTGGGCAGTTAATTGTGCCGATGAGTATATTTTAGAATGGAAACTGTAATATAATACTCACTCATTGTAATTGTTCAAATGACAACTCTTCCCGCTATGTCGTGCCACGCTCTTAACGAATTCGCAGTCTTTAATTAAATTCACGCCCTCATCTGTTTCACATAGAGTCGAATATTCCTCGCCGTAATAGCATTTGAAAAACTCCTGAAAAATACTAGGCAGCCACGACGCAAAGTAATTCCATTGATTCTTGACGCTTTTTAATTTGACGTCTTTAACATAACCCACCCAATTTATGTGGGATCCATCGAAGACAGAGCATTTTATTTGCGTTTCCGCCATATTATAGTCCGCCCACGAAGGGTTGCTGCACTGGTTGTAATAATCCTCCCAGTTTACGTGGTAAGTGTTTTCTTCGTAGTCAGTGTATTCGTTTTTGAGGAGGTTTCTGAAGGTGGATTTTTCGTCTGAGATGAGATCAAGAAGGCCGGATGGGAACCCTTCGTCTTGTACGTCGTTAAGGAATTGATTGCCGATGTAGAATAGCGTAATGATTCCAACGGTGATCTGTGGATAGATTTTACTTTGAAAAAATTACATTGATTGATTGAAAACACTTTATTGCACAACATAAGAGGAAAAAAAAGATACCATGATTGAGGAAGTTGTACATATAGGCGATCTTATCGCTAATGAGCGACCTCTTCCGTACATCTAAAGTGATTTTCAATAAAACTTTCCAATTATTTAAAATGAAATCTTAGCTCAAAATTGAAATGTGTTTCTTCCAAGAATAATCAAATTTAATGTTTTAATCCTCAGATTAAAAATAATGTAGATATTGAGTTTCATACAACAATCACAACAAAAAGTGGGGTCACGCTTGTTCTATTATATACTTAGTATGCATCTTTACCTTAAGTGGTGACCACGAATAATTTTTCGGCACGTGATAGGTTCTATCCTTCACTGTCATTGAGACAGGTGCATTTGAGACATGTTACAGCACGTTTCGGCATGTTGACGGTAAGTCTGCCAACGCGTGACTGTTAGCAAAACTGCTCCGTCGTGATTGGAGCAGACTTTTTTTACCACGTTTTTAAAGTGCTAACACTAAATCTACCTTTTATTTTTGATCTGAGTTTTTATCTATGTTTTTTTATTGGACTATGAAAAGAAACATCTACATTAACAGTTCTATGATGACAGTTATGACAGCCATTGATAGTAATCATAATTGTGCAGCATTAAATTAAAATAATTTTTATCATTTTTTTTAACAACGGATTTAAAGTATAGATTTGAAGAATTTGTTTTTGTTATTCCTGTAACAAACAATATCTAAAAAGTATTTTCTAAAGCTCCTGAACGCGTAAGTTTATTTCGCAACTATCCACCTAACATTTTATTACTTCCCAGAACCTACATTGACACGTTGGGGTGCTTGGTAATTTTGCGGAAGCTAAGAGTGTGATCGAGCTATTAAATTGTAATGACGCAGCTTCTATAGCAATTTTCAATCATCATCTCTATTGTTCACATTATTTTCAAATAATATCTGTACCAAATCCATAGGGTGGTGGGGCCTGGTGTCCCGAAACACAGACTTGTTAAAAGTCTAGCTCAGGCAACAGTCCATCACATCTCTATAATATGTTTTTACCTTTTTGTTAATAACTGTATAATGATGTGGTGTGAAAATAAACTGATATTTTATTTATTATTTATTTATTATAATGCTTAATCCTACCATACGAGCAGAACCAACAGATTTTTCGATAATCCCGTCAGTTACTAAAAATCGTGAACCAAGAGCAACAGACTAATTTACAGTTGTAAAAGCTGTCGTATCAATCCTGGACCTAAAACACTATTCAAGTACAAAACAATTTTAAAATAACTATTTTGCTTTTAATCATTCTCATCATTATTTCCGCCTAAGAGGACCACTGCTAGACAAAGGCTCCCAAGGAGGGTTTTCCTTTTTTATTTCGATTAATTATTATTTGTTACAAGAATAACAAATTGCACTGGTCATATATTTATACAGGGTGTAACAAAATTGGTGTAGGTCACTTTAACTGGGGCTTCTACTCATCATACTGAACAACTTTCCCCAATGAACCCATAGTCAATTCTCAAAAAAAAAATTCGACGCTCTATACAAAAATGCACAAAATTGGTCAATCAACTGATCGTTTTGTACGAAGAGTTCAATTTTTTTTCGTGATTTCAGCAAACTTGTAGAACAAAAGTTGTTCAGTATGATGCGTAGAAGACCCAGTTAACGGGACCTACACCAATTTTTTTACACCCTGTATAGTAATAGCTACTTCAAATCCGCTCTATATTTATCACTTGTATCGAAAAATGTGGTCAATGGTGAATCGCATATAAAATATGTTGTCTTTTGTGTTATTTTATGTGTTATCTTTTAGCTTTATTAAAAAAAACTGAGTGTAGGTGCTGAAATTATGATATAGTGGAGTATCGTAGCGGTCTTCATAGGCTGGTTTTACAATAGTGAAGTTCATTTGTTTATGCAAAGCGTAATGTGGAAAATTTTGTTAAAAACTACTTAGCATATTGGCAAAGAGGAAGTATCAAACTCACTTTCAAATTCATGAATTGATTACTCAGATTAAAAACTATAATTGAAACAGGTGCATTTTAAACATGTCTCAGCACATTTCGGCATGTTGGCGGTAACTCTGCCAATGCGTGACTGTAAGCAAAACTCTGCTCCGTCGTGATTGGAGCAGAGTTTTTTACACCCCGTTTTCATAGCGCTAACATTACAATCTACCTTCTATTTTTGATCTGAGGTAGATTAGCAAAAAAATTACTACACAGGGTGTAACAAAATTGGGGAAGGAGCCTGAGGCTTCTACTTGTCATAGGTACCGAACAACTTGCCTCAAGAGACCCATAGACAATTCGCAAAAAACTTTCATATAAATTAGCTGCTTGACCAATTTTTCTTATTCTTAATTTGAGCATCTTTGTAGTGTCGTATTTTTTTTTTGAGAAACGAGTGTTAAACAAATTTTGTTACACCCCTGTATAATTAGAACCATTAAACTAATAGTGATCTGAACAATGAACTGAACCCTGTAAATTTTCAGAAAAAGGGTTAATTTCTTTTAACCACAATGTGTAAGTCCTTGGCGTCATCTCACCTGATGGTAAATGCCTGGTGATGAATGAATGAATGATGATGCCGAAGATGGAAGTGGGCTTAACATTATTCCCCAATTTAATGGGGAATCAATTCAATTCAATGAATGGCTGATGCCAAAAGACGTCTCCTGCTGGACAAACCTTCCAAGGACTTCCAAAACCAGTCCTACGCTGCCGCTGCCCCAATCCAGCGGCCCCACCAGGACGTCGTCCACAACCAACAAGAACCCGTATACATGGCCTTAAAATTAGCTAGCAACGTTTTCAAATAGTAGTTTTAACTTGAAATAAAAACCTTTATACCTACTAAAAGTAGCAAAATTTACTTAAACACCAACCTGAAGAGGAGTCACAAATTTCTTTGTCGCCTCCAACTTCGCCAGCACACACGTCAGCCCCAAACTCACCCCTATCCCAACCGCTAAAGACACAAAATAAAACAATCTCGACAGCGTCACCCATTGCAGACAAGCGCACAACGGTAACACCATCGTCGCTAGCCCAATAAGAGGGATAAATAGAAAGGCGCAAACTAAACCTAATGTCCCTCTAATAAGGCCGTAAGTCGTACAACCGTGTGAGCAAGTTATGAACATTTGCAACCAACTCAGAGTGACACAATGGGGTAAAGTACATTTAAAGAAACCTTGCCAGTTGCTTCGTTTTGCCATTAAAACCAATATCACCGGTATTAATAGCGAAAAGAAGACACGAGCGTTCAAGCAAAACTCTATGCTACTTCCCAAGATATACGACGGATAATTCGATACATGCAAATCAAGAAATCTCCACCCTTGGTTGACGACCGTGTCCTTCTCGTAAGGGTATTTCGCTAAAACATTTATAGCGAACGAAAGTAAAGCCAAAATATCCGGATAGACATTTCCATTCCAACCGAATGAAAAGAGAGTTGTGAACATTAAACAGAAAGATACGACACAGAATTCCGAAAACGGCACCCATTGCGTAGCTATGAAGGGATACAGGAACAAATTAATGAACAGCGCCAAGAAAAACTGAAGAAACGGCGCCAAATTGTTTCTCACAAAGAGATTCTCGGATTCATCGGGTTGCAAATTGCCGTCACTATACCTCAAAAATAGACCCGACCATTTCCTGAAATCTATAAACTGCCTTTTTGCGTGCAACATTTTGAACGTGCATATGACCATCGCGACGAAACTTACATAGTACAAAACTATTGGCACCAAATGGTACAGGTTTTTTGTGTTTACGGACAAATACGCTACTAATAACAAAGACAGTTCTATATGCGAAAGTCGGAACGAAAAGGAACCAAAGTAGAACAATAGTTTGAGGTACAAGACTTGTATGAAGACTAGGGGGTGCAAGAAAGCTTGTTGTAATAGAGGTATATGGTCTAAGGCCTTGGGACTGGGGTCGGTGAGCGTGAGCTCGTAGCTAACGAGGGGGAGCTCGCCCTGGCAGTAGTCCACGGCCGCCGAGACGAGGTTATCGATGGTGAGGTTGCGTATCTCTTCGTGTGGCGAGAATTTTTCTGGTGAATCTGAAAGAAAAAAACGTTGGAGGTAATTTATTATTCAATTTGAATCAATTCAAATCAATTGAGATGGGACATGGGTAAAACCGGAGATGCTTTTAACCAGGGAGTTTGTGGTGACGAAATGTCACACGCAGAATGTGGCAGGTGTCGTAAGACGACTAAGGGACTAAACCTGAGGATGGGTGGCAGCAGCCTTTCTGCGTACTGCGCCACCACAGCGCACGCTGCGATCGCCAACTCGCCTGCCAAGCGTAGCGATTACAGCAAAACCCTTCAACTCGGGGGAGGCCTATTTTATTTTATAATTTACCTTAATTGGAAAACAAACAGTATTTTATGACTTTTTAAAAAGCTAATTAATAAACTAAGTAAGTACTATTTATATGTTTTCACATGTACAAATCTACACGCTAGCTAAATTTAAAAAAAATAAGTAGAAATAAACTTAAACAAAATCTAAGGGGTGCTAAAAGTTACAACATAAAGATGAACAAAAAAATAAATAAAACGACGAATTTTACAATTAGGGAACTATATCGAACCTATGTTTAGAAATTAGAGCTTTTACTGTATGGACCTTGGAATTAAACAAATCAACTTGAGGAAAATCTGTTAATTTGTTGAATTCATTAGGAGCACATATCAAAAAGGAGTCGCGTCTGTAATTTGTGTTTGTTGTAGGTGTCGATAGATAGATCGGGTGTCGGATAGTTAATCTTGATGGGACGCGAATATTAACTTTGGATAGAAGTTCGGAGGAATCAACCAAATTTTGCGAAATTTTTACTAATAATGCAATGCCAGCTATAGTACGTCGGACTTGCAGTGGACGTATGTGGTGTCTCTTACATCTCACTTCGTAGCACGCGTCGTTTTGCTTCAATAAACAAGTTTATTGGTATTCAATGGATTCCTGTTTCGTTTTTCAAAAAAGTAATGCTGTACACACACAGATATACGTCATCCGATTCATCATTACATCATTACAGCTCAAATACGTCCCCACCGAGGGGCTCGAGCCTACCCTGAATCAGGGCGATTAGGCCTTAGTCGACCACGCGGGCCCAGTGCGGGTTGGTCGACTTCACACACAACCTTCGAGTTTCTTCGCAGGCGTGTGCAGGTTTCCTCACGATGTTTTCCTTCACCGTTAAAGCAATCGGTAAGTATATGTACGTAAGTTTTTGAAAAACTCATTGGTACATTGGCCGTCCAGATTTGAACCCGATACCTCTGGTTAGATGGACCGAGTCGTTACCGGTTGAGCCACCGACGCTTTTTATCCGATTATCTATATAAAATTATTTCAAAATCGGTTCTTTGGATAACAAATGAATCGAATACATTTGTATGGGATATATGAACTCCAGCAGGCTCTTAATCACCAATTTCTTTTATGTTCCTTTTTTTCTAAGTTCGAGATGTGATGCGTTTCGATACGTCACGAAACGTCAAGGCCTGTTTTGATAAACGTGGCAGGACATAGCGCGAGGCTAGCGTTTTGTTAAGACAACTATAATACCTATTACTGTTTCGTTTTTGCAATTTGATTTGAAGATAATTATCAACGTTATCATCATCATCATATCAGCCGAAGGACATCCACTGCTGGACATAGGCCTCCCCCAAGGATCTCCACGAAGACCGGTTCTGCGCTGCCCGCGTCCAGCGGTTTCCCGCGAACTTCACCAGGTCATCGGTCCACCGACTGGGTGGCCTGCCTACGTGCTATTAACGTTATAATTATAGATAATTATCAACGTTACAATTATCTATAATTATCAAGATAATTCGAACCATTCTTAGATAAACTTCGAACCCTGCTTTTGACTCATGTGATAATGATGTGATTGGGAAAAGTTTCGATAAAGCCTACTAACAAGCGAAGGGCTCTTTACTGACAGATTGCTGAGAACTTTATCGTGATGTTGAGCTTCCGCGCAGAAGAGTTTTCTTACCGCCGTCGGATGGTATGAAAACTTCATGGTCGCCCGCTTCGAAGGCAAGCTGATTGTCATCAGAAGTGCGTATATCGGATAGTGCCGGCTCAGAGGTGTGGTAGCCCGCTTCTATGGAAGGCTTACCATCGTCAGGAGTGAGCGTATGTCGGATGGTGCCGTTCCTTAGTGCCGGCTCGGCGCCGTGGTCGCCCGCCTCTAGGGAGGGCTCCAACGCTTGGCCGTCGTCGAGAGCGCGGGCTTCATCTGTATGTAACACAATTATATTGATTCAATTTATTAGATAGAGCCATCTAGTGGTGGCTTTTGAAACTTCCTTCGTACTGGTAACAGAAACGGAGATAGACAGTAAGTCTTAGGGCGGTTGGGATCATCGCCTTTGAGCACAAGGAAAATTGGAGAAAGAAAACTTAATGAAGCGCCGGATAACAACCTGCAGAACACCCTGAGATAACCACCTCCGTGGCGTGATGGTTAAATCTATTAGCTTCACATCAGGAGGTCACGGGTTCGATTAACGGCGGAGTCTAACTTTTAAGAATATGTTTGGTTGATGGAAGGGCAGTTTCTAAGCCCGCCTAGCTCTAGCTACCGCCATCTTATCTAAGTCTTGCCGCCAAATATCAATGCTAACAATATTATGTGTTCCGGCTTGAAGATAAGATGGCCAGTTCCCCATTGCGTTGGGGAATCTTGGTAAGCCCGCTTCCATCTTCGGTATCATCGTCACTTACAATCAGGTGAGAGGATGCCAAGGGCTTACCAATTGTAATTTTAAAAAAAACCACTTTTTTTTAATGGCCGTAGACTTTAACTCTGCCGTGCAATAAGTGCCTCTTTTTGGAATGATTAATGGGGGTTTCAGAATGAAGGGAATGCGGTATCCCTTTTTTAGAAATGACGAAGACATTCTGTTTGCCCGGCGTTCTTACCGGTTAAGATGAGCAAGATATGCGCTGCTGAGTTAAGTAGATACTATGGAGGTTATTGAAAGTTGAAGCAAGCTTTACTATGCGGGCCTCTGTCTATCAGTGGGCGTCTTTTGGCTGATATGATGATGATGATAATGGTTACAACCAGACAGTGCAAGAAATTATATTAGTGTAAGAAATATTTACCCCACCCACTGCCATTTAAACTTATGAAGTGGATATAAGTGAGGCTTATAGCTCGTAGAACATATTGCTTTTGGTGCAGGCAAATTCTCGTGAGGTAACCGCGCACCGGAAGACGTAGCGTAGGAAGGCTTTGCACTCGGTTGACCGACTACCTGGTGAAGGTCGCAGGAAGCCACCGGATGCGGGCAGCGTAGGACCGGTCGTTGTGGAAATCCTTGGGTGAGGATTTAGTCCAGCAGCGGAATATGATGATGATGGATGATTGTGCCGGTACTAGACGACACGCACCGTCGCACTCACCGGAATCTTCATCGTTCGTGTCGCTATCGTCGGCCGACTTGCGCAGCGCGCTGTTGCAGATTTCCCGAATACGTTGCTCAAGTTGCGCCGTCGTTATGTATTGCTCGCCATTCGACAAACTGCAACAACGGTCATGTAGAAAAACATGAAAAAAAACCTGGCACCATTGTTTTTTTTCTAGATTGGGTATTAAAAAAAAAATACAATGTAAACTACCAAAATGGCATAAACTTCGCACATAACGGTCACACCGAGTGAAGGTCAAGTCAAACAACGAAAAAAGGGAATTCCCCTGCCGCGAATACAATATTTTTAGCCTGTTCGGGGAATTCCCGTTCGTAATCGAAAACTTCGGTTAATCATGCCAAAAACTATTATTATTTTCATGATTTTTTTTAATTGAACCAGAAATATAAAGTAGACACAAAAATAATAATATTCGATACAAACTCTAAATCATATCATATCAATAGTACATTGCGTTGTAAATATAAATTTAAGGTTCTGAACTTACAGAGTAAAGAAAGAATTAAATTAATCCCTACTAATCCCTACTAATATTATAAATGTGAAAGTAACTCTGTCTGTCTGTTACGCTTTCCCGCAAAAACTACTGAACGGATTTGGCTGAAATTTGGTAGGTAGACAGATTAGGACATGGGTTAAGACATAGGCTACTTTTTACCACGCTCGCGAGCCGCTTGCGGCTCGTGCACTGCGCACCCTCGAAAAGTCATAGAAATGTGGTCCACGCGGGTGAAGCCGCGGGAATCAGCTAGTAGTGTAATATTAGATAGTAATAAATTAGAATTTGTAAATACTACGGTGTTCCTTGGTATTACCACATGGACACAGTACAGTAAAGACTACTTGCCCTGGACACTTCATACAACGGGCCAGAAATGACATTTCAAAAAAGCAATGACGGAACAAACAAAATGGCGGCGAAATCCTAAACGTTCGCGACAACCAAACTGTAACCAATCTGTATCAATCTGGGTGACGGAAGAGGGCGAGGTCGCAATCTAGAGAGCGGCGGGGAGTGTCCATACTGTATGCTAAAACTATTATAATATACTAGCTGTTTCCCGCGGTTTCACCCGCGTGGACAACGTTTCTATGACTTTTCGAGGGTGCGCAGTGCGCGAGCCGCTCGCGAGCGTGGTAAAAAGTAGCCTATGTCTGAATCCAGGTCCTAATCTGTCTACCTACCAAATTTCAGCCAAATCCGTTCAGTAGTTTTTGCGGGAAAGCGTAACAGACAGACAGAGTTACTTTCACATTTATAATATTAGTAGGGATATATACTTTGGTATTATTCTGGATGTTTTACATTAATGGGGACAACACATTTACATTTTAGCGGGAAGGCTTTTAGTTCATAAGCAGTTAAGAAGATGAGACAGTTAACGGATGTAGGTAATGCGAGTCTAGTGTATTTTAGTTACTTCCATTTATCTTAGTGTGGGGGCATGCGGCTGACGTAAACTATTGTCCTCTGCAGAGAATAACATATATCGGCAGGATATACAGAGTGTAACAAAATTGGTGTAGGACCCGTTAACTGGGGGTTCACCTCATCATACTGAACAACTTTTACCCAAGGAACCCATAGTCAATTCTCAAAAAAAAAATTAGGACCCTCCATACGAAAATGCACAAAATCGGTCGATCAGCTGATCGATTCGTATGAAGAGTAACAATTTTTTTTGCGATTTCAGCAAAGTCGTAGAACAAAAGTTGTTCAGTATGATGAGCAGAAGCCCCAGTTAACGGGACCTACACCAATTTTGTTACACCCTGTATATCCTGGCAAACTTTCTGTGCCTTTAAAATGTCCTTTTTTGAGGCACTCTTTGAGCTTGCGTGTTACATCCTCGGCTGAATCGGTACTTACATCAGGTGATGTACAGCCAAACGCACAAATACCATAAAAAAGTACATATATCAGTGTCAACTGGTCTTACCTAGCGAACAGATCTCGAGCCGCCTTGCGGGCGACCGTCTCCTGTCGGCTGGCGGCGAGGCAGGACTTGGCGCGCACGATGGCCGCGCTCTGCTCGTCGATAACACCGCTCCTTATGCACCTGCCGAACAAAAACACTAAATAAATCTCAGTACTAAATAAATCTGGCCCTCAAACTACAATTCCCTGCACTTAATGTCTGGGCTACGGCAAAGTATAATATTATATATTAGTACTAACATACAGTATGGACACTCCCTGCCGCTCTCTAGATTGCGACCACACTCCCTCGTCACCCAGATTGATACAGATTGGTTACAGTTTGGTTGTCGAACGTATAGGATTTCGCCGCCATTTTGTTTGCTCCGTCATTCCTATTTTGAAATGGCCTTTCTGACCTTTTGTATGGAGTGTCCAGGGTGTGGCCACGTGGCGAGATTTGCGTGGTTGGGTGGTCACGCGGGTTTTCTGACCAGAAGTACGGTCACTGATTGGTTTAACTGTTATAGGTATTTTTCTTGATCGTTTCCGTGCTTCGCAAGGCACGCCAGGGTGGTTCGATTGGCACACTAGCGCCGCCAATAGAAATATACAATTTACTCATTCTTATGGACTTTAATCGAAATTGTTGAGTATTTGGTGCCGGTTGCTATCACTAGATGGAAGTCGTCAAGCCGTGTCGGATGCCTTATAGGCGGCTGAAAACTTTGTGTCATTGGGGTTCGCTACTACCCCTACAACTTTCGTAGATGGTATCTAGGGTCTGATGATGGAGCCCAAAGTTGGTTGATTTTCATGGGTTGATTAGATACGGTAATGTATGATGGACAAAACAGGTACAAAACTTAGCAAACGTAGGATAGTACTTGTGGGTGGTCGGGGTGGCAGATCTGGTCCCGGCGTTAACCGTGGTGGCAGTTGGTCTACGCCTGGTCGGCTCGGAGAAACTAGTCCGCTACCAAAAGCCTCCCGGCCGGTTCAAGATGTTAGGGAGATCAGTTGGTTAGTGCCAGTAGCAAAATCCACAAGAGATTCAGCTGTGCGGATGAAATCCTCAAAAAAACGTGAGGGTACCGTCAAAAGATAAACGAGCTATATCACAAAAAATAAAGTGGTTTACATTTTTTAATTTTTAAAATTATTTCTATGATTTCCACGAAAACTGGTGCGATGATAATCTCCGAAAAAACCAAACTTCGTTCTGTCTAGCAAAATATTCAAAAACTATTTTGACAAGGAGAATGTAATATCTGTGAAGTGCGAAGGGTAAAAAGATCGAACAAGTAGCAAGAAATGCTACACTAGAATCTCATCATCATATCAGCTCTTATACGTCGCCACCGAAGGGCTAGAGCCTACCCTGAATTAGAGCAATCAGACCTTAGTCGACCGCGCCCAGTGCGGGTTGGTTGGTCGACTTCACACACATCCTTCGAGTTTCTTCGCAGGCGTGTGCAGGTTTCCTCAAGATGTTTTTCCTTTACAGAGCGTCGGATAAACGTACATATAAAATTGAAATTCGAAAACACATTGGTACGTGGGTGGCAGGCTCATCGGTAACGACTTGGTCTTCCTTAACAAGAGGTCCCAGGTTCAAATCCGGACGGCCAATGTACCAATGAGGTTTTCGAAAGTTACGTACATATACTTACCGATTGCTCTGGTGAAGGAAAAACATCGTGAGGAAACCTGCATATCTGATTCCAGAATATATGTATGATAGTCCCGTTGCGCACGTCCGTAGGTGTAAATCTAAATGCCCTACACGCGACCGCGGCTGATGCTGAGTGCAACACCAGGCAACCGCCGTCTTAAAATTATTGTCACAAAGTTTTCAAATAATCCTTACATCGAACTCTGAAGCTCTTCCCTAACCCTATCCCAATTTATTTTCCAGGTCGCGAAATCATTCGTATTCATCTTCTTCTGAGCGGACACTGTCACTTGCATCTCTTCAGACCCGTGCATGGAATTTAATACGTCTTTGGACTCGTAAGAGTACTCCCGGGACTTTGAATTCTTAAGACTACTCTGAAGCTCTTCCCTAACCATATCCCAATTCATTTTCCAGGTCGCGAAATCATTCGTATTCATCTTCTTCTGAGCGAACACTGTCACTTGCATCTCTTCAGACCCGTGCATGGAATTTAATACGTCTTTGGACTCGTAAGAGTACTCCCGGGGCTTTGGACTCTTAAGACTACTCTGAAGCTCTTCCCTAACCCTATCCCAATTTATTTTCCAGGTCGCGAAATCATTCGTATTCATCTTCTTCTGAGCGGACACTGTCACTTGCATCTCTTCAGACCCGTGCATGGAATTTAATACGTCTTTGGACTCGTGAGAGTACTCCCGGGAAGGCGTCTTCTTATTCTTAATGTGCCACTTTAATTTTGCACCATAAAATTTGTATAAATATCTCAATTAGTTTTTTTTTTATTTTTCTTATTTAATTCTAACAGTATTTTCGCACTAGATATATTGCAACAATCATTTCGTCAACAGCAATCGAAGATATTTTCGTTAACTTCTTCACAAATTCAAAAACCAAAAGAACGCGTCCACCGCTGTTGCGCACCGCACACTTCTGAGCGACCGACGCACAGTGTCTGATATTCAACATTTAGATGTATTTTATTATATTTTCTCAAAGTGTCGGTAGTTGGAAAAAAAGATCCCAATGTAAACTTGAGAGTACTGGCTACATTATATTAGACTAAGACTGTTTGTAGTGACGTGTATTGTCAGACATTGAGTGTCAAATTGATTGCGTCTGCTGAATGCATTATAAAATGTTTGTGACTAATAGTTTATTGAGCGCAAGTTATTTTATCGTGTTGTCGAAATATAATACTAATCTACTAAATAATAATTATGCTTAAACTCGAAGGTAATAACAATCTTTTTACCGTTTTTGCTTACACTTAGCATTTTTAATTTGAAAGGAAAAAACATCTAAAAAAAGTTCTATAGAATATACTCAATTATTTTGTTTTAATTGTCATATCTTTAGAGAAACTTATTAAAACATGGGAATATTATTATTTTATGATTCGCTGAAGCTTCAATTACTGGGATTTGTAGTAATTTTTTGCCCCAAGTTGCCCTTCCTGAACAAAAATTTTCGATTTTTCAGGTAACGGTACTGCAATAAAAAATCGGGACTTAATTCATGTTCTTAAACAACATCCACCAATAAAACCTACTACAATTCAATCTACGAATATGTTGTTAAATTATATATTAGAAGTCATTGGTGTGGAGAACAACATGGACTGATCCCAAACCATTATTGCGAACGGACAAGCAAGTGGTGTAAGAACATCGAAATATTCGTAATAAAAATATTTAAGAATGCCCGTGAAATGGATGAAGACGAAAACATTGATGAAGATGTTTATCGTGACTACTATTTCAAGAACCTCATAGGATCCGTTGAATTTTGCGTGAATATGAAGACCAGCCCACTCATAGACAAATTCTGGATTTCATTGTCTAAGAAAAGATTTATTCCAATGTCATATTCAAGGAAAATGTAACATTTTCATTATTAAGAATCGAAGTATTTTGTATGTGTATTTTTTTATTTTTACAGGATCCCATCATCAGATCCTTATCTGATGACCTTGGGACCACCTGGAAACTTAACCTTTCAAACAATGAAAGAATTTTCCAAATCGGTCTAGGCGTCTTCGAGTATTACATAAAAATAAGATTCTGACGAATTGAGAACCTCCCCTTTTTTTGAAGTCGGTTAAAAATACACTATTTTATTATCTGAACATCAATTCTAACTATTTATAAACAAAAATATTAATTTAGTCCTCTGCAGAATTAAATCCCGCTAGATTGCGATATTCTCACACTGTGCGACGTGTGGACGGCAAACGAACATATTTGACATATTCGCGATCCTTTGATGTGTTGCAAAGAACCGACAAGCAGGCGGATACGGGTGTTCGAGTATTCGCGTATTCGCCTTGTTCGTGGGAATAGGCAAATATAGACGAATAGAGCCACTTCACATCGTCGTATTTAGGCGAATAACACAAATAAGCGAACACGAATAGCGATGTGAAGTGCCAGCAATACACGATTCGATTAGGACTTCCAAAACTTAAATCCGAGAGAAATTACTGATCTTAATCCTTGCAATGCCTGCTAAACGCTGAGTTTTTGTAAAGGCAACAGTATGCCTGCCTTTCATAATATTGTTTGTTTACATGGGAAGCTATGAAAACAATTCAAAAACATTGATTCGATTACCTCATATTAGTATTGTCTTTTTTACGACGCTCATCATAATATTACGTGTTCCATTCAGTTCAGCAAAAAGTATTACTGTAATTTACCTAAATATATGTTGGTTTGAAGAATCTATTCACCTCGAAACGGAATTTTACGAATTTATTTATGTGATCTACAACAAAGAAATGCTACGACGAAAACAAATCATTTGTTTTCAATCTGTGACAGTGTCAACTGAGCAGTTCGATTTTTGTTGTTGAAAGGAGTTCACATAACATTAATTTCTAAACTTTATAATTAGAATCTTTTTACTATTTATTTGCGATCAATCATCATCATCATCATATCAGCCGAAGGACGTCCACTGCTGAACATAGGCCTCCCCCAAAGATCTCCACGACGACCGAGTGGGAGGCCTGCCTACACTACATTTCCCGGTGCGTGGTCGCCACTCGAGAACTTAACTGCCCCAACGGCCATCTGTTCTACGAGCAATGTGCCCCGCCCACTGCCACTTAAGTTTAGCAATTCTGAGAGCGATCAATCAATGATCATATTTTATCAAATCCACAGTGTAAAAATTAATTCAGTAGTCCAACGCCTTGATGTTTGCATCAAAGCCGACATCACTAGTATCTAACTGGTCACCAGCTGTATCTGCACGAGTACCATAGAACAAAGAATCCCAAGTTGCTGAACAACGGCGACTAGGGCAACTATAGGGCTCCGTTGTACGACTGATTGAATTCTTAGGCTGTGAAGTTAATAATGCTGAATACACAGCCTTATTAACCGCATAGAGATGATGCCAAGACCTAACCAATTGTGGATTTAAATAATTGACGACGCTAAAAACGTTTAGTACAAAATTGAGCGTTTAACCAACGACGTGATTTTCCAGTGATTGCAGTCCATATCTTAAAAACTTCTGAACCGATTTTAATTAACCTTGCACTGTTCCCTAAGTTGACAAACACACGTACATACATCCATAAAATTAAATAACATCTATCAAAGGACCTACCCCGCAAACCTAAACGGGAGGTTCTACACATGAAACTGAACAACTTTCCCCAAAAAACCAATATTAATATTTTTTGAACTTTTTATACAATTCGATCAGCTGATCAGCCAACTTTGTATGGAGTCCAAATATTTTTGAAGTGAAAACTTCTTAAGGCGCGTTGGGCATTTTTTTGAGATGAGAAAAACCAATAAACACTATTACCGTTACCGTAACTGACACCTTACCAGGAACACTCGCAGGGTCAAATCTTATAAATAATTTTTTGAAATGGGAAAAAACCATTGAACACGCGACACTGTTAACATTACCGTAACCGGCACCTTACCAGGAACACTCGCAGGGTCAAAACTTACAAAACTGTAAAAAGTTTTCATTTCTGTCAACACTCCCGGAGTGGTTATTTTTCGAATTTAATATGGTTTCCATTTAGAAATTTTTTCGGTCTCTCTCTCTCTCTTATAGATTAGTATCTAAGGCCTAAGGGATAGACGGCGGTTGCCTAGTGTTGCACTAAGCATCACCCGCGGTATTTAGATTTACACCTACGGACGTGTGCAACGCGAGCTTCAGCACACATCTGAAATCAAATATACAGGTTTCGTCACGATGTTTTCCTTCACCGGTAAATATATGTACGTAAGTTTCGAAAAGCTCGTTGGTACATTGGCCGTCCGTATTTGAACCCGGGACCTCTGGTCATTACCGTTGAGCCACCGACGCTTTTTAATTATTCAGATTCACAGGTAGAAAAGTTTAAGTTCCCGGAAGCGGTTTTTCTACACACGTCATAAGTTATACAAAAATAACTAATTGAATTAAAAATTAAAACCCGACTGCTTAAAATTAATCTACATCACTCACGGGATTAAGATGAATCTAACAACACTTCGCATTACAAAATCCATTAAGCCGTTTGTTTAAGCTGCAGAGTCGGCCAAAAAAACAGCCACACATTAAATACCTACTTCATCATCATCATCATCATATCAGCCGAAAAACGTCCACTGTTGGACAGAGGCCTCCCCCAAGGATTTCCACGACGACCGGTCCCGCGCTGCCCGCATCCAGCGGCTTCCTGCGACCTTCACCAGGTCATCGGTCCACCGAGTGGGCGGCCTGCCTATGCTTCGTTTTCCGGTGCGCGATCGCCACTCGAGAACTTCACTGCCCCAACGGCGATCTTTACTAAGAGCTATGTGCCCCGCCCACTTCCACTTAAGTTTAGCAATTCTGAGAGCTATGTTGGTTATACACCTACTTACAAAGACACATACACCCGCAAAACATTATCCTCTTTTTAGGAGACAGGTAAAAATGATGAAAATGAACATGATACCTGCGCAACATCCTCCTGGCTTCAGGGTGGGCCTGCTCCGTGGCGCAGATCAGCCAATCCAAAGCCTGCTTGAAGTTCGATATCTTGTCCGCTTCTAATTCTGTAAACAAAGTAAATTATGAATAATATGGTTCCGTTTTGTTCTGGTGGCGCAATGACCTCATTTTTTTTAAAGGATTTCTTTTTTGGATATCTATACCACAATAGACTTAAGTCATCATCATCATATCAGCCACACATCGTCCACTGCTGGACAAAGGCCTCCCCCAAGGATTTCCACGACGACCGGTCCTACGCTGCCCGCATCCATCGGCTTCCCGCGACCTTCACCAGGTCATCGGTCCACCGCGTGGGAGGCCTGCCTACGCTACGTTTTCCGGTGCGCGGTCGCCACTCGAGAACTTTACTGCCCCATCGGCCATCTGTTCTACGAGCTATGTGCCCTGCCCACTGCCACTTCAGTTTAGCGATTCTGTGAGCTATGTCGGTTACTTTAGTTCTCCTGCGGATCTCCTCGTTTCTGATTCGATCACGCAGAGAAACTCCGAGCATAGCACGCTCCATTGCCCTTTGGGTGACCTTGAGCCTTCTTATGAGGCCCATAGTAAGCGACCATGTCTCAGTTCCGTAAGTCATCACTGGTAACACACACTGGTCAAAGACCTTAGTCTTGAGACACTGCGGTATTTGGGACGTGAAGATATTGCGAAGCTTCCCGAACGCTGCCCAGCCGAGTTGGATTCGTCGATTGATCTCTTTCTTGAAGTTGGAACTACCTAGCTGGACTGTTTGTCCCAGGTATACATATTCGTCAACAACTTCCAGTGTAGAGTCTCCAACCTTTAGAGGAGTGGGTGCGACACGGACATTTAACATTATTTTCGTCTTGTCCATGTTCATTTTAAGACCCACTTGTTGAGAGACCTTACTGAGGCCATCGAGCATTGTGCTTAGGTCTTCCATAGTCTCAGCCATGACCACGATATCGTCAGCGAATCGGAGGTGGGATATGTACTCGCCGTTGATATTGATGCCGAGTCCACCCCAGTCCAGAAGCTTAAAAACATCTTCCAGGGCGGCGGGTAACAGTTTCGGACATATAACGTCTCGCTGTCTCACCCCTCGCTGCAACTGGATAGGTTTGGAGTTCTGGTCCTGGAGGCGAACCGACATGGTGGCGTTTTCATACAGACACTTCGACTTAAGTAACAGTATGTTATCTTCATTGATCGAAACGACGCGCTTTGAAATCTCAGCCTATCTCGGCACCCAACAGTCGCGAGTTGTTACTTGTTGTTGTTGTTTAAAGTAGGTATCTTTGTATGTTGGAGGTAATCTTCTGAACTATACTCATATGATTAAAAAAAATCTTTTACCAACGGAATTTCAGGATGTAATAGGATGGATAGGCTCAAAAACACCCGCTCACTACGATATCCATGGGGGCGAAGCCGCGGGTAACAGCTAGTCAACGTTAAAAGGAGAACAGACAAGGTTTTAAAGCTTCCGTCTTAATATTATGCACTAGTCTTACCCGCGGCTTCGCCCGCGTGGGAATCGTTTTTATAAATGTCTTTGATTGTTAGTGATGCACGAGCCGCTGTGGATGTGAGTTTTCTCCAGATCCCTCAGGAACTATATCGGTTTATTCTGATAAGCAGTCTATGTCACTTCCTCAACTAATTCTTTACAAAAAATCACTTCAATCCGACGCCGACGTGCGCGAGCGCGGAAATGATTTTTCCCAGATCCCTCGGGATCTATGTAAGGATATACTAATTAGTAAATTGTCATTGCCCACCCCCTCAACCATCTCTGTGCGAAAAATCACAACAATCAATTTTGTAAAAATTTAACCAAAAAAGAGTATTTTTTTAGTTCCCTCAGGAACTGCATCGGACTACGCTATTTTCACGGGATAAAAAGTACCCCAGAGACAGTGGCTACCTGCATGCCAAATTTCATCAAGATTAGTTGAGGCATTGAAACAGGAAAAGGTAATAAACAAACAAACACACATTTTTACATTTATAATATTAGTAAAGATTGTGAACAATAAACAACCTGACCATATGCTCTGAAATTCTTTCAGCATTCCAAGGTTGACTGTAAGAGATCCCAAAAGGGATAAGTCCGCCTTTGCTATATTTATATTCTTTTGTTAATACCTTATTTGTTTTAAATGCAATAATAGAGTTACAAACAAACAAACAAAACACCTAAACCGTATCACGTAACCGCACAGAAGAGATAGTAGTTACTTCGTAAGTAACGGGACCCATCTCTCCGTGTCTGTCCGTCCGTCCGTGTCCGTCCGGTTGTCTATCCGACCTTTTAAAGGCAGTATCTTTCACAGAACATGTGTTACTATAGGGTAATCACTAAAAAATATTAAAAATTAAATAAGTGTAAAATTGAGAGATGATGATGATGAATTGAGAGAATCTGTAAAAACAGTAACAATAAATAATATTACCATCAGGTGAGATGATGCCAAGGGCAAAAAAAAAAAAGAAAAAAAAAAGGTGTTTACAAACCACATTTCTCTTCCAAAAGTTGTTTAGCGAGCACAACCTGAGATTCAGCGCAGCCATCTTCGGCCAGTTGGTTTCGCAGCCTTCGCAGGGACCCTTGGGGACCATCTGAATCAAAAGCACACAAAAGTATGTCTGTTGATTTATCATTATTTTGAAACCTATCACTAAAGGTAATTAAACATTAATTAAACATATCTATTTTCTTAAACATTTTAATCTAATTGACATTACTAGGCACTTTTGATCTTAAATTTACTTGAGATCACACAAATAAACAAAAAACATTTCACTCTAAAGTATTTTGAGAAATCAACTAAAGCATCTTTAAATCTAAGGTATAAGGTATTGGTGATGACGAGCTAGTCAATGACAAGCTCCAAAGCCTTCAGCATCGGCGCAAAGTTGCCTGTCTATTGGTATTCTATTGAATTCATTTCGGCGAGTGCAAGCAAGAACTTCACGATCTCATTTCCCTGGCTCCATTCCACCATTGGTCAACGTGAGGCAAGGAGGGTTTGCACCCATTTGTTGTTGATGTTCCACCTTTTCACACAAATTGTTACGCTTCTTCATTTATTACGCGTACAGTGCAGTAGTGGAACTCCTTGCCTGTGTCAGTATTTCCCAATTCCTATAATTTAGGGATCTTCAAGGCAATAGTGAAAAGGCATTATTTGAGTTAGCGTGTACCATCCGCAACTGCATAATCCATCACTTACCATCAGGTGAGTTGCAGTCAAATGCACTCAAATTTTTAATAAAAAAAAAAAAACTGACAAAGGTCCAAAATATAGTAAATTATAATAGTACATACATATATAACACTAAATTTTGCTTGGATGCTGTTGCAGTGGTGATTTTAGGGGTTGTTTTTATCTCTCACTATTTTTTTGGTTATTTTGTGAAATTTTTAAACTTATATAACCTAACTAAAACAAAAATTCAAGTGATTTTTTTGTATTGGAAATATGGGCGAGACCGCGGTTGAAGTTTGAGGCTAATAACTTACTCAATTTGCAGGCACCGACCAACCTCTCGCTTTAACGTCGTTTCATGACTAACTCAACTAAAAGCGCGTCAATAGTGAGGTGGGCGGGAAAGTTGGTAAACATGAAAATGAGAAACTACGAGCGGTCTGTGAGACCGCGAGTCCACAGTTAAAGGTTAGCCCCCCTTACCCTCTCTATTCTCTAATGTGGCTGCTTCTTACATTTGTTTAGCTGTATGTAGGTTAAGTACTTAAGAGAGGTTAATCAAAATCTTTCTAACGAGTTCAAGAGCAGCAGATTGGTTAAAGAGTAACCGTAGATATTTAAACATTCAGTCTACATGTAATTGTAGAGAAATTAGCATCATTTTTATTCGTTTACTTACCATGTAAGTTCCAACGTTTTCTTCCTGGCATTTCAATAGGTACGTCACTAAACATAAACAATAACCTTAAAATAACAAATTACTGTAGATTTATAATGAAATACGCTCAGTAATTCACAGAATTAATACAAAACAATTCTCCCCAAAATATTGTTGTTTTGAGTTCTTTAATTGCAAGTATACTGTATCAAAGAGAATATAATACACTATACTGTATTGTTGTAAATTTTTCTTGGCCATGGAAACTAGTCCTTCAGCCGGATTCGTAAATAATTTTACTTTCTTCATTTGTTTTTGGATTTGTAATGCTAGTGCCGGTGCATTACAAATCTTCTCTGAAGTTCTTGACAGCATTTGCAGCAGCTGCATTCTGAGGTGGAACACCCAGTTGCTGTTGGGCGTCTATTGCACCCAGAGCAAGTTGGGTACTCACGTCCTCCTTCGTTTTATTTTCTTGTTCTCCACATTGCTCACGTGCACTAGACGATTTTCTCCAAAATGCACCACTTCTTGAAAAAAATCCCAGCAAAAAACAATGAAAGAACAACAAAATAAAACTACGAATGCGTCCACCACAAATCCCGCCAAAAAACTCCTTGCAAGTATACGTAGTGACAGTGTTGCCAACAATAATTTTGAGATTCCGCCGACTTCATTACGAAATTCCGTTAAAAATCCGTTAAATCTATTTCAGACGATTTCTATTTTTCTTTTAGTATTACAAAATTATTTTCCTAGCTAGGGATTAAAGGCCTGATAAAGCCGCCTACTCACGATACTGTTGATACAATATTACACTTTCCACAAAGAGTATCTATTGGTTTGTAAACTTTTTTCAACCATAAACCGAGCTCGCCAAGAAACGGACCTATAGGTCGCGTGAAAATAATTGAAATCCATCTTTATTTGATGTAAAATCTTTTGCTACTAAATTCCGCCAACAAACCCGTTAGCCGTCAAAATAGTATTTCTTCCGATTCTTTATAACATAATCCGCTAGATATGGGAAATCCGTTAAGTTGGCAAAGCTGCGTAGTGAGTGAGTTATATTCTCTTCTAAAATTGATTTACCATGACCATAGACTACGGCACAGAATTACAGTAATATCGTAATAATGTGCTGCGTGCGGCAACATCGTAATACTGTGACTACAGTTTGATTTTAAAATTAACAAATGATTAAAACTACATAATTGACACTAGTCATTTTATTCGTGTTTTAGTTTTAAGTAACGAGGTTTGCAAGTCCGAACCAAGAAGAAAACGGAACGCAAAACAAAAACCTTCAGAACAATAACTAAAGCATAGAGAGAGTGTCAAAATTCATTCTATATTCTATTCACACTTGTTACCCAGTTAGTGTGATAAAGCAGGAAAGATATATATTAATTATGTTTGGTTTTTACAAGGCTGTCCACTTTTTTAGCAATGCTATATAGTGAAGTGTCATAATTACCACAGATATCGATATTTATTGCTGTGTATTATTTTCCATGGATGAGATCGAATGAAAGGTTTGATAAAATTAAAAGAAAATTTTAAGTAGTATTTCAAAGAATTGTAAGTTACAATTAGGTTTGTTTGTTTACCTTCTTTTTTTTGGGTTCCTTATTAAAACAAGGAAACCTTATAGTATCGCCAAGTCCGTCTGTCCGTGCAGGTTCCGTCAACTGGGGCTTCTACTTACCATACTGAACAACTTTCTTTGGGTAAAGTTGTTAAGTATGATGAGTAGAAGCCTCGGTTAACAGTTCTACAACAATTTTGTTAACCTGAATATAATGTTATGTAGTAGTAATGTAAAGTTGAAAGGAATAAAATGATAAGATTTGTCCTAATATAGGTAAGTAGCTGGAATATTTTATAATAAAAAAATAAAAATAATTCAAATTCAAAACACTTCCATTCAAAGCACGGGTGCAAAAAGCAATGATTGAAGGCATGCTGAAACAGAACACGATACCTTCTTGAAATTAAGAGTCGAAATATCGATATTATTAAACGCATAAAATAATAGATTATGTAAATAACAAAGATATACAGGGTGACTGGTACGTAGTGCAAATCCTTTTAAGGGGATAAACTACATCTAATTTGCAACAGAAAAAGTCATACTAACCGGGGGGTCGGAAATCAATGGTTGTCGAGTTAAAGCCCATTTCATTTTTAAATTTTGTATGAAAAACGCATTTGTTGAAATATTTTGTGATTTTACAAAAAAAAGTTATAATACGGTTGGCGTGAAAAATACGGTTAAAATTTTCTCATTTTATCAGCATTCCAAAAAAGTAAAATAGTTAAAAAATACAAATTAATTGCATCAAAAAACAATGATTGTTGTCAAAAGGGGGCATAAAATCCCATACTAATTATCCAACAATGTTCGAATTTTTTGGATGAGCTTGTGAATCAAAGTTAGTCATGTTGCTAGAGGGTCAGACATGTTTGTTTATGCGAAAAACATGATAAATTATGAAATTTAAAAAAAACATAAAAATATTGTTTATTGAAAATTTGTATGGGATTTGATGCACCCTTTTGACAACAATCATTATTTTTAGTTGCAATCAATTTGTATTTTTTTACTATTTTACTTTTTTGGAATGCTGATAAAATGAGAAAGTTTTAAACGTATTTTTCACGCCAACCGTATTATAACTTTTTTTTTTGTAAAATCACAAAATATTTCAACAAATGCGTTTTTCATACAAAATTTAAAAATGAAATGGGCTTTAACTCGACAACCATTGATTTCCGACCCCCAGTTAGTATGACTTTTTCTGTTGCAAATGATGTAGTTTATCCCCTTAAAAGGATTTGCACTACTTACCAGTCACCTGTATATGTCGGAGCGTCATTGAAAACGCGACCAATACCAGCTCGAGATACGTTTACATAGATCGTTAAACTTTATTTGGATCAAACGTCTGGTATTAGTACTACTCGTGAGACGATCGTTTCTGGTAGCAAAGATGACGTATTAACGGAAGACGTATTAGTGGTGATCTGTGAGCAAAATGGACGTGTCACACTATCGCTGGGATCACCGCGTTTGCATCCATTGTAATCCAAAGCATCCTGTACAATTTCGATTGCCGAATGATCAAGACTATTGAAGAAGGACCCCTGTGATATAGTTGCATTGTTATTTCGACGCCTATGACGCAAATAGTCAAAGACGTGAACCAAAAAGCCAGCTGTTAGGTTATACCTAACTCCCCCCCCCCCCCCTTCGACATCAGAAGCGGGATTGTTCCCAGCGCTCGCGATAAAGGGACAACGACGGGAAAATGTAAAAAATGATAATGGAGCAGCGAAAAAACCAACTGGCAACAATTCTTCGTGCTACAGAACAACATGCTGCGATTGATTGAGGCTATGCAAGCACCATCGACTACATCTGCTGCAATCATATTGCCCGCATTCAATCGGAATATACCTGAAGCTAATCCACGTGCACGGTGCTCAACTGTCGACATCTCCCATACGGAACGACCGTTGGAATGAGGTGACAGCATGGGCTGCGCTGGCAGTAGCAGAGATGCTCGCAAGCGGCGCGTGCGGCTTCTGCGAAGTGCGTGATGTACGCGGAGCTACGAGAATCCGGTGAGTCGTACCCTTTTTGTTTTGATAGTGGTATTAGTACGTACGTACTACTATTACCTAATCTGTGGTGGTACTGAGTGTTCTCTCGTTAAAGAAAGTTTCGTGTATAGACTTTCATGTGTGTGTTCAATACTAAAGCAAGATTGACTTTTGTACGCAACGCAACAAATATCGAGTGAGGGTAATAAATGACGGGCATTGTTCAAAATTGTCATTTCTTGTTATGCTAGATAAGTACTTACGTGCCAACAATATTGTGATCAGTTCAGATATTTTAAATCTAGGCTTGACGGTATAATTAATCGAGTTTGTCAATAACAAAATAGCTCGACGGTCGGAAAGGATGCGAATAGAGTAATCCCTTACCCTTCTAGTGGTGATTGCATTAGCAGCCAAAATAATGCCTTGTAGTCCTTCAAAGTACTCTTTCACGTGCTTTCGGATCATTCCTTGTGACAAAACGTCGTGATTGAACGGAAGATTTAAAAAGAGGACTCATTGTAAATATTATGATTCATTTAGTTAACTAGAGTTTCGGTTATACAAACCTAAACCAGGATTGAAAGTATTGAAACCCCTTTAGGCTTTTATAATATTGGGACTACCATCTTAACATGGAGTAAACCCTTATTAGCTTTTGTAGTATTGTGACTGATATCCTCATTGAGCATAAGTTTTGCCTATTTTTAATAGATTTCGTGATGAATTTGTAGACGGCATCCTTAATGCCCCGCTATCGTATAGACCCTATGTAGGTAGATGAGTTTCGGGGACCCCAATAAAATATTTTGTTTCACTATTTCACCACGTCAGGCATAGCTAGTGGTTACATCAGGTGCATTCTATACCTATTAAATTGAAATTTTGTAATTTCGGAGTGTCTGTTCGAATACGTCCATATGTCAATCGATCTACGTAAGCCCCCTTGCGTTTTAACTCACGTTCATAAACGCTTTAGGTGCGTGACAACGGTCAGGTGAATCTTAGTACGTTTAAACGTTGGTACTCATAGTTAAGTGTCCTTTAAAATATGCTCACTTCCTTAGAGTATAGTAATGAGATTTCATGTTACAAATCCCTACATGATAATCATTTGGCAACAACCGAACTGTTGGGTAAACTGAGTTACGAAGTACAGCCTCCTGGAGTTGCTTCTAGGTAAAAGTAAAGTAGCTTAATCTCTAAATGTCATGATTGTCGATTACACACACAGGCTGTAATTTTATCTAAGTGAAGCACGACAACAGACTAGTGATAATACGGAGAGTAACGCATCCTATTACAGAGGTTGTTAATCAGCTTGCTGCTGATGTGATAGTAGACATGGGCCTCCCCCATGTTGGAGCGGTTTTACCAAATGTAATAAAAGAACGCTACGCTTGGCGGACTGTTTGGCGTTACAGTGTAAGCGTGAAGGTCGCTGCTGCTCATCCTCAGTTTTTTTGGTCCCTTAGTCACTTCTTGTGGAACCCTTGGGAAGAGATGGGCGGTATACTGCTCTGGGGCAGCACCACAGGCTGATTTTTAAACTAAAGCTTAGCTTCACAAGTTACCTAACTTTGTGTTGTTACAAATGAAGAAGCGTAACCGACCACTTTAGATATCAAATATCATCAGAGTTATTGAGGTGCTGGAAGGAGACCGTTATGTGCTTAAAGCGTTAAGTTCTAACAGGACCTATAAATACGCTTACGACAGACTACGTTAAATGCTCGATAGTGACAGTATTATTGACTTGGACAGAATGGATGATGGAAAGACTGAACCCCAACCATCTACTATTGCAGAGTAAGGACTTTTGTACTTGACCGAGATTTTAACGTTCACTAGTTTGTATTTTGAACCTTAGACGTACACGATGTTTCGCAACTGGATGCCGATAGCCTCAGCCATTCGTAGACGTAGGCGTAAAACACTGAGTTCATTTTCTAGTTGCTGTGCGGCCACAATTGTGAGTGGCGTGCGTTTGGCTTGCAGGCGTATCACCGGGGAGGTGATGTTGGCAATTACCAAAATTAGGTGAAGTTCGAGAGGGCTGGGATCACCGCGTTTGCATCCATTGTAATCCAAAGCATCCTGTACAATTTCGATTGCCGAATGATCAAGACTATTGAAGAAGGACCTCTGTGATATAGCTGCATTGTTATTTCGACGCCCACGACGGAAATAGTTAAAGACGTGAACCAAAAGGCCATCCATAACCTAACCCCCCCCCCCTTCAACATCAGAAGCGGGATTGTTTATTTTGATTTGACGCTATTTTTAATTTATGAAAATAATTTGTATGAAATGCAGGTCGGGAATGCTAACATCTTTTCGTACGACTATGACACTGCCGTCGTCTTCGCTGGAGACTCCTGGGATGTTGTTAAGTCTGATATTGAGAAGGGGTTGAAACGAATAAGTAAATTACATTACATAATAACATTTTTATTCTGAATACTGCCAAAAGAAATTATATTTGTTTTAGTATTTACAACAACTTGGAACCAAGCAATGAATTTCCGGTACAATTGCACATGTTGTGATAAAATAAAATCTAATATGCGTTGTATTTGCACAAACATACAGATAGTTACTCAAACTAAATATTTAGGTATCTTTCTAGACCAGCGACTTTCTTGGTACCCGCACCTTGAACATGTCATACAAAGAATCAGGAAACTTTAAGTTGAGCGTGCCCAACGTGAGCTGATTAACTTTATGTACTTCAAAAAGAGAGTATTGCCCACTGCAAGATTGTATCACCTAAATAAACTAGCGTCAGTTAGGAAACTATCATTACTCGGGTCGTACTTAGAAAACATAAAAGTTTGCCGTATGACCCTAGCACTGCTGATAATACCAGTAGAAGAAGGAAGCCACTCGCTGCTAAAGTGACAGTGACAAATTCCACTTTTGCAAGAAGACAATATTCTAAACGCTGTGTTCAGCTATACAACTTACTCAATAAAGAGCTGGTAATTTATCATAAGAAAGCTGTATGAATATGGCTCGAGTCCAAAACATAATAATATGATGAAATTGAGGAACTGCTGGCTACTTAGTGGGAATTCATAGTAGCTTCCGATCCCAATATGAACTAACCAACCAGCTAACAAACAAACTTAATAACAACTTTACAAAAACAAATTAACTAACGAATCAACTACTAATACAAAATATACAATCTAACATCATTTAAATATAAGCGAGTATGTCACGCACGGATAAGATAAATAAGGGTTAGATTGGGTATGTGCGCTGGGCAGTCGCGCCACGGGTATGATTAGGCAATCATATTTAACCAAAGCACGCGTTCATACATTTTAGTTGTTTGTGGATTGCGTCGCAGAGCGGAGCAGCGCTAAAATCGTTTTAAAATGCCGTATTGTGCGATTGTTACGTGCAGATTAGAGACAGACATCAAGATACTTGAATAAGGAGGAATTTGTTTTTATTGGTAAGCATAAAACCTTCGTATAATAGTACTTTTTCCTAAAAAAACTATTTCAAATTATGAAATTCTAAGTAGAAACAACAATTTAGCCAAGAAGCAAAGTAAAATATACATTGCTAGTGTACTACGCAAATATTCCGCAAGGGGACACAGTTTACGCGCAATGGGTTGCGAAGACAGCGAAATCTCCACGCCTCTTTGACTCGTTCGCCTTACGTCCGCCTCGGTTGCCTAGCTAGTGCTTGCAGTGCTCGCTGACGAAGTTTAACGTCAAGTTATATATTTTCAAGAGGATTATCACCTGTTCTCTGACTAATATTTTTTTTTTTTTAATGCACAATTGGTAAATCCTTGACAAGTTAATAAGAAATTGGATGTCAGTTAATAAGAAAGACCTCACCACAGATAGTATAGACCCGCTGATGACCCACAAACGATATCTCTGGAGAAGAACGATTAGGAGAGCCGACCCCAATTAGAAATGAGACAAGGCCTGAAGAAGAAGAAGATTCTCTGTAATAAAATTTAGCTAAACTTTCTTTTGTAAAATGCTACACATTATGAATGTAATGCTAAATGCATTTTTAAAATACTTTGTATAAACTTAATTACCGTATTTTAAAAAAAGTCAATTTTTCCAAAAATACCTGACATAAAGAGCAAATGGATAGACGTGACGGGTAGAGAAAACCGGATCCCTACATGACTAGTACTATTTGCTCTGAGCATTTTAGAGAAAATGATATATAAAAAAAATCTAAAAATACATTTTTAAAATTAGGAGCAATTCCACGTTTGAACATTGTATTGTATTTATTTTCATTAATTATTTCGTTACCATTGTTTTACTTTTCTCGTATTGTTTCACTTAATACCTTTATTAAAGTCTACCAGTTGTAAAAAATAAAAAAAACTATCTGCTTGGTTATTTTATTTCCAATGCACTGTTTAGCGTCAAGAATAAGACATTATTTTCTGTTTATGGAGTTGTTTTTTTTAGTCATACGATCTGGAAGTTCAGTTTGACGATCTTCGTTATCGAAAAATCGTATCGCCCATAGCAAGCCCTAGCGTTTATGTAAATTTTGCGCTTGTGGTTGTGTGTAACGTACAGACTTTCGAAATAGTGTGAGACATAATTGCAACCCTGTGTTCTAAGTGTGATTTGTGTGATTTGTTTATTAGTGCGCGTAAGACAGGCGGCGACGACGCTGGTTTTCAAACAAACCTGTGACTGTGAACACACGCACTCACTCACGCACCCACGCACAAACTCACACATACACACATGCACGCACAAACTAACACACACACAACACACACGCACACACAAACACACACATACACATTGGCACTTACCATAGATACATTTGGTATTTTATGTAACTTTGCTCATCTCAAATTATACACCGTGAAATTTTAATCATTTTGTTCCCGTGGAGTAGAGCTTAGGTGAAAGCAGTACAATCGATTCGTAAAGTCAGTTGGAATTTTAAATGATAAATAAAGAAAATAAAAAAGTGAAAAAGCTATCCCAAAAAGTGATTGAAATCGTAGTAGCAACTAGCGAGCGCCCCACAAGCAATGTTCGATCACCTCATGCCTCCTGCGCACCGCATGTTAACGGCGCGGCGTCGGCTCTTTCAAAGCGCGTCGGCTTCCTCAAAGCGCGGCGGCGCGGGCGGTGCCTTTGTCGAACGCTTTTGTGCCGTCGCATGTAAAAATAGCAGCCTATCTTCCCTTACTTACTTACTTACTTAATTTTGATAAGAAAATGTAGGTAATTAAGTAAGCCGTATTTAAAATAACAATAATTATGTAGTTAATCAAAAAGCGTCGGTGGCTCAACCGGTAACGACTCGGTCCATCTAACCAGAGGTACCGGGTTCAAATCTGGACGGCCAATGTACCAATGAGTTTTTCAAAAACTTACGTACATATAATTACCGATTGCTTTAACGGTGAAGGAAAACATCATGAGGAAACCTGCACACGCCTGCGAAGAAACTCGAAGGCTGTGTGTGAAGTCGACCAACCCGCACTGGGCCCGCGTGGTCGACTAAGGCCTAATCGCCCTGATTCAGGGTAGGCTCGAGCCCCTCGGTGGGGACGTATATGAGCTGTTATAATAATAATAATAAATGTAGTTAATCAAAATACAAAGGTACTTTACCACAGATGAGATACTAGTTACTTGCACTTTAATGTTAGACACTACGCACTCAAAACACAGATGAGATACTAGTTACTTCGTCTCAAAGTCTCCATGCACTACAAATACCAGCACTTACTTACACTTCGCGATATCTTAGTAATTGTTCAAAGTGCTGGCCATTTCGATGAATGCACATTCGAGCTTTGCGAACTAGATTTTCTTTTAGTTTTATCAACGTGTCTCTGTCTCTTTTAATCGCATAAAGTTCAATCATGGCAAGATACTCCACATTGGAGAAACTGTGTGGTCGACTCATAATCTGTACAAACTCTCGCGTAGGTAAAACACGTGCAACATGTATCGCTCGCGTCGGTCAACTGAGCTAGCGAGCATCTGGGCGGCGAGGCGACCACGTGCCGGCTGTGCCAGCTGTAGAGCGCTACTACGTGTTCTCACAGCTTCGAGTTTATTTAATTTTTATTATTAAAAAAAAAGTTTAAATTAAGTTTCTAAATTTTTTAAACCCTATAAATCGACAGTACCACTGATACGTAGTCGCTACGCTTCGGGAACAAAATGATAAAAATTTCACGGTGTATACATACCTAATATGATTGTTTATTTCTTTTTTTTCTGTTTCTGAACAACATTCATTTAATATGTTATGGAAGAGCGATACCTCCTACTGAAGGTTGTTTATGCTTAAAAGGAGACACCGACCCCAACTGAAAATGTACTTCTTGTTAAAAATAATAACCATTTTAATTTATTATTTTTATATTAGCTTTGCATCAGGGAGGGGGTCGCGGGTTAGATTCCCGGCGGAGTCTAACTTTGTATGACTTGGTTTTGGTTGGTGGAAGGGCATTTTATAAGCCCGCCTGGCTAGTTACCACCAACTTATCTAAGTCTTGCCACCAAGCATCAATGTTAACAGCATACTCGTAGATGTGTTCCGGCTTGAAGATAAGGTAGCCTGTTCCCCATAGCGTTAATGAATCTTGGTAGGCCCGCTTCCATTTTCTGCATCATCGTCACTTACCATCAGGTAAGATGATGTCGAGGGCTAACCAATTGTGGATTTAAAAAAAAACGTGTTGGCGGTGGCCGGATTCCAGACACACTACCTCGCCTGGCTGAGATATCTCCTATTGCTCTCGACAAGTAGGAACACAACGTTCCTGGATTAGGTGACCCCGACATGATGCATCGATGCAACGCAATCAAGCAACCCAACGCAATCTAACTCGATGGAACTCCAAGTCTCGAAGGGAAAGTGATGTGGCGGCAGCTGTCAGCTCGAACGCACTATTGTCATTTTTTCGCCACTAAGAATATTACTGATTCCAATCATCAACGATTGGTCCACGGCCGGACCCCAAACACACCACCTCGCTTGGCGGAGATATATTGCTCTAAGTATGTACACACCGTTCCTACATACGTTTAATAGGGTACGTACTCACGCACAGTTTTTTTTAAAAATAGGATTAAGGATTATTTTATGTATGGGTGTGGGCCGCCTTAGATCGACCAACATAAAAGTCGGGAGAACAGTGGACTGTTTTTACAGGCGAGACGGTAGATCGTATGGTTGCAAATGACTGGCGACGGGAAGTAATGCCTCGGAGTGGAAGAAAACACGATGAATTGCGAGGACCAACGCAGATTGCAATGTTCTGCTTCCGATTGGGAGACGCGAGAGGCTTTCCTTCTTCTAGGTTGTATTAGGACGCTGTCGCTCGAGCGAAGGTCCTTCCAAAGGTCAATTAAGGCGCTGTCTCTTGCGTAGGTTTCTGCTAGGCTCTTCTCGCTTCTAGTTGCTCTTTCGGAGATTCACCTCTTCTCGCAGTTAAATCTGTTTGATTTAAATTGAACTGAATTTCGCTACTGCGGTCCTTGTCTGATTATATACCTTTCTTTGTCGAAAACTCTGGAACAAAAGGGCAAGGACAGGAGATGTGGGAGCGATATAGAAAACAATAAATACCGGGACCTCACTCGGTTGGAGCAATACCGTAAGGGCGACCGTTCTCATACAAACATCAAACTTTTGTCTATTTTCGCGTTTTTCTAGCCTCTGTTGCCACCCTCAATGAAAAACAGACACACAAAATTATTTATTTATATAACACACATATAGAACATAAAATCCAGTCGTCCAACAGAGGGCGTCCAACAGGGCAATCGTGCGGGGGCTGCGGGGCGGGTAGGGTCCACTATACCATTGTCACCGTTTGTATGGTGCGATGGGCCCATTCATTGAGGGTCGTCATGCACGGCTAATTTTTATCTTTTGATTTATTTTGGTTCATATTTTTTATTAATTATATAAAAATATTAAATACAATTTAAATCAATAGAAGCGTTTAAACGCATATTAATTTACTTAACTTATTCGAAGCTTATAGTTATATTTGACTGACTCGTTGGCTCAGTGGTCCTGCTCTTGACTGCTGATCCAAGAGTTGTGGGTTCGATCCCCACCCAGGGCAAGCATTTGTGTGATGAACAGATTTGTTTGCTCTGTGTCTGGGTGTTAAATATCTATATATGTATGTATTTAAACGTATATAAGTATTAATATATCAGTCTCTAGTTCCCATAACACAGGGAATCCTACTTTGGGGCCAGATGACCATGTGTGATTTGTCCCAGAATATTTATTTATTTATTTATTATATGAGATAGCAGTCACCTGTTCCCGCCTCTATTTTTTTCTCTTTCCACCACCCGGCCGGCCGGGACGGGCGGCGAGTCATGGCGCTAGGCGGCCATTATTTCAATCGTCATTGTGTCGAATACACCAGGCAGAAATTGTCTATAAGCTTCGAATAAAGTAAGTAAATTAATATGCGTTTTATTGGTAGGTTAAACGCTTCTATTAATTTGACTTGACCGTTATTCGAAGCTTATAGTTATATGAGACGTGTTTATTATCACCTGGTGGTAGTAGTAGTAGAGGTGTTAGTCCTGGTCGCAACCATGGCGAAACTAGTGCAATACAGTCCAAGACACTAGACCAAAGATCCGATAGGTTCTGATTCTGAGCATAGAAAAAAAAACATTGAATAAAAATTGTTCATTTTGTATCAAATATACTGGCAACACCACAGGTCTTTTCCAAAGTACCATAATCGTGTTCTATTATATAACATTATTATCATCCTGAGTTCCTGCCACTGTAACCCGCGCAGATAAAGAATAGATCTGAAAATGGCGGCGGGTACTTATGGCACGGTTGGCAAAACAAGTTCTCAAAAATTGATTTTTATTTTTCCTACTGAATGTTTTTGTTATAAATTATAATTTTCATTATTACTAATTAATGATACTAATAAAAATGACAAAAATGTTAATAAAATAAATAAGCAGCAAGGGTAAATATAACAGTGGATATTTTAATTTGTCTTTATTATTTGTGATTAATTTGCATCAGAATCAAATTACAAAAAATAGTATAGAAAATGTTTACCTCCTTATGTATCATAATTTCATGCACACATATAACTTATAAGGTCGAAATGTGATTTTATTGACTAGGTTTTATAATAGAAAAACTTTTTTGAAAAAGAACATTATCTGGCTTAGCTTTGCCTGCTTATAGAGTATTAAGGTAAGGTAAGATCCAAATCGCTCTGCTCTTTACAGTGATGCATTGTTCCCATGACTAACCCGGATTGATTATTTATCATTGTTCTTTTGTTGCGCGTACTTCACTGTTTGAGTATAGAGAGCGATAGAGTGTGAGCGAGATAGCATGCGAGCGGACGCCATTTTCAGATCTATTCTTAATCTGCGCGGCGAGTTAATGCCAAGTTAGCCTATTGTTAATCTCCTAGGTGTGAAAGGGAAAAACTTTTCAAGTTATATTTTAGATATTATTTACTTGATTGGAAATGTCTTTGAGTATACATATAAATTTTTTCTCAAAATCTAGCAACTTTTTAGTAAAGTATTGGGGTATTTCTTTTTTCGTAAGTGGCAACACTGATTAGTTGCCAGCGAGATAGGTTTTTTGGCGGGATTTGTGGTGGACGCATTAGTAGTTTTATTTTGTTGTTTTTTCATTGTTTTCTGCTGGGATTTTGTTCAAGAAGTGGTGCATTTTGGAGAAAATCGTCTAGTGCACGTGAGCAATGTGGAGAACAAGAAAATAAAAAGGAAGGAGGACGTGAGAACCCAATTTGCTTTGGGTGCAGTTTTCTAGACGCCCAACAGCAACTGGGTGTTCCACCTAGGGTTGCCAGGTCCTAAAACTGAATAGCCGGACAGACTACCAAGTTAAGCCGGACTTTTGGGTAAAATTTAGTGCATTAGTTAGTCAATCTATATGTTTAGACGAGGTCATAATCAGACTACGAAGCGCCGTCCCCTTGAGTCACTTTATATATATATTCTTTATTGCACACAGATATTTACATGAAAAACAATTAGAAAGGACATATACAAAGGTGGACTTATCTCTATAAGAGATCTCTTCCAGCCAACCTTACCGGGTGTTATGAGAATTCAAAGGACGGGGGGCAAACCTATGTGTACCTAAAATTATACTAAATAAAATACTAATATAATATAATGTAAACTAACCTGATCTACTCACATAAATAATACATACCGATAGTAAATAATTTAATAATATACATAATACATACCTAAAAATAGACTACTTACTATTCTTACTAAAATTAAATATATACAAATAAACTTACACGTTTTGTAGGGAAAGAAGATGCTCTTTAAGTTTGATTTTGAAAGAGTTAACAGAGGGGCAGTCGCGAATGTTGGCGGGTAATTTATTCCAGAGGTTCGCAGCTTCAACAGTGAACGAGTTGGAGAAGAATTTGGTATTGCAGCGGGGAACTACTAGAGTTTTGGTGACGCATAAACGTCATTTATCACTTTATCACGACGGCGCGCTCGCCCGAATATCCACGTGACTGGAGGATCACGAAATATAAAAAAGCCTAACAAAAACCGGACAGGCCGGACATCATCTAATTTGACCGGACATGCATCCAAAAAGCCTAACCCTGTCCGGCTTTATCCGGACGCCTGGCAACGCTAGTTCCACCTCAGAATGTAGCTGTTGCAAATGCTGTCAAGAACTTTAGAGAAGATTTGTAATGCACTGGCACTAGCATTTCAAAAGAAAAACGAATACAGATTAATTAAATGGGGATTGTCTCGGAAGGGCTTTTGTACCCGTTAGACGTTATGAGTCTAAAAAAAAACAGCGAGATAGCGTGCGTTAGTCGTTGTCGGCTTTTTGTTTCATTTTCTTTCCTTCCTACCTTTTTCGAAATATACACCTACTTACAAATTGAATGAAAAATAGTTAATAGTGAGTGTATGCAAAGTGCTATAAAATGTTGACACCTAGGTTCAAGTTATCTCAGGACGAAAACAAAGTATACATAATCGTGCATGCGCCTTACACCAATATCGGGGACACTGAAATCGACATTGACGGGGAAAACTTCCTTTTTGTGTCCAGCCCGTATTTTCTGCGACTCCGTCTACCAGGGAAAATCGTCGAGAATGACCGCTCGAAAGGTTCATACGAGTGCGACTCCGGCGATTTCAACTTGGTATTCGACAAAGTTTCCCCCGGTGAACACTTCGAAAACCTGGACATGATCACCAGCTTACTGGCGCCGCGAGACATTCCAGATGTGAACCCTTGTCTAGTCGAAGCTTTGGAGGAAGATGGCATCTCCATTGAGGAAAAGGAACCTAACTATGAGTTGAACAAGTACACATATGGTTTCGGTAACAAAATTTCAACTGAATTCAGTGATATTGGTAGTGAATTTCCTCAAATATTCGAGCTGAGAGTACCCGAAAGAGTGGATAGAGATGAGAGACATACACTACGTATACAACACGAGGATGAAAAGTTTTCTTCGGACCATTATTTGGCAGACCTATATGACAGAGAATTGATTGAACCATATTTAACTGCAAAAATGTTTTGGGATTCACCAGATTTTGAGAAAGAAGCTGAATTCACTGAAGAACAAGTCAGTTTACTAAAAGAATTGCCAAATAAACATTATTTACTAAGTAAAACTGAATATAAGCAAGTATTGTTAGGGCTTATTGATATTTTGTATGGGTATTGTTACGATAAACGGACAACTTTGAATGAAAGCACAGTAGAGTCCAGTTGGACAATAAACAAGTTATCTTCTACATTGAGTTGGTTCTGTACATTTAAAGATATTAAGCAAGTATTAATAGCTTGCTATAGGAGATCTCTTATCCATCCCATATTCAGGAATTTTGAATTGTCAGAAAAAGTCAAGAATGATGTGATTTCTTTGTTAAGAAAAGGAAAGAAATTCATTGTAAAATGTATGATTGATATTCACCAGATGTTTAACACTAGTGGTGAGGCTAGATATATCCTAAATCAACTATATATAAAAGACTATTTAGTACTCCTGCAAAAATGCAGGAGCGAAGAGTTAGATGAGCTATCCAATAACTTAGCCAATGTTGAAATCACTAAGAACAATTTAGATTTAGAACTAGAAGAATTAGAAAATGCAGCGGAACTAGTACAGAAAGAAGACACAGAGATAATGGAAAATGAAATGGCTGTCAAAATGGCTGCCATGAATCTATTACCAGGCTTGACGAAAACTAACGGAGTGTACATAGATTCAAGTGACAGCGAGTACACCACTGATACTTCATCAACTGATTCTAGTACCGACTCCTCAGATGAGTCCTCAGATTTGGACTCAGATGATGACCCATCTTGATAGATTTTAAGAACATCATTTTGCAATGAACATAGTGTTGCCAGATGACTGTGTGTTATTTGTCCCTGAATATTATTAATATTTGTTTATTACTGTGATAAAATAATGTGGTTGGTAGAATTAAGTGAATTAAGTTAAGTCATTATTCTAAGCAATAGACATAAATAAAGTACATAATATTTTGTACCTTTTTATGGCCAGTAATAAAAAAATAATGTTAAATTGTTATTTCAATGTTATTACAGAATACAGTTTTTAACCTATTAAAATGTACAGTCAGCTTCAAAAATATATTTAGATCCACATCTATATCTATAATATATATAAAAGAAAGTCGTGTTAGTTACACCATTTATAACATGAGAACGGCAGGACCAATTTTTATGATTTTTGTGTTTTTGCATTTGTCTTCGTCCGGAATAGGATAATAAGTATTAAAGTATGACATTCATCAATTAAAAAAACAATTAGTAAAAAATAATTGGTTTTAGGGTAGGGTAGGGTAGTGTAGTGTAGGGTAGGGTAGTGTAGGGTAGGGTAGTGTAGTGTAAGGTGGAACGAAGTTCGCTGGGACAGCTAGTTTATAAATACAGTAGGACCTCTATAAGTCGAATTCCAAGGGAGACGCCAAAAAATTCGAGTTATAGAGTTTTCGACTTATGGAGGATTTCGACTTAGGAGGATTTTGATTCGACATATAGAGGTTGAGATTCATTCGTATAAATTTTGAGTTAGAGAGGTAAAATAAATAAAAATTCAAGTTGCAGAGGTGACACACATATTTTTTTAAATAAATTAACAGTTTGCGTTTCACAGCACTCATGTTTTAACAATTTAATTTGTAAACTGTTGCACAATTTGATGTGTATTGCAGTAGAACCAAACTACTTCTGACAATATTTCAGTCGTCTACATATGACTTGCTTCGCCAAAATTCAAATGAAATGAAAAATAATAAAATTAAACACCTGACACCAATCAAGCAAACACGTGTTAACGTGAGTAATAAATTCGTGGTAAGGTACCAGCGGGTAATAAGTAAGACCTAGCTGATGGATATTTGTAATGAAATCGAAAATATTCAGTTTTATCAACATGTTTTAATGTTAATCATTAGTTAAATACATTTTCTATAAAATAATAAACAAAAAATGCATTTTTTTACCATAAACAAAAACAAAATTAACCTTTTAAAAAACGTTACAAGTAGACCTTATTTTACTATGGTAGGCTAATAAGGTCTACTTCACCATAATTAAAATAATATATTAGTTATATTATTGTTTAAATTCCTTTGGTTGTATTCCTTTGGTTGTTTAAGATCATTAATCACAGTATTGTTTCATCTGTGTGATTATTGATCTCAAATCCCTTATTACCGGACAGGCCTTATTACCCGAAGGTACGTTATTCCTATTTATTGTATACTCCTTTGTTTTCTAAGCAACAATGGTGTACTTACATTGTCGGCAAATTCTTAAAGTTGGTAACTTATTTTTCTTAGAACTATACCGGTAATAAGTTCCAAATAATGGAGTTGTAAAGGTTGTAAAATAAAACATTGCTATGTTCGAGATACAGAGGTCCAATTTTATTTTTCGAGTTATAGAGGGAAAATATGTACCATCATGGCTTGCAGGGAACCACTGATTATTTCGACTAATAGAGGGTTGAGATTTCGAGTAATGGAGGTTTTGGTGTTTGAAGGGAAGGGAACAAAACATTTTTTCGAGATCTGGAGGTTTTCAACTTATCGAGGTTCGACTTAACGAGGTTCTACTGTATAAGGCTCTCAGAAGTTCAGTATTATGTGCACAGTCAGAACAATGGTCAATATATTTTACAAATTAATTTTCAATTTTATGTAGGCTTGTCATAATAACATGTTGTTAGTTAGTAACTGAGAAAAGTTTAACCTCAATGATTATCATGAGTTCTCGATACTAAGAGGGTTCATGCTGCCTGTTATGTTACATTTAGTTTTATATAAAATTCAAACCCGAAACACTTCTGGTCTTTTGTTAAATCCAAAAGGGTAGAAGTTCTTATCCTCAATCCTTCACCTTTAATAATACTCCATTCAATAACGGCCCTGATATTGTTTGTGGATTTAATGATTATTTTACATAATATGTTTTCTCCCTCTGCGTCAAGGTATCCCACTTTAGATTTTACCGATCCACAAAACGCATCTTTTAATAACATCAGCACCTTAAGGCGCTTTGCACACGACGGGGCGGGGCGGGCCGGTCAATTTCGCCGCCAACGATAGCACAAAGGGAATCCTTTACTACCAACGCACATGGAGGCGGCGCGGTCGACGCGGTGTTTTTGTCCTCCGTGTGTGTTGGTAGTATAGGATTCCCTTTGTTCTATCGTTGGCGGCGAAATTGACCGGCCAGCCCCGCCCCGTCGTGTGCAAAGCGCCTTATAGTCAACGAAAGTGTTATGGAAACCTTGATAAGAAAATTAGACACAAGTAAAAATGCTGGTGATAATAATCTGCCTCCTATTTTTATTAAGAACCGTGTCAACTCCCTGCTCACACCTTTAACGTTAATCTTTTATAAATCTATTAAGGAGGGAACATTTCCTGATAGGTGGAAGACAGCGCCTATTGTACCTATAGTCTATACATAAAAAAAGGTACAATTAGTGAAATTGAAGTTTGAACATTACAGGCCAATCTAGATACTGAACATTTTTAGTAAAATTTTGAAAAGATCATTTATGGTGTTTGTCCTATTATTCTAAGCAGTATCCTTAAAGGAAAACATGGGTTTATCACAGGCAGATAAACTACAGTCTACAACTAATCTCACTCTATTCGCAAAGTTTGTGCGCGAGTCTATGGGAAAGGATCGTCAGGTTGACGTTGTCTACACCGACTTTGAGAAGGCGTTTGATCGCGTGGATCACGTCATTCTGCTTTCAAAACTTAACGCACTGGGTATCCATGGTGATCTTCTTCAGTGGGTAAAATCATTCCTGACTAATAGATCCCAAGCTGTTGTCTTCGGTCGGTTTTAATCAGACTATATTACTTTACCTTCTGGTGTACCCCAGGGCTCTCTTCTGGGCCCACTTTTCTACAACGCCTACCAATATGACATTTTTAACTTAATATACAATGCAAAATTCCTGATGTACGCTGATTAAACCAAAATATTTTTAGATATAGGCACTAAAAATGACACCTTGAAGCTACAAAAAGACCTTGATCAACTATCTCAGTACTATAAATCTAACCGTATTGTAGTTAACACTGCCAAGTGTCAAGTAATTTCATTTACACTGAAAAACCGTACTAAATACTACAACTATCACATCAACGGCGCAATTTTGGAACGTTTTAACTTAGTTCGTGATCTGGGTATACTATTTGATCATAAACTCTCCCTTAATCACCACCTAAAAAAAATAACTGATCATCATATCATCATCATCATATCAGCCGAAAAACGTCCACCCAAGGATTTCCACGACGACCGGCCCTGCGCTGCCCGCATCCATCGGCTTCCCGCGATCTTCACCAGGTCGTCGGTCCACCGCGTGGGAGGCCTGCCTACGCTACGTTTTCCGGTATAAATGTTAGGTTTTGTTATGCGAACCTTCTCCCCATTTCGTAATTCCTCCAGCATTAAAAGCGTTTACTTTGCATACGTTCGCAGCGCCCTTGAATATTGTTCTGTTCGCACAAACAATCACAATAAATCATATGACGACAGTTGCAAAACTCATAGATTACTTCAGCTTGTTATGAGACGCAGTGCCTGTTTTAGCACTACCAGCGCCCTTGGCGAGATATCTGCCATTCATTCAAACCCATACGAAAAAATGCAAAGGATATAAATAAAATAACCATTTAATAAAAAAAACATAAAATTTTACTTTTCTAGTCTTTTAGGATACCAGTCTATTTTTTCCGCACTTTAATTAGGTTTTCAGGTTACTTTTTATCCTGTGAAAGTAGCATAGTCTGATGCAGTTCCTAAGGGAACTGAAAAAATACTCTTCTTTGGTTATTTTTATTAACAACGCAACGGAACAATGAATTGCTGTGATTTTTTGCAAAGAGATGATTGGGGAGGTGGAAAAATACATAATTTACTATTTAGCATATCTGACATAGTTACCGAGGGATAAAGGATAGGGAAAACTCATTTCCACGCATGCTCGCGCACGTCTGTGTTGCTACGGAGCAACGGATTTAAGTGATTTTTTTATATAGAATTTCTTGAGGGGGAGGGAAGCAACATAGACTGCTAATCAGAATAGCCCGATATAGTTCCAGCCTGAGGGATCTGGAGAAAACTCATATCCATGCTCGCGAGCCGCTTGCCACTGGCACACCACTCGCCCTCAAACACAGTCTTAAAAACGATGTCCATGCGGGCGAAGTCGCGGGCAGAAGCTAGTATTTGATAAGATTTAAAGACAGGAGGAACCACATTCTGATCAGGAAAAAAAGATTTCAGATTTATGAGTTCATCACACGAAGTAGGTCGAAAGTGGCCCGAAATGGTTCGTCTAATATAACCCACGGCCGGTGTCGCCACTTTCTTTTCGAACTTGGCTGACACACAGCCGTGTGTTAAGATAACTCATAAAACACATGTAAATTCTTAAAAGTAAGCACCTACTACATTATGCTGATACTTTGTCCTCGGCTATCGATAATCCTCTAAGGCGGTGCACAGCAGCCCATCCCTATTTGTCACATAATATACTGATCTACTATACGAGTACATCCATTTGGGCCGGGTTTGAGTCGGGGCGGGATTTCAACGTGACGAAGCCAGTGGCCGATTTAAATCTTTGTTATTAAGTGACATTTAATAAGTAGTTTAAATTGATTTGTGACATGAAATTAATTATTTTTATATGACATATAATTCGTAAATAAAAACTAGTTATTTAATATACTGCTATATAGTTAACTAGTGATCACTTGCCTACGATGTTTATATAGTAACCGATGCGATATGCGCGCTCTATACCTACAGAATGTATACTCAAAGGGAGCGTCTTTCCACTGACCGGCAACGAGGACAGCACCTGCCTAATGGAAAAACGAAGCTCTGGCACCGGCACCGTTACCGGCTTGTCTGCCGGGGAAGCCAGAATGTATGAAAATAAGAATATGAAGCGTTTTTCCACTGACCGGCAACGGTGACAACACCGGCCCAATGGAAAACAGAAGCCCTGCAGGCACCGGCACCGTCACCGGCTTGGCTGCCGGGGAAGCAAGTATGTATGAAAATAAGAATATGAAGCGTCTTTCCACTGACCGGCAACGGGGACAGCACCAGCCCAATGGAAAAACGAAGCCCTGGCACCGCCGGCACCGTCACCAGCTTGGCTGCCGGGGAAGCAAGAATGTATGAAAATAAGAATATGAAGCGTCTTTCCACTGACCGGTAACGGGGACAGCACCGGCCCAATGGAAAAACGAAGCCCTGGCACCGGCACCGTCACCGGCTTGGCTGCTGGGGAAGCAAGTATGTATGAAAATAAGAATATGAAGCGTCTTTCCACTGACCGGCAACGGGGACAGCACCAGCCCAATAGAAAAACGATCCCTGCCACCGGCACCGTCACCGGCTTGGCTGCCGGGGAAGCCAGAATGTATGAAAATAAGAATATGAAGCGTTTTTCCACTGACTTGCAACGGGGACAGCACCGGCCCAATGGAAAAACGAAGCCCTGCCACCGGCACCATCACCGGCTTGGCTGCCGGGGAAGCGAGTATGTATGAAAATAAGAATATGAAGCGTATTTCCACTTACCGGCAACGAGTACAGCACCTGCCCAATGGAAAAGCGAAGCCCTGCACCGGCACCGTCACCGGCTTGGCTGCCGGGGAAGCAAGTATGTATGAAAATAAGAATATGAAGCGTCTTTCCACTGACCGGCAACGGGGACAGCACCAGCCCAATGGAAAAACGAAGCCCTGGCACCGGCACCATCACCGGCTTGGCTGCCGGGGAAGCAAGTATATATGAAAATAAGAATATGAAGCGTCTTTCCACTGACCGGCAACGGGGACAGCACCAGCCCAATGGAAAAACGAAGCCCTGGCACCGCCGGCACCGTCACCAGCTTGGCTGCCGGGGAAGCAAGAATGTATGAAAATAAGAATATGAAGCGTCTTTCCACTGACCGGTAAACGGGGACAGCACCGGAAAATGGAAAAACAAAGCCCTGACACCGGCACCGTCACCGGCTTGACTGCCGGGGAAGCAAGTATGTATGAAAATAAGAATATGAAGTGTCTTTCCACTGACCGGCAACGGGGACAGCACCAGCCCAATGGAAAAACGTAGCCCTGGCACCGGCACCGTCACCGGCTTGGCTACCGGGAAAGCCAGAATGTATGAAAATAAGAATATGAAGCGTCTTTCCACTGACCGGCAACGGCGACGCGACGGCACGGTATCATACATTTTTGCTTCCCAGGCAGCCGTGCCGGTGCCGTGCCGGCTAGTGGAAACACAGCCATTAAATGGATTGATTAAAGATACAGCTTGCTGCGAAAATATTCAGGACGATTTCCCCCGACCGGCGCTCATGGAATATTAAACTGAGTTCGTAAAGCAATTAATTGTTATTGAGACCTACTTACTGGCACAAAGTTTGAAACGTCTGAGTTATCTAATCTTTTAAGGGTTCCCTAATCAAACTAGGCACCGTTATAGTTTCGCCAAACAGTATTACAACTATGAGATTAAATTTGGCATGGAAAATATGTATAACCGCTATGAAGTTATGAAATTAAATCTGTAAAGAAGTTTTTAGTGTTTTTTTATTATTTTTTATTTCACAATTGGTAAGCCCTTGACATCATCTCACCTGATAGTAGATGACGATGATGTCAAAGATGGAAACAGGCTAACCTAGATTCCCCAACGCAGTGGGGAACTTTACTGGCTGTCTTATATCTTCAAGCCGGAACACATCAATGCTGTTAGCACTGTATGGCACCAAGACTTACATAAGATGGTAGTAACTTGCCAGCCGGGCTTAGAAAATGCTTAGGAAACGAACCCGCAACCTCATGATGTGAAGCTAATGGACTTAACTAAAACGCCACAGGTCTTTTAAAACTTTTGCGGGACTGCAAATATATTTTTTTCGATTTTTTTTTTTACTAAATATTACGCATTTTGTGGTGAAGCTATAGAGAAGCACGGTGAAGCTCTGGCCGTGCGTGCCTCTCGATATCTTCGAGGCATTTGATAGGGAAGGGCATTGGAGTGAGCTATGCTCGGAAATTCCCTACGCGATCGAATCAGAAATGAGGAGATCCGCAGGAGAACCAAAATAACCGACAGCCCCAAAGCTCACAGAATCGCTAAACTGAAGTGGTAGGAGGGCAGGGCACGTATCTCGTAGAACAGATGGCCGTTGGGGTAGTAAAGTTCTCGAGTGGCGACCGCGCATCAGAAATGTAGCGTAGGCAGGCCTCCCACGCGGTGGACCGACGACTACTGGTTTGTGCAACTGGATATCTGACTTCTTCAGGGAACGGTTCAACCGAGTGGTCGTCGAAGGCTGCTTGTCTGACCTATTGGTTATTGATGCAGGTGTACCTCAGGGCTCAGTTCTCTCCGCAACTATATTTCTGCTGCACATTACCGGGCTGCCGCGTATTTGGGTACGCAGACGACAGCAGCACGGTTGCGGAAAGATACTTGTCTAGTGCTCGAGATAGGGGTCCGGATATATACTATCCCAGAGAGAGGCCATGATTGAGCGCGTGAACCTAACACTCAAGGCAGTCTGTGACTGGGGTGATGCCAATCTTGTTAGGTTAATTATAGCGCAGACGTGTCTATTCAATGCGAAAAGGAGTCCTTTTACCCTAACTCCTACTTTCCGAGATAAATATATCCAGATCTCCGACCAACTTGAGCTCCTTGGCATAGACTTAACATCTGATCTGAATTTCGGGAGATACATTGAATCCAAGGCAAAAACGGCTGCCAAAAACTTCACAACAGCGCAGCTTCTAATGTTATACCAAAGAATACTAAGTTATACTAAGCTCAAGTTCGATCATGAATGGAGTACGCTCTCACATAAGGGACGGATCGGCTTGTTACCAGCTAGACGCCTTGGATTCTATCGGCCGACGTGCTAGGAGACTCATTGGCGACGAGGAACTTGTATCAAACAGGCTCCAAAGCCTCGAGCATCTCCGCACAGTCGCCTGTATATCAGTGTTTTACAGGATTCATTTCGGAGAGTGTACCCTGGAGCTTTACGACGTCATTCGCCCCTCTCCATTTCGGCATCGGATGAACAGGCACAGAGGGCGATTCCACCCCTTTATCGTAAATGTTCCACCTTTAAGCACGAAGCGTTTTATTTCTTCATTAACTATGCAAACGGTCAAGGAGTGGAATTCCCTGTCGGCGTCTGTATTCCCCGATTCGTATAATTTAGGAATCTTCAAGACGAAAGTGAATAGGTACTATTTGAGTTTGCATGTTACATCCTCGGCTGCATCTGAACTTACCATCAAGTGAGATGCAGCCAAACGAAAACTAACTAAAAAAAACACGAAAAATGCTTCTCGAACTTCTTGGCTATTTAGTCATTGTCGTATCGACCAAAGTCCTATTTAAAGGACTTTTAATAATGACGGGTTAAGGCCTAGTTGTAGGTCGTGGGTTGGATCTACTGACTACTGCAATTTGGTCTTCCAGTCTAAATAAATACCTACTTACTGCATTTTAGTCCTTCAAATAGGACCATGACCCTTACGAGGTAGTCTATAATTTATAACATAATATTGTATTACTTCTAGACTTTGGAATGAAATAATATATATTATAAATTGTAGATGACGTGAGATTCCTTTTTTTATTTTTTTATTCAAAATTAATGAGCCCTTGACATTATCTCACCTGATGGAAAGTGACCATGACGCCGAAGATGAAAGCGGGCTTACCCAGATAGATTTCCTAACGCAATGGGGAACTGGCTATCCTATCTTCAAGCAAGAACACATCAACGCTGTTATGTTTGGCAACAAGACTTTATACATGGTGTAACATTTTTTTACAACTAACTCGACTTTGTTTTATATATCGCACTCTTAACCGAATGACTAAATAAACTGATTTGTTTTTTTTGCACTGTGAGTGAATTCACGAGGGTAGAATTATACACTGCGCCTTTACGCTAGCCCTGTATAAAGTCTTGCCAAACATCAATGTTAATAGCATTGATGTATTCTTGCTTAAGGATAAGATAGCCAGTTCCCCATTGCGTTGGGAAATCTATATGGGTAAGCCCGCTTTTATCTTCGGCATCATCGTCACTTACCATCAGGTGAGATGATGTCAAGGGCTCATTAATTGTGAATCATCATATCAGCTGACGGACGTCCACTGCTGGACGTAGGCCTCCCCCTAGGATTTCCATGACAAAAATTAATTGTGAATAAAAAAATAAATATAAGGAATCTCACGGTCTCTAAAATATTTATATGAGGTACTTTTTTACTTAATTCCAAAGTCTAGAAATAATACAATATTATGTTGTAAATGATAGACTACCTCGTAAGGCTCAAGGTCCTATTTGAAGGACCAAAATGCAGTAAGTACGTATTTATTTAGACTGGAGGACCAAATGGCAGTAGTCATGTAGATCCAACCCACGACCTTAAACTAGGCCTTAATCCGTTAATTACTAAAAGTCCTATAAATAGGACCTTGGTCGACAAGACAATGACTAAACAGCCAAGAAGTTCGAGAAGCATATTTAGAGTTTTTTTAATCCACATTTATTGGCGAGCCCTTGGCATTATCTCACCTGATGGTAAGTGACATGATGCTAAAGATTGAAGCGAGCTTATCTAGATTCCCCAACGCAATAGGGTAATGGCTATCTTATCTTCAATTCGGAATACATCAATGCTGTTAAAATAAATGTTTGGCGGCTTAGATAAGTTGATGGTAAACGAGCTTAGAAAATGCCCTTGCACTAACCAAACCAAGTCTTAAAGATATACTCCGCCGGGAATCGAATCCGCGACCTCCTGACGTGAAGCTAAAGACGGAGGCGGTTAAATAGAAGTTACTGAATAGACATCTCACAAAATAATCGAAAGTCCGAAAATATTACAGCACCTACTTACATCGATATTTGATTCATTGCAACACGCTCAACAGTCATTGTAAGTCAGACAGCGGCATCTGATTAACTTCCTCAGCTGGTTGCCTAATTAAAGGGACATCCACGTCCCAACTTAAGCAACAAAGTGACAGTTTTCCAACACACTGTCACCTCTCACAAACACATTTAAAATGTACCACGGGCCCATGGTGGCACGAGGATCGCCCCTTTCCGCATTCTAACCATGTCACGTATTAATGCTAGTATATAAACCAAGCCTTGACAGATCCTGGCACACATTGTGGTACCAAACCTGACGGCAGCAACTCGCCTGGCCGTCAAAATTAAAAATGGTGTGGTGCAAAATGTCCAAAACAATAGTGCTCCTTAGTTTAATAGCTGTAACCAGTGCCGAATACACCGCGTCGAGATTAGTCAAAAACATTTACAAGGAATGCCTGAGTCAATATTCGGTGGAGTGTGTGAAACCCAGAGCCTTGCAGTGGCTATCGAGTGTAGCGGATAACGACGAGATCAAGATCACCGAGGATTTGACTATTGTGAAGACAGCTGTTGTCGAAGATGATGCGTCAGTCGACCCTCGATTGGCGAAGGATCCCGCTTACGAGATCTTTGACAAAGTTGACCGTTTCCTCCAGAGTCACACTCTCAGAGTGACGGTCCCAGAGGAGTTAACGAACAGCGCTGCCTCAGAATATGTTCCGAGGTCCCTGCTGACTGACCTGCCTTCTGAGCTGAACATGCCTCTGGACGGCGATGAAGATTCCGAGGTCTTTGAGGGAAGGAAGAAGAAGAAGATCAGGCTGCCCAAGCCTCTGAGGATTAAAAGCAGTATGTTATACTGCATTCAAAATAAACTGAGCTAATTCCACTTAAGGCGGTGACTGCTGCCCATACTGATTGCGGTCAATAATCATAATTAAATAGACAAGGACAGGTAAAAGCATAAAGACCCGGTCTTTTTGCAAATAATTGAAAACGCTGGCAATGTTAAAAAACCGACATCGATCCCTATAACCAAAGATATTAGATTTTAGGGGAGCGAAATATTTTTAACTGTGTGGCTACAACTTACCACAAATTATGGTATTTCTTTTTGTTTTTGTTCATTTTATAAAAAGTACGTAACCGATTTTGATAAAATTTATAAGGTAAGATTAAACTTACTCATTAAATAATATTTTACATTAAAATTTAAAAATACGAAAATGAATAATAAGCTATCAATTAAACAAAGAGAATCATTAAAATCAGTTTAAAACCGGCGAAGAAATCGCGTAACATTCACACAAAAAACACCACAAATTTACACCCCCTCATATAATTAACACTAGTTTTACAAAATAAAGTACAACAAATAACCTTTCTTTCTTCAGTCGGGTAAAAACCAAGTGAAATCAGCTCAGCTATCAGCTTATCTTGAATGCAGTGTACCTTCCTAAATACTTGATCATATCCAGTGAATTTGTGTCTTGAATTTCTAATTTCCACGGTGACTTCTCTTTCAGAACACGGGCTGATCAAGAAGGTGCTCCTGCCTTTCCTGTTAGGTCTTAAGTTCAAGGCCTCTGTCCTGGTGCCCTTGGCTTTGGCTCTCATCGCCCTTAAGACCTGGAAGGCTCTTACTCTCGGTCTCATCTCTCTAGTGCTCTCTGGTAAGAAAATTTTGCTTAGTCATCAAGGTAATAAATTAATGATTGAATGATTTTTTTAATTAAAATTAATAATTGAATTATTATTTTAAATTAAATAAAAATTAAAAATATGCCTGCAAAACTTAACCTCTCTTTTTTGGTCAATCGGGTAAAATGTATCCTATGTCACTCACGGGATCAAGACGAATCTAACGACAGCTCACACTCCAAATCCATCAAGCCGTTCGTGCTAAAGAAATATACATACATCATCATATCAGCCAAAAATCGTCCACTGCTGGACATACATACATAGATACATATAAACACTCGAAAAACAGAAACCTCCTTCGGGTAAAAAAAACTACAAAGGATTGAATGAAACTTCGTACGTGTGTATTTCGGATATGACCGGCAGATAAAATAATCCTTTTTTTTTCAGGTGCAATGGTCATCTTCAAATTCACCAAGCCCAAGGTTGTGAATTACGAAGTTATCCACTATCCTCAGCACCATGTTGAACACCACGTAGACCACCATGCGCCAGCTTGGGACGCCCATGGGCCATACCAGGCCAGGTCCTACGAAGATGCCCATGACATAGCGTACTCTGGCCAGCAGATATGAGCACCAACCAAAAAGCTTTAAATAAGACGGACCTCTGACTAATTTATTTATTTATTTTAACTATTTATTTGTAAATAAAACGAGTATGAAATAAGATAATCCAATTTAAACGATGTTGTTTAATTGAACAATCCTGACTTGAAGTGTGAGTGGTGTGACTTAACTTTGTAAAATCAGTAGATATTCACCGCATAAATAGCCCTCTGAGGGACAAGTCCACCTTTGTGCCCTTTGTACATGTGTATATTATTTTTAATTGTTATCTTAACTATATAAGTATATGTTTTGTACAAGAAAGAGTAAACAAAGGAATAAACAAACAGCCCAGACATAAAAAAACATGCTATAGACTTTATACACTAGGCAAAGCATCGCTGCCGCTGGCTCGGCGGTAATAAAAGCCGGCCAAGTGCGAGTCAGAACCGCACACAAAGGGTTCCGTACCATCATACTAGATGGCGCTAGTTTCTTCAGTTCCGTACCATCATACAAGATGGCGCTAGTTTCTTCACGTTTTAAAAAAATACGTTTTTTGTATGGAGACTTTCACTTTCTCTGATTTTTAGTACTTGTTGTTAAGCGGCAACAAAAAATTGTTTGATCACCTTGGAAAAATTCAACTGTCTAGCTATCACGGTTCATGAAATACAGCTTGGTGACAGATGGACAGAAGGACGGACAGCAAAGTCTTAGTAATAGGGTCCCGTTTTAACCCTTTGAGTACGGAACCCTAAAAAACCGGCCAAGTGCGAGTTGGACTAGCATTCCGAGTGTTCCGTACCACCACATCATCATCATCATCATCATTTCAGCTCATATACGTCCCCACCGAGGGGCTCGAGCCTACCCTGAATTAGGGCGATCGGGCCTTAGTCGACCACGCGGGCCCAGTGCGGGTTGGTCGACTTCACACACAACCTTCGAGTTTCTTCGCAGGTGTGTGCAGGTTTCCTCACGATGTTTTCCTTCACCGTTAAAGCAATCGGAGAGTATATGTACGTAAGTTACGAAAAACTCATTGGTACATTACCACCACATCTCTCCACACAACTACATACTATACAAATGACAATGATACTTATTCACATTACAAACAAAAGACATCAATGCGCGCTACAAAAATATGTTTTTTTTTCATTCAATTCGGACTCCTTAGCGTGAGTACGATTTACACTTTGCCAATTTTTAGTATTTTTTGTTTTACCTCAGTGTTAGTAATTTAATCACACCAAGTTTCTATTAATAATGTTCCGAATTTTATGATTATTCGAATTTTATATTAGGATTAGGCTTAGAATATAATATTATCTCACTACTTGTTTGTATATGTACGCAAAGGGAAAAAAACAATATGAAAATATAGCAGATTTATGGAATAGTTAGTCGTTTTATTTAATTGTAACGAACTTACCTAACTTTTTATGACACTCCGAGATTAAAATGAAAGTAGGTAACGAAGTCGCATCACTCTTATCATCACTTTTAGGGTTTCGTACCTCAAAAGGAAAAAAAACGAAATCCCTATACCTTTTTTTTTTTATTCACAATTGGTAAACCCAATTGGGGGAGGCCTTTGTCCAGCAGTGGACGATTTGTGACTGATATGATAATGATGATGATGATGAAACCCTTGACAACCGAATTAATTAATTAATTAACCTAATTAATTTTAAACATTTTAACTTCAAACACTTTTGGGGAAATAAGATATTTATATAAAAAAAAAATATTTGCAAACTATTTTATATCACTAAACAAATGAAAGAGCTTGTTGTGAGAATCTCACACATATTTTTATTTTTAAGTTAAATAGTTTTCACATTATTTAAGAAAACATGCGAAAATATTGACGAAACTCCCCTTTGTCATCACCCTCCCCCTTATCATCGAAACTGCTACGCCAAAAATTTTGAAAAAATTACAATATTATACTTATGAGGTTAAATGCATAGATTACAGAAAAATCTATGAGAAAATCTAAAGTATATCCGTTCTTACAGGAAAAATGAAATTTCCTAAGTCCGATTGTTTAGAAACTAGCGACACCTAGTGGAATCTAGTAGTATCTTCTACACAGTTAATTTACGTAGTAATACGACAACAGTCACTAAAATTAGTAATATCTCAGTGAATTGAATGTACACTCTAAAGGCGCTTAATTCTTACAATAGTATTGTGTTGGATTAATTTGTGATCCATAAGCTAATCGAGTGTAGTACATAATGTACTATAATATTAATCAGTTCCCTTTTAGATAAGATAAGATAAGATAAATACTCTTTATTGTACCCAAAAATATATTAAAAAAAACACAATGTAAAACTTAGAAACTATAACTTAAAAATTTAAACAAAAACACAACTTAAAACAAAATCTTATAAGCGGTACAATTTGGGCGGTCTTATCGCTCAAAGCGATTTTTTCCAGACAACCCGGTGTTTGGAGACAAAAGCACAAAAAAATGGTAGTGCACGAGTATCGAACTATAACAATAAATTATGTAATATACTATACATTTGTAAAGTTAAAATACTTATAATACTTATAAATACTTATAATAGATAAGACTGTACTAAATAATAAATAATAATTATATGTACAATTATATTATTGAATATAAATATATATTTATACGTATATAGATATTTATTACCTACAACTTATATACGTAATATAAATAAAAATAAAATACATATATATAAAATACCAAAGTAGTAGCTACTGTTGTTTGTTACAAACACACGCTCATATCAGAGCTCGAGAAAATGTGCCTTTACTAATATTCTAAAAGAGTGTAGGGATTGGGCTTTTACCTATATCTATAGACGGCGCTGTAGATGAAAAAAAGTTTTTGGTACGGAACCTTTAGTGCGCGAATTTGACTGGCACTTGGCCGGTTTTTTAAAATTTGATTGCCCCTACCTACTGTGAAACAGTTCCATGGTACTATAATACTCCCTACTCTTTGGTACTAGTGGGAACTAACGCTTACTGCCACTGTCACTGCTTAGTAATATTCGTCCTAACTCCTACCTAAGTAATTTAAGGTCCTTGAGTGAGCCAGATACCCCCGAATACCCCATACAAAATCTTACTTTTGAGAGAAACGCTGAGATTTGTAAATTTGGAAAAAATATTTAAGAATATTGATGATATTGTAATTAAGTAAAAGTGGGTCTGGAAACAAACTTAACTCTTTACAAAATTGGTGTAGGTCCCGTTGACTGGGGCTTCCCCTCATCATACGATCAGCTGATTGACCAATTTTGTGCATTTTTGTACGGAGCGTCGAATTTATTTTTGAGAATTGACTATCGGTTCCCTGGGGAAAGTTGTTCAGTATGATGAGTAGAAGCCCCAGTTAACTGGTCCTGTATATACTTAATGAATCTTTATAACACTAGGTTGAAAAATCGGTCATTAGTTCAATATTAATTTTACAGCGGTATAATTTTGATATCTCATGGAAATATTCTTTATTAAAAAAATTCAGCTAGAAAGCACAGAAAATTCGATATAGCGCGTTATTTCTTTTTTTTTTTTTACTCTCTAATGAATGTAGATATTATGGGAAAAGGGGAGAGGTGAGGCCCTGAGGCTGGCTCACGGAGTGGGCCCTAAGAGGAAACGCGGGCGCCATTTTTTCCATACAAACGTAGTCCACTGTTTTCTCCCTGGATAATGACAAAAGAGCAAAAATGTTTTTTTCCATCAAACCTATATCTACCATGGCCATGTCCCTATGTTGTGTTCTTTCCCATATTATAATTATAATAGGAAATATGAGCCTTCAAAAACTGAGAAAATTGCCCAATTAAAACGTTATTTTCAGACACCCACAAAAAAACCCGCATATCTATTTAATATAATAAAACTGTAACGGGGCCGTGTCTGTACATGAAATATTTTTGGAAAATAATAACTGTGGTGGACATTACTAACGATACAGAGGCCAAAATAAATTTTTTTGGAATTTTTGTCTGTCTGTCTGTCTGTCTGTCTGTCTGTATGTTCGCGCATCACGCAAAAACTACTGGGCCGATTTTGATGAAATTTTGTTTGGTGGTTCCTTATAGCCCGGGTTAACATATAGGATACTTTTTATCCCAGAAAATTCAAGAGTTCCCGTGGGAAAATCAAAAGTATTCATTTATAGAATGGCTCACCACGCAAATGTGGCTTGACCTATTACAATCAAATTTTACATGTTTATACCCTTATAGCGAACTAAAACTGGGACATTGTGATTCCCAAAAAAATTAGGGTTCCTACAGGAATGCAAAAAATTGTATCTTTAGAATGACTCAACGTAACAATATGAAACCTTTAAATTGGGATGGGGTGTTTTGACCATCATTGTATAGTCGGGTATTCTTTATCCCGGAAAACTAAAGAGGTCCCGTGGGAAATTATCTATCGATACTTACAATAATAACAATAGAGTACTTTTTTCTATGTATTAACATTATAATCATAGTAGCAGAATGTCAATAGATGGCACTGCAGGGATAATAAAACGCGCTTAAGTTGTATTAAAACATTAAAATATTATTTCATACTTTTGAGTGGATTTCTTTTATGTATTTTTCAGCATACGCTACTTTAAACTCTGGAACTATACTACGATAGCGATGTGTTTCATAGACGAACAGAGAGGTATTTTTTAAATTCCAATCTTGCAAAAAATAAAAACACATAAATCGAGTTTAGCATCTTTAACAGGAGGCACAGATATGGGAACTCTTCTGACGGCGACTATTTGCGTATGGCAGTTGCTCTCCGCCTGCAATATCAATATCTGTGAACCTCATCAATGTATTTGCGGGTCCACGGCGGAGGCAATTGGCCATCACTCACTGAGTTGCAGTCGTGTTTGTGAAGATTCCCACGTCACCAATTCCTTAATGACCTCACTCGGAGGGCACTGGTCTCGGCCAGATGGAATATTCCATTTTTCATGCAGCCGCCGGCCGGGCTTTAGTCGATCTGATGGCAAAAGGCCGGAGGGTTTAAACAGGTGCTATGGCAGAGAGCCTTTGGGAAGACACTTTTTCTCCCTCACTCACCCGTACGGTACTGCTGCTCAATTTGCGGTGAGAAAGAAGCATAATGAGTACTCGGTCTTGGAGGCAAATTACTGCTTTGTGCCGCTGGTCTGTGAGACAACCGGCTGCTGAACCCTCAGAGGCCTTTGCCTTCACAAAGGAGATTTCCCTTCGCCTTCGAGAGAGGAGATGTGACGTGAGGTCCTACCTGCTGCTAAGGTTGTCTATTGCCATCCAGCGCGACAACGAGAAGTGCGTCTTGGGCTCCTTTGGAGCTGATACGACTCGAGGATTTGACCCATATTAATATTGTTAGGAAATTTTATTACTAGATTGATACCTATAATGATTTAAATTAGTTTTTTGATAATATAGGTCTATGTGTTATTCATCATATCAGTTTATATACGTCCCCACCAAGGGGCTCGACGTGGCCTGAGTTAGGACGATCTGGCCTTAGACGATCACGCGGGCCCATTGCGGGTTGATTGACTTCACACATAAGCTTCGGATTTCTTCGCAGGCGTGTGCAGGTTTCCTCACGATGTTTTTCTCACCGTAAGAGCGTCGGATAAACGTACATACCAATATGAAATCGATATTCGTATAGATATTGGTAAGTGGCAGGATTCGAATCACGGCCTTCCGGACAGGAGGTAGTGGCCCTAACCGTTTTGCCACCGACGCTCTATATTTTATTTAAGATTTAGAAATCCTTACTTAATATTATAAATGTGAAAATGTGTTTGTTTGTTTGTTACCTATTTACACTTCAACACCTCTACCAATCTTGATGAAATTTGGCATGCAGGTAGCCTGTATCACTGGGAATGAAATAGTCAACCTTTTATCTGTGGAAATTATCATAGCCCGATGCAGTTCCTGAGGAAACTAAAACAATACTCTTTGTTCGTTTTATTTAAAATCGTAATTAAAAAATGGATGTCCACGCTTGCGAGCTGATTGCGGCTCGCGCACCACTCACCCTCAAAAAGAGTCATTAAAGCTATGTCCACACGGGCGAAGCCGCGGGCAAAAGCTAGTTAACAATAAAATGAAAACATAGACGCATAGGTTCTTGCTGTTTACGGAGAGCTTTGGACGAGGGAGACAGCAAAATTTTATTCAAATGCATCATCGTCACTTACCGTCAGGTGAGATGATGCCAAGGGCTTACCAATTGAGAATAAAAAAAATACATAATATTCTTTAGACCGCGTTTCCTTTTAACCGGTATCACACCCTGGACACTTCATACAACGAGCCAGAAATGACATTACAAAACACGAATGACGAAACAAACAAAATGGCGGCGAAATCATTCAATAACCAAACTGTAACCAATCTGTATCAATCTGGGTCACGAGGTGGTGGGTGAGGTCGCAATTTAGACAGCGGCAGGGAGTGTTCATACTGTATGTTAGTTCTTATATATATACTTTGCCGGTATTTAAAAACACGAAATTCCTATCGTTGTGTTAGTAAAGAGGAAGGACACAACTCCTTTTAAAGTGAAAGAAAAGTGAAAGCAGACAGAACGGAAGCAATGCTTTCGTATCAGCAGTTAGGTCGAACGGTGCCGGTGCGGTGGTAGGACGTGGTCACAATATAAATTAGATTACAACTATTGATGGTTTGAGAAGTCGTCGAAAGTGGGGAACCGGTCCTTGTAGATAAACGAGGAGATATTTAGAATTGCCTTGACACAGTGTGCTAAAAAAGTTGTGTCCTGATGACCTATATAGAGGACAGCTAAATAGGAACTAAAGGAGATTTTTTTGTGCCCACTGTGTATTATTACACTCTAAAAAAAGTAAATAATATTATTATCCCTACTATATAATATTATAAATGCGAAAGTAACTCTGTCTGTCTGTTACGCTTTCCCGCGAAAACTACTGAACGGATTTGGCTTAAATTTGGTAGGTAGACAGATTAGGACCTGGCTTAAGACATAGGCTACTTTATACCACGCTCGCGAGCCGCTTGCGGCTCGCGCACTGAGCACCCTCGAAAAGTCATAGAAACGTGGTCCACGCGGGTGAAGCCGCGGGAAACAGCTAGTAATAATATATATTATATATAATTGAACGAAAGATAAGGCAAAAATTATACCGGAGTTACTAATAGGTAAAAAGAGGTTAAATTAAGTTTTTTTTTGTAAGAAACAAACAGTCTCAACTTAATATTAATATATCTTGAATTAGGTACCTATCATCATATCACCCGAAGGACGTCCACTGCTGGACTTAGGCCTCCCCCAAGGATGTCCATGACGACCGGTTCTGCGCTGCCCGCATCCAGCGGCTTCCCTCGACCTTCACCAGGTCATCGGTCCACCGAGTAGGAGGCCTGCCTATGCTATGTTTTCCGATGCGCGGTCGCCACTCAAGAGCTTTATAGACCTATAGTTTCCTTTATTTTAAGAACTACGTATTCACTGCAAATAATTTCGAAATAATAAAATTAGTATACCTACTGAAGTGGTTCCAGTCTAGTTAAGATATTTAAAACAGTTTTTTTTTTAAATCTACGGAATGTTTTGCTAAACATATCGACATCTATACACAGTTAATTTATAAGTCATTGCATCTATACATTTTTCGTTATTCAGTCTGCGCGCGAGCCGCAGGTAGCTATTTTGTACAAAGCAAGTAACATTAAAATTTATATGGAATAAGGGTTTTTTACACAATTTTCTCACATGATTCTCAACGTTCCGTAACGTTAAGTAAGCTAAAGCTAATATAACTACTGTTATCTAGATATTATAAGGAACAAATCGAAATGAGTTTTATTACTATACGCTTCAATTTGTGGGAGGGGGAGGGGCTATTTGCCGCAAAAAAAATATGTCTCCTTTAGGTATTTGACAACGCTAAACACGTTAAAAACAACCGACTTCGATTTTGCTACATTCTTTTGTTTTTGTTTATATGCTAAAAAAATACCAAACCGATCTTAACAAAATTTATATGGAATCACTCAGAAGGAATAACTTATCTAATAAAAAACAAGGTTTTTTTTAAATTGGTCCACAATATACAAAAATATCGGTGAACGTATATACTTAAAAATGGACCCTCCTCCTTTTTTAAGTCGGTTAGTTAGCTCTGAAGTCTTAAAACATTTGCCAATGTAAGTAAGTAAGTAGCTAGGTACTCAACTATTTAAAACTATAAAGGAGATCACCCAACGTCCATACAAATTTAGGCTATTTTTAAAAGTGCCGGCCAACACAAATAAACCCATTATTTTGTTAGAATGTAATACATGGAATATTTTTTGGTACTTTTTTTTGTTTTTTTTTTAAAGTAGCCGTCCGATGTAACAGAAGTTGCATGGATAAGTAAACTAACATGAACTACGACTTAACTGTGCACTCACTTCCCTTCAGCTTAATTATACACGTTATAATAAAATAGTTTGACCGTGAATAATAGCTCGGAGACTTAATGTAGAACTTTGGTGTAGAACTAAAAAATATTCGGTATTTTATATTCTGATAAAATAATGGGTTTACTTGCGTTGGCCGGCACTTTTAAAATTAGCCCAATTTGGGTGATATCCTTTAATAGACAAGTTTGAGCATCTAGTATGATATATTTTTAAAGGTATTGATTATAATAACTCAACATAAATTGAGTTAGATCTTCAAGTTTATCTTATTTTAATATACACGCCACAGATGCATAATTACATAAAAGAAAAATGTTAATTTATTTATTTCTAACTATTACACAACCCTGCTCGTCCTGGAAAGCCCTACCACAGTATTACGATATGGCTTACAGTAGCGCAACGCCTTAGATGTCGCACGATGCACACTTTACCCTTCCCTAAGGGTGTAGGTCGCTCCAATGAAGGATTTTACAGGTCTTGATTGACCTAAATCCATGGGGGGAGTTTTAGTGGGTAGGTTCAGCCTTCAGCTGTGAGTCCCACATAAGCCCAGCCGGGCTGTACTGGTATGCATGATGCATCACTCCCCCTCGTTCCGAATAAGGGGAACAAAAATGTAATACTGTGACCATACTATAATTCCTACTGTGTCCAGGCGGTGCAGTGTCTGTGGAAAGGATAATCTATCCGGGCTGATGATGACTCATCGTAGACGAAAACGACACTCTTTATCCTTAAAAATACTTTACATATTTCTGTCGCCGTGTTCATTTGTAGAAGTCACATTGAATTTAATAATTACCATCACTTTACTAAATCATATCACTATAACACCTATATCAGGGAAATAACTGTCACAATCGTTGGGATTAACCATTAGTTCATCTATATCCAACATTCCACATTTCATACTTGTCGTCAATGGAGTATCAGTCTTCTCATCATTAGGTAAGACCATCAAACTATCATCTACATATAACGGAATCTTATCTATAGGCAACATTTTTGTCACTTTTTCCTTCTTACCACTGATTTGATACAACATTGCCTGCTGATTATCTTTATCTTGATAAACTTTCATCATATCGTTGAACGAATACGCTGGCTTCACGAATTCTTCTATTTGATCATTCGGTAGCTTGTAATCAGGTTGGGGTATAAGGACTATTCTAGGTGACTTGGTGACGTGAATTTTTTCTTCTATCCGTTTTAGTTCGATTATGGTGTCGTTTTCTTTCCGCTTGACGCTTTCGTTTGAATCTAAATTCATGTCGGGTCGGTCGCCTCGGTTGGGCAGTAGGACGGTGTTAGAAAACGTTCTGAACACTTTGGAATTCCTTAGGGGACTCATTTTATACAGGTTCACCAACACGTTGAACTTTTGATTTGAACGCTTCTGTCTGATCGTGTATGACGTGATTTCTTCTGATATCTGTTAAATAGAAATGAGTTTTGAGAAATATTCCGAGAATTGTAATATTACCCACACTGATGTTTTTTAGGGTTCCGTAGTACAACAAGGAACCCTTATAGTTTCGTCATGTCTGTCTGTTCGTCTGTCTGTCCGCGGCCTAGCTCCTAGACTATTAGTAGTTAAGAGCTGAAATTTGGCAACGCGGAGAGAACTTTAATTTTTTTTTATATTTAAACTTTTTAAGGGTACCTCCTCTACAAGTAAAGTGGGGATGTACCTCCCAAGTAAAGTGGGGATGATTTTTTTTCTCGGCAAACCCAGTCGTGTGGGGTATCGTTGGTTAATAGAGCTTTAAAAAAAGTTGTGGGTCTGCTAAAACCATTTTATAATTTAGGGTTCCGTTTTCAAAAAAAATAGGGTCGAAAGTGCAACATTTTGTTGGAGTCGACCGCTGTATTTGGAAATTTGAAAATTAGATAATTATTATGGACGCGATAATGGCAACTACGAAACCATACATTGCGCGTGGCCCAACACGCACTTGACCGGTTTTTCAAATTGAGTGCGTTTGACTCCTGATGGAAAGTGATAATGTATCCGAGGATGGTACACGCAAACTCAAGTGATGCCTATTCACTCTCGACTTGAAGATGCCCGAATTGTAAGAGTCAGAAAAAACAGACGAAGGCAAGGAGTTCTACTTGTAATTTCCTTTACCAAAAATAAATTTAATTGAAAGTATATTAAAATTTTCTGTCTAACGCTGACCGCAATTTTAACAATAAAGTGTGGGGGGGGGGGGGATAACTAAACCAATTCAATAAATCCGACTCCTTTAAAAGTACATATCCTAGTCACTCGGAGGGTCAAGAGAAATCTAAACCATACACGTCACGTCACCTCGCACTCCAATACCCATCAATGCCGTTTAGGCTGCAGGCTCAGCCAAAGAAAAAAAAACCACACATACACACACCCGAAAAAACATTAACCTCCTTTTTAGGTAGTCGGGTAATGACTTCTAACATGCCTGCTTGGCTACCTACCAACGAGCTATGTTGGCAACTGGATTTTGAAAATAGCCCTATTTCGATACAGTTTGGTTGGGGTTTTTTGGAATGATAATGCTTAGACATGTTTTTTTTTGTTTAGAAAATGTAAAAGGTAAACAAAGAAGTACTATAAGGCGTTTACTCCTTTTTTACTTCTTATTCATAAAAAATAATTAAATATCATTATTAAGAGAAGGCTCCCAGTGCGGCACTGGCGAAAAACCTGATATTTAACGTTATGAAATCAGCTTTGCAGTTGAATTTCGCGTGAGTGTCTTAACGCGACTAACGTCCTTTATACTTCAGGCGTAAATGCACATTTTCGTTTATTGCGAGCCTAAAATTTAGTCCTAGCCGTTTTATCGATAGCTTTATTCTCTTACTGTCGGTATTCGTTTCATGCGCCTACCTTATATGTAATTTAGGAGAAAAATCTAATAATCTCACTAAACTACATAGTTTCACTAAATAAAAAGTATCGAGCGAAAACTAGTAAATAGTGTTTTTGTTTTAGCCATACGAAAGATAAAGGTTCAAAGAATCAGATTTGTAGTTTTCACGTTCAGCAAGCTCGCGGCTGACTCAACATATTTAAGCAAAAATGCACTAATTTTGGGAGCCTGCTCCTTACTTACGCACACAACTCGCGTTTATGAGAAACTATAGAGTAAATTAATGTTTTTTCAGCCGGAAAAAGTTAAAAAGGATAAGTCATGTTAATAGCATAACCAAATTAATTTAAAAATTCAGAATCGGACTACTTAAGAATATTACATAACCTTTTTGTCGTCGCTTTAAAAGTAAATAAATCGCCATGCTGTGTATTATTTTTCTTAGTTCAGAAGTAAAAGTCGACCAACTTAAAATGAGTGAGTTGCAGTCAAACGCACTCAAATTTTTAATAAAAAAAAATGTGCAGTTGGATTTGTAAAAAGTTTATATATTTGCCCTACAATATGTTCTACTACTTACCTACCAACTGGAAACATAATTTTGATTTTTAAAATATTGTTGATGTGTAACATCTTTGCTCTCGCTTTCCTGCAATTTGTGGGAGTGATTTCGTGAAATGGGACGGAAATGTGTAACATGGGACGGAAATGTGTAACAGGAAGTCGCGAAAGCGCGGAATTCTACTTTACGAGAGTCCGACTCGCACTTGGTCGGTTTTTTTCGTTACTGTCAGATCCGCCACCCGGGTACAATATCGTCATCAAATCTAACTAACCTAAAGTATTTTGTCACATGTTACACATCATATGCGAGTACTGTAGGTCTCGCTCGATTATTATTTTTTTAATATTACGCAACCCTACTTTGCTCGAGTCCGATTCGCACTTGGCCGTTTTACTATGTCGTTATAGCAATATTTGAGAAAAAGTAACAAACAATACTTCATACCGATTTTTCCTGGAATAAAAACTATGGCGTAAAGTGGACCATTAATAGTTACATCAACGTACACAGTTTTATCAAAATCCTTAGAGCCATTTTATAGATAAATATATAAAAAAACTATTTTTTACTAGGATGGCAACCCTTAATAATCAAGATAGAGAAATTTGAAAAAAAAAACGGCTGGAGACAAAAAAATAAAAAACCTAAATCCATCCAGTAGTTTGGGCACTAGAGCACCGGACGGACACATAGACACACACGCACATACATACATATTTTTTTGTTTTTTTAGACTATCAATGTAATACAATCGATCCCCGTAAAAAATCTCAACTTTAATTTTTTTTGCCATCACAATACTTATAAATTGAAAACACTAGCCACGTTAAAAAAATCGACTTCCATAGCAACAACTTAGTAAATTTTTGCATTATTATTTTTGTTTTTTTTTTAATTTTCTAATAAAGTACTACACCGATTTTGATAAAATGTATATGGGACCACACCGGAAGCACTAGCTTTCAAATAAAAAAAGAATCATAAAAATCAGTTCAGCCAGTCCAAAGTTATGAGGTAACATACTTAAAAAAAAACATACAGACGAATTGAGTACCTCCTCCTTTTTGGAAGTCGCTTGAAAAACACAAAAAACATCACATAAATAAAAACAGTAAAAAACTTTTACCAGCGTAACTATGAGGATCTTATACACGAAATAGTACTCCATCAGTAGTAACTTTCCACTGTCCAGCTACTGCACTTAATAGCGTGTTTACAGGACCAAAGTCTACCATGGACTTTTATTTTGAAAACACATCGCAGCCTGCGATTTGAAAGGCATTGAAATTGCATTGGTGTTGCATCTGGTAATACCGATTGATAAAGAATTTGAACAATGGAAGACTTGCGAAAATTCGAGTTTTAAGTAATACCATCATATCAGCTGAAAAACGTCCAATTTTTTTTTCAAATCACAATTGGTAAATTAACCCTTGACAACATCTCACCTGGTGGTAAGTGACGATGTTGCCGAAGATGGAAGCGGGCTTACCAAGATTCCCAAACGCAATGGGGAACTGGCTATCTTATCTTCATGCCGGAACACACTAATGTTATCAACATTGATATTTGGCGGCATGACTTAGATAAGATGGTGGTAGCTAGCCAGGCGGGCTTAGAAAATGCCCTACCACCAACCAAACCGAGTCTTACAATTGACCCCGCCGGGAATCGAACCCGCGACCTCCTGTGTAAAGCCAGTTAACTTGTCTCTGAGCTACAGAGGCGGTTTTTCATGACAACCGCTCCTACGCTGCCCGCAGCGGCTTCCCTCAACCTTCACCAGGTCGTCGGTCCACCTTGTGAGAGGCCAGCCTACGCTACGTCTTCCGGTGTGATTACTTTGAAAACATAATCTTACTTAATATTATAGATTTGAAAATTGATTGATTGATTGAAAACACTTTATTGCACAACATAAGAGAAAAAAAAAAGATACAATAAAAAAAAATGTGTTTTTATGTTTGTTACCTTTTCACTCTTCAACACCTTAACCAATCTTGACAAAATTTCGCACGGAGGAAGCCTGTATCACGGGAAAGGACATATACTTGGGCTACTTTTTATCCCGTGAAAATAACATAGTCCGATACAGTTTTTGGTTGATTTCTTCAACAACGCAACGGAGCAACGAATTGGTGTGATTTTTGGCACAGAGATGGTTGAGGGGGTGGGAAATGATACAGACTACTAATAGGCGTAGCCCAAGATAGTTCCCGAGGGATCTAGTGAAACCCATTTCCGGGCTCGCTCACGTCGGCGTCGCAACGGAGCAATAGATTAATGTGATTTTTTGCATTGAAATAGTTGAGGGGGTGGGAAGTGATAAAGACTGTATAGCCTGATATGGGTTCCCGAGGGATCTAAAACAACTTTCTGCCTACGCTCGTGAACCGCTTGCCCTCAAAAAGACAGTCATGAAAACGATGTCCACGCGAGCGAAGCGGCGGTCAAAAGCTAGTATTACAATATATCTTCATCATATTAGCTCATATCGTCATATCAAAGCGTCGGTGGCTCAACCGATAACGACTCGGTCCTTCTAACCAGAGGTACCTACCGGGTTCAAATCTTGGACGGCCAATGTACCAATGAGTTTTTTTTTTAAACTTACGTACATACTTACCGATTGCTTTAACGGTAAAGGACAACATCGTGAGGAAACCTGCACACGCCTGCGAAGAAACTCGCAGGTTGTGTGTGAAGTCGACCAACCCGCACTGGGGCCGCGTGGTCGACTAAGGCCTGATCGCCCTAATTCAGGGTGGGCTTGAGCCCTTCGGTGGGGACGTATATGAGCTGATATGACGATTAGCTCATATACGTCACTACTGAGGGGTTCGAGCCTACCCTGAATTAGGGCGATCAGGCCTTAGTCGACCACGCGGCCCCAGTGCGGGTTGGTCGACTTCACACAAAACCTGCGAGTTTCTTCGCAGGCGTGTGCAGGTTTCCTCACGATGTTTTCCTTTACCGTAAGAGCGTCGGATAAACGTACATATGAAATCTAAATTTGAAATCACATTGGTACGTGGCAGGATTCGAACCACGACTTCCCGGGCAGGAGGCGGCGGCCCTAGCCGTTACGCCACCGACGCTCATATCATAATTTTATATATTACGGGTAGGTATATAGTGATCCGAAACGGTTCGTATAACACATATCCGGTTTCACCCTTTCCCTTTACGGACTTGGCTGACATACATACATACATATAAATTGTGTCTAGATCGTTCAGACAAGGTCGAAGTATACAGGTATATTAGTACTAACATACAGTATGGTCATTCCCTCCGCTCTCTAGATTGCGACTTCACCCCCTCGTCACCCAGATTGATATAGATTGGTTACAGTTTGGTTATCGAACGTATGTGATTTCGCCGCCATTTTGTTTGTTCCGTCATTCCTTTTTTGAAATGTAATTTCTGGCCTGTAATGACGTGTCTAGGGTATAGGTACCTACTTTACCACCGCCTACTCTATACAAGCCGCCAAGCAGCGTGCAGCTAGCTGCGTTTCAGCAGGGTGGGGCAAGATTACTGTGTAGGCTTGCCAGACGTCAGGATTTGTCCTGACATGTCAGGATTTTTAGGCACCATTCAGGATTCCGGCCGGACTTTGACAATGTCAGGATTTTTTTTATTATTAAAGTGTTTATAGGTTTTTTATCAAGCATCCCATGGACTAAAATGAATGGTGATTTTATCCTGTTTGTCATACTGGTGTGATAATCTGGTGTGACTACGAGTCGGCAACGATTTTTTCATTGTGTGGACAGTTAGAGTAGGCTCAATGGCAGATTGTGAGTCGGAGAGTGACTGGTTGGCACTCAAAACGAATATTATAAAGCGGTGTTTTATTACTATGACTACTGTGCGTCGTAAAACCGCGCCCGTTTCAGTAAAATGTCAGGACTTTTTGATAAAAATCAGGCTTTTTTAATTTAACATCTGGTAATCCTACTTATGTGCCGTTCTCAGTGAGTACTTACCTACCAAGTAAAGCTCCCGGGAAAGTTATTGAAAATTGTAATTTTTATCAATTACCTTCGTAACGTTTACACAACATAGGTGCATGCATAGTTGATGACTAAACGGCTTGATAGATTTAAGAGGGCGAGCAGGTATCGTAAGTTTCGTCTTGATCCCGTGAGTGACATTAAGAGGGGTTTTATACAGTCGTGTTTCTATTAAATTTTTAATTTAAAGGTACAGTTGGTCAGTTCAGGCATAATTCCATTATTACCCAGTGCCTTATCTCTACAGACTGACGTCCGGGATATCTTCGGTATCATCATCATCATATCAGCCAATAATCGTCCACTGCTGGACAAAGGCCTCCCCCAAGGATTTCCACGACGACCGGTCCTGCACTGCCCGCATCCATCGGCTTCCCGCGATCTTCACCAGGTCGTCGGTCCACCGCGTGGGAGGTTAATCCCAGGCACAAATTATATAAATTGGTAAATTAATGTAAAATTTCCCACGAGGAACTCAGCAACAAGACAGCCAGTACGGTTTATACAGAGTGTAACAAAATTGGTGTAGGTCCCTGGGTTAGGTCTGGGGTTTCTACTTTCTACTCATCATACTGATTACTGAACAATACTTTGTTCTACGACTTTGCTGAAATCGCAAAAAAAGTATTATTTTCTTTGCACAACTCAATCGATCAATTTTATGCATTTTAGTATGGGGGGTTCAATTTTTTTATTGAGTATTGGCTATGGGTTCCTTGGGGAAAGTTGTTCAGTATGATAAGTAGAACCCCTAGTTGACGGGTCCTACATCAATTTTGTTACACCCTGTATAGTTCCCGTCACGTAAAAAGACCGCTGAGCGACAGTGGAGGAGATGTGTGTGCGCACAGGTACAGTCACGCCCAAAAGTACTTTTCTATTGTTTTATAATATTACAAGTTTTGACCCACGGCTTCGCCCGCGTGGACATTGGTTTTATGTCTTTGAGGGTGAGTGGTTCGCGAGCCGCAAGCATGTCCACATACAAACATTGTAAGTTATAAAAGCTTGTAATAAAAAAAGAACTTCATCCAGGTAATGATATGGAATGCATGATTAATTTATCATCATTAATAAAAAAGAAACATTTTAAAGGAACAAATAAATAATTTATATAACAAACTTTTACAATAATATTCTTAAAAAATAAATTATAAATAACTAGGTTAAATTGAAACAGGTTTCATTTCATTTTTTACTGCAACCTCTGTGGTTAAACAATACCTAAGTAAGTACATGAGTAGTCAGATAGGTATTTTTAATAGTTTTTAAAAATAGGTATTAAATGCACAAAGCCACTAATTGACGTAACAAACAATAGACACTCGCTAGCGTTAAAACCCAGCAAAAAACCCTTTTCTTTGCAATATACTCCAAATCAAGATTCAAGATATTTATTCAAAATAAGTGCAAATTACACTTTTCTGATAGTCATAAAATAGTGATTACATAATTTCATTTGTAAAAAATCAAGAAATAAACAAACATTAGTTAATAACGTCAAAATCTAATCCGTGATATATATATAAAAAAAAAACAAATAATGTCATTAGAACATGAAAACAACATGACACGAGAAGTTATACATTAATTATTGAATGTCATGGACGCCTTTGACAAGTTTTAGTGAAGTTTCAGTTATATTGTTTATATTTCTGTTGTATTTTATTTTATTTAATGAATGTTGAATTAATGTTTAAAACAAAGTATAGCTCGCGCCAAACTTTATGACGGCTCTGAAGTTGGTAGCAAGACGCGTCGCAGTAGTAAACTTTGGGTGTTAGTAGGACGTAAAGACACCTACTACTCGGTTATACCGGCGCAGTAAGCACTCGCATCACAGTTCTTATCAGTTATAAAGTTTGGCGCGAGCTGTAAATATGGTCACTCCCTGCCGCTCTCCAAATCAGCTTTCCCCTCGACACCCAGATGTATACAGATTGGTGCTAGTTTGGTTCTCGAACGTACACAATTTTGCCGCGACTTCGTTTGTCATTTGTTATTAGAAATGTAATTTCTCGCCTGTTGCATGAAGTGTCCGATGTGTTGTCAGGCCTTCCATAGTACCCTGCCGGGTTTTAACGCTAGCGAGTGTAACTTCTAGTTTTGTCTTAAACACAACCACCTAATTTATCTAAGTAGCTACGTATATATTAACCAATGACTATAACCAATAAAACAATAGTAACCAACCCATAATTTACTAAAGTTATTTCTTGAAAATAAAACAAAAATACTATTGTCCTAGTGACTGGTATTATTTTAACAGAGTTTCTATACAACATAATTTACAACTAAATTATGATTCAATATCTAATAAATTAAAATGAGCAATAGGACTTGAACCATGACTTCGGTTCAAGTTTAAGATAGGATTAGTTTGCTCCTGAAATGTCATATTGTCATAGTATTATAGTATTTTAATGACGGTCGTTAAATCACCTCAACAAACATTTTTGTTCACACTTGTATAGTATAATGTTGGACCTCGCCAGGAACAAGTGGTCAGACACACTTTGGTCAGATCCATGTCATTTTATTGTCATCCCAAAATAATTCGATGTAATACGATTTAACTTATTTGACAGGACTAGCTTCCTGTCCTTGTAGTTTCATTACAGAAAAAAAAAGACAGAATGCGTAAATTTAGTTTAAGCCTGCCAGTAAGTTAAATTGTGTTAAATCGAATCGATACCATTATATCTAATAACGAGATATAGTTATAGATAGGTACAGAATACTTATATAGTACTAATAGATAGGCTGATTAATAGTCTTGTACGGGAAGTCTGGCATTTTTTAACGATTTCGGAAAAGTTGTATAAATGTTGGACTTGCTGTACAAAAGTGGTTAATCAGCTTATCTATTAAAAGCCTACCTTAACCAGTAGTATTTACATAGGCGTAAAAAATGATGTAGGACCTGTTAGCGGGGGGTTCTACTCATCTTACTGAACAAGTTTCCCCGAGGAGTCCATAGTCAATACTCAAGAAATAACTTGAACCCTCCATATAGAATAATGCACAATATTTGTCGTTCAGCTGATCGATTTGTATGAAGTGTTTTTTTTTGCAATTTTAGCAAAGTCATAGAACAAAAGTTGTTCAGTGTGATGAGTAGAACCCCCAGTTAACGGACCTACACATATTTTGTTATAGGGGTATAAGGGGTTATACATATATTATACTTTAATAGATAAGCAGGAAGTCCAACATTTTTAACGATTTCGGAGTATAACAAAAGTTGTTAAATTTAATTAGTAAAAGCCTGCCTAAAAGGCCTGCAAGTATTTATATACATATACATGTATCTGTAACTAAAATCAACATAATTATGACATAAGAAAAAAATTGAAAATTTCATAAAATTAATATGACAAAAATTACACTACAAAATGTAACAAAAGAACAAATAAAATAACAAACAAACACCAAACCAATACATAACAGCTAATGGTATTTAGGTAAGTTCTACCAATAGTAATTATCTACCAATAGTAATTATCTACCAATAGTAATTATCTACCAATAGTAATTATCTACCAATAGTAATTATCTACCAATAGAAATTATCTACCAATAGTAATTATCTACCAATAGTAATTCTCTATCAATAGTAATTAATTACACAGCTCGACTTCGATCTAATTGCTTTGTAATCTGAGCTGTTTAAAATAATTCAATTCAATTCAATATTCTTTATTGCAATAAAATACAAAAATAAGGAATTAAATGAAGAATTATAATACAACAGGCGGCCTTATTGCTAGGTAGCAATTTCTTTCAGGCAATCTGATAAAATAAGGTAGATGGCGGTGTAAGAAAGAAACATGATGATAGAAACAATAGTACTTATAAGAAATAACTATTGCCATAAGTGATGTAACGAAAATATGAATATTTCCGGTCCGCACATCAGATTAGATTAGATTCTTTATAGCTTCCATGTCACACTTTTCAATCCCTCTACAGGATGTACATTTTTCTATAAGAATATTATTTATAAATATTTGAATAAATAAATGCATCGTGATACCTAATTAATTAAATGCTTCAAAGATCAACGAACTATACATCTAAGAATTTATGTAAAAGAATGCAATGTTTATACAAAGTGTAACAAAAACGGCATAGGAGTTATTAACTGGGGCTTCTACTCATATACCTTCTGAACAACTATCCCCAAAAAAGCCTATAGTCAATTCTCAAAAAAAAAACGACACTTCACGTAAAATTCACAAAAGTGGTCAGTATGAAGAGTTACATTTTTTGGGGTTTCACTATGGGTCTTGTGGGAAAAGATGTTCAGTATGGTTAGTTCCAGTTAACGGCTCCTACATCAATTTTGTTACACCCTGTCTAAGTGTATAATAGCGGGACAAAAGAATGTGGCGTTCCTGTTTATTTCATGGACCGATTAAAAGACCGCTGGAGTTCATAAAATACCAGACAAACGTATTCTTTGATTAATTTGTAAACCAAACAATCAATTTTGAATTCGTTATATGTCGACAATCGGATAAAGTTTTTGATTCATTTGTTAAACAAACAATCAATTTTGAATTCGTTATATGTCGACAATCGGATAAAGTTTTTGATTCATTTTTTAACCAAACAATCAATTTTGAATTCGTTATATGTCGTCAAACGGATAAAGTCTTTGATTCATTTGTTAACCAAACAATCAATTTTGAATTCGTTATATGTCGTCAAACGGATAAAGTCTTTGATTCATTTGTTAACCAAACAATCAATTTTAAATTCGTTATATGTCGTCAATCGGATAAAGTCTTTGATTCATTTGTTAACCAAACAATCAATTTTGAATTCGTTATATGTCGACAAACGGATGAAGTCTCTGATTCATTTGTTAACCAAACAATCAATTTTGAATTCTTTTTATGTCGACCATCGGATGAAGTGTTTGATTCATATGTTAACCAAACAAACAATTTTGAATTCGTTTTATGTCGACCATCGAATGACGTATATCCATGTCGATATCGCAATACTTTTTATAAAAACTCAACAGGTTTTATACACGTCTTTTTGTTTTAGTTCGTTATATATGATAAATACGTTTTTCAAGTAAGCCTTGCGGTACCGACGTCGCTTTTATAGTGTATTTTCAAACTGATCAAAAAATATTAACTGAACGAGAAGCGAATCGAGCCAAGTTCTCCGAGTCTACTGGAAGAATCCGGCATTTGTATGTATGTTATTATTATATCAGCTCATATACGTCCCCACCGAGGGGCTCGAGCCTACCCTGAATCAGGGCGATTAGGCCTTAGTCGACCACGCGGGCCCAGTGCGGGTTGGTCGACTTCACACACAACCTTCGAGTTTCTTCGCAGGCGTGTGCAGGTTTCCTCACGATGTTTTCCTTCACCGTTAAAGCAATCGGTAATTATATGTACGTAAGTTTTTGAAAAACTCATTGGTACATTGGCCGTCCAGATTTGAACCCGGCACCTCTGGTTAGATGGACCGAGTCGTTACCGCTTGAGCCACCGACGCTTTTGTATGTATGTATCCGTCATTATATGCAACCGACTCCGTGGCGTTATGGTTACTCCATCCATTCGCTTCAAACCAGGAGGTCGCGGATTCGATTTCCGGTGGGGTCAACTTGAAAAAGTCAGTGTGGTTGGTGGTAGGGCATTTTCTAAGTCCGACTGGCTAGCTACCACCATCTTATCTAAGTCTTGCCGCCAAACATCAGTGTTTACAACATTGATGTGTTCCGGCTTGAAGATAAGATAGCCAGTTCTCCATTGCGTTGGGGAATCTTGGTAAGCCCGCTTCCATCTTCGGCATCATCGTCACTTACCGTCAGGTGAGATGATGCCAAGGTCTTACCAATTGTGAATAAAAAAAATGTATAAACGTTTGTTCAACGATAACTGACTTGAGCGGGATGTCGTGAAATTTGGTAGGGTAATTAAAATGAGAACAAGAATTTTTATTTTAGATCATGAACCAAGTCGGTCAAGGGGTTGCCAAATATAGGAGGTTGAAAACATGTCTTCTCTAAATACCACTAGATGGCGCCGGACAGTCCTACACACAAGCGTTAGTAAGTGTACCTATATATTTTTAAAACGAGTACATTCCGTGCGCAAGGCCCCCCCCTCCCTAGGGCCAAGGCTACAGCGGGTTGTTAGTGGGTAGTACGGTCCTGGGCCTGTGCATATTTATTTATATATAGGGTGACTTTTAATTAGTTCTTGATAGCAAAGGATATGAATGTACTCTATACATAATTAATAAGTTATCAAATCGGCCAAAATGTATCGAGGACCAACATTTTTTTTTCATATTTGACATACCTATAGTTTTTTTGGGAAAGTTGTTTGTAATCACGAGTACATGCATACCTTTTGTTATCAAGAACTAAATAAAAGTCATCCTGTATACCCTATGTATATATGTGTATGTATGCATATAGGCGCAGGGCTGCGAGTCCCACATAACCAGTACTAGTAACTAATTAGTAATCTGTGCCAGTACAGCCGGTTGTATTGGTATGCGTAAATGCATTTCCCCCCTCCGTCCTCCGTATCCGAGGGAAAAAAACCATTGCGTTGCGTTAGTTGGTGTTGCGAGTTCACAGTCCGGGGCGAACTACTAGTTATTATCTTATTTGAAATGTACCAATTTACAGCGAAAATAAAAAAGTGGCCGTTGTTTGCACATTTGATTTGATATCTCTAACAACAACGCACAACATTTTCGATTATAATTCGATTTTCGATAAACTATGTATACATATTACACATACTCAGAGAGTTATGATTTTTTTTACTAATGGAAGCGCCAAGGCTGACTTCAGGAGCCTCTTAATAGTCTTGGAAAGTCATACTTTAAATTAGTTTTAAATCTATTTTTGGAGTTGGCTGTATTCCACTTCGCTGATACCTATAACATACTAAATGCGTTTGAATTTTGTCAAATATAGTAATTTTAACAAAACAATTTTTTCAGCAATTCATCAAATACAAATACCTTAAAATTGTGAAATTTTAAGGCAACAGTTTTTACAATACCTAACATAACAGTGCTTGGCAGCGCAGTAGTCAAGTTCATTTTACTATCGACAAATAAAAACATTATAATTATATTTTTGACTTCAAAAATTCAAATAAAATGTCGCGTATACAGAGTGTAACAAAATTGGTGTAGGTCCCGTCAACTGGGGCTTCTACTCGTCATACTGAACAACTCTTGTTCTATGACTTAGCTGAAATCGCAAAAAAAAAATAACTCTTCAAACAAATCGATCAGCTGATCGACCAATTTTGTGCATTTTTGTATGGAGGGTCCAATTTTTTTTTAAGATTTGACTAAGGGTTCCTTGGGTAAAGTAGAATCCCCAGTTAACGGGTCTTATACCAACTTTTTTACATATTGTATGTATAGTATAAAGTGATGCAGTGATTATTGTAATCATTGAGGAATCGAGGTGACTGCTTAAGGAGTTAGCCAGTATGTTTACTCAAGGCTGTCTAGGCCGGATAATGATGGAGCTAAACAGACTTTTTTCTTAATTCATTTACTGTAATCGAGATTGCATGCTGGATACGAAGCTACGCAATCTCTTTGCTCCTGCCCGTCTCTGGCAGCTTGTACGTAGACGTAGTACTGCAGAGCCTTCTTACTGTCTGCTGGCGGTAGGAGTTCGCTTGAATCTCTGGAACCATGAAAAGTAACATGTTGCAGAAATTTTTAAAAATAAACCATTATTTTATTTCTTGTCATGTGTCGAATCAAAGATATTGAAACTTATTTTTTCAGAAGCAACGATAGAAAAGTTTCTATATCTTGTGTCGAATGTAAATTCTGCCTCTGGCAATTTCTAACAGTAGTTGACTCATGGGTATAGGCTAAAAACTCGTCACATAGTAGTATTGAAATATTTAATTCACCTCACACGCTCGAAAAGGTTTTGTTTGTCATTCCATTTTAGCGAGAAAATTTGCGTTTTATCCGCAAGCATGGCAAGAGTTTTTAAAATTAGAATCTATCCATTCAAAGAAAAACACGCGCAATAATATGTTCAAAAACTCGGCTCGTCATTACAGCCGTTGTAAGTTACATTTTATACTTATTTTAAATAACTTTCAATTAACTTTAATACTACGTTTTGGTTTTAATAAATTACTTTTTGCACATACAAAAATTCTCGATGTAGTGAGGTGAAAAATTGGGTGTTTCGCTCGACAGAAAAGTTATTTTGCGTCTCGGAACTTTGAAACCCTCGCTACGCTCAGGATTCTATCTTTGAATCCTCGAATCCTTCATTTGCTCAGGTTTCAATAGAGGTAACTCGCGTCAAATAACATCTTTGCAGCCTTGCATAACAAATAACAATTTCACCTCACACGCTCGAAAAGGTTTTGTTTGTCATTCCATTTTAGCGCGAAAAATTGCGTTTTATCCGCTAGCGTGAAGAGTTTTTAAAATTAGAACCAAATAACTATTAAGCCTGGACCTATGACTTGGTCAAGGTTGTGGAAGCCGCTGGATGTGGGCAGCGCAGAACTCTTCGTCGTGGAAATCCTTAGGGGTGGCCTTTGTCCAGCAGGCGACGTCCTTCGGCTGATATGATGATGATATTAACTATTAAGCTGTTTTTCTTGCACCTAAAAATTTTACTCACTGTAGTGAGGTGAAAAATTGTGTGCAGCAAAGTTATTTTGCGTGTCTTACCTTTAAAACCCTCGCTACGTTCAGAATTCTAGCTTTGAACCACGAGCGTAGCGAGTAGTCCTACTCTCCTTCGCTTGCTTAGGTTTCAATAGAGAAAACTCGCGCCAAATAAAATCTATGCATTGTTGCATAACAAATAAATATTGTTATTTATTGTTTTACAATATTAACGACTTTGTCATATCGAATTGGATGAACATGACTTGCTTTAGCATAAAAATCTAACAACTCCAAAAAGGATATTAAATCGAAAAACAAGTCGAACTTAAGTTCGTTACTCAGGCTACTTTAGTGAGAGTTTAGTTAATGACTTTCACATGGCGATTTCGTCATTAATAATTTTTAAACAAAAAAAAAACCGACTTCAAACGCACTGGTCGCCACTATGATTTTCGAAGGTTCCCTTCGATTTCTCTTAGATTCTATCATCAGATCCTGGTTTCCTTATCATGGTACCACCCTTGGGATATCTTCTTTCCAACAAAAAAGAAAAATCAAAATCGGTTCATAAACGACGAAGTAATCCGCGAACACACATAAAAACAGAAAAAAAATAAACCTCCTCCTTTTTTTGAAGTCGGTTAAAATGTAAGAAATTGGTTTTACTAACTTGCTAAGTTCATTCGAGACTAGATTGCTGTAGGGGGCGTGCCCGAAGGGGTCCCGGTAGAGTGCGCACACGGCGCGCTCCTTGCAGCCCGGCTCCGTTGCGCCTACCGTCGCTAGGATCTTCTCCACTTTCTCCAGCAGGCTACCGTAGAACTTCTCAGCCGCTATAGTCTCCTGTTACATAAATAAGGATTTGAATAAATTGTACAGCTACCCCGTGAATACTTTCGCATGAAACTGTGGCGATTAGGATCGCCAGAGATAGCAACACTTGGTTGTAGAGAGTGGATTTTTGACAGTAGCATTTAGTCAACAACGGATAATTTATTTTCTTGTATTTTTCTATGTGTCTCGTGTTTTGACCACCGAAACTATAATTGTTTTGTGTATTGTATAACAAGGACTTCATTTCATGCATTCGAAGTTTTATTCCTACGCATCAAGATCCCATAAAACATTCACCATCTGACGAAGTCGGGCGGCATACACAAAACAACAATAAACATTAAGCTTACTTAGCAAGAATAAAGCTAGGTATAATAAACTCGATGAAAAATTTACAAATAATTTGAGTTTGTGTGAAAGGAACCTTATGCAGAATTTTCCTAGAATAACAACATTAGGCGTATTGTAGATCATACAAAATTATAACGACGTACAGTTTTGTTAAAATCGTTAAAGACATTTTTTCCAAGTGATTTTCTTATAATGATGGCAACCCTAAAAACAAAGATAATTTAAAAAGAACGGCTTGCGATAATATAAAACTAATATTCATATAACCCAAATTTACCAACCCGCACCGGGCCCGGGTGGTCGACTAAGGCCCGATCGCCCTAATTCAGGATAGGCTCGAGCCCCTCGGTGGGGACGTATTTGAGGTCATAATATGATGGACCCAAATTTTACCCAAATCCTTTCAGTAGCTAAGTCGTTGGGACAAATTACGGATGCATAGAAACACACACACGTATATAATTTTGTTGTATTATTAGACTGTTACTGTAAGAGAATCAATCCCTATTAAAATCACAACTTACTTTTTTTTTGCCATACTTCTTCACTCTTTCGTCTCTCGCTGACGCCCTCTCTTCAGACATTCGAAAGTTAATAAATAAATAAATCTTTATTTACAGGCAAAAGAACCATAATCATTAAATATTTAAAATAAAACATACAGAATAAATATATATTAAACCCCCTCCGTGGCGTAATGGTTAGTCCATTCGCTTCACACCAGGAGGTTGAGGGTTCGATTCCCGGCGGAATCAACTTGTGAGACTCTGTTTGGTTGGTGGTAGGGCATTTTCTAAGCCCGCCTGGCTAACTACCACCATCTTATCTAAGTCTTGCCGCCAAACATCAGTGTTAAAAACATTGATGTGTTCCGGCTTGAAGCCAGTTCTCCATTGCGTTGGGGAATCTTGGTAAACCCGCTTCTATCTTCGGCATAATCATCACTTACCATCAGGTGAGATGATGCCAATAACTATTTAGTAATCTGTGGCCAAGGGCTTACCAATTGTGAATAATAAAAAAAATACAAATATAGTGTCGGTGGCGTTACGCCTAGTGCCGCTACCACCTGTCAGGGAGGTCGTGGTTCGAATCCTGCCACGTGTGTTTTCGAATTTTGATTCTATGTACGTTTATCCGTTGCTCTTACGGTGAAGGACAACATCGTGAGGACACCTGCACACGCCTGCGAAGAAACTCGAAGGTTGTGAGTGAACTCGACGAACCCGCACTGGGCCGCGTTGTCGACTAAAGCCCGCTCGCCCTTACACAGGGTAGGCTCGAGCCCCTCGGTGGGGACGTGATGGGCTGATATGATGATGATGACACATACACATACCTTATACCTACAGCCATTATTACGTCAGTAAAATATTAAACTATTGAGGCAGATATATATACCTATCAAGTTTCGTCAGCTTATTTTAAAGTCTTCTTTATATTTGTTATGTGAACAACTTAGAAAAGAAACTTGGGAATGTTAGGCCATACCACACCATGAACACTTCACCGGGCCAGAAATTACTTTTCAAAAAAGAAATGACGGAACAAACAAAATGGCGAAAAAATCCTATACGTTCGACAACCAAACTGTAACAAGTCTGTATCAATCCGGGTGACGAGGGGGTGAGGTCGTAATCTAGAGAGCGGCAGGGAGTGTCCATACTGTATGTTAGTACTAATATCATTATATCGATGACTAATATATATACTTTGGCGTAAATAGTAACACGAGAGTCATCTAGTTGATTAGACCCGAATTTTTACTATTAAGATTTATGTACCTAATACAGAGCCTCACCAAGGTTACTAAACCATAATTAGTAAGTAGTTCATGTGTAGACCCATAGATGGCGTGCTATGCTCGGAGTTTCTCCGAACGAAGAAACGAGGAGATCCATTAGGAGAACAAAAGTAACCGACATACTCTCAGAATTGCTAAACTTAAGTGGCAGTGGGCGGGGCGCATAGCTCGTAGGACAGACGTTGGGTTAGTGAAGTTCTCGAGTGGCGACCGCCCACCGGAAAACGTAGCGTAGACGGGCCTCCCACTCGGTGGACCCATGAGGGTAAAAAAATCTACAAAGAAAAATTGAACCCTTCATACAATAAATGCATAAAAATTGGCCGATCAGCTGATTTATTTGTATAAAAAGTTAAATCTGTTTTTGCGATTCTTGCAATTTTTTTTACGAGTACAGTTGTGGTCAAAAGTGAAAATTTGAAGTCCAAGAAAACTCAGTTTTTATTTCCAATTGTCAAAATATGTGTAAAAGGCATATACTACCATTTGAGGGAAAAAATAAGAATGCTTTGCAAGTCTATATTGATCATGTTGTTGGAGAAATTTAAAATGGTGGTGTTCCTATGTATCTTAGTACTAATGTTATGCTATGTCATCATATCAGCCGAAGGGCGTCCACTGCTGGACAAAGGCGTCCCCCAAGGATTAACACAACAACCGGACCTACGTCTACGTCTTCTGATGCGAGGTCGCGCCACTCAGGAACTGTACTACCCAACGCCCATCTGTTCTATTAGCTGTATAACCTGCCCACTGCCAATTAAGTTTAGCAATTCTGAGAGCTATGTCGGTTACTTTGATTCTTCTAAGGATCGTCTCATTTCTGATTTGATCACGCAGCGAAACTCAGAGCTCTATTACCCTTTGGGTGACCTTGAGCCTCTTGAGTGACTGATTTTTAGCAACTTACCGGATCCGAAGCTGCTAGGATCTGCTGCTGCTGTTTTACGAGCTCAGTCTCAGCCTTGATGCGGTTGGTCTCGGACAGCTTCACCGCTGACACCCTGAGGATCTCATCTCGGACTGGAGAGGGCGGAGCACGCGCTGCTATGGCTGCAGCACGTATCTGAAACGTAATTTTATTTTAAACGGCCACCTATTTCTGGGTATACGCAGACCAGTGAGATTCACAATCACAAAAGCCGTGAAGCCTGTGTCATTTTCCATGTCAAAAGTAATACTTAACTCGCCTGGCCAGCTACCACCATCTTATCTAAGTCTTGCCTCCTAACACCAGTGTTAACAACATTGATGTGTTCCGGCTTGAAGATAAGATAGCCAGTTCCCCATTGCGTTAGGGAAACTTGGTAAGCCCTACCACCAACCAAATCGAGTCTTACAAGTTTACCTCACCGGGAATCGAAACCGCTACCTCCTGGTGTGAAGCGAATGGACTAACCAGTACGCCACCAATACCTACTAAATGCAAGCATTTTCATATCCCGTGGGTAAGCATAAGTAGGACATCCAAGACGCACGTAATTTCACTATTCTTCTTTCATCAAGATAAAAAACAGATTTTTACGTGAGGTGCTTTCACTGAATGCGAAAGTTTTTATATAAAGCTTAATCTTGTCAGCATTACTTACTATGCAGCTTAGATGAAAGCGCTTGACGGAAAGTTGGCCCCAAATTAATTTTTTCAATAGAGGATCTGACTGCTAGTCATTTGAGTTACTTTTTATGATCTGTCAAAAACTAAGTTTTGTTCTAAAAATGTTTGAAATACCCACAAGTGACGTCATAGATTTTTAGCGTCATTGACGAACTTATTTTATGAATTTGATCAATTAAAAATTGAGACGTGGTGGAAAAACAAAACATGTAAGGTTTTTTGAAAGTTCAAGAGGAGAGGAATTTAGGAAATCATATTTCAGAATTTATTTTTCATGCAGTCCGATCCCCTATTATATAAACTAAGCAGGTATTTAATTGGATGGATGGATTTGATTAAACTTACCAACGCTTCTTTCTCAGCTTGCAATGGATCTCTAGGTGTCGTTTTCTTGTGGCGACTGTAAGGATTCGGAGGTCCAACAGGTCTGGAATAAACGGAAGGCGAGTAAATTATACTAACTAATTATACTTAATTATTAACTCCTAGTCGCGGAAGATTCTGGGGCCAACAAGAGGAGAGGACGGGGAGTGGAGGCAAAGATTTAACAAGGAGCTGGAAGACCTAGTGACCGAGCCGAATATCATCGGGGAAATAAAAGCAGCCCGACTTCGCTGGCTAGGACACGTAGAAAGAATGGGAGAGGATCGAGCAGCCAAAAGAGCATATCTTGGAAAACCCTCCGGGCGCCGCCCGGTGGGTCGACCAAGGTATCGCTGGAAAGATGAAGTCGCCAAAGAACTCAAAGTGTTGGGAGTGCCCGAATGGTCAAACTTGACACAAAATAGGATAGAGTGGCGCACTTTAATGTCGGAGGCCAAGATCCAATTCGGGTCGCTGAGCGAGCGAAGTAAGTAAGTAAGATTACATTACACGTTCGCGTACCCAAAAATTGGAAGTTTAGGGAATATGTCGTCCAATCATAAAATAAAATGACTGGGTAAAGAACCCCGTACCAAAAGTATGGAAAATGTGGTTTCAGTTAAATATTCTGAGATTTTGATATAATATAGATTTTAACATCCTGAATAAAAGTCTCTAGGGGGGCTACCACTGTAGCCGAGTCCCTTTCAGAGTTACGACCTATTTTGTACCCTCAAGGAAATTGACTCTAGTACCGATTCGCAGCTTGTCACAGTGACAGTAATATCAGTAATATGACACCTCCAGCGTCTTTCTCAAGTGCAAAATAAATCGTTTCATAAATATTTTACGAAGTTCTTATTACAACGACACACAGATCATTGGAACATATTTTTGTGCATTTTAATGCACGCATATTTTTACAGTAGTACCAGACAAAACAAACTATTAATAACTGGTATAATGAAAGAAAAATAGTGTTACTCGTTAAATCTTATTTAATTAATAAGAGTCAATTGTTTAAATAAATAGTTGGTAATTTCATCTATTTAATGATTTGTTGTCTGATACAAAATCAGTCGTAACTCTGAAAGGGACTCGGCAACAGTGGTAGCCCCCATAGAGACTTTTGTTCAGGACGTTAAAATCTATATTATATCAAAATCTTAGAATATTTAACTGAAACCACATTTTCCATACTTTTGGTACGGGGTTCTTTCCACGGAGGAAACTACTAGTGGCACATCAGTATTTATCATCATCATATCAGCCGAAAATCGTCCACTGCTGGACAAAGGCCTCCCCCAAGGATTTCCACGACGACCGGTCCTGTGCTGCCCGCATCCATCGGCTTTCCGCGATCTTCACCAGGTTGTCGGTCCACCGCGTGGGAGGCCTGCCTGCGCTACGTTTTCCGGTGTATTAGACATGTGTATTCTAGGCGTCAAGAGCGACGTTGGCGTAACGGCTGGGGCTGCTACCTCCTGTCCGGTACCAATGAGTTTTCGAATTTCGATTTCTCATGTACGTTTGTCCGATGCTCTTACGTTGAAGGAAAACATCGTGAGGAAACCTACACACGCCTGCGAAGAAACTCGAAGGTTGTGTGTGAAGGCGGCCATGCCTCACTGGGTCGAGTGGACGCATAGGTATATGAGCTGATAAGATGCTTCTATTGTCCTATAATCACTTGCAGATTGCAACTGGGCAGTCCGGTGATCGATAAGAAATCGATAAGAATCATAACCTTGTCATAAGTCTAAGAATTGCGTAGCGTTCTGAATGATTATTGGACCGCCTTCCTTTTGAGCATAAAAACTCTTTTTAAATAAAAGCTTGAACCTAAAAGTTTTTTTTCTATCGTATTTTTTTCAATAGTAATAGGATCTCTATAGTTCTCAACAGTGTTTGTTTACCTGCGAGCATTTCTATAGTAATGGGATCTCTATAGTTCTCAACAGTGTTTGTTCTGGCAGGCAGCATTTCTATAGTAATAGGATCTCTATAGTTCTCAACAGTGTTTACCTGCCAGTATTTCTATTGTAATAGGATATCTATAGTTCTCAACAGTGTTTACCTGCCAGCATTTCCAGTAGAAGGCTTATGTCCAGCAGGCTGCGCCATATTCGGCTTCATGTTACTGCTCGCGTATTCACCCACATTCATTGATGAACCTGGAACATTTAGGAACTCTTTTAATCAAGCTACGAAACACCAACTACTATTAGCAAATCGAGTGACAGTTACAAACCTATGCCAGAATAATATAAACAACTGCAGCCTCGACGAGCCCTCTAACTTGCGTCTAAACTAACACGAGTGGTAAAAGAGAATCTTGGAGGGCAGGGGCGGGGTCCAAAAAACCGGACAACTAAGGTTCCGTAGTCTATTCAAAAAAATAAATGTATATTGTAAAAAAACAAAATTATATTTGCAGTTTAGAACTGAATAGAACTTTTTGTATGGAAAATCCATGAACTATTTTCAAATCCAACTGCACACCTTAAGTTGGTCGAGTATTAATCTTGAACTAAGAAAGTTTACTTAGACGTGATACTTTTCCTTTTAAATTGATTATATTGATGCCAAGGGCTTATCAATTGCGGACAAAAAAAATATTCTGCTATTTACAATTTCTTTCAGATGTCTTTAAATAGCGATTGAGCCAGTAAGGGGAGTTACAATGTTAAAAATTAGCATTTTAAAGCGGAATATTTTACAAACCGATCCCTAAATAGAAACATGGTTGTAGAAACCCTCAGTAGTTTTAAAATACCTATTCAAGGATACCCCACACGCCACATGGTAGGGTGCGTCAACTCATCCATGTTCCTCTTTACATGTTGGGGAGGTACACAATATTGTTTTTTAATTTTTTTTGTACAAATTCGTCGGCGTGATTTATATGTGTATCCATCAGAGATATGCTAATATATAAGGGGAGGTAGATAGGTTACATGCGTCTAAAAAGTGAAGCAAAAAAAAGATGCCAATTGGCATCTCTTTTCTTAGTAACATTCGGTGCAATCGAAGGGAACTACCTATAAAATTGTGTGTGTAAATGGCTTCGATTTTCAAATATTGTTTGTTAGTGCATAACCCATCTATGGTAACAAATCTCTGGTATCCATGCCAAATTACAGCTTCCTAGTACTAATAGTCTCTGAGCTGAGCCGCGGACAGATGGACATACAGACTTGGCGAAACTATATTAGGGTTCCTTATTAACCGTTCGTTCTTAACCCTAAAAATGGGATTACCAACTACTTTCATACATTTATTATTAGAATCACAGATACAGAAGTTAACAAAAATAGATTGAAAAAGCAGAATGGACAGAAAACGAGTGAAAAGTCAGTATTAAAATAAAAATAAAAACGAAAACAAATTGAAAAAGAAGATAACATGAAACAGATCGAAAACCCACTAAAACATGACACCTCGACCAATCTTGATGAAATTTGGTATGCAGGTAGACTATGTCACTGGGAAGGAGATAGAGGCTACTATTTATCCTGTAAAAAAAGCATAGTCTAACGCAGTTCCTAAGGGAACTGAGAATATACTCTTTTTTTGTGGTTTATTTCTTTAACATCGCAACGGAACAAGCTCGCGCCGTCGGCGTCGCAACGGAGCAACGGATTGAAGTGATTTTTTTGTATAGAATTGGTTGAGGGGGTGGGAAGTGACACAGACTGCTAATCAGAATATCCCGATATAAATCCTAAAGGGATCTGGATACTTACCCTCACAGACAGTCATAAAAACGATATCTACACCGGCGAAGCTGCGGGCAAACGCTAGGAAATAAACATAGGAAAGATGAGACCCTAGTTAACATAGGAATAGAGGAAATAGACATAGGAAAGATGAGACCCTAGTTAACATAGGAATGGAGGAAATAGACATAGGAAAGATGAGACCCTAGTTAAAATAGGAATAGAGGAAATAAACATAGGAAAGATGAGACCCTAGTTAACATAGGAATATAGGAAATAAACAGGAAAGACGAGACCCTAGTTAACATAGGAATAGAGGAAATAACGTAGGAAAGATGAGATCCTAGTTAACATAGGAATAGAGGAAATGAACATAGGAAAGATGAGACCCTAGTTAATATAGGAATATAGGAAATAAACATAGGAAAGACGAGACCCTAGTTAACATAGGAATAGAGGAAATAAACATAGGAAAGATGAGACCCTAGTTAACATAGAAATATAAGAAATAGACATAGGAAAGATGAGACCCTAGTTAACATAGGAATGAGGAAATAAACATAGGAAAGATGAGACCCTAGTTAATATAGGAATTAAGAATTAAACATAGGAAAGGTTTCGAACTGAGAAAATGACGAAGGTAAAAGTTTTAAAAACTTAAATTATTACCTGGAGGGAAGCCAAGGCCCCAAGAGTTGATCTCATTGACGTCATTTACATCTGGCTTGAAGGTCGCTATGGCATTCCGGTGTATATTATTGATTGATGACAGATACCTATAAAGATAAAAAATAAACAAATCCATTTAAAAGTTACTGTACCTACATTATCGACAAAGTGTAAGTTCTCGAGTGGCGACCGCGCACCGGAAAACGTAGCGTAGACAGGCCTCCCACTCGGTGGACCGATGGCCTGGTGAAGGTCGCGGGAAGCTGCTGGATGCGGCCAGCGCAAAACCAGTCGTCGCGGAAATCCTTGCTATGTCCAGCAGTGTACGTCCTTCGGCTGATATGATGATGATAAATGCTTCTAGTAATTTCTAATATAGGTATGTACGAGATACCTACAAAACACAATCCTTACAATAATATAATAATATTATAAACGCGAAAGTTTGTATGTATGGATGTATGGGTGTAATGAGTCCACCTAGTGACTTGAACACCCGCCTGTACCCCGCAGGCGTCCCACCCAATAATAACGTATGGATGTTTGTTACTCTTTCACGCAAAAACTACTAAACGTATCTAGATAAAATTTCGTAGGTAGACAGATTAGGTCCTGGATTAAAATATGGGCTACTTTTTCCACGCACTGCGCACCCTCGGAGACAGTCGTAGAAACTATGTTCACTAGCTAGCGAAACCGCTGGCAAAATCTCGTTTGAAATTATTGTAACTCCGGTACACACCCTTCTCTGGATTTATCATCATCCATCATCATTTCAGACGAAAGACGTCCACTGCTGGGCAAAGATTTCCACGACGACCGGTCCTGCGCTGCCCGCATCTAGCGGCTTCACTTTGGCTTGACTGAGCTTTTAGATCCTAGGTTCATTTTTCAATTTCATCCTAGGTTCATGTTACAACAATTGGGAAAACGCGCCTTCTCTTAATTTAACCAAACACACACTTCAGCCAAGATCACATCGCTATAATTTTCCATTTTCAGATTCTATCAACAAATGTCACCTGGAAACTATTATTGAGTAAAAGCGAAATATTTCATTTTATTACAAGCTTTTATTTAACTTGAAATGTAAATATGTATGTTTATTCGGGTGAAATTTTGCAAGTTAAATTTGACCCACTTCCCGGTCTCTGATTGAGCTTAAATTTTTGTATGCATATGTAAATCGCGTGACAATGCAAAATTAAAAGCTTGTACTCAAAAGTTTTTAGGTTTTTCGAAAATTATGTTAATTTTTCTCGTCAGATGTCTACACACTTGCGACCTCCTTGTAATCAGAAAACAATGCGTAGAAAGTTGTTAATTTTTACAATTTTTTTCGTATGTCTTATGGCTGATATACACACATTTTAGATAAGTAGCGAATTATGTTGCAACTTAATCGATTTAGATCGGCACGTAACAAGTTGCGTCCACACGTACAAGCGAGCTATATATGGGTAAGATTAGATTAATAAAGACAGCAATCCGAAAATTATAATAAAAACAATGAGGTTGTTGGATATTACTGCTATAAATAATAGGTTTGTGTAGCCAATCTTCGCAGCGAAACTCCTTGCGCACTGGGGGCATTTAAGTATGTCACCTTCGTAATTGTATGAAATGGTCGCAGGTGGTCGGGATTTTAACTCGTCGCGTTTGGTATCCATTGAGAGGGTTCTATGTTGCATCCTTTCATATGTCGCTTCTGAACATCTTTGTACCGGAGGAGCTGTCCACCTGTTTTCGAGCGCACGCGCGGCAAACAGACTAGGAGTCGAAGTGGTCGCCATGACGGAAATCAATCGGATATATTATCATAGTCATCATCAAATAATAGGTACCGAAAACTTTTGTGCTAATATATAATTTTACGGAAAGTACTGAATAAAATACTGAAAGTTTCGCAAACGACAAGGTCGCAAAGGTCGGAATGTTGCGAAAACTTTTTTTTTCTGGTTCAGATCCTCCATCTAGGGAGAGGGAGCCTCGCTCCGTGAGACTCTTCGACAGTATCATCATCAAACCCGACGAACCTCGCTTGCTCAACTCACTCCACCCGAGCGAGTCTCGTACGAGTAGCTACAAAGAGTATTTATCTTATCTTACAAAAAAGTCTTTGATCTTAACGGTTTCGTAATCAAAAGTTTTCGCAACTCAGTATTTCCATAGTATGGTATTTCTTTCGGAGTTTCAGTATATTATTCGAACCTCGACGTTTTCGAAACTATCAGTATTTTATTCGGTAGTTTCCGTATAAAAAAATTAGCACGTTTTCGGTAATTTAGTACAAAGCAGTCTAACATGCAAAAACCTCATTTTTAGCTTATTTTGCGTAACCTTTAATATATCCCGAATAATAATAATAACTAAATAAAAATTTATTATCTAGAAGGAAGCGTCGGTGGCGTAACGGTTACGGCAACTACCTCCTGTCCGGAAGGCCGTGTTTCGAATCCTGCGAAGTACCAATGGGTTATCGAATTTATATTTCATATGTACGTTTATCTGACGCTCTTACGGTGAAGGAAAACATCGCGAGGAAACCTGCACACGCCTGCGAAGAAACTCGACGGTTGTGTGTGAAGTCGACCAACCCGCAAAGGGCCCGCGTGGTCGACTAAGGTTTGATCGCCCTAATTCAGGGTAGGCTTGAGCCCCTCGGTGCGGACATATATGAGCTAATAAGATGATCTAGAAGGAACAAAATAATAACAATGTTGAAAAGAAAATACTTACTCATTGCCAAGACCGGGGCCTGAGAGCTCCCAATCCTGAGGGTAGTGTTCGAAAGAGGGGGGAGGTCCCTCGGAGTGCGGTCGCACCACCACGCTTGGTGAGTGATGCGAAGCGTGGTGGTACACCGGGTGGTGATGCGGCTGCAACATCAAACATTTTTTTGTAAAATATACTGTAAAACCATCCGGGAATGGCTGGCCTAACCTTATCGAGTTTTAAAAGAGTTCCGTGTCCCAGTAGTGGGGGATGCTGTAAAAATTAGGTATTCCAAAAACAAACACGAAGAAAAATTAAAAAAAAAACCGATCAAGAGCGAGTCGGACTCGCGCAATGAAGGGTTCCGTACGCAGTCTTTTCAATGAACTTATTACAAATCCAACTGAACATCATAAGTTCATCGACTATTACTCCTTCAATAAGGAAACCTATACTTAGCCGTGTTTCCTTTTAAATTGATTATAATATGTCCTACTGTTTACATTTATTTCAGATGTCATGGACACTCTTGACTCTGACAAAAAATAGCACATCAAAGCTGCCCCGAATCGAAAAATAGTTTTAACAAACCCAAATAGTTTTGAAAGACCTATTCAACGATACCCCACGCGAAAAAACTCACACACTATTTACATGTACGAGACTTAACATGTTTTTTTTTAATTTATCGTACCACTTTATCGGCGTGATTAATATGTATGCCAAATTACAGCTTTCTAGTACTGATAGTCTTTGAGTAAAGCCGTCCTTGTTGTCCACGGAACCCTAAAAACTGGCCTCTTCAACTATTGGAAGCCAATAGAAAGTAGTCCATGATAATCATAAACAAAAATTTAAATAATAAACTTTAAGGTAGACAAAATGACACACGATCATTTATAAAGGATGTAAAAAAAATGATGTAGGACCCGTTAACTGGGGATCCTACTTATTATAATGAACAACTTTTCCCAAATAACCCATAGTCAATTCTCAAAAAAAAAATTAGACTCTCCATACTAAAATGTACAAAATTGGTCGATCGATTTGTATGAAGAGTAAAAATTTTCTTTTGTGATTTCATCAAAGTCGTAGCACAAAAGTTGTTCAGTATGATGAGTAGAAGCCTCAGTTAACGGGACCTACACCAATTTTGTTACACCCTGTATATCACAGAATTTCAAAATTCTTTAATATGGTTGAAAGGAGCGATGGCTGACTCTCGCGTTATACTCGTGACCGTGTGCTGTCCGTGTGAACTGGCCTATACTTGTCAAAGGCGTTCATGACATTCAATAATTTTGATGTACCTATAACTTCTCGTGTCATATTGTTTTCATGTTCTAATGACATAATTTTTTTTATATCACGGATTGTATTTTGAGGTAATTAACTAATGATTGTTTATTTCTTGATTTTTTACAAATGTAATTATGTAATCACTATTTTATGACTATCAGAAAGAGTGTAATTTGCACCTATTTTGAATAAATATCTTGAATCTTGAATCTTTGTAGTTTAATAAAAAAAAACTGTTGATCAATAGTAAAACAAGTTATATTAGAAAAAAAATGAGACTTTACTTATCTGGGGTGCTGCCTTACTCCCAGATATATGCACGCACATTAATAATACATTTTGGAATTCTAAAATAATAAGAAATAATAAAATCTTGTTTCAACAAGCTCGAAGACTTGAGCATCGCCTGTCTATCGGTTTTCTACGGGGTTCATTTCGGAGACTGTGCCCATTGACTTCAATGACCAAGCATAGAGAGGGTTTCCACCGCCTCGTCAATGAGATTCCACGTCTGTACCTAATTTTGATTCACTGAAGAAGTAGAATTATCTACCGGAGTCTGGTTTCCCGTTAACAACAATATGTAAACGTCTCCTGGGTCTCTTTCCAAACCCAGGAAGGCTAGGCCATACTCCACACACATGGCCAAGTGCGGGTTGTTGGAGGTGGCAAACCCCCTGTCAAAACTTTTTTAAGCCACCTTTAAGACATCCGACACGGCTTGACGACTGTCGTCTAGTGATAGCAGCTAATGACTTTACGTGCCTTGCGAAGCATGGAAACAGTAAAGAACAATGCCACTAACGGTCAAACCAATCCAGGTAATGACCGTGTTTCAGGTCAGTTAACCTACGTGATCGACCTAACCACGCGATACGTGATATATGGATTAAGAAGGTCCAAATGCAAGACTGTACCAAAGTATATAAAATTAGTACTAACATACAGTATGGACACTCCCTGCGCCGCACTTTAGATTACGACCTCACCCCCTCGTCACCCAGATTGATACAGATTGGTTATAGCTTGGTTGAAAAAAAATACCATTATTGTTGATGATGTTCCTTGAAGTCAAAAGCTATTAGAAAAACGATTGAGCAGTTTTGGCTCGATAGAAAAAGTCGTTACTTTCAACTCTAGTTATGACTAATCTTTTGAAGTATAAATTTAAAAATATCTACAACAATATTTGTTATGATAATACAAAGTGAGTAATGTTATTATTTTTTATACTTTCATTGTAGTTTTTGATTGAAATTTTAAACCAGTAAAAAAGTGTGGTTATTTTCTTTATTCTTTACACGTAAAGAAAAAGACAGAGACAACTCATCCAATCAATCCTCGCCTTAAAACTCAAAAATTACAAATTTGGTACCTTTTGGACCAACGATTTAGCATCCAGAGCACGTAGCGTAACGGACGGACGGACAGATTGAGAAATTCGGTTTTTCGGCATGTGTCAATGATAAAGAAACATATTTGCATGAAAATTGGAAAACCTTTTTTTCGCGATAACAATTTTTCCTCTATCCTACGTACGTAGCTGCCGTACTACGGGGTCGAGAAAAAAAGGTATAACTACGTGCAAAGTTTCATTATAATCGATACAGCCGTTTTTCAGAAATAAATATTTATTTTTTGTTTATTTTACAGATCTCTTCATTTCTGATTCAGTCGCGTACGGAAATTCCGAGCATTTTTATGGTGTTGTCACAGAGTTTTCACAACCCTAAAATTTGTACTGTACTGACCTTATGATGATGAATTAAATGATGATGATGGTGCTTCGTCGTGTGATAGCTCTGATAGTACCACGAGCACATCTTGAACAGGTAAGCGAGGGGCGGGAACACGAACAGTAGCAGTTTCACGAACATCTTCTTAGCCGTAGCCACGCCCAGTATCAGGGGCAGCACGAAGACCAGTTTCAGAGCTATCAGCTTCACAATCAGGATGATGGCTATTGCAGCGGTAATCACTTTTTTCTTGATCTCTTTCTCTGAAAAAGAAGATGGTTAACGTTAACAGAGAATTACCAGAGCTTGTTTTTTTATTCACAATTGGCAAGCCCTTGGCATCATCTCACCTGATGCTAAGTGACGATGATGCCGAAGATGGAAGCGGGCTTACCAAGATTCCCCAATGCAATGGAGAACTGGCTATCTTATCTTCATGCTTCGTTTGGCGGCAAGACTTAGATAAGATGGCGGTAGCTAGCCAGGCGGGCTTTGAAAATGCCCTACCACCAAACTGAATCTTAAAAGTTGACCCCACCGGGAATCGAACCCGCGACCTGGTGTGAAGCGAATGAACTAACCATTACGCCACGGAGGCGGTTTTCCATACAATTAAGAATACCTAACAATTTGAAATTGGATGAGCCGATTCTTATGAAAATTTATACCCAAAAGCAAGACAGGAAATTGTTTAAAGTGTATTGACTTTTTTATGATGATCATCATCATCATCAAATCAGCCGAAAGACTTCCGCTGCCAGACAAAGGCCTCCCCCAAGAATTTCCACGACGACCTGTCCTGCGCTACACACATCCATCGGCTTCACGCGACCTTCACCAGGTCGTTGGTTCACCGTGAAGTAGGCCACTTGAGAAGTTTACTGGTGTAGTGGGATAACACTATATACGTTAAATCTAACAGGTTTTTCCGACAAGACCAATGAAAAACTCACTAATTTTCTTGAAAAACAATCTTCCTTCTACGTTGTTTTCTCTAGGCTCCAGATCTATATGAACCAGTGCTCCACTCTTCGTGAGGGCTCGCGGAGACACCCTCAGGGTGGCTCCTTGGAAGAAGGTCTCTGGAAGTGCCAGCTTCATGTCGTGGGTAGCGAGGAACTTCATCCCTCTATCGTAAAGGGCGTCCGTCACTTCTTCCAAAGGGGTTTCTGAAAAAGAGAGAGAATTGAGGTTATGTTTGAGGAAATAAGAGAAGTCTCTAAATCTCCTTTTCTTAACAATCCATAAATGTCGACAAAGTTCTGAGCATTGTAAAGAGAGTTTATTTGAAAATCGAACTGGCTATGGTGGTCTGGCAGAAAAAAAAACACAACAAATAAGGCGTGATTGCAAAGAATGTGAAACAGAAGACGCTGTTTATGTAGCCCTGGTTTTTTTTTTGCTTAGCAGTGGGTTTGAAAAATAGAGTATTCTCTTCTGGAATAAAGCCTGTCTTCGTCTTGGGCGGTTTGAACACCTCGCTTCACTCAGGACCCTCGTTATATTATGTTGAGTACTCGTAGAGTCTAATATACAGCCCGTGACGTAATATACTGCTTTGATCTCTTTGTTCATAATCTACTATTATCTATCTATCTATCAAACCAACCCAGATAATGACCGTGTTTCGGGTCAGTTAACCTGCACGATCGACCCAACTACGCAAGACACAGAGAGCTACGACCCGCTTGGGATCTCCACCAGTGACCTTCATATTGACGCTATCCTGAACCCCGTGCATGCAACGACTACCTACCTGCAAACTTTATTATGAGGCTATCAGTCCCTGGTGTGACAAGTTCAGTAATTACTAATCTCAAATAAGCATCGGTGGCGTAAAGGCTAGGGCCGCTACCTCCTGTACGGGAGGTCGTGGTTCGAAGTCTGCTACGTTCCAATGTGTTTTCGAAATTCAATTTCATATCTATGTTTATCCGACGCTCTTACGGTGAAGGAAAACATCGTGAGGAAACCTGCACACGTCTGCGAAGAAATTGAAAACGGGACTTGACGTTATATTGTATAATTGATGTTGTTTTTACCTCAACGTTTCGACTATGCTTCGATAGCCGTGGTTGCGATTTGTCAATATGATTAATCGTGAAAGTTTAAAGTGTTATACCTGCGAAGAAACTCGAAGGTTACGTGTAAAGACGAGGCCCTAGCCCTTACGCCACCGACGAAACATAATGATTTTTAAACATAATCATAATGAAACAAATTATAAAATGTCATAAAAATTGGCCAAGTGAGAGTCGAGCCACGCGCAAAGTAAGACCCCTTAGTCTTTTCAATAAATAAAGTGTATATTTAAAACTGTTATTTTTGCACTTGGTATAAAACATTTTGTATGAAAAAATCTATAAACTTTTTACAAACCCAACTGCACATCTTTAGATAGTCGACTTAACTCCTAAACTAAGAAAGCCTAGTTGGCCGTGATATTTTTCCTTGATCTAGAGTTTCTAGAGGAAACCCACGTATCCGCTCGCGACTCAAAAGCTAGCTTTTAATAACAAAAATAAAAATGCTGTATTTTTTCCAATACTTTTCAGATTTATTGAAATAGCGGTTTAGCTGGAAGGGTGAGAACCATGTGAGAACATAGGTTTTACAAAATTAACCATTTGTAAACTTTAGCAAACTAATCATATATACGAAAGGTGATGTAGAGAACGTTCAGTAGTTTGAAAGATCGATCCAATGAAACCCGTTATTTAATTTGTATTTTAATACAGGGAAGTATACGTATAAAAGTTTTTTTTACAAATTTTATGCCATTACTTTATATTTCCATTAATATAAGGGGTCACACACAATGTAAAAGCATACCAAATTTCATCTTTATAGCTTAAAGATAAATAGTCTTTGATAAAAATGGCGATGACACACCAACGGACGCGGTGAAATTAAAATGGTTCTTAGTTTGACTACGGAACCCTAAAATTAATTGCTGTTCGTTGGTAAGCGCATAACTTGAGAACGGCTGAACAGATTTTATAAATGTTTGTTTACAAATGTTCTTAATAGCCCGATAGCCGGTTTTTAGGAAGAAAAACCCAGCGGGCCGCTTCGCGCACCGCGCACACTTGATATCCACGGGGACGAAGCCGCGGACAACAGCTACTTTGAAAATAAACACAGACCATGCATCACAGAAGAGGTTCCAAAACTTCAATAATAAATAACTTCATGAATTAATTAAAAATTAAAAACTCAACAGCAACCCCTCTTTTTTGGCCATTCGGGTAAAAATGTATCTTATGCCACTCACGGCACACACCGGACACTGCATACAAATGTTCGTGAAATGACATTTCTAAAAACAAATGACGGAGCAAACAAAATCACGGCGTAATCCCATACGTTCTAGAACAAAACTGTAACCAATCTGCATCAATCTGGGTGACGAGGGGGTGAGGTCGCAATCTAGAGAGCGGCAGGGACTGTCCATACTGTATGTTAGTTAGTACTAATATATATACTTTGCTCACGGGATCAAGACGAATTTAAGAATACCTTGCACTCCAAAATCCATCACGCCGCTTAGGTCACAGAGCGTGCCAAAGAAATAAATCCACATACATACATACATACACTTGAAAACCATAACCATGGCGCAGTCGGGTAAAAGGCTATCAATCATCAAACATAACTTTAGTTTTTGGTGTATAATTACGGAACATTAAGTTACAAGCATTAAGCACGAAAATAAAAAAGCCTTCCTTTAACAACGCTGCGTCACTGTATCACACTAATATTATCAAGGCGAAAGTTTGCGAGTGTGTTACAAACATACACACTGTTTGTTACTTCTTCACGTAAAAACTTCTGAACGGATCTGGCTTAAATTTAGTAGGTAGACAGATTAGGACCTGAATTAACACATAGGCTACTTTTTTTCACATGCGCACTCTCGAAAAGTCATAGAAACGTTGTCCACGCGGGTGAAGCCGCGAGAAACAGCTAGTCAAAACTAAAAATAATAAAATCTCCACAGTCTCAAGTCGTAATTATTATGCATAGAGATTCGTGATACGTGTGGCACGACACGTTTTTCTCCAGCGAAAGTAAAATACCTAATTCCTTACTTTCCTCTTGCGTCTCACTCTAAAAAGAACATCTTCTAATCAGTATCATAGACCAAATAACTTAAGGAATTAATTGAAAATTAAGAACACGTACTGCATTAAAATATAACCCCTATTTTTTGCCAGTCGGGTAAAAATGTATGTTATGTCACTCACGGGATTAAGCCGAATCTAATGACATCTCGCATTCCTAACTCCATCAAGCTGTTAATTAGACAATAGAGCGTGCCAAAGAAATAAATAACATTTTTTCATGGTTAGTCGGGTAAAAATGTATGTTATGTCACTCACGGGATTAAGCCGAATCTAATGACATTTCGCATTCCTAACTCCATCAAGCTGTTAATTAGACAATAGAGCGTGCCAAAGAAATAAATAACATTTTTTCATGGTTAGGCGGGTAAAAATGTATGTTATGTCACTCACGGGATTAAGCCGAATCTAATGACATTTCGCATTCCTAACTCCATCAAGCTGTTAATTAGACAATAGAGCGTGCCAAAGAAATAAATAACATTTTTTCATGGTTAGTCGGGTAAAAATGTATGTTATGTCACTCACGGGATTAAGCCGAATCTAATGACATTTCGCATTCCTAACTCCATCAAGCTGTTAATTAGACAATAGACAGACATACAGGCGGACGGACGGACGGACAGCGAAATCTTAGTAATAGTGTCCCGTTTTTATTTTTACCCTTTGGCTACGGAACCTTAAAAACACTAAGATGGTTCCCTGCGCCTTTGAGTTCTAATTGTCTCTTATGATTGACAACATTCAACTTGTATACAACTTTCTTCAGACAAAGAACCAATTATATTACCTTTACTTCCTATAGTTTCCCCTGCATTGTGGAAATTACTTTCCCCCATAAGTCCTCACGCTCCAGATTCGAGTATTGATCGCAGATCCCATGGAATTTCTTCGGTCAGGGATGAATTAACGTGTTTTGTAGTTTTTAGATGAATGATAATGTTTTTGGGGTATTCGCGTACATGAGTGTACGTCTCTTTATTGGGTTACCCTATACGGATTAATTTCGGAGTGCTAGGTGTCCTTAAGGTAACAATGGGATGTTGGCGTTGTATGATTTAATATGAAGCACTGACAAATGCAAGCGACCGGGTCGCGCAACAGTATTCTTTCAAAGCAGTGGGTCGCAACGACCCGGTCGTAGTCGCTAAGATACGAATGCTATTTAGATAACTCTTGATCAGGAGTGACATAGGTTTTACATTATTAAAGCATCCGGGTTTTTAATTAAATTAGGTAATGATTTTATTATATCAATCTAACCGGTTCAAGTCCTGCCACGTACCAATGTGTTTCGAATTTCGATCTCACATGTACGTTTATCCGACGCTCTTACGGTGAAGGAAAACATCGTGGGGAAACCTGCACACGCCTGCGAAGAAACTCGAAGGTTGTGTGTTAAGTTGACCAACCCGCACTGGGCTCGCGTGGTCGACTAAGGCCCGATAGCCCTAATTCAGGGTAGGCTCGAGCCTCTCGGTGAGGACGTCTATATGAGCTGATGTGAGATTATATCAATGCGTTGCCCAACACGATCTCGCCCGCTACCTGTCCTAGGCCTGCTAAATCTCCGAGACGGGTTAAAATGAGCCTTAATCAAAATCAAAATAATTTATTTTAAATAGGTGTTTACACACACTTTTAAATAGTTAAAAAAACTTATTTAATATATAATATTGTCATTTACATAATGTATTATTTTATAATATCCTCTAGAGCACAAGCATTTTTTGACATGAGTCTTGAATTTTTTTCTCTGACAAACTAGTTACATTTTCGGGAATTTTATTGTAGAATCTTATACACTGCCCCACAAATGACTTTTTAACCTTACTCAGTCTCGAAAAGGCTATATCTATTTTATTTAAATTCCTTAATTCAAATTATGCCTTTCACTGTTTTTAGGAAATTAATTCTCACGAACGTACATGATGTTTTCATATATAAATTGACTAGCAACAGTTAAAATATTGATTTCTTTGAACTTATTCTGTAACGACTCACGTGATCGCATCTGATACATTGCGCGGATAGCTCTTTTCGGCAAGATGAAAATAGTTTATATATCAGCCGCATGCCCCACAGTAAGATGCCATAAGACATTCATTATACTATGGAAGTAACTAAAATACACTAGTCTCGCAGTACCTACATCCGTTAACTGTCTTATTTTCTTAACGGCATAAGCAGCTGACCTAAGTTTCCTACGTTTAAAAACTTGCTACGTCCCTGTTAAAGTATCTTATTGCACGGTCGCAGTATCACTGACATTGAAACTTGCAACACATCAGTGTGTGAATCACGTAACTTTTCATTACACCTTCGTTGTCTCAATGCGGAAATTCTCTATTTCCCGGGCTTTTCCTATAGTAGGCGTACGTTTCAGGATTCCGTACCTTCAAATACTAAATAAAAGGATTACTCGGGTGTTTGTCTGTCCGTCCGTCTGTCACAGTCAATTTGCTCAGATTCTACTGGACCGAGTTGAAATTAGCTACACATTGTAAGTCGGTGCAATAAGTGAATTTCAAACATTTTGGGGCCACTTTTGGGGGGTAATTAAAAAAAAATTACAAAAGTTTTGCAAACTATATCGCTTGATATGTTAAACGAAAGGGCTTGTTGTAAGAATCTCAAAAATTTATAATTTTAAGAGAAACTGTTTTGAAGTTATTTAAGAAAATAGGGGAAAATTTACCATTCCCCCTTATTTCCGAAAAGCCTAACATTTTGAAAAAAAACCACATTATATGAGGTTAAATGCATAGATTACAGAAAAATCTATGAGAAAATCTTAAGTCTTTTCGTTCCCACAGGAAAAATGAAATTTCTAAGTACTGAATAAGTAGACCCCTATCTAGTACTCTTTGTTGTACTGTGCCCCTATTTACTTTGACCAAAGTAGGTATGTAATAAAAGGTGCGGAACACTTTTTGTGTGACCGCGAGTCGCACTTGGCCGGTTTTTTTTCGGTTCACGTAATAATGACATTAGGGTACTGTTAAGAGGAAAGCTGCGACTTTGCATACAAACTGCGATAACGATTTTCACATCTAAATGTTAACCGATTTGGACTAGTTTTTAGTAGGTTGTCAGTAAGAACAAAAGCTAGGCTTATACGTCTTTATTTGTTCGATAAAGTTAATCATCATCATATCAGCCGGAAATCGTCCACTGCTGGACAAAGGCCTCCCCCAAGGATTTCCACGACGACCGGTCCTGCGCTGCCCGCATCCATCGGCTTCCCGCGATCTTCACCAGGTCGACGGTCCACCGCGTGGGAGGCCTGCCTAAAGTTAATAAGTTTAATTTTATTGTCGTTCATGTGTTTTCATACAAAACTAATTTCAGCCATTACAATCAGTAATATAAAAAACGAAACGTATCAGCCTAGCTTTTGTTCTGACTGACAACCTGTCAAAAATTGGTTAAAATCGTTTAACATTTAATAGGTGAAAATCGTTTTCGCCGTTTGTATGAAAATACAAATTTTCGCCGTGGGTTCACACTCCTCTTAAGAGAGACCACCAGTGTGCTATAATTTTTGCCGTGGGGTCACAGTGCTCTTAAGAGAGACAACCAGTGTGCTATAATTTTCGCCGTGGGTTCACAGTCCTCTTAAGAGAGACAACCAGTGTGCTATAATTTTTGCCGTGGGTTCACAGTCCTCTTAAGAGAGACAACCAGTGTGCTATAATTTTCGCCGTGGGTTCACAGTCCTCTTAAGAGAGACAACTGAAGTGCTATAATTTTCGCCAAGGGTTCACAGTCCACTTAAGAGAGACAACTAATGTGCTATAATTTTCGTCGTGGGTTCACAGTCCTCTTAAGAAAGACAACAAGTGTGCTATAATTTTCGCCGTGGGTTCACAGTCCTTTTAAGAGAGACAACTAATGAGCTAGTTCACACTCCTCTTAAGAGAGACAACCAGTGTGCTATAATTTTCGCCAAGGGTTCACAGTCCTCTTAAGAGAGACAACTAATGTGCTATAAATTTCGCCGTGGGTTTACAGTCCTCTTAAGAGAGACAACTAATGTGCTATAATTTTCGCCGTGCGTTTACAGTCCTCTTAAGAGAGACAACCAGTGTGCTATAATTTTCGCCGTGCGTTCACAGTCCTCTTAAGAGAGACAACCAGTGTGCTATAATTTTCGCCGAGGGTTCACAGTCCTCTTAAGAGAGACAACTAATGTGCTATAATTTTCGCCAAGGGTTCACAGTCCTCTTAAGAGAGACAACTAATGTGCTATAAATTTCTCCAAGGGTTCACAGTCCTCTTAAGAGAAACAACTAATGTGCTATAATTTTCGCCAAGGGTTCACAGTCCTCTTAAGAGAGACAACCAGTGTGCTATAATTTTCGCCGTGCGTTCACAGTCCTCTTAAGAGAGACAACCAGTGTGCTATAATTTTCACCGAGGGTGCACAGTCCTCTTAAGAGAGACAACCAGTGTGCTATAATTTTCGCCAAGGGTTCACAGTCCTCTTAAGAGAGACAACTAATGTGATATAATTTTCGCCGTGCGTTTGCAGTCCTCTTAAGAGAGACAACCAGTGTGCTATAATTTTCGCCGTGCGTTCACAGTCCTCTTAAGAGAGACAACCAGTGTGCTATAATTTTCGCCGAGGGTTCACAGTCCTCTTAAGAGAGACAACTAATGTGCTATAATTTTCGCCAAGGGTTCACAGTCCTCTTAAGAGAGACAACTAATGTGCTATAAATTTCTCCAAGGGTTCACAGTCCTCTTAAGAGAAACAACTAATGTGCTATAATTTTCGCCAAGGGTTCACAGTCCTCTTAAGAGAGACAACCAGTGTGCTATAATTTTCGCCGTGCGTTCACAGTCCTCTTAAGAGAGACAACCAGTGTGCTATAATTTTCACCGAGGGTGCACAGTCCTCTTAAGAGAGACAACCAGTGTGCTATAATTTTCGCCAAGGGTTCACAGTCCTCTTAAGAGAGACAACTAATGTGATATAATTTTCGCCGTGCGTTTGCAGTCCTCTTAAGAGAGACAACCAGTGTGCTATAATTTTCGCCGTGCGTTCACAGTCCTCTTAAGAGAGAAAACCAGTGTGCTATAATTTTCGCCGAGGGTTCACAGTCCTCTTAAGAGAGACAACTAGTGTGCTATAATTTTCGATTTCTACTCGTGCCGAGAATCGTAACAGTTCTGAGTAAACCGTGAAATACAAGTAGAATACAAATTTTAATATGCAGTAGGCATAGCAATTTAATATTCTCTACGTGTTTGATCAGCGCGCGACAGTATTTTTGTAGTTTCTTGTAAAATGATAGGTTTTCTCCACAGATAAGAAAAAAATTTTGCCGCTCCTCTGCTTCCGTGGCGTAATGGTTAAGTTCATTCGCTTCATAATTGGAGGTCGCGGGTTCGATTCCCGGCGGAGACAATTTTTTTATGACTCGGTTGAGTTGGTGAAACGGCATTTTTTAAGCCCGCCTGGCTAGCTACCACCATCTCATCTAAGTCTTGCCGCAAATCATCATTGTTAACAACATTGATGTGTTACAGCTTGAAGGATAAGATCCGTATTGCGTTGGGGAATCTTGGTAAGCCCGCTTCCATCTTCGGCATCATCGTCACTTACCATCAAGTGAGATGATGACCAACCCGCACTGCGCCCGCGTGGTCGACTAATACCCGATGGCCCTAATTCAGGGTAGCCTTGAACCCCTCAGTGGGGACGTATATGATAATGATGAAGAGTTCAGAGTTCTACGCCGAGTTTAAACGCCGAAAGAGCCTGCCATTAGGAAACAACACATGAGATAGGTACGTTTCTGTTCGGCACTAAGCCAGGCCCCAATTCATATTTTCTCTCTTCACTTTCAAATATCTTGCAGATATAAAATAAAGCCATAACAATGGTCCCATAGGCCGTAACTACCACAAATTTATGTGAACCCTTCGCGGTAGACCGATGTCTCGTAATATTTGACATTGTGGTTTTGTGCCGTAAAACCTATTACAATAAGAAGGTCTTTGTTAACAGACTGTTTCGATAGTAAATACACGACGTGTACAGATCTTCTATCTTGTTATTAAGGAAATTGTCGAAAAATACGATAGGAAGTTTATGCTTAAGAGGAAAAATTCAACGTTAGAGCCGTTTTAGAGAAGAAAATAGTTTTTGTTGTATGACCGCTACTCTTCGGTTTGACGGCGAAGACGCTTTTGATAATTCCTCGGTGAAATAATATAAATTTGGTCCCAATCAGACCAAGGAGCCAAGCGAGACGGACTGAATCGATATATTCAGTTTTTCGGTATGTGTTAAGGCGCTAAGATCACTTAATCCGAGCAGGTTGAAACGTGTTTCAATAATATCGAACGTAAGTCTATTCATTTTAAGTTCAATTCAACGCGGCTGTTACGTTGAAACCGAACGCCCAATCCTCGATTTTTACACTTTCAAATAAGTTTAAAAAAAATGTTTTCAATTAAAATGAAAGGTATTAAATTTTTGGGTGTTGGTTTCATCCAATATTAACTATTTCTTTTCCGGAAATTTTGCAATTAAGGCCAAAAACAGGGTCTATAGTATATTTTTATACATCAAAAGTGGTAATGTTTTTAAAATTGTATTCAATTTAATCGATTTTGAATTACTTACTATAAGTATATCATATATTTTTTCCATGGTGATAGCTTTACACAGTCTTTAATAATTTGAATTGAATATTGTCATTTGACCCATCTTAAGGCCTAAATGGTATAGAAAACATTTAATTTTTTGTTCTGTGTTTTCAAACAAAACTACTTTTGGCAATTATTTGTTTATTTTCAATCAATAATTTCAAAAAAAAAACGTTACCTATAAACCTAGCATTTGTTCTAACTGACAACCTTTAAAAATTGGTCCAAATCGATTAACTTTTAAGAGATGAAAATCGCTATCGCCGTTTGTATGAAAAGTAAGAGTGTCGAATAAGCGTATACATATGAAATCGAAATTCGAAAACACAATAGTACCTATGTGGCAGGATTCGACAGGAGGTGGCAGCCCTAGCCGTTACGCCACCGATGCCGCACCGCTTCTTTTTTTAAAAATTTAAGAGCTAATGCTCTTGTCGGTGGAGCAATCTCCATTTTTTTCTATCCTCTGCCAACGTCTTTACCACTACTTAGTTCTAAATCCACTAAAATTATTTGGTCACGACGCCCTACGTGACATTGAGGGCCCTGACACACGGACTTCATTTCGACTTATTTTCGCGTTATACTCGTGACCGGGTGCTGTCCGTGTGAACTGGCTTACTCTTGTTAAAGGCATTCAATAATTTTTATGTAGAACTTTTCGTGTCATATTGTTCTCATGTTCTAATGACATCATTTGGTTTATATCAAGGATTGAATTTTGACGTTATTAACTAATTATTGTTTATTTCTTGATTCTTCACAAATGACATTGTTATTATTATTTTATGACTATCAGAAAGAGTGTTATTTGCACCTGTTTTGAATAAATATATTGAATTGAATTGACTGCAAGCCAGCCGCAAATTCGCAGTTTAGATGCAGTTCTCCTAGTTAGTTGGCTTTAACTGCATCCAAACTGCATCCGGACTGTGAATTTGCAGCTGGAATGCAGTCCGTGTATCTGGACCCTTACACCGTAGGAATCACGTTGGAAGGAGTTTTCGACAAAAAAATCGACTTTAATTAGTTAATTGATACTATTCATTGTAGGTTCTTGGTGGAATGGTAATTATGAATTTTAATTGTGAAAAAATAAATAAAAAGAAGGCCTTTGGGGTACTAAAGTTCTCGAGTGGCGATCGCGCACCGGAATATGTAGCGTAGGCAGGCCTCCCATGCGGTGGACCGGCGACCTGGTGAAGATCGCGGGAAGCCGCTGGATGCGGGCAGCGCAGGACCGGTTGTCGTGGAAATCCTTTGTCCAGCAGTGGAGGATTTTCGGCTGATATGATGATGATGATGAGTTTGTTGGGTAAATTGTAGACATTGACACAAAAATGAGGATATACCTAGGTACGTAATTCTTGTGCAACCGCTCGGGGCACAACCATTAGTTAAGTTACCACTTTCTAAATTATAATTGAAAAACCTTGATGGCATTTAATCAATTTTTGATTGTCACTTATTCAGTTTTAAAGTCGACCGATTTTAAGGATAATCGTTAATTAGACTCTAGAGTTGCGGCCTCGACGCGCCCTCCAACAGCGTCTGAGTTCACATAAGTAAATAAGATAAAAAAAACGATAAACACCTTAAAAAACCGACTTTTATCGCAACAACTTAGTACAATTTTGCATTATTTACAACGATTTTGATAAAATTTATATGGAACCAAACGGAAAGCACTAGCTTTCAAATAAGAAAGGAATCATTAAAATCGGTGCACCCTGTCAAAAGTTCTGAGATAACAAAAAAAAAATACAGTAGAATTTAAAACCTCCTTTTTGGAAGTCAGTTGAAAAAGGCAACGAATCCAATAGCTTTCGAGGAAAATGGTAATAGACATAGGTATACACACATACACACACACATATACAAACAACCTCTAACCCCAAATGCATATACCGCCTTCGTTCCGTTCTGTCTGTCGTGGGTAATTAAGACTTGAGGGGCAGGGGCAGGCTCCAAATGAGTAAAGGAATATTTTTAGTTGCTCATCAAAGAACTAATCACCTATTAGTTTATTTTCTTAATTCTTTTATGAAAATCATATCAAAATACTGATTGCACTTCAAATTATCTAATCCTTCTCAACTAGAATGGAGTTGAGCGAGCTAAGCGAGCGATAATAGGTTCGATTAGGTTTGATTGATTAAACCGTCGAGGAGCTTCTCCTGGGTGGCGGATCTGACTTAAGAAATAATAAAACAGTTTTTATTAAACCTGAACGCTATACTTGTAGGTAAATAGCGGTGCGCCACGAACCTAAATTGTTGCTTCATTAACTATATTTTGAGGTAAGCACTTTGCTGTGCAATCAGTAACTTTGATGGGAATTGGGATTCTTTTATTATACAAAAAGTAGTTTTTTTGATATGCGTTTAAATACTACCCATTAGTAAATAAAAATAAGCTTTTACCGCCAGCAACGAAATAGTAAGAAAATATGACTACCAAAAAGTTAATTGTAAGGTAATTGTTATCTTGAATGTGAGTAAATAGGTGACAGAAAAAAATAATTGAAAACATGAACACAAAAATCAATTAATATAAAAATAGATCGTGAATAGACTAACAATGATGACTTCGTCACAGAGTCTATACAGGGTGTAACAAATTTGGTGCAGCAACAAAGGGTAAAAACAGGACCCTATTACTAAGCCTACGCTGTCCGTCTGTATGTCCGTGTGTGTCCGTCCATCTGTCTGTTCAGTTTTCATCATCTGTTGTTATACTTTAGGCTAAGAGTACTATAACCACATCAAGTTTCACGCCTGTATGTATAACCATTTTTACGATACAGCAAAAACACAACAAAAACCTTTAAAAAGCATGTTTTTTGTATGAGAAATGCCTTAAATATTTATCAGAGAGACGGAGAGACAAACAGACAGAGGAGGCTTAGTAAAAGGGTCCCGTTGGTCACACTTTGAGTGTACAAAACCCTAAAAACTAGTTTCTTGTATAGTTACATTTATAATTAATCTTTCACTTTTTGTAACTTTTATTCTTCATATCAGCCGAAAATAGTCCACTGCTGGACAAAGGCCTCCCCCAAGGAGTTCCACAACGACCGGTCCTGCGCTGCCCGCATCCATCGGCTTCCCGCGATCTTCACCAGGCCGTCGGTCCACCGCGTGGGAGAACTTTTATTATTTGTAAGTAACTCTGTGAAAATTTCAGCCAGCTTCCTATTACGGTTCCAAAGATACAGACTTATGAAAGTCGGACGGACGGACAGCGTAGGCTTAATAAAAGGATCCCGTTACGTGGTACGGAACCCTAAAAATAACATTTGTAGCACAAACATGTTAGCCGTTTATTTTTAGCAATGTCGTTGTAAAAGTAGCGAAAGTGATACGCGTAGCCGTTGGTCATAGGTACACGTAACATTCGAATCGAATTGCTATCACTTTCGAGAGTATATACTTATCGGTCTGTTGGTATGTTATTATAATAATATTATGTAGAGCAGAGGTTTTATTTTTAATTTAATGTTAACAGATCTTTGATAAGTAAGTACGTACAGATCGTTCCGTTCTTGTTTTTATTCTTTTTAGAGTTCCGGCCGCTACCACCTGTCTGGGATGCCGTGGTTCGAATCCTGCTACGTACCAATGTGTTTTCGAATTTCGATTTCATATGTATGTTTATCCGAAGCTCTTACGGTGAAGGAAAACATTGTGAGGAAACCTGCACACGCCTGCGAAGAAACTCGAAGGTTGTGTGTGAAGTCGACCAACCCGCACTGGGCTCGCGTGGTCGACTAAGGCCCGATCGCCCTAATTCAGGGTAGGTTCGAGCCGCTCGGTGGGGACGTGTATGAGCTGATAAGAAGAGTTCCGTACCTCAAAACGTAAAAACGGAACCGTTGAAAGGTCACTCGTGTGTCTGTCTGTCCGCACGTCCTGGGCCTAAAATTTTCAAAAATCGCGGTATATGAGGTTAAATGAATAGATAAGATAACAGCAAAATCTATTAATTATAGGGGAAAGAAAAATCCAAAGTCCGCTCGGACATTTGACATGTCACACTATATAGTTTGCGAAACTCTTTTTATTTTATACATTCTACGTCACGTGTCCGCCTTTGGGTCACCGACTTACATATGTGTACCAAATTTCATCTCATTCGGTCCAGTAGTTATTTAAAATATACATTTCATTTTTTGAAAAGGCTACGGAACCCTACTTTGCGTGAGTCCGACTCGCACTTGGCTGGTTTTTTGACGTGATTCGATGAATGTCTTCCTCGTCATCCCGCCGAGATTTCCAGAAAAATAGCGTTACCAACAACGTGCACTTTCGATGGCTTCTTACGTACGGCTAAACTATAGCAGGTAGAAGAGTAAAAATAATCATAATTACACCGCCTTTTAGATCCGTTCGGCGAAAATACAAAAATATGTGTTTGGATCCGCCCTGTCTTTCGCTAAGGATGTCATAGATCGCGCTAGTGACCTCTCATCATCATCATCATATCGGCCGATAAACGTCCACTGCTAGACAAAGGCCTCCCCCAAGGATTTCCACGACGACCGGTCCTGCGCTGCCCGACCGCATCCATCGGCTTCCCACGATCTTCACCAGGTCGTCGGTCCACCGCATGGGAGGCCTGCCTTAGCTACGTTTTCCGGTGCGCGGTCGCCACTCGAGTACTTTACTGCCCCAACGGCCATCTGTTCTACGAGCTATGTGCCCTGCCCACTGCCACTACAGTTTAGCGATTCTGTGAGCTATATCGGTGACTTTGGTGTGACCTCTACAAATGATCTAATTCACGAAAACACAAGTACTACCGTAGCCATGACTTCTACCTACCCCGACTTTTTGTAAGCTTTTATTTCACTTGCAATGTTTGTATGTATGTATGTATGTGTGTGTGTTTGTTTAGTTCAATCAAATCTTGCGATCAGTTTTAGAGCGACTTCGATGGTTTCGATTAGATTGAAATTTGGAATGAAACCGTATTCCCGGGTACAATAGATACTTTTGTTAGGAACTATATTTTCTATCACCAAAATTTATATTTGTCATCAAGTTGTATCACCTAATAAATAGATCTATCGCCACGAAATATTTTCGTTCTCAGATAAATAAAAATTGTTCCCAGGTATGAATTATCAAATTAATGTTAATATATGTGTAAAATAAGAGATCGATAACCAATAAAATTATATTGCATTACATGAATATAAACTTCGTTCTTATAATAACAGTTTTGTTACTTAAATAATAGCTCTGTGCTCAGAATGGTAGATCTGTCACCAAGGAAGCGGGAGCGAGCGAAGCGAGCTCGGACTTGCGGAGCACCCCGACTCGGATCCGTTAGGTTCGGAGACTGTACGGGGAGGCGAGCTTAGCTCGCCTCCCCGCACAGTCGTAGTGTTAGGTTTGACATGAGAACACAGAAGTAGGAGCCCCGAAGGGGCTCCGTCGACCACTCAATATGATTTATTGGTGATCTCTTTAAATTAGTTTGGTTAAATACTTATTAGGACACACCTATTATAATACATACAAAAACATTTATTTGGTACTAGACCTTATATCTCAGGATTTTAGGTGATTTATTGTGGAACTGATTTTGCATTGTTTGGTGACTACATTTTGGTGACAGATCTACTATTTTGAGGACAAACCCTATTATTTAAGAAACACAAAACTAATTAAATTGGTGATAGCTTAAATGATACCCCTTTTGTTATTTTGAAGTTGATCTGATCATGAACTTTGGAGGTGAAGTCAAGGTCTCGTATTTCATTTTTCAGTAGAATCGTAGGAAATACAATACTGTTCTCACCTTTTTTGAAATGGGAACCGTATATTTTTTATATTCATTTGAGCATATGGCTTTTTGAGCATAAAAACTCTTTTCAAATAAAAACTTGTTCCAAAAAGCTTTTAGGTTTGTTGAAAATTATTTTTAATTACAACAATCTTTTGCATTATCTAGGCATAGGGCGGCGTTTGCCTCAATGTGTTCTCCAATAAAAAACGGGCGTCGTTATGCTATTGTGAGTTCTACTACATATAATCTATTTTAAGCTGATAAGGTATCATCACCACATCAGCCGAAAGACGTCCACTGCTGGAAAAAGGCGGGAGGCTTTCCACGACGACTGGTCCGGGGCGCTGCCCGCATCCAGTGGCTTCCTTCACCACAATGATAAGGTATATACCGGCTCGAAATAGATTCACGATTCTGTCATTGGTGCAGTTTATTTGTTTAAAGCGTAACAAAGTGTTTTATGGACCATTAGCTAAGGTCAATGAACCATGATGATCAACGTCAATAGAGCATAATTTTTATAGCGTTAAGGAATTTCTTGACGGAAAATTTGACGACTAATTATTATAACTTTGACATGTAATATAATTCGGAAATGTAATTTAATAATATAAATGAATAATAAGATGTACCTATTGACTTGCATATATGTGTAGTGTAGCCAAGTAAAATTATAATTGTATTAAACTTATTTATGTTTGCATGCTATTTTAATAGTTGTACCAGGAGATTTTTTGTGCTATGTTATCTTGCATTTTGTATCTTTACCCTGTACAAAGCGAATAAATGAATTATGAATAAATTCGGAAAAGTTGCTTAAGTGGTAGAAATATCTTGTACTTCTCGTAAAAAGATTAATAATGTATTGTAACTTTCTTTTGTTTTTTTAATAAGTAGGTATGTAAGGACGCCGATTCATAGCTATTATATAATAGGAAAATAGCTTTAATTTTAATCCTAGTTATTAACCATAACTTTTAGATTTCCCATACAAAGCAGATTAAATAAACATGCTCCAATGAAAATACCCACAAAAAACTCATTGAATGAACATGCCCTAATAAAAATACCCACAAAAAACTGATTGATTAAACACGCCCCAATTAAAATACACATAAAAAGCTGATTGATTAAACATGCCCCAATTAAAATACACTTAAAAAGCTGATTGATTAAAAATGCCCCAATTGAAATACACATAAAAAACTGATTGATTAAACACGCCCCAATTAAAATACACATAAAAAGCTGATTGATTAAACATGCCCCAATTAAAATACACTTAAAAAGCTGATTGATTAAAAATGCCCCAATTGAAATACTCATAAAAAGCTGATTGATTAAACATGCCCCATTTAAAATACATAAAAAAAGCTGATTAATTAAACATGCCAAATTAAAATACACATAAAAGCTGATTAATTAAACATGCCCCAATTAAAATCTCAGGTACCATGTCCGCGCAAAGACTTGTTGAATATTTAGATCAACAGGAGCACCAAAGTATATATGTGGTTGGCATATTATAGTATGGTCGAGGAAACCCCCTTTTTAATTTTGCGTGTGTTTGGGTGGCGTGCGATAAAAGGTTCGTTATGCTTGATGAAAGAACAGTAGAGGGGGGTGGATCTGAAAAATGACCCGGTTGGCTTCTCGTCGCTCCCTCTTGCCCCCCACTACTACCCCCATCCTTAATTTCATGCCGCAGGATACTAAATTTAACCCAGATCGCAAAACATCGAGCGTTTAGAGAATGACGATGCTGTTTGTAACCAGAGGAATTTATTCTATTTGTCTGCAACATGTACAGGGTGTAACACAAGTGGCGTAGGTACCGTTAACTGGGCTTCCACTCATCATACTGAACAAAGAACAAAGAACTTTGTTCTACGACTTTGTTGAAATCGCAAAAATGTACTTAATCGACCAATTTTGTGACCGTTTTTATAAGCAGGGTCCAATTTTATCTTGAGTATTGACTATGGGTTCCTAGGGGAAAGTAGTTCAGTATGATGAGTAGAGTCCACAGTTAACGGTTCCTATCATTCACCAATTTTTTACATCGTGTATTAATATATAGTACTTGGCAATGCCATAACCGTCATAGATGAAATCTGATAAATCAATCAATGTTAAAAATATTTTAAGATGCGCGAATGATGCGATGATGATATTATTATTATGAAGTCGTGCATATTTAAATTGGTGCACTACATACTTGAGTAGTGTGTTGAACTCAAGGTCATATCGTAACGTCGATCATAGAGGCATATTACATTATCATAGATGTGATCATATCTGATCCTAGATCTAGTGCACTGCCGCTTATGTAGCGGTACGCTATATTTAACAGTACGCTGTCAAAAATCATCATCTACATCTAGGACCATTTGGAATAGATGATGATATTATTATTATGACGATAAATTAGTAAAAATTCGATATAAAACGTTATTCTTTTCATTTAGTTGAATTGTTGACAAGATGTCAGTGGAAGTAATTATGGAAACCAACTTTTTTTATTGAATTTAATTAATTGTTATTGAAATCGTAGGTAACTTTGTCTTTTCTCCTAAATAACATAATTATTTTTGTATCGCTATTGTAACTTTCTTTTAAGGTGAAGAATGCACCAGCTGCAAGCTGCTTGCAAGCAATAATGTAGCTTTCAACTATAGTGAAAGAATGTTTAAAATCGGTTCAATAGTTCTAGAGATTACTTCCTATGACAGTTGTAGAAGAGCAAAGCAATCAAAAACCAACCAAGTGCAAGTCGGGCTCGCACACGAAGGGTTCTGTACCATCGTACTTATCTTAATATTCACGTTAAAAAAACACGTTTTTGTGCCCTCTTTAATTTTTGTTTGTTGTTATAGCGGCACGAGAAATAAATACACACTGTGAAAATGTCAAGTGTCAACCAATTACGGTATATGAAATGACAGACACACGGACGGACGGACGAACAGCGTGGCTGCCGAATTTGGAAAATTCTCAGATGTTTTTAAATTTGCCTTACATAATAAAAAAGTATGCCCACTAAAAAGTTGATTTATGATTAAAAAAAACTTCAATAATAATATTTATCATAAAAAATACTTCAAATTATGTTATACAAGTAATAAAAAAATGCAATAATACTAAAAGAACCAAGTATAAAAAAATTGCAGTTACTGTGTTTTAAACTTTGGGACAGAACCGTAAAAATTGGGTATGCAAACTTCGACCTCATACTTATCATCATCGTATCAGCCTAAAGACGTCCACTGCTGGACATAGGCCTCCCCCAAGAATTTACACGACGACCGGTCCTGCGCTGCCCGCAACCAGCGGCTTCTCGCGACCTTCACCAGGACGTCGGTCCACCGCGACGAGCTCATACTTATTAGTATTTAAATTAACATTTCTACTGATTTAGGTCTCGTTAAATTTTTGTTTAAATTAAGTATGTATGAATATTAAGTACACAATACTAACAAGTTTCAAAGCTACCGTTACAACGTGTTAACTAAAACAATCGACACATCAGTAGGCATATCCGGTCTTTAGTTTCTTATGCTCAACCTTTTAAACTTTCCCTTCTTTCTTTCTTTGTGTTGCACGAAAGGTTTCCATGGATAAGCCTTTTTTGAGATATAGTCATCCAACTTTTGAGTTTATTTTGGTTTGACCGTCTAGCTAAAAGATGACCTAGTAATATAACATTAACTTAGTGTGTATCTAGGAAACTAGTATAGGTACGCCACCCACAAAACTAAGATTATCTTTTTCAAATAGGTAGATATTTATATTTACCATTTGGGAAGGAGACACGTTTTAATGATGATTAGGTAAATATCTTGCCATTAATCTAAATCATAATCTCTTTTGTATTTAAATTATTTAACTTTGACGGTTAAGTACTAGAACATAGAAATAGAAAAATTAAATATTTCTCTGCGTTATTAACATCATCACGGCAAAGAAAGACTGAAAGACGGATAGCGATAATAAAAGACCCACAAAGCTGAAACCGGCCTCTTTTCGCAAAATTTGACAGGTTGTCAGTCTACTGAGTGGGAGGCCTGTCTACCTACACTAAGTCTTCCAGTCCACGGCTCTGCTTACTCAGTTAACTAGAATGTTTAACTTTGAGTATACTACGAAACAACACAAATGTCGGAGAAATTAGAATACCCATAAAAGTCCACAGGCCACACTCAAAAGCATATCCTCGGAACAGTCGTACAACTCTTAAACATAAGGTATGGCAAGAAAGTCACGAATGCGTCATTGTTTTGCAAATGTATGCGCAATTCACGTCAAACGCTAACACACATTTTCTAATGCGTTTTCCAGTTGCTCTATGTCAATAGGAATAAGAGCTTCCTAAAAGAGGTGCTAAGCATTTATGTTGATGACTTTACTAGGTAACTAACGATCGAGATTATCTTTATTAATGTCTTCAGAATCTGTACTATTGTTATACTTAACAATTTTTTCTTTAGATTAGTAAAAAACTGGCCAAGTGCGAGTCGGACTAGCACTCCGAGGGTTCCGTACCACCACACCTTTTCACAAAACTACATAGAATAATGACAGTGATACCTATTCACATTACAAATAAAAGACATCAACGCGAGGGACAATAATATGCTTTTTTGTTATCCAGTGCGGACTCCTTAGCGCGAGAACGACTCACACTTGACTAATTTTTATTATTTGTTGTTTTACTTCGGTCGTCACGATCATCATATCAGCCGAAAAACGTCCACTGCTGGACAAAGGCCTCCCCCAAGAATTTCCACGATGACCGGTCCTGCGCTGCCCGCAGTGGCTTCCCGCGATCTTCACCAGGTCGTCGGTCCACCGCTGTTTTTGCGATAGAGTTACATCAAAAATACTTCTAAAGACCTATATAAACACGTTTTTTTGTATGGAGAACTATTTCTTCAAATTTTCAATTTTTTTGTATTTGATGTTATAGCGGCAATAGAAATACACATTCAGTGTAAATTTTAACTGTCTACCTATTACGGTTCATGAATTACAGCCCGCTGAAAGACGGACAGACAGCGTAGGCTTACTAATAGGGTCCCGTTAGTCACTCGTTGGGTGTACGTTACCCTAAAAACCGATTTTGCGTGTTATATTGAGTTCAGGTCGTTTTGGGAATAATTAGGAATTGCATGAAATCTTTGTAACATTAAACTTCTCAAGCTATAGAAAATTACTATTAATGATTTAAAAATTTTGACAAAATCCCAAAAAAAAATGCACAGATTCCCTGGATTGCACGAACTACTAGGACATTGAAAATGAAATTCAGGCATAACGAAATAAACGAAATGAACACACAAATTTAATTTTTTACAATTTCAATTTGTAGAACTTGCAAACTCTTATTTTAACCCTACACACTTGCAATTTAACATGTTAAATATCAATCGACTCAAAACTCTCATACACACCCAACTTCCATACCATAGTACTGTATAACCATGATGCGCTACAACTTACTCGCCGAGGTACTTTTCTGAGGGCGCACCTACAGCCCGTATTTTTTTTTATTTTCAAAATTTTGATCTCATTCGACAGCCAACTAAATACCATAGGGCCATTTTTTTTCTTTTTATTAAATTTCGACTTGGTTCTTGAGACATCCGGGCCCAAAGTCAAAAATTCAAAAATTTTCTACCAAGAAGACCGGTTTTTCGACCAAAACTTTTTTGAATTACAATTTTTTTTAAATTCCTTCACCATCTGATAGATCTCGTCAATCAGCGTCCTTTGACACCCTATTTATCTGTGAACTACCAATAGCTTCCTTACAATCGCCGTGTCGGTGTCGCACTAAACTCCCAAATGGGACCTAGTACCCAGCGATCTAAAAGTCATTTTCAATGACAAAAAGTTTGTCAGCTGTATAGATCATTCACTAAACTGGCAGTATTTCAATGAAAAATAGTTCAATATGTAACGCGGTGCGCAGCTATATAATCTTCTTTCATCCGACCTTCTTTTAATTCCATCTATTTCTTCTTTTTAACGCATGCGCTGATGTTAGTTTTCAAAAAACATTCAATATCTTTCACCATTTCGTTTCTTCATAATCTAGTATAACTTCTATTTAAACTTGTTTCTCCATATTAAGACCCATCTCGGGTGAGAATAATTTAATATTTCTGTGATTTCTATTTTAAATTAAAGTGTGTATCGTTTTCTAATTATTATGTTCTTTTTTAGGTCTTTATTTCATCTTTATTAAATTTCGATTAACCGTAGCACGCATTTATTTCGAAGCCCACGCCCGCCCTAACTACTACCATACTCACCTAAGCCGTGCTCCAAATATTTTAAACTTTTTAGAGCGTCATCTCGTTTTTGACAGTTCATAAAAAGTCAGATCACTAGTAGGCAACTACCAGATTGGGGGTTTTTTTAAACAGGCCTACCAACCTAATACCTAAATTAAGATTTGTGAGTAAACTTTGGGTTTATAATCTTAAATGAATTGTAATATAAAATAAATATATTAATGTAAGAATGCGAATGAAGATTTGTTGAAACTTGAAATTAAGCTATCCATAAATATACATTTATTGATTTTCCAACAAAAAATTAATATATTAGCATTTTGTTAATTAACAGCATTAATTTTACTGGTCAAGGTTAGACAGTTCAACTGTATTAATTACATTTAATTTCGAGAAAATATGTCTAACCTTAGATAAATCGGTTCTTTCTACTTCTATAATATGTGATTTTCATAAAACATGGCCGACCGGAGTCAAAAAATCTCATTAATTTGTAAAAATACATATTGTGGGGTCATTGAATAACTTGCACATATCAATTACGTTTTAAATAAATTAAAAAATATTACTTTAAACAGAGATATGCTATATATAAGGGGAGGTAGATAGGTTACGTGCATCCAAAAAGTGAAGCAAAAAAAAAGATGCCAATTGGCATCTGGTAACAAATCTCTGACTTTAAAAAGGTATTAGTAGTAAAAGAGCTCGGTGGCGTAACGGCTAGGGCCTCCTGTCCGAGAGGTCGTGACTCGAATCCTGCCACGTACCAATTTGTTTACGAATTTCGATTTCATATATAACCGTCGCTCTTACGGTGAAGGAAAACATCATGAGGAAACCTGCGCAAGCCTGAGAAGAATCTCGAAGGTAGTGTGTAAAGTCGACCAACCCGCACTGGGCCCACGTGGTCGACCAAAATCGCCCTAATTCAGGGTAGGCTCGAGCCCCTCGGTGGGGACGTATATGATCTGATATGTTGAGGGTTTCCGTGCCTTACCGTTCCGTGACATTAATATGTCAGTTTTACCTTGGTTTCCGTGCTGTTCTACGATTTATCGTTTTCATTAAGAAAACTTTCACCATCCAAAATTTTGTAAAAACAAGTCATTATAGGATCAGGTCTCATTTAAATAACTTGTAGATAATATTTTGGCACAGTTTCCAGCTGAATTAATTTGTAAATATTTACGAAGATTTATATCAGTAGCCTTGGTATGACATTATTTTAAGTTCTCATTTATGATTTTTAATTTTCATAAAAAAGGCTTTCTCTACTTAAAATTTTGAAAAAGCTAGTCATTTTAGGGTCAGTTTAAATGTGAATATCTTATACAAGTTTTGGCACACTTTTTGGATTGAATTCTAGATTTTTTTAACGGTTTGTAAATATTGACGCTAATTAATTATGTCTGTGACATACATGCATTCACGGTTATACAATATAGTATATATGTCGCCATCATTTGGTTAAATCTGCTACTTGATTGAATGACTAGCGCGTTCATTGAATAACGAGATTCAATTGAATCACTAAAGGACAACTCGTCAAGTTGTTGAATGTAACGTTCAACGTCTTGACTGAACGTCCTTTAGCGAAGTTGTTAAATAGGATATTCCGAATAAAAACCGACGATTTCTTCTTCTGCGAAGCATTCTGCTACTCATGGAGAGGAGACTTTATAATCAATCAAACCTGATCGAATCTAATATCGCTCGCTTCGCCAAATCTAATTTTTGCCAACTCCCTTTTCGTTGTATAGAATTTCACGTTCACAATGTAAACAAGAACACTAAGTTACAAAGCCCTAATTCTCACAAATAAACTAAACAATAACTATGAACTAAATTTCAATCACCTGACTGATTTTACTTCCGCTCTGTTCAAAGGGCTATGTTACAATCAGCTAACTAGTTGGACGTTGAGTGACGCTTGTTCAATCAACGTTCGGCCTAGTGATTCAATTGAATCTCGTCATTTAATGAACGCGCTAGTCATTCAATCAAATAACAGATTCAACCAGATGACTGCGACATATACACTATTAATCCAATACAAATTTTAACCGTTTCACGTACCGTATTCTATACGTTTTGTGAACGATTTTTGCCCATCTTCTGGTATCGATTCTGTCCAAATTTCGCACAAGAATTCAGTCAATCATCATCATCATATTAACAGAAGGACGTCGACTGCTGAACAAAGGCATCTCCAAAAGATATCTTATCATTTAGGGGGTTTTAATAGTACGTAATACGTAATTGCCACGCTTGGCAGGCGGGTTGGCGATATGTATGACGCAACTGCCCATCCTTCGGTTCGTGGATTCCCTAGTCACATTACGTCATCCATGGGAAGAGATGGGTTGGTCCTATTCTAGAGCCACATAGGGATAATACAATATCATAATAATTTCAACCTTCAACCCTCTAATTATGATGCTGCTTGGCCACTGTAAAATGTTAGTCTAATGATTTTGGATATTGTGCGTGTTTGGGAGGGTGTTAAAAAGTTTAATTTCTTGAAGTGGTTTTTCTAGTTCTTGTTAAATACTAAGTAGTAGGTATTATAGTGACTTTACTTCACGTTGCCTTGCTGTGTGATATACTAAAATTTGTTGACCAAAAGCTGGTCAAGTGCGAGTCGGACTCGCGCACTGAAGGTTCTGTACCAAAACACATTTGAGTACAGAATGTCCTAATAAACATAACAACAATCGGATTAAAGAATACACATAACAACAATCGGATTAAAGAATACACATAACAACAATCGGATTAAAGAATACACATAACAACAATCGGATTAAAGAATAAACATAACAACAATCGGATTAAAGAATACACTTCACAAAGCCGAAAAAAACACGTTTTTTGTATGCCCCTTTGTGAGCCCCCTTTAATTTGCATTTTTAATTTATTTTTATTATTTGCTGTTATACCGGCAGTAGAACAGCGTACTCTGTGAAAATTTTAACTGTCTATTACGGTTCATGATATACAATACAGCCCGCTGACAGACAGACGGACGGACTTCGGAGGCTTAGTAATAGGGTCCTGTTGGCCTTGGGGCAAGCAACCCTAAAAAAGGATGATTTAATCAAAATTAAATCGTTTTAGACCTCACTTAAAGTCGTGGAAATCCTTGGGGGATGTATAAGTCCAAGAGTTGGCGTCCTTCGGCTGATACGATGATACTATTAGATGAATTACGGAACTTTGAATGCAGCGACTCGGCCCGGCTCGGATTTTTAGTGCTAACAACATCGTTATTGCGTTGATATAATAGCTTATTTCTACAAATTTTAAAGTCTTTTTTACGTTATTCGATTGGGTTTGTATCTTATTGTCGCAATAAACTTAGTTAGAACTCATACAAGGTAGAAAAGTAAAAAAATGAAATTATTACCTGGTTGCTGATCATCTTCCACATCATTGCTGATGTTATCTTCGTTCAGCGACCTCCCTTCGGCATCCTTGATTCCAGTAAGATAAATAATGTTCGCCTCCTTGCTGTACTTGTTCACATCAACATTGTTCTGTTTGAAACACACACCGGCCATATTCACATCACCACTAAAGTTCAAACTGTCATCCAAGTACGAATACACGTTCTTCTGCAAACAGCTCACTGTTGGGTGCACTGTACACTGGTTCAAAAGATTGTCCCACAAGGAGTTTCCAGTCCGAAAAGTTCCGTTTACATAAATATCGTTCCCTAAGAACTTCCTTCCTGCTACTGCCTCTATTACTTTTAATCGTTTGGGAATATTGTTTATTTGAGCTTCTTCAGTGACATTCTCACTACACTGCACTACACTAGCTAAAGTTAATACTAAAAAGATTTTAATTATACTGATTACATTTCTATTATATCTATCTCTTTCTCTTACTCGGAAAACCTCGCGAGTGTGAGGGAAACATTTCGTGGTCGTCATCGTCATAGCATTGCTGTTCGTTTCTCCTTTGGTTTTCTTATGTTTCATATTAACTATTTGTTTATTATGCTCAGTAATTAAGGGCGTTATAGACAAGTAACATATGGGCACGTTAGTTCCATTCTTTGGGTTGTAATTTAATGTTTTATTTATGAAGGGTTTATTTAGTGTTCGCAGGTTGATTCGCATGTGACTGCTGCCCGGTTTTCTTTCATATCAACTGCAAAATAATAAATTAATTGATTAGTTTATGACTATTTATAGTCAGTATAATTAATTACTGTTTATATTTTTATTCTTATTCTTCTTCTTATTGTTTGTTACAATTAACCGTGATATCCAAGGGATAGACGGCGGTTTCCTCATGTTGCACTAAGCATCAACCGCGGTCACGTGTAGGGCATTTAGACTAACACCTACGGACGTGTGCAATGCGACTTCTACACATCTGGAATCAGATGTGCAGGCTTCCTCACGATGTTTTCCTTCACCGTTAAAGCAATCGGTAAGTATATGTACGTAAGTTTAGAAAAACTCATTGGTACATTTTGAACCCGGGACTTCTGGTCAGGAGGACCGAGTTTTTATCGGTTGAGCCATCGACGCTTTTTATTACTTATATATATTATACACAATACTTTAAAATTTTAATACAGGAAATTCTCCTTAAATTAGGCTTAGTTCATTTCTAGAAAATAAGCAGAACTACATTTAAAGATTTTTTAAAACAACGGTTTGCCTGCACTGTGAGTCGAACCGGCTAAATCTGAAAAATTAACTGCCTGTATTCTTATGACAGCGATCGCTGGGACAACCTTTATACAGAAAGCTTTAATTATTGCTATGAAATTGAATGGTTTTAATACCTGTTCAGCTAGATGTTATGCTAATCAGCCTACAATGGCATGAGATGGTGATGTTCATCATCACATTATTTGAAGTAATTTTGTACGTGAGGCAAAATATGTCTCAATTTAAAGTACGCGCCGGGATTGAAGAATACTGGCAGGCTGCAAGCTGTGCCCCGGCGCACTACACTAGCCATGAGCAATCCGCGCGTAATTGGGCCAACATTTTATGAACGGCTACCCGCCTCACTGCGGGAAATATCAGATGGCAAAACTTGTTGGTTAAGGAATATCAGATGGCAAAACTTGTTGGTGAAGAATACTGGCAGGCTGCAAGCTGTGCCCCGGCGCACTACACTAGCCAAGAGCGATCCGCGCGAAATTGGGTCAAGATTTTATGAACGGCTACCCGCCTCACTGGGTAAATATCAGATGGCAAAACTTGTTGGTTAAGGAATATTATTCAAATGATGAATTTAAAAAAAATTAAATACTGACATACTTCAATGTATTAATTTATATTTATTTACTCATTGTTCAGTTTAGTTTTTTGACATTTTGATTTTTGTAATTTGACATTTTGTTTTTGTTAATTTGTCAATTTACTTTTTGACGATCACCTCACCTTTGACATATTTTATTATTTGTGTCGTATGATGACTAGCCGGGGGGCTTTGCCGTAATCGCCACGCTTGGCAGATAGTTTAGCAATGGCAGTGTACGGTGTCACAGTATATAAACGTACTAACGACGGTGTGGTGGCACAGTGTGGCACAGTACGCCGGAAAGACACTACTGCCCATTCTCCGATTTTGGTCCCATAGTCGCCTCTTACGACATCCTCGGGAAAAGATCTGGCGGTATACTATTCTACAATTTTTTAAATTCATAATTGGTAAGTCCTTGGCATCATCTCACCTGATGGTAAGTGACGATAATGCCAAAGATGGAAGTGGGCTTACCAAAATTCCCCAACACAATGGAAAACTGACTATCTTATCTTCAAGCCGGAACACGGCAACGTTGTTAACACTGATGTTTGGCGGCAAGACTTAGATAAGGTGGTGGTAGCTAGCCAGGCGGGCTTAGAAAATGCCCTACCACCAACCAAACCGAGTCTTACAAAGTTAGACCCCACCGGGAATCGAACCCGCGACCTCCAAGTGTGAAGCGAATGGGCTAGCCATTACGCCACGGAGGCGGTTGAAAACCTTATCTAAATCAATACTAAAATAAAATAATGTCTGCATTAAAACTCCAAGCACGTGCAGAACGATAGGAAGTAAGAGAATGTGAATAGTAACTTTCTTTTCGAGCGATTTATCGCACGCCAACGATAATAAAACTACCATGAGTGTGATTTGTTGAATAGACTCGTTGAGTTCAAACAATAAAATTTTACGCAGGGTTTATAAAGTTTCTTAAGGCTTATACCGCCGCCAACGAACAACTTTGGTACCACTTTTTTCATCGAAAAAAAAAATGTTTTCTATTAGGGATGACGAATGCTAGATAGTCATCTGATTTACTTTTTATCATCTGTCAAAAACGACATTTTGTTCTAAAAGTGTTTGAAATACCTAGGCGCGACGTCATAGTTTTGCAGCGTCATTTATATACTCATTTTATGATTTTGGTGAATTAAAAATCGAAGACTTGAGGAAAACAAAACGAGTAAGGTTTTCCGAAGTTTAAGTAGGAGGGCAATTTAGTGATCAAGAGTTCATAATTTATTTCTGATGCTGTCGATGTCGTCACCCCTATTTACAGAATATGAGGAGTGAATTTTATTTTCTCGAATTCTATTTTATTACACGGAACTAAAGGAAAAAATATCTTAATGCACCTTTTTTGATGTGTAACATCTTTGCTTTCGCTTTTCTGCAATTTGTGGGAGTGATTTCGTGAAATGGGACGGAAATGTGTCCCATGTGTAACAGGAAGTCGCGTTTTTTCAGGCTTTAAAAGCGCGGAAAAGGCAAAGGTATCTATGACCATACAGCCTAGTCTGCCGTATCTTTGCCGTCCTTTTTTCAGGCTTTAAAAGCGCGGAAAAGGCAAAGGTATCTATGACCATACAGCCTAGTCTGCCGTATCTTTGCCGTCCTTTTATAAAGTATTTTGTCACATGTTACACATCATATGCGAGTACTGTAGGTCTCGCTCGAATTTTTTTTTTCTAGTTGTAACCATAGAACTGCTGCAATTTCAATCGATAAGATAATTTATGAACTTCTTAACAATACAATATAAAAAGATTTTAATTTCTTAGTTTTTTAGAAATTCTTATTTTATTTATAATGAATTACAAACCACAAATTTCAGCAGCGATTGATGTAACAGCCACGTTGCAGTACGAGCTGACAAGAACTTTATTTCCAAGCTGTTTCATTCCATGTTTGAAACGTCGTGAATCGAGTTGCTAATTTTAGGGACGGAGGAGCATTAAATATGTGTGTGCCAGCCGTCCACAACAGCTTAGTTCATCCTTATTTATTTTATTAGAAGAATATTGTGCAGTAAATTCACGCATCGTTTGTTTGGCCGTTCTTGCTCGTTATTATCACAAAGTAATCTACCTGCTTTATGTTATTATTTACTCGGTTTTATTAATTTTGATTCATCATATCAGTCCCCACCGAGGGGCTCGAGCCTAAACTGAATTAGGGTGATCGGGTTTAGTCGACCAGGTGGGCCCAGTGCGGGTTGGTCGGCTTTACACACAACCTTCGAGTTTTTTCGAAGGCGTGCAGGTTTTTCTGACGATGTTCTCCTTCATCTGAGCGTCGGATAAGCATACATATGAAATCAAAATTCGAAATCACATTGGTACATGGCAGGATTTGAACCACGACCTCCCGGACAGAAGGCGGCGGCCGTAGCCTTTACGCCACCTACGAATTTTCGAATAAGTAGTAGTAATTAATTATCAAGCCTTTTAATCACAAAAACAATGTAATGTAATAACCATAGTCAAATAGCAAAAAAACCGGCCAAGTGCGAGTCAGAACCGCAGACATGGGGTTCCGTACCATCATACTAGATGGCGCTAGTTTCCTCATGTTTAAAAAAATAGGATTTTGTATAGAGACTTTCACTTTTTCTAATTTTTAGTATTTGTTGTTATAGCGGCAACAGAAATATAAATATAAAATAAATATTCTGGGACAAATCACACATGGTCATCTGGCCCCAAAGTAGGATTCCCTGTGTTATGGGAACCTGAGACTGATATACATACTTATATACGTTTAAATACATACATATATAGATATTTAACACCCAGACACAGAGCAAACAAATCTGCTCATCACACAAATATTTGCCCTGGGTGGGGATCGAACCCACAACTCTCGGATCAGTAGTCAAGCACACTAACCACTGAGCCACCGAGTCAGTCAAAAGTCAGAAATACATCCTTTGTGAAAATTTCAACGGCCTAGCTATCACGGTTCATGAAATACAGCCTGGTGACAGACGGCCAGACGGATGGACAGCCAAGTCTTAGTAATAGGTTCCCGTTTTTATTATTCTTGGGTACGCAACATCGTACAAATCGATCAGCTGATTGACCAATTTTGTGCACTTCTATATGGAGCGTCCATTATTTTGCGATTTCACTATGGATGGGTTCCTTGGGGAAAGTTATTCAGTATGATGAATTTATAGTAGAAGCCTCAGTTAACTGGTCCTCTAAGTAGGTAAAGACCATAGTCAAGATAGAACCTTGTCTAAGGTATAGACAGATAGGTAATCATCATATCAGCCGAAGGAAGTCCTCTGCTGGACATAGGCCTCCCCAAGGATTTGCGCTGCCCGCATCCAGCGGCTTCACCCGACATTCACCAAGTCATCGGTCCACCGAGTGGAAGGCCTGACTACGCTACGCTTTCCGGTGCGCGGTCGCCACTCGAGAACTTTACTGCCCCAACGGCCATCCGTTCTACGAGCTATGTGCCCCACTCACTGCTACTAAAGTTTAGCAATTCTGAGAGCTATGTCGGTTACTTTGGTTCTCCTACGGATCTCCTCGTTTGTGATTCGATCACGCAGAGAAAGATAGGTACTAAACATTCATAATTAGTGGTTTGGCGGCGGCAAAGCGCCAACATAGAGAAATCACCACAGCACAGAAATCCAATAATAAATGTCATCTGGATGATTAGTAGTAAGCCAACGATTTAAATTTCACTTCTAAATTAACATTTAAACGTTAATTACTTCTTGAAAAGCTTGAAGTAATGGCAGCAACGACATTTAAAGAACCTCTATTAGTTTTCAAGTAATGTGTGTATGCTTCTTTGGATGAGGCTGTAGCCTAAATTTTGGAGTGCGAGGTCTCGTTAGAGTCGTCTTGATCCCGTGAGTGACATAGGATACATTTTTACCCGACTAGCCAAAAAAGAGAGATTATATTTTGTAGTCGGGTTTTAATTTTCAGTTGGTTAGGTTATTTATGGTTGAATGACAGCTAAGGAATAGAACACCTTCATGGTTTCCAGCGGCTTCCCGCGACCTTCGAAATGACATCGAAATATTAATATGTCATTTTTTATATTATTTTTATTATTTTAACTATCGTGTCAATTTTTGCATGCTGTGACAAAAGCGAACCATGTGATACATTATTGTTATATCTTTATTCCCATCCAATTTAATACCATGTATTCGAGCAAATAAATAATATTCATTCATTCACCAGGTCATCGGTCTGCTTACATACTTCGGTCATCTTCTAATATACTATACATATAATTCGCAAAAAATACTGATCCAACACTTGGTTGAGGAAAAGTGCAAATTGACTGCAGTTAAATTTAAAACTGGCTTTTGCCCGCGGTTTCGCTAGCGTGGATACAGTTTTTTATGACTGTAACCGAGAGTGCATCGTTCGAATCGTTAGTTATGTATGATCTTCTTCTTACAAAAATCTCACAATCAAAAAAGATTTTAAAATTCTTCTCAATATTGCCAATTTTCCGGGTAACTTTTTAAAATCCTTGTAAAAATTGACAAATTCGTCCAACCGTTCTCAAGTAATACACTTACCAAAGAACAGCACATGTTTTTTTTAGATTTTACTGTCATTTTGTCACACAAAGTAATACTTTTAGCATTGAAAACCATCTATTCTAATCCGAGAAAATAAAAAAATCATTTAAAAAAAGAAATGAATACTTTATTAACAACGCTAAACACGTTAAAAACAACCGACTTCAGTTTTTCTGTATCTTTTTGTTTTGTTTATTTTCAAAAAACACCTAACCGATTTAAAAAAAAATTATAAAGGAATACTACGAAGGCATAAACTATCAACTAAAAAAAGGTTTTTCAAAATCAATCCTTAATTGACGAGAAATCGGTGAACATACATACATACCAAAGATTTACCAATTGTGAATAAAAAAAATAAAAAAATATATTCCTCCTTTTCGCGGTCGGTTAAAAAATACGAATACATAACTGCTTATGGACAATGTAGCTATGCCACATATGAGATACTAGTTACTTCGTAACGTATGCTTCTAATTTGACACTGACTTACATTGCTAAATTGTAACTAGACCACGACTGAGCATTAAAATGTACATAACGTTAACAACAGATGCTCGCAACGTAACGGTACCTAGAACGAGCAAATAAGATGACATTTGCATTTATCTCTTATTTTTTATCCTTAGCGATATCAAGTAAACGAAGTTATCTGATTTCAAAAGAAAAGTCCCAATCCCTTCGTTCTAGGACAACACTCCTATTGGCAAAGATCTATATTAAGGCTTATACCGCCCGCGCCTGCGCCGCCAACGACCTACTTTGTAACCACTTTTTACTTCAACTAAGGATTTATATAAAAAAAATACGAGTGTGCTTTAGACCACACGACTGAAGTAAAACTTCTTTAGCACCATCTATATGTATGAAAGTAAATATTTAGTCTTCAGAAAATAATCAAATCTTTTTTGTCATATGGAGGTATAGACAATTTATGAAAAGAGTTTTATTATCCTCTGAAAATGTTGAAATCTTTTTTATCTTATATGTTTGTTTTGACAACCGATATTGTTGCCTTGGCAACCGATATTGGTGGTAAACTAAAATGAATAGTATCTCTCTTTCTATCTTCACAAATTTATATATCCCTCTCAACTTCCGTTCGCCTCGCCCGATCAAACTTCCGTAACGCTCTCGTCACGCATCCACCAGCTTACTCCCCAAGTCAAGTCTGCGTAAAGAAGTTTTTATTCAAAAAATGATTCGTAATTATGATATGAGGAGTTATTTTGATTTCATCGAATTCTATTTAAATACAGAGAACTAAAGGGAAAAATATATCCTAATACAACCTTTTTTCTAGTTGTGACCATAGAACTGCTTCAATTTTAATTGAAACATTATGAAATTTTTATGACCTTCTTAACAAAGCAACATAAAATGATTTTGTTTTCTTACTTTTTGGAAATCCTCCTTAAAAATTAAAATGTATTAAAAACCACAATTTTCGCACGATTCGTCCGCAGCGCCACGTTGCAGTACGAGCTGACAAGAACTTTATTTCCAAGCTGTTTCGTTCGATGGTTGAAACAGCGTGAATCGAGTTGCTAATTTTAGGGACGGAGGAGCCTTAATGATAACTCCGCTAATGATTACTTTTGTTTAGCGAGTTAGTAGTGATCAAGTAGGTTATATACATTATATAGATTTCTATGGTTCTATAATCCTTACTTAATATTATAAATGTGTTTTGTTAGTTTGTTTTTTACCTTTTCAAGCTTCATCACCTTGACCTATCTTGATGAAATTTGGCACGCAAGTAGCCTGTGTCGCTGGGAAGGACATAGGCTACTTTTTATCCAATAAAAAAAGCATAGTCCCATGCAGTTCCTGAGGGAAGTGAAAAATGTTATTTTTTTGGGTTAATTTCTTTAACATCGCAATGGAACAACGAATTTTTGTGATTTTTTTATGCACAGAGATAGTTGAGGAGGTAGGAAATGACATCATTTACTAATTAGCATATCCTTATATAGTTTCCGAGGGATCTGGGGTAAAATAATTACCACGCCTGCGCACGTCGGCGGCGTCGCAACGGAGCAACGGATTGAAGTGATTTTTCGTAGAGAGTTGGTTGAGGGGGTGGAAAGTGACATAGACTGCTAATCAGAATAACCCAATATAGTTCCCGAGGGATCTAGAGAAAACTCATGTCCACGCTCGCGAACCACTTACGGCTGACGCACCACTCGCCCTCGAGGGCAGTCTTTAAGAACGATGTCCACAACAAAAAAAAAACAAATCAGCAATGTCTTTTCACGTCCTGACAGAAAAGTGGACAAAAATAAAATGTATGAAAAGTACACTATATTTGTCTCAGTCTCACTACAACAATAAAGCCTACATGACATAAAATCTCCTTTCGGTGATATGCAAACTCTTTGGCAGTTCATTTCAATCTAAAAACCTACCTCTTCTATCTTTTTAAAAGCCGCGACTTCTATATTTAACTGTAGAGATCTTATCAATACAGCCGCGACTGATTTAAAATATAAAATTTTCTAAATTTAAAATTGTAATAAAATGGGAAAGCGCGTTCTAGCTCGTTCATATAACTACATAACGAATATGTAGATAAACGAGCTGGAACTACAACATATCGTGGAACTAAGCATCGCAGAAATAGCGAAGAGGTCAATAATATATCAACAGTTTAATAAATCTTGTTTAATAATCTTTCATTTCAGCGTTTCTTTAAGGCTTTAAGACGACTCAATCCGAGTAGGTCGATCTGTGATAAAATAATATCAAACGTAAGTCCATTCATTTTAAGTTCAAATCAATGCGGGCTTCAACGCGGCTGTTATGTTGAAACCAAACACCCAATTCTCGATTTTTACATGTTTGTATTACTTTTCTGTACTTTCAAATAAGTTTTAAAAAAAGTGTTTAATTAAAAAGATCACTCAACATAAACAATTTGTTTTCTAAAAAAATTGCATTCAATTCGAAAAACAGGGTCTACAAGCTATTTTTGTACATCAAAAGTGGTAATATGTATTTTTTAAAATTGTATTCAATTACTTTAAGTAAGTATATTATAAATATATTTTTTCCATAGTAATAACTTTGCGCAGTCTTTCAATAATTTGAATTGAATATTGTGATTTGACCCATCTTAGGGCCTTAAGTGCTCAGACTGCAGAGAACCCTAGCCTAAAAAGAATGCCTAAAAAAACCGGCCAAGTGCGAGTCAGAACCGCACACAAAGGGTTCCGTACCATCATACTAGATGGCGCTAGTTACTTCACGTTTTTAAAAAAAATAATTGTATGGAGTTTGAGGACTTTCACTTTTTCTAATTTTTAGAACTTGATGTTATAGCAGCAACAGAAATACATCATGTGTGAAATTTTTTGCTGTATCATGGTTCATGAAATACAGCCTGGTGACAGACGGACAGACATACAGTTTTTAAGCTTTGGGTACGGAACACTAAAAACAAAAAGTTTTTAAAACCTGATGTGTTTTTCATTCTTGTTATTTAATTAATTCTGAGCTTTTGTAAACATAATTCTTAGACGATGAGCACAAAAATTATGTGAAATTCTTAAAATTGTTTTTAGTTTGTTTCGGAATGATTAGTTACCAATAGCCTACCTACTAAGTAAGAATGGGGCCAACTACATTTTTTATAGACAGACATTAAAAGAGAAAAGATAAAATACTACCAATTAATCCAAAAGTATTTCCACCTATCACACGACATACAAGTTGTGTGTAGGAACTAGGTTAGAAGCACAGATAAGATAATAGTTACTCAGAAGTGACCAATAATTTTGTTTATTTGCTTGTTCTAAAAACGCTAAACACGTTAAAAAAACAAACTTCTATCGCAGCAACTTAGTACACTTTTGCATTATTTAGTTTTGGATTTGTTAATTTCTAATAAAGTCTACACCGATTTTGATAAAATTTATATGGGACCACACGGAAAGCACTAGCTTTCAAATAAAAAAAGATTCATGTAAATCGGTTCACCCAGTCAAAAAATCTGAGGAAACACACATAAAAAATAATAATCATACAGTCGAATTGAGAACCTCTTCCTGTTTGGAAGTCGGTTGAAAAACAGATTACGATGGGATTTCTTATTTTATACATCATCGGGATCTTGGTAAGACCATTTCCATGTTAGTCCTCATCGTCATTTATTATCGGGTGCGATGATACCAAGAGCTTACCAAATGCAGATATAAAAAATAATAATTGTAAAATCACGTTATTTATTAAGATAAGTAAACTCTAGGAAATTACCTCTTGAGATGGTGTTCCTTCTTTCTTTTAATATAATGGAAGCATATCTACCCAAATGGTCGTTGTTGACCCTTTTCAAAAATGAACCTATTTTCAGTATGAAAACTTGAAGAAAAATCGTATACCTACGTTTTTATTATATTCATATGGAACTAACATGTTCCAAAAATATCGAAATCTTGGTAGTATACTTGATCAAGCTGAACACTTAAAAAAAACCGCCTTCAATCGCAAAAACCAAGTACGATTTACCTTCATATTTTTTATTTTTTGTTAATTTTGTTAACCGATTTTGATACAATTAATATGGGACCTCTCTGGAAGCATATTCTATCGAATAAAAAAAATAATTTAAATCGGTTTACGATCGGTGACAAAATCACGTAACATACATACATTAAAAATACAATCGAATTAAAAACCTCGTCATTTTAAGAAGTCGGTTAAAAATAACCTAGGCATCGTTTCTACAATAGCTGTAGCTAAACTTTTTGCATAGAAGAGTATATATTAGTAGTTGTCGCCAGTGACTTTGTCCGCCTATAAAAGGATAAAAAGAAGCCTAAGTCAATCTGTTTCCTTACCAAATTTCATCTAAATCCGTCCAGCTGTTTAGGCGTGAAGAGATAATAAACACAAATAGGTAACACACAAACTTTCAAATTCACAATATTAGTGGAATTACTATTAGTGGGTACGTATAACTGTTAATGATACAAATATTTCCTTTTAAACGGAAAATTCTGGTACAAACATAAATTATTCTAAACATTTTATTATCTCATGAATGCCACGCTGCTTTTACACAGGCATCCGTCATACGCATGTCATTCCAGTTGTGAAGGTACACGAATGATACTAAGTCCGGGAGACTCTTTACCAACTTTTTGATGTGTAACATCTTTGCTCTCGCTTTCCTGCAATTTGTAGGAGTGATTTCGTGAAATGGGACGGAAATGTGTAACAGGAAATGCGAACGTTTTTTAATTCTCGAAAACTAAGGTTGTCATAGCCATGCAGCCTAGTGTGATGGCAAAGGCAAAGATGACATACTACTATTCGAAGGGTCGGCCCGTGAATGTACGACCCGATAATTAATTAATTTCATAAGTATTTTGTCACATGTTACACATCATATGCGAGTTCTGTAGGTCTCGTTTTTTTTTCTTTTTTTTTTATTCACAATTGGTGAACCCTTGACAAAATCTCACCTGGTGGTAAGTGACGATGTTGACGAAGATGGAAGCGGGCTTGCCAAGATTCCCCAACGCAATGGGGAACTGGCTATCTTATCTTCATGCCGGAACACACCAATGATATCAACATTGATATTTGGCGGCAAGACTTAGATAAGATGGTGGTAGCTAGCCAGGTGGGCTTAGAAAATGCCCTACCACCAACCAAACCGAGTCTTACAATTGACCCCGCCGGGAATCGAACCCGCGACCTCCTGTGAAAAGTCAGTGAACTTTGCCTCTGAGCTACGGAGGCGGTTAAATACGGATACGTATACGGATACACACTCAAGAGGACACAGTTCTAGTGCGTCTGCATTTAAATATGGTAAATATCAAAGACTAGCTCGCGTGCGTGGACATATTGTGCTTTCTCCAGATCTCTCAGGAACTATATCGGGCTATTCTGATTAGAAGTCTGTCACTTTCCACCCCCTCAACCAATTCTATACAAAAAATCACTACAATTCAATTTTTTATTGCTCCATTGCGACGCCGACGTGCGCGAGAGTGAATATGAGTTTTCACCAGATCTCTCGGAAACTATGTCAAGATATGCTAATTAGTAAATTATGTCATTTCCCACCTCCTCAGCCATCTCTGTGCAAAAAATCATAACAATTCATTGTTCCGTTGCGATGTGAATGAAATTAACCCAAAAAGAGTATTTTTTTCAGTTCCCTCAGGAACTGCATCGGAATATGCTATTTTCACGGGATAAAAGGTATCCTATGTTTTTTCTAGTGATACACGCTGCCTGCATGCCAAATTTCATTAAAATTGGTCGAGGTGTTGAAACGTGAATAGGTAGCAAACAAACAAACACATTTTCACATTTACAATATAACTAGCCTTCCACCCGCGGCTACGCCCGCGTTGGTTTTGATTTTCCCATGGGAATAAGACGTTTTCCCAGGGTAAAAAGTAGCCTATGCCTTATTCCAGGACCTAACCTATATGTGTGCCAAGTTTAATCCTGATCCGTCCAGTGATTGAAGCGTGAAAGAGTAACAAACATCCATACATACATCCATTTATACATCCATACAGCCATACATATTACATAAACTTTCACATTTATAATATTAATAGGATAGGATATAAATTAGTAAGGATAGGCACATGAATTTAAGATATTTAGACTTAATGTATAATAACTACAGAATAAAAGGCTTTTGAAAAATAACATTTTTGAACAGATAAATATTTTACTTTAAATCTGACCAAGTGCGGTCCTTACGTGAATACGACTCGGACTGGGCCATCAGTATTTATTATTTGTTGTTTTACTTCAGAATTTGTAGTTTAATCGCACCAAATTTCACCCTTATATGTATTACCTTTTTTACGGTAGTCGCTGATGATATGCAACATGTGACAAAATATTTATGAAATTTTCAATATCAAAGAAATTATCTGGGCCTGAAAAAATATTTAAAAATATTCTGCATGTTCTATAAAGTCGGCCTATGATTGCTTTTCTTATGTTTTCATAGAGTTATTCCTTATCATTTGTCAATTATATTATAAGAGCGAAGATAATATAAAATAGGGCTTGCTTACTTTGCATATTGCGTGTTAATTTTGTCCTTATGCCTGCTTTAGGTCTCCGGGCAAACCGAGCATTCTAAAGGGTTTTGTATTTGTATTCCTATTTCATATTTTTGAGACATACAAAAAAAAGCAGCGACTAACAAACTACCATAAATTCAGCATCTAATAGCAAACAGTTTTTCTCTTCTACATTTTTTTCTCTTACTTAATCTTAAGGTGCTCGCTTTCGCCTAGAGATCGAGGACGTAAAGAGTTTTAACGCCAAAGATTTAGTTATTAGTATTGTTAATTATTTCATTTGTTTTACCTATCCTATTAAGCGATGAAGCGGTAAGACGGTAAGTAGTACACATTTCGCAGCCAAATTGTAAAATTTGCCGTTTTACAAATGGCCTAACCTTTTGCGTAGGCTACTGTGCAAAAATCTTCGAATAAAACCGAGTCTCACGGACGAACACACTGTAGGTTAGGTTAGGTTATTAGTTATCTGGTGAGGAGCCCTGTAAAATGAATAATTTTACAATTCGGCTGCGACACTCAGATAACACATTCGGAAATGAAAACTGAATTGTAGAGTTTTTGTTGGGTTCCGTAATTTTTTTCTCAATAACCGGAGCATACCACAGATAAATATATTCACAGAACCAAGGAAAAAATGTTTTTTCTATAGTCCGGTTGGCCGGACAACCCAACTGTACCACGGGTGAGAAGCGGGATTATTAGGGGAGAAAATTAGATTTAGATAGGTCTCATCTCTGGGAAAACGCTATTTTCCGAGATGCCGCGCAAAGTGTATCATAAGTAGCGTATTTTTTTAACGGCTCTGGGTACTATGCCCCGAGCAAAGTTTGGTCGCCCAGGTACTTGAAATTAATATGTATAATTGTTAAAGGTAGTTGACGTTTTTGAAGTAACTTATCCAGAGAGGTGTGGTGGTACGGAAAGCTCGGTGCACGAGTTCAATTCGTGCTTGATCGGCTTTGGCAAACTATTACTGTGTAAACCACTCTTGAGAGCTAGGTAGCGCTGAAACGAATGAATGGACGAGACATACAATAGACCCTACTTACTTCTCACCGTGTTCTGGTGATAAACAGTTGTGTTTATGTTGATGTTTTCCAATAGTTATTTTCTGTTGTATTGTCCGGTGTGTATTTTAACAGATTCACAAATGTATATGGAAAGATAGTTAATTTCCCATTTTATGACATGTCAACAAATAATGTGTTGGCTAGTGTCTAGAAATAGGTACCTATTGTTATTTCCATATAGCTAAGGTATTAGGTACTTTTGGCTGATGCAATGATGATGATGAAAGGTAGGTAGGTACATAAGAGAACCATCAGCCGGCTTAAAATTATACTTTTTTCTAATAAGAGACATCAACGAGAGTCACACATTTCTTATTATTTTGGTTCGTTTTTAAAGATTTCAATGTTTCAAAACGTTTATTCAAAATAGATGCAATGCTTTCTGATGTTCATAACAGCAAACACACAATCTGTCTGCAGAACACCCAGCTAGAAAAAGTGGACCTAGTGGATGAAATGGAGAGAACTATCCATGCTCGTGCGCATAAAGGTACGAGTATACAGAGCAACCGTCTGACCGGCCATGACATACGGAGCCGAATGCTGGCCACTTAAAAAGCAGCACGAAGATCAATAACACTGCGCAGAGATGAAGATGCTCAGGTTGGCAGGCGGTGTAACTAGGTTGGATCATGTCAGAAACACAAACATAAGAGGCACCTTCGAAGTCAGACCTATCCCAGAAAAAGCCGTCTGCGGTGGCACGAACACGTTATGAGGCGACCATTCGACCACATGAACAGAAAAGTGCTAGATATCGAAACTAAACCTCGAGGACGAGGAAGACCCCGAATTCCATGGATGTCCGTTGTAAATAAGAACCTCAAATAAGCCCAAGTCAACAAAAAGACGACCCAGGACCGAGCTGCCTGGAGACGCATGATACGAAGGGCGGACCCCAAATAAAAAAGGAAAGGGCCAGGAAAAGAAGTAGATTATTTTTAGCATACATAGCTCTTTTTCGTCTTCGTTTTTAAAAATATATTTTTTTAATTTCTTCTAACCAATTGTTAATACGTAACAGGTAAAATTTGAACCAACTGGCACACATACAGTCATACAAAGAGATATACACGAGATTATAAATTTAAAATTTAATGATGATAAAAAACAAAAGTGCATCTCGTTACACTTACTTAATATCAATGATCTGTGGAGACGGACCGAGAATTCGATGTCCGTTACGCTTTCGAGCAACCGCTGCGTGGCGTGCCTACGGTTGCGCACGCGCCGATTCGCGGAATTCGATTTTGCACGTTACTGGGTCTGGGGATTTTACTATCGGTATCATATTTACGCCATTAGGCCGTGTCAGAGTCTCTTGATTACGTTGGGACATCTTGGTTAGCCCTCTTATATCTGTTCTGAATACAACGCCGTCGCCCCACCTCGCTCCCCGAGCCAAAACGAGGAAAATTCACTGCAAAATAGATACGTCTTTGCCACTATATTATTAGCCACATTGTTTTTGTTGTTTTCAGTAGTAAATTTAAGTTTTATATTAATGAATGAACATATTTTTAAAGTAGAATAAACGTCGTTTCTATATATGAAAATATTTTTGATGTGCGATTTATGTGCATTGTCTTAAGCACTTACGAATTTCGCGTTCTTTATTACAGAAACAAGCCAGTGAAGTGAAGCGCAAGTCTCGGCAAATGAAGGGAGATCATCGTCAAAGCCATAACTTATCTTTGCTTAAATTCGCTGAATTAATAATTAAAAACGACATCTGGTCTATATTTGAAATTGATATTTTAACTAAAAGCACGTTAAAGTTCTCGAGTGGCGACCGCGCACCGGAAAACATAGCTTAGGCCCCCCACGCGGTAGACCGACGACCTGGTGGAGATCGCGGGAAGCCGATGAATGCGGGCAGCGCACGACCGGTCGTCATGGAAATCCTTGGGGGAGGCCTTTGTCCAGCAGTGGACGATTTTGGGCTGATATGATGATGATAATGATGAACTAAAAACACAATGTGTGACGTATGCGGCGTGCATTATTTTCATTAGGAATAGTGTTTTTTGGACGAATGCATGAAGAGTGCATCATCAGGACTGCATGAATTGAAATTCGCCGCACTTCTTGTGTGAAAATTAAGACATGACTGATTTTTAGGCACAGAAGATGATGATTGGATGCCAGAATAGAATATCACGATGTTGCCAATATGATATCACTATATTACCCCATTATCACCGTATTGTCATATACTTAGTAGGGGTAGATTATAATGAAATAATTTCTGATTAAAAAGACTAATAACATGAAAAAATGCCATAATTAGATACCTAAGGCTTTTTTTACTTTGAGATGAAACAAATATTTCTAAATGAAAGTTGATTCGTATTAATAAAATGAATTTTAAGGCGAAACCCTATTAGAAAATAATGCAAACCCCGAAATCGAGGGTTGGAAAAAGTCATTTTTCTGCAGTTGAAACTGCAATACACGTCTTATAATATTTTTAAATAAATTTATAACAATATGTCCGCGACAAAGTGTAGGAAGCGAAAATACAATTTGATAAAATTTTCTCAATAGAAAAAATTGCAAAGTTCGCTTAAATTTATAATTTATTTTCTGTTTTATACCACAAAAACCAGTTTAACTTCACTAAAAGTAAACATAGAACCATTTTTTTTTCTATCTTATACCTCAATAAAATCCTGACATTGTTGGGTTCACTTTTTAAGCAAAATTGCCTATATCTAAGTTAAAACGATAAAACATTGAAAAAGTGCAAAAGTCTGGTTATTTTCTTAACTCTTTACACGTAAAGAAAAAGACAGAGACAACTGTTCCACGGCGTATTGGACCTTAATTCTTACTATCACTATAGAGCCATCAATAGGCGATAAATATGGAATAGATAAAAATATTTCCAAGTTTCGTACTTTTTAGAGCGTGATTTTGCAGTAGGCGTGTTTTAATTTTAATTTATATTATTTATCGGGTTGAAATTTCGTGATAAAGTATTTACAGATCCGCTTTACATTTTTAGTAGAGAGAGGCTCACATCTGAAGCGTGATTTTTAGAAATTATTTCCAATTATCGGGTGCATGCAAGCATATATGTTTAAAATGTGATAATTAAATCCTTTCATTTGATACTCAACATGGCATCATTTTTTTTTTAAGTTTTTGACTTCATCGCCTCTAGAGGCCGCCATATTCAATATAATGTGACGTCACTTAGCCTGTAACTAGCAGCCAATCAAGACGCTCCCAACGATACCTCATTCGTCGAAATCAGTAAGGTGGTTTAAAGAATACGAGGGAACAGATGAACATACATACACATGGGACACCGGTAAAAATCATAAGCCCCCTTTTTGCTTCGCCGTAGTCGGATAAAGAAATAAGAATAAAGTAGTGAATCTCCAGTTTATATATATAGGGATGCATTATACGGTCAGGCATAAAGAAACAGACATACACACACCCGAAGTACATTACCGTCCTTTTTGGAGAGTCGGGTAAAAAGCAGCCTAACGTCACGACTCACTCCACTCTGTCAACAAACTGTTAAAATTAACATCTGTCTGTTACCCCGTTGCGTTGCGACGTGAAAGGACAAACAAAATAAATTGTACATCCACCCCGTGTACACTTTTGGCATAGCCCTCATCATCTGATAAACAGAATAGATATCATCATTAAAATATGCGCTACCTAGTTTTTTTTTATTCACAATTGATAAGCCCTTGTCATCATCTCACCTGATGGTAAGTGAAGATGATGCCGAAGATGATTTTAAAGACGTGTCACGTTAAAATAATGTAAATTTTTATTATGGTGGCAACCCTAGAAAATCAAGATAGGAAACTTTGCCATTACAATACCGTATCCACTCCTTCGTCTCTGGAAAGTAAAAATAAGATTTCTCTTTTGGATTTATGTTGAACTATTCTTTTTTAACGGGATAGCTTATGTCATTTCCCTTCTCCACAATCTCTGTGCAAAAATCTTATTGATCCACGTGTCGACGTGAAAAAAGGATAAAGGATATAGGGTAGGGTAGTGTAGTGTAGTGTAGGGTAGAGTAGGGTAGTGTAGTGTAGTGTAAGGTGGAACGAAGTTCACCTGGACAGCTAGTTTATAAATAAATATATGAGTTAATGGTAATTAATGACACCTAACTTTGTTACAAATCTACAATAAAACGAATTTAAAGAAAAAATATTTAAAAAATTAGATTTTTGATTAAAAATGTTAAAACGCGATGTTTATAAAACTTATTACAGCCGCCTATTTTAGATGCTAGTGTTGTTTTAATTTTTTATACAGGATGTAACAAAATTGATGTAAGTCCCTGTTACATACTGAACAACTTTCCCCAAATTGTCAAAAAAAAATTGGACCCTCCATACAAACATGCACAAAATTGGTCGATTTGTACGAAGACCATTTTTTTGGCGATTTCAGCAAAGTCGTAGAACAAACGTTGTTCAGTATGATGAGTCTACTCCCCAATTAACGGGACCTACACCAATTTTGTTACACCCAGTATAGCACTAATATTTGTATTTGTAGCTACCTATAAGCGCTACTTTTATTTATCATCATCATCACTTTAGCTCCGTCATTTTTTTATGATAAGCATAATTATTGGAAGATCAACAGCAAACCATTATCTTTTGTAGTATACCTACTTAATTTTGTGCTATCACTTAACACAAGCATTTTATATTGAAGGTGCCAAAATCAATGGAGAATTTTGTGGAATTTTACCGGTTGCACTTTCTCAGTGAAAGTTTATTTACACGTAGCGATGACTACTGACTTCACTCGCTGAGTTGTGACGGAACTCGAAACAGAACACACGGCGTTTGGGTGAAAAATTATAGCTCAGGTTCGGTTGGTAGCTTTAGGCGTTTCGTCCCAAATTATCAAATCAGTGGCAATTTGGAGTCTATTGAAAATTTACAATAATTCTTTGGTCTTGATATCTGATTCTAGTCAGGAAGTAATAATAGTAAGACAGCCATAAGTCTGACATAGAACAAAAAAACGACAAATCACAGGAATATTTGTCGTGAATTTAAATGAGAATACAGCCCTCTTGTCTTGACAATGTTTGGCCAAACCTATCATACTTCATACTACGGACACAAGAAAAGTATCTTCACATGTAAAAGTTTGCATGTATGTGTAAATTCTGTAGGGTTGTCAGTAGCAAGTAAATCATGTCACAAAATAAAAATTCTTAGAGATTCTTTTTCTAATTGCATTTTGAACATACATGTCTAATTGACATTAAATTCATATTAAATATGTTGTAATTTAAAACGAAAGTTACAGTTATCTAACACATGTAATTTTGAGGTTAGCAATTACATGTAGTTCTGATGTTACGTAAGGAGTAGGTAGTGGATAACTAATGTGAAATACCTAGTGCTTCTAGAACCATTGAAACTTGAAAAGTAAAGTAAAGCTTTATGTTAATTTTGATTAAAGGTTATCGTTATAAAAGGTACCAATGTTTTGAAATTTCTTAGGTAATCACTACCGTTTGAGACTTCTAGTTCTCACTTCATTCCAGTAGCACCTCCGAAATAAATAAAAATAATTAAGAAAAGATAATAAATAATAAAGAAAACGTAATAGTTCCTTTTGTCTCTCTCAAGAAAATGCAGAATATAAACGAGCCATTGTAATTTTTACATAGTTTACGGTCGACAAAAGATTAGGCATAGCTTAAGGTCTCCGCGGGCGATGACGTAAATTAGTGGGGGTAGGGGAGTGTCGCATTTTTACGCAAGTAATAATAGTTCATCTCTGTTGCACCGGAGTGTTCTTAGGCTTCTTTCACACTAATATGAATTCAGGAAGCCATCTTTCTTCTTCCTGACAAGGTAAGGACAAGCAATGTTGGAGGTACGTCCTTTGAACCTATAGCTTTTGTCCTTGATTATGGATCTGAGTTCAAAAAGGTATTCAGGATATTTGAGGCCAGACTTAAATCAACTATGTAATAAACTAATTAAAAGTTAAAATTCTTTAATTTTCAATAAACATATTTTTACTGACTTTAAATCTAGAACAAAAACAGAATTTTTTAAAATAAAACCGCAGCGAGAAGTATATACTCACTGTTGTATTCAGTTATCCAGAGGTATCACTACACTTTTATGCAGATATTTTAATTCACGTCACATTAACTCAATACACAACACTTCTTCATAGTTTGAAAACTAAAACACAACTGAGCATCTTATCACGTTGCTACACTGCTTAAACCACGTTGAATCAGCTTCGGGTATCCCCACCACTAGCAAGTGGGGCAAAAATACAAGGCGACATCTATTAGTGTTAATCAGATACTATGAATTATTTATTACTATAATTAATATCAATGTTTTCTTAAAAAATGGATTCATACACTTTTTATTATAAAATACATTTTTGATATTTATTTTTTACCAGCAAAAACCGAATTAAAATTTGTGATTAATATGAATTTTTTTCTCAATTTCCTTTTTGGTAGGTATCTCTTGAATGGTACATTAAAATATTGTCATTTACATTTTAAAATCAAATTTTCGGGCAACCTCATAGCTTTCTTTAACTCGGTCGTTTGAAAATAAAAGTATTAATGCTTACCATAAATTTGTTATGAAGCAAGCGGCCCCTGGAAGTTTAAGATTGAAAAATATGGAACAGTTTACCGACTAACTTGTAAGAAGTTTTAGACGTATTCCAACTTACACTGGTAAATTTACTTACTAGTAGGGACCGTACGATAGGCCTCTTGGAACCAAAAACCTCTGACCCCAAATAATGTGACGCCAGTTGTAACGTGACTAATGCCTGCATGGTGAACAAGGTCGTGTGATAAATATTAGTTTATTAGGGTTCTGTACCAGTTAACGGGACCCTATTACTATGCCCACAATGTCTGTCTGTCCGTCCGTCTGTCTGACAATAAAAAGGCTGTATCTTTTGAACCGTAATAGGCAGCCGGCTGAAATTTTCACAGAATATGTATTTTATAAAGGATATACTAAAAAGTAAAAAAAATTGCAAAAAAATAAAAAGTAAGGGGTTTTACCATACATCATCATCATCATATCAGCCGAAGGCCTCCCCCAAGGATTTCCACGACGACCGGTTCTGCGCTACCCGCATCCAGCGGCTTCCCGCGGCCTTCACCAGGTCATCAATCCACCGAGTGGGAGGCCTTCCCACGCTACGTTTTCCGGTGCGCGGTCGCCACTCGAGAACTTTACTACCCCAACGGCCATCTGTTCTACGAGCTACACCATACATTAAAACGTTTCTTTATAGTTTTTTGTCACTGTTCTATTGTAAACATTATGAATACATTATAGCGTGAAGCTTGATGTGAGTATACCTAGTACTAATCCTGAAGTAAAACAACAGATAATAAAAACCAGCCAACTGTGAGTCGCACTTGGGCTAAAGATTCCGAATTAAATGCAAAATAACCTGACATAACCTGAAAATTAAATACCCGAACCTTTATTTTTTGAGAACTCGGGTAAAAATGTGTCATAGGTCACTTTCGGGAACAAAACAAATCTAATGAACCTCGCACTCCAAAATCTATCAAGCCGTTTAAGCTACAGGCTCAGCCAAAGACACTGACATACTCGAAAAACATTACCTTCTTTTTGGACATTCGGGTAAAAATACTATTATCTGTTGCTCGCGTTGCGTTGATATCTTTTGTTTGAAATGAATTATTTAAATTACTCGTGTGGAGAGGGGCGGTGGTACGGAACCATCGGTGCGCGAGGCCGACTCGCACTTGACCGGTTTTTATTATAATAATAATTTATCATCAGACAATATGCTTTAGTCTCAAAGAAATTCCATTTTGATCTTCCAACAAGCAAATTTTAGTGTGTGAAATTTGGTTTACAAGTACTTTGAGCACACTTTGGACACTTCATACAACGGGCCAGAAATTACATTTCAAAAAACGAATGACGACGGAACATACAAAATGGCGGCGAAATCCTATACGTTCGACAACCAAACTGTAACTAATCTGTATCAATCTGGGTGACGAGGAGGTGAGGTCGCAATCTAGAGAGCTGCAGGGAGTGTCCATACTGTATGTAAGTACCAAATACCAATATATATATATATATATATATATACTTCGCTTTGAGTCTGAGTAGGCACTTAGACATTGTTGTTAAGTTATTATAAGGTACTACTGTGAAGAGATACTTTATGCTATTGAAAGAAGTATGCTTATTGCTTAAGGCGAGGTATCGATTAGAATAGTTGTCTCTATCTTTTTCTTTACGTGTAAAGAGTAAAGAAAATAACCACACTTTTTCACTTTTTCAATGGTTTTTGGTTTCAATCAAAAACTACAGTGAAAGTATAAAAAATAATAACATTACCCACTTTGTATTATCATAACAAATATTGTTGTACATTTTTTTTACAAATTTATACTTCAAAATATTAGTCATAACTAGAGTTGAAAGTAACGGACTAATTAGTAATCTGTGGTAACGGTGTAGACCTATCTTTGGGATTTTTTTCTATCAAGCCAAAACTGCTCAATCGTGTTTCTAATAGCTTTTGACTTTAAGGAACATCATCAACAATAAGGGTATTTTCTTTCAACTTTAGGTTTTCTATCGTTTTGGAGTAATTATTGCTAATTGCAACACCAGGCAACCGCCGCCGTCTATCCCTTGGATAGCACGATTAGTTGTGCCACACGATAAGAAGGAAAGACTGTAATTGTGACAGGTGCATTGACAGTACGGCTGCCATAGATCTACCAACGTGCGACTGAAACTATGCTCCATCGTGATTAGCGCATTTTTTTTTCACGCGCTAACACTAAATCTACCTTTATTTTTGATCTGTGTTTGAAATACTTTTTTTATTTTTTTTGTCCAGAAGTAGTTACTTTTTATGTTTGAACTTTTCATTAGAACAGTTAGAATGACATTTTAAAAGTATGTTTCTCTCACATTTATAATTTGAAAATTTAAAAGTAAGATGTATGTGTGTTTTTAGTAAACTAATGAATAAATAAAATATGTAAAAATTAGATAGATGACAGATCAAATGAGCACAGAAAAGCAGGCCCCCATTTATAAAGAATTTCTAAAAAAAGAAAAATTATGTTTTTCTTTACTCGTATGCTCAAAATGTCAAAATTTTGTAAAAGTTTTTTGCGATTAATAAATAGCTACGCGCAGCTTAAAAGAGAAAGTGTTTCGACTAGTTGTTTGTTTGTAAGACGGAAACGAAAATAAAAGTGTATCAAAATCTGTTTGGTAGTCGCTTAGAAGTAATAAATAACATAGCACTTTCGATTATTTAAAATGCTTACGTTAAGTGACATTTAGAATTTTATAATAAATATATAAACATGTTACATGTTTTGAGCTACGAGAGATTTTATGATACTCAATAAAAACACATGAAAAATTGGCAAAATTTCTCGGGCCATTCACAATGTAGGGTTCAGAAATCATAAAATAACTTCACAACATGAAAACTATACGCCTATATTAAGATGCCTCAATCCGAGCAGGTTGATAATTGTTATAATAATATCGAACGTAAGTATATTCATTTTAAGTTCAAATAAATGCGGGCTTCAACGCGGCTGTTACGTTGAAACCAAACGCCCAATTCTCGATTTATTACTTTTCTATACTTTCAAATAAGTTTGAAAAAAATGTGTTCATTTACAATTAAAGGTCTTAAAGTCACCAAATTTTTGTGTGTTGGTTTCATTCAACATTAACCATTGTTTTTCGATAAATTTTGGAATTAATGCCAAAAATAGGGTCTACAGTATATTTTTTACATCAAAAGTGGTAATATTTTAAAATTATATTTAATTAAATCGATTTTTCAAGTATATTAGATATATGTATATTTTCCATAGTAATAGATTTACACAGTCTTTCAATAATTTGAATTGAATATTGTTAATTGACCTATCTTAAGGCCTTAATAATAGCTTAATAGCTTTTATTAAGACACAATACCCGGGCAATCAAAAATAAATGTACAAAAAATTCGACCGGCCTGGACACCGAACCCATTATCTACGAGGAGAAAGTTCAACGCTTTGACTACTGGCCTATCGCTTTAATAATATATTTGCTGCAGTGAAATTACCGATCTTATTATTTCGCAGAAAAGACAATATGCGTAAAACACTGAAAATTTTCCGGAGATGACACCTAGCTAGATCGATTGTTCGACCCCAAAAACTAACAAATAACTAACAATAACTTCATATATAGCAAATTTTACGCTCTTCTACAGCCAAAAAACTTACGAGGCTAAATAAAAGCCTAGACAGTATTAAATACACAAAATTTTTAAGTTATAACCCTACTTGCGTTGGCAATACTTAAAAATAAAACACTCTTGTACAGCCTAAAACTAACTTAATAGCGCAATATTCTGATTTCTGTGGCAATACCATAGTATATATATAATAGTAGATACTGGAGTTTTTTGGCGGGATTTGTGGTGGACGCATTCGTAGTTTTATTTTATTGTATTTTGCATCGTTTTCTGCTAGAATTTACTTCAAAAAGTGGTGCGTTTTGGAGAAAATCGTCTGGTGCACGCGAGCAATGTGAAGAACAAGAAAATAAAATGAAAAAGGACGTGGGACCCAATTTGCACTGGGTGCAGTTTTATATAGACGCCCTACTGCAACCGGGTGTTCTACCTCAGAATCAGACTGCTGCAAATGCTGTCAAGAACTTCAGAGATATTTGTACTGCACCATGAAACGCTAACTATCGTTTCGAGCCGATCTCTTTTGTCGCGTTTCATAATTAAATTCTTTTTTGATGTCGTTGCTCTATGGTATTTGAATTTGAAAATAGTTGTTATTTTTTGACAAGAGAAAAACAAAGGTTGATCGTGATCCCGTCTACAGTGATGCGAATTTAAATTTTTTGGATAAATTGTTTTATAAGTTGTTGTTGAGGCCCACAATTTTATTCTGTGGTAAGTAATTTGTATAAGGAAACCGCTTTGCGTGTATTTTTGGTACTGCGGCGAACTACATTTATATATCTCCGTAGGGTTTTATCCACCCCCCTGCGAGGTTGACGTCCCGACGGTTTTCCTCAATAAGGATTAATCCTGAGATGGAGCTGTGCTGACCACCAGCCAGTCCTTTCACTGCCCGCCCAGCTGCTTGCCAAGGGAAGTGAATATTATTTTATCTTTTGTCCCGAGCGTCTCTCTAACTCTTTGACTTTTCTGCCTTCCTAGAAGATTTCCTGCATCCAGTTTCTAACCATTAATTATTTATTTTAAATTTTAAAGGTGTTTTGGTATCTGATACGTGTTATGTTAGAAAAATAGGGTAATTCAGACCAAAGCGAAATTTAATTATTTTAGAGCTTAGTAATTTATTTAAGTACCAAAGGGGCGGTAACGATCGTTGCCAACCGGCATTCTATAAAATAACTTTTTATATACTAATAAAATTGTAACTTTAAATTTATTTCCGATATTTGCCCATAAATAAAGTAGGTCATTGTTTTAAATTTTCAACACGGTCAACCAATGTAATCGCACCTTTTTTTTATACTCATATTGTTTATTGTTCCTTCCTTTTAAAATAATCATAAAATACATATATTCTAATTTACCCCATAACATTTTTTTTTCTTAAAACTCCGTTTAGGCCCGAACCTCTAAATCTTACGTATCATATGTGGCAAACTCCGTAAGGGTTTTTATCCCCAGTTCCCATTATTTTTGTCACAACCAGCACTAGCATTATAAATCAAAAACAAATGAACAAAGTGAAAATGATTTACGAATTCGGCTGAAGGACTCGTTTTCATGGCCAAGAAAAATTCACCACCAACCAACTCATAATAGTACAAGGCAATACCAAAACGCCTAGTTGGAACACAGAAAATATAATTACAGCTAATTCACCAGAAAAGTAAAAATGCCAGAACAATAAGTTTAGGAATTCATTAAAAATTAAAAACCCGACTGCATAAAAACTTAACCCCTATTTTTTGACTAGTCGAGTAAAAACGTATCCTATGTCACTCACGGGATCAAGACAAATCTAACGACACCTCGAACTCCAAAATCTATCAAACCGTTTAGGCTATAGTGTGCCAAAATAACAAACATACATATATTCGAAAAACATAACCACCTTCTGACACAGTCGGGTAAAAAAGTTTTCGCGTCTGGACCGACGGATTTAATTGTAAAACAGCTAAAGCTATAGAAATGAAAACTGTAAACGAAAAAGAAAATGAAAACTGGAATTGATCTATATTTCACAAAAATTATACGTACTTACTTTGGTTCATAAACATGCTCTTAGATCCCTTTTTTTATTCGCAATTGGTAAACCCCTTGGCATCATTTCACCGGATGGTAAGTGACGATGACGCCGAAGATGAAAGCGGGATTACCAAGATTCCCAAACGCAATGGAAACTGGCTATGTCATCTTTAAGCCGGACGGAACACATCAATGTTGATAGTGTTAATGTTTGGCGGCAAGACTTAGATATGATGGTAGTGGCTAGCCAGGCGGGCTTAGAAAACGGAAACACCAAACCGAGACTTACAAAGTTAGACTCCGCCAGGAATAGAACCCGCGACCTCCTGATGTATAGCTATTGGACTTAACCATTACGCCACGGAGGTGGTTAAACTCATTAAGATAATCTCATTAAATAATAAATAAAATAACTCGTCTGGGTAGTATAACCATTGAAAAGTATCAATTATATTTTTCAAAAATATTATACTTCAGTATATAAACACAAAGAAATAGAAATTATAAATTATATATTCTCTAAGAAATAGAGTTCGGTTAGCAGACACAAAGCTTGAACAGGAATCGCTGATAAGAATATTACAGATTTTACGATAGAAAACCCAAGGTTGAAAAAAAACCTTTATTGTTTATCATGTTCTTTAAAGTCAACATCTATTAGAAACACGATTAAGAAGTTTTGGCTCGATAGAAAAAAATCCCAAAGATAGGTCTACACCGCTACTTTCAACTCTAGTTAAGACAAATATTTGAAGTATAAATTAAAAAATATATACAATATTTCTTATGATAATACAAAGTGAAGCGCAAAGTATCGCTTCAAGCCGATCTCCTTTCTTGCGTTTCATGACTAAATGCTCTTTTGGTTTTGTTCGTCTATGAAAATTTAATTTGAAAATATTTGTTACTTTTTGACAAGAGGAAAAGAAAAGGTTGACCGTGATCTCTTCGACAGTGATGTGTATTTAAATTTTTGGTTTTATATTAATGTTTCGTTGAGGCCCACTATTTTATTCAGTGGTAAGTAATTTGTATAAGGAAACCGCTTTGCGTGTATTTTTGGTACTGCTGCGAACTAGATCTATATATGTCCGTAGGGTTCTTCCACTCCCCTTGCGAGGTTGACGTCCCCGAAGGTTCATCCGACTAAGAATTGATCCTGGGATGGAGCTGTGCTGACCACCAGCCAGTCCTTTGCACTGCCCGCCCAGCTGCTTGCCAAAAGGGAAGTGAATGCTTAATTTATCTTTTATCCCGAGCGACTCTCTGGCCATTGGTCCTAGAAGATTTCCTGCCTCCGGTTTCTAACGATTTAGTTATTTGTTTTAAATTTTAAAAAGGTTTTGTTCCTAATACGTGTTTTTTAGAACGATAGGGTAATTCAGACCAAAGTGAAATTTAATTATTTTAGAACTTAGTAACTTATTTAAGTACCAAAGGGACGGCGACGATCGTTGCCTACCGGCATTCTATAAAATAAGCTTTTTATATTCAAATAAAATTGTCACTTTAGATTTATTTCAGGAAATTGTCCAAAAATATATTAGGTTATTGTTTTATATCAACACGGTCATCCAATGTACATCACATCTTTTTCTAGTACTTATATTGTTCCTTCTTTTTTAGAAAAATTATAAAATACATATATTCTAATTTACCCCATAATATTTTTCTTAAAACTCCGTTTAGGCCCGAACCTCTAAATCTTACGTATTATATGTGGCAAATTCCGTAAGGGTTTTTTATCCCCAGTTTCCATTATTTTTGTCACAAAAGTGAGTAATGTTATTCTTTTTTATACTTTTATTCAGAAAATTTAAACTAAACGAAAAAATATTGAAAAAGTGCAAAAGTGTGGTTATTTTCTTTACTCTTTACATGTTAAGAAAAAAACAGAGACAACTGTTCCAATCAATGCCTTTCCCCGAATGTCTAGTCGGTTTTAAAGGTTCATTTCTTCCCATGTCCATTCCCTAAAAGTCAAATTCTCCAAAAGGCTGTTTTCCCGTTGGTCAGTTTCTCTAAATGTCAACTCCAAAGATAACTTTACCATAACATTGTGAACTATCAAGTTTTCATAACTGTCTTCATACCTTATCAAGTTACGAGAAAGTTCTATGAAAAACTAGCTGTCCCGGCGAACTACGTTCCACCTTACACCACACTACCCTGCCCTACCCTACACTACCCTACGCTACACTACCCTACCCTACACTACACTAGCCTACCCTACCTTAAATACACTACAGTATACTACCCTACACTACACTACACTACCCTACCCTACACTACACTACACTAACCTACTCTAAAACCAATTATTTTTTGACTGATAAGATTTTTTTGTAATTGATGAATATCATATTTTAATACTTATTATCCTATTCCTGACGAAGACAAATTCAAAATCACAAAAATCATAAAAATCGGTCCAGCCGTTCTTGAGTTATAAATGGTGTAACTAACACGACTTTCTTTTATTAGGTATATGTATGTATATATATATATATAGATGATAGATTATCATTGACTTTTAACTTAACATTAAGAAAATTAGTAAAGGTTTTTCAAAGTTGCACCTGACCTACTGAATGATAAAAAAATCTAATTACTCCGGTAGTACCGACAGAAGTGAAAACTTCAACAATTAGGCCTTGTACCCAGAGACATTAAATGTGTCGGCCTTGTCAGAGACATTAAGGTGTCGGTACCGCTCACGCTGTAGTTTAGGTAACAGTGTCGCGAGTTCAATGGTTTTTCCCATCTCAAAAATGCCCAACGCGCATGAAGAAGTTTTTACTCCAACTATCATGGTGTGTAACATTTTGGATATATTTTAACAATAGCGTTAGACATTACACGACAATGAAGAAAACATTTAATGTGTAGTAATGTGTAGAGATCAAAGAGTCGTTACACATTTATGATGTATGTAGAATTTTGATCTTATAATTGCATGGCCGTTGAATTGTTCCGGAAATGTTTTTGTTGGACCTTCTTAGTCTACAGAGTGTAACAAAATTTGTGTAAATTCCTTTAACTGGCGACACACAGACATACTTAATAACTTTCTTCAAGGAAAAATGCAAAAGAAATGGTAGATCAGCTGGTCGATTTGTAAGTATGATTTTTTTCGCGATTTCAGCAAAGTCATTAAACAAAAGTTGTTCAGTATGATGAGTAGAATCCCCAGTTAACGGGAGCTACACCAATTTTGTTACACCTGTATACATATTATAAAACAAAATCTCCCCGCCGCGTCTGTCTGTCTATCTGAACGCGGTAAACTAAAAAACGACTGAACGGATTTTCATACAATTTTCACCAATGGATGAAGTAATCATGAGGATAGTTTAGGTGCATAATTCCCCGCGAAATGCTTGCGGTTCGCGCACCGCGGACACTCTAGTAATTTAAAAATCTAATCCTAGCGTTTTTAATTTAGATTGATATGCCCTATGAAGGTCAATAACCAAATGACAACATATTTCAAATTGACAGATATTATGAAAATACAATAGAAAAGTCACTGAACAGTAACTCTGTATATTTTCGTGGAGCCCATCTTCACCGAAACCGGTGAGAAGGTACTCATGACACTTGCGGGGCGTTGCCGCGTTGAATGGCCGAGGACAACCTTTACATTTTTGCTTCCGAAGCTCAACAGCCAGATGTTTTCACCGCAAATGGAATAAACAGGCAGTTTCCCAACAGAAGTGCTTACTTCGTCCACTTGCGTGGGCTGCAAACCAACACCAGCAACAGCTCCAGTCCAGCGTGTTGTGCCGCTAAGGTGGCTAGCAGCAAAAATACTGACGCATATAGGTTCCCACAGTAAGCACTTTCTTTTTTGCCATGGGACCAGCGGGCCTTTTTCCATCACTTCTGCTAAGGCACGGGGGGTTCAAAAAAATATGGCACATTTGCTGTCATCATGACATCATTGAAGAACATAATAAATAAAAAGAGCTGTATATAAGTCAGTATAAATATAATTTTTAAATAGTTGCCAAGTGGTACTTTGTGTGCCAGTTAACTGTTTGCGAAATTGATTATACCACACTAGTGCTTTTTACTTTGCCACTTTTATAATTTCTAGTAAATAAAAAATAATTAATTAAAGATACATAATCTTCTTTAAGACTTTTGAAAGAAGAATTTTAAAAGAGATAAATTTAAGAGAGGTAAAGGTTACATCTTTGTGAAGAAAGGAGAATAAAAACACGGCGGTCTGTGTCAGAAGAAGATAGATTGATGACGCATGAACTGCTTAATAAGTCAAATCAAGGAAAAGGTAATATAAAGTTATCCCAACCCTTATTGTAATCTATTTATGGTAATATTAAAAAACTTACACATGCATATGTGTGCCTTACTAAAATAAGGCGCAATTTTCGTAAAACTGAATTGAGTTGTTTCAGTTGTGAACACGAATTTAATTAATAACAGTTAATATACATATGTGTATCAATGTAGGTATAGGAAAATAAAGTGAAATTATTCCGCCGGAGTCACAACAAATGAACTTTGATTTTGTTTTTCTGTTACGGTACATTTTTATTGTACCTGTTTTCTCAAAGCTGTATTTAAAAACGTCCTATGACTTATGGGTGTTAAAGGTAAGTGGCAAACTCGTGACGATGGTAGACCCTCGCATGCGGCTCGGGCTTACAAATGTCACTCGTTTGTTATATCAAGTTGCTCATCAAACAACTAATCACCTATCAATTTATTATCATTTATTTATGACAATCATATCAAAAATACTTGTTTTGTTTTTCCATCACGTCTTCAATTTTTAATTATTCACATTCACAAAATAAGTCCGTTAATGACGCTAAAAATCTATGACGTCACTTGTGGGTATTGCAAACATTTTTAGAACAAAATTTCGTTTTTGACGCTCAAGATCAGTTAACCTGCGTGATCGACCAATCCACGCATGTTGCACGACCGCTGCTTCATAAAAGTAGTAGGTAGCGATTTAACATATTTGACCTACTTCGACCAGTGACGTGTTTCCATGACGACGCTCCGTGTGTCCGTATGCATGGCATGACAGACACTCCGATTTCCTGTTGTGCATCATATTATACACTGGAACTGGTTCCCAAGTGAAAGTCGCATACCCCTGGCATTGGCCAATTTTGAGGTATTATAGTGGAGTGATATTTTTTTTTTTACTAAGCATATACTGTCTAGACTGTCCGGCCGTTGGTCCGATCTGTAATGGGCTGTATCTTTGGTAGCTAGTTGGCAGCTGGAACTTTTTCAAGATTATCTTAGTGACAGAACACAAAGTCACGATTTATCTGGTGTAAGTTGGTGAGGAATTGGGTATCCTGCAGATTCCAGGACATGCTGCAACATCAGGTCAAAGTTACTATGTTCTATCTAAAACCTATTTATTGAGACTATTCCTATGAGCCCAAACACGATACCTCTGCTGTACGTTGGCGAGGTATTTGTGTATCCTGCAGATTCCAAGAGATGCTGCAGCATCAGGTCAAAGTTACCATGTTCTGTCTAAAACCTATTGGATAGGATTCTTGATCAGCTGACTTAGTGGACGATGTATGGGAAAAATAAAATAAAAAATAAAACAAGTTTTGGGGAAAAATTGCACAAGTATTAAGAATTTAGACAATCACAAAAAAAACTTATTATGAATAAGTTTGGTTTGCCGTTACAGTGTGTTTTTGGAGATTACTCCTTGAGAATCGATTTTCATATAAGGCGCCCGGTATGAAAAAAAATAGGAGTAAAATTTAGTGATCGAATGACCGTGTCACGTTTTTTGAAACACCTATGTTTTTTGAAGTATTTTTGGAGTTTACTTCTTAAGAATTGATTTTCATAATATATAAGGTGTGTAGTGTATGTGATTTGTCTGTATTGTGTGTGTAATGTAATGTGTGTGTAATGAGTATAATGTGTGAATGTGTGTAATGTGTGTAATTTGTATGTAATGTGTGTGTAGTGTGGTTGTAATGTGTGTAATTTATGTGTAATGCGTCTGTAATGGGTGTGTAATGTGTGTATTGTATGTGTAATGTGTATGTAATGCGTGTAGTATGTGTGTAATGTGTGTGTAATATGTGTAATGTGTATGTAATGTATGAAATGTGTGTAGTGTGTGTATGTAATGTTTGTTAATGTGTGTATGTGTGTAATATGTGTGTGTGTAATTTGTCTGTAACGTGTGTGAAATTTATGTAATGTATGTGTATAATGTGTGTGTAATGTGTATGTAATGTGTGTGTGTAATGTGGGTGTAGTGTGTATGTCCTGTAGCCTGTAGGCTCGTCCTGTAGTCTAAACGGCTAGATGGATGTGAGTGTCGTTAGATTTGTCTTGACAGAATTGAAAAAAGTGGTCGCAATTTTGAACGTTTTAGTTACTGGACCGCTTGCTTCCAAAATTTGAGGGTCCCAGAGGTCCGTTGTTAGAATTGAAGAAAAGTGGCCGCCATTTTGAACTTTTTAGTTACTGGACGGAAGCTTCCAAAATCGATATCTGAGGGTCCCTGAAGTCCCTTATAACGAATCCGTTGTCAGAATTGACGAAAGTGGCCGCCATCCCCCAACAGATTTATAATCGTTAGTAAGGAGTAAACTCCAGTCGTGCGTCGAAGCTGACACACACACCTTTTTTATTTTTTTTAAACTGTTTATTACTAGATATGGACGAAACAGTCCATATCTTGAAAACTATAGTGAACTGATTTTATACTTGCACTGTTCCCTAAATTGAGAGATACTTGATCCAATACAAAAATACAATTCAATTTCTAGTTTCTGAGAAATACTTAAACTATACATACATACACACATGCATGCTAAAGTTATTTTTTTACCCTACTGCCTACGCCCCCTCCTTGGGCAGTAGGGTAAAAAATAATAAAATAATATTTTTCGGTGTATGTATGTGCCACATATGTCTGTTTCTTTGGCTGCGCCTGTAGTCTGAACGGCCTGATAGATCTTAAAGAGTGAGATGTCGTAAGATTCGTTTTGAACCTTTGAGTAACATAAGATCAAGCAGTCTGGTTTGAATTTTTAATAAAACCACACACAAAACCATTTACACATAACCACACCCCGGACACTGCACACAACGGTAGTGAAATGACAATTCTAAAAACAAATGACGGAGCAAACAAATTCACGGTGAAATCAGATACGTTCGAGAACCAAACTATAACCAATCTGTAACAATCTGGGTTACGAGGGGGTTAGGTCGGAATCTAGAGAGCGCCAGGGAGTGTCCATACTTTATGTTAGTACTAATATATTATACTTTGATATAACTACAAGACATGGCGGCTTGGAAGCATGCGCGCAATCATCACATAATTATTGTAAAACGTTTGAATTTAAATGACTACGCTCCCTTAAACGTCGTCGCCCCGGATCCCCCGTATGTAATTTCAAGTGGCTGCGCACTACACCTCAGAGGTCTCAGACACAAAATTAGATCTAGATTTTCTGATTTATTTGACCCAAAGGTATTAAGAAATTTTCTTAAATCCTCTCTAGAATAATATCATGTCCTCTCTATGCTTATCAGCTTGCTTGGCTTATAATAATGAAGATAATCACGATGAAAATCCACACATCAGACAAAATACTTTCACTGCTGGATATGGGCCACGCTTGGCTGTCGGTTCGGCGATTGCAGTGATGTGGCACAGTACTCAGACCCCCCTCCCTAGGAGGGGCGTCGTTCCGATGTGTTTTTAAGGTGGCCCAGCTGCCAAAGCTTAGGGGGAGTTAACGGGGTAGTGTGGTTTTGGGCCTGTGCATATTTATTTATATATACCTTATGTATATAATAGGTAAGTATGCATATAGGCGCAGGGCTGTGAGTCCCACATTACCAGTACAGCCGTCTGTTATTGGTATGCATGAATGCATTCTCCTCCTCCCCTCCTCCGCAGTCCGAGAGAAAGAAAAGTATTCAGAGAGGACACTGCTGCCTATCTTCCTGTTTACGATCTCTTAGTCGCCTCTTACGACACGTCGGGAGGATAGAGTAGTGCTATTCTAGGTCCTTCAGGTGCACGGTCGCCACTCGAGAATTTCACTCTCCCAATGTTCATGAACTTTACTGCCCCACCGGCTATCTGTTCTACGAGATATGTGCCCGGCCCACTGTCACTTAAGTTTCACCGCCAACAGCGAAAGCCGAGGGAGGTGAGCGCGTCTACAGCTCCGGGACCTACCTGGACAGTAGGTAGTGGTTCTCTTCCACGAGGCACTCGCCTTGTAGAGTACCGGGACAAGCGTCTTGGCGGCAAGACCTACCGTAACTGGTCCTTGTCTTCACCTTATGGTGTTGGCAGAAATAGCGGCCCTCACTTTATGACCTAGCTGTCGTTGAGTGGGGAGGCTATATCATAAACCTGGTAGTTTAGCCTATCTGGTAGGTATACGAGAGGAAATGTCACTTAAGTTTAGCGATTCTGTAAGCTTTGTCGGTTACCTTGATTTTCCTACGGATCTCCTCATATCTGATTCGATCGCGTAGGGAAGACGCCAATGCTACTAAGATACTTTCTTGTTCATACAAAAGCTACAAAATATATAGATAACTTTTAGTTTCTACTGTAGAGTAGAGATTCCATTCCCTACGCGATCGAATCAGAAACGAGGAGATCCGTAGGAGAACCAAGGTAACCGACATAGTTCACAGAATCGCTCAACTTAAGTGGTCGGGCACATATATCGTAGAACGGATAGCCGGTGGGGTAATAAAGTCCACGAGTAGCGACCGCGCACCTCCCACTCGGTGGACCCACGATCTGGTGAAGAACGTGGAAAGCCGCTGGATGCGGGGAGTACAGGATCTGTCTTTGTGGAAATCCTTGGAGGAGGCCTTAGTACTGCAGTTGACATCTTTCTGCTAAGATGATGATGATGATTCAAGGGCCACACTACAGGTCCGCCTATCATTATATCATATCAGCTCATATACGTCCCCACCGAGGGGCTCGAGCCTACCCTGAATAAGGGCGATCTGGCCTTAGTCGACCACGAGGGCCCAGTGCGTGTTAGTCGACTTGACATACCACCTTCAAGCTTCTTCGTGTGCAGGTTTCCTCATGTTATTTTCCTTCACCGTACGAGCGTCGGATAAACGTACATATGAAATGGAATTTTGAAAACATATTGGTACGTGGCAGGATTCAAACCACGACCTCCCGGCTCCTAGCCGTTAAGCCACCGACGCTCTCTATTCGTACGTGTCATCTGGTTAATCAATTTTAAAGTTTTTACTATTAATCAAAGTCCTCGATTCTTTCTAAAACTGTTCTATATAGCTCGTGACTTTCTTGATCTTCTCGTAACTACCTCCCTGGTTGGTCAGACTACCAAGTTTTATTTTATTTTTAAACTGCGCTCTTAAAGACACTAAGGAAATATGTTAGCAGAACACTTGAATCGTAATGCGGATTAAGCGAACTCGTCTGAGCAAGTACAGTGAGCAACTAATCGTATAATCTGTGGAACCGGAGCGGGCCAGATGTTCGGATTCCTGTGTAATTGTAATTGCATACATATAATTAGTGTGGTTTGTTTCTACGCTAGTCATTTATCATTATATTTGAAGATTTATTAGGGGATCCGTAGCCAAAGCAATCCCCGGACACTGGATACAACGGCCGTGAAATGACATTTCTGAAAACAAATGACGGAGCAAACAAAATCACGGCGAAATCTCATACGTTCGGAATCAAACTATAACCAATTTGTAACAATCGGGTGACGAGGGGGTGAGGTCGCAATCAAGAGAGCGGCAGGGAGTGTCCATACTGTATGTTAGTACTAATATGTATTTGGCCAAAGAGTGCCGATGGGCAGTCTGTGGCCTGTAACGTAACTATAATAAATATATGCACTAGCGTTGTACTTTTAGTTTCTTATTACTCTTTATTGCACACACTGTACAATTAAAACAACAACACAATATCAAAATTGTTCATTAACTTTCAAAATTCACATATTGTGACTATAAAATATTACTTTGGACGACATCGCATTTTACCTAATAACTATAAAAGTTTATTTTTTAAGTTTTTCTCACGTTTTGATATTTGCGAAATGTATAAATTTTCTTTCTTTCTACTAGGTAGCCCTATCTCCCCGCATTCAGCGGCTTCCCATTCCCACGTACGTCAGTACTAATATATATGCTTTGCCGCTATCCTCACCAGGACGTCGATCCACCGCGTGGGAGGCCTGCCTACGCTATGTTTTCCGGTAAGCAGTTGCCACTCGAGTACTTGACTACCCCAACGGCCATCTGTTCTACAAGCTATTTTCCCGGCCCATTGACACTTCAGTCTCCCGTTTTCTTCATTAAATGGCTTTATATTTATATAATAAAACGGATTTATATCGAGGGCCATGAATCACTCGCGTCGCTCAGGATTCTAATACATGAATCACTCCCTACTATCGTGATTCAATCATCATGAATCACTCACTTCGGCAGTGATTCAGTCGTTACAATCCTTCACTTGCTGGTGATTCATCTATGGCCCTCGCTTTAAATCCGTCCTTTATTCACTAGTTGTATATATTATACATTTTATTTTATTTTGTTGGTGTTCAATAAAGCATTTCAATATAAACTCGTTTTGTAGTTTATACCTTATTAGAATTTTACGATATGAGAGTAGATAAAATAAAATTTTGAGTGTTACAAGTTAGTAATTAATTAGTAAAACGCACTTGAGATGTTTTACAATCAACTTTTCCTCAACTTGCTTTCACAAATCGACCAAGTGCGCTCCTGACCACGCATAAATTAGTGTTCCGGAGTCATACTTTGAAAACTTTTTGTCTCAAGGATACCCTAAATCGTTTTCCGAGGGCCAAGAGTTTAGAAACACCAAGGACACGATTAATGACTTTGACGAGCTACTGTTCCTAGGAACTTTTAATTCATTTATGACATCTATTCAAAGTATTCAACCATACCCAACTCGATGGGGTAGGTATACTAAAAAAAATTCATCCCCCTGTTATATCATGTAGGGAAGGCTACCCAAATAAATTATTTTTGGCAAATTAATTTCATTTTTAGGGTTCTGTACGAAAAACGGAACCCTCATAGGATCACTCGTGCGTCTGTCTGTCTGTCACAGCTAATTTGCTCCGAATCTACTCGACTAAATCAGGTTAAATTTAGTTCACTAAAACACAACGAGATAATAATAGTAGTAATTTTCTGTTGCTCGCGCTTGTATCTTTTGTTTGTAATGTGAATAGGTATCATTTTCATAGTTATGTGGAGGTGTGGTGGTGCGGAACTCTCGTACCGCGAGGTCAACTCTCACTTGGCCGGTTTTTCAATTTCAGTCATAGTTTTACATCTGTGTACTAAATTTATTTACTGTGGGTCTAATAGTAGGTAGCAAAAAAATGTACTCGTGACATACGGACAGACAGACAGATTTTTGCCACAATGGCTCCGGAAGCCTAATTAACTGTTTTGAGTCAAATTCAACAACCGTCTGTAGCTTATGAAAATGAGTGAGATACTTTTGTGAGATTTCTGTTGAATCAAACGTAGCTTTAAACACCTTTATTCGGGCCACAAAAATTTAAATATTATACAATAAGTAATTAATAATTGTATAATTTAGATTTATGTGATTGGGCCCTTTATTTGATTTGTATAAATTAAGTACCTATCTAAGCAAATCGGTGAAAAATGGGAATCATTTGCTGATCTTCAATCATTTTCAAATTATCGAACTTCGAGTTAAGAGCAGATAATTAAAAATGATTAAAACGTTAAAAAAGCAACTAAGTTACTTAGTACAATTTTGAAATACTAGTTTTGATTTTTTTTAAATTTTCTAATGAAGTACTACATCAATTTTGATATTTTTTTTATGGGACCAACTCGAGTAAAAAAAGAATCATGAAAATTGGTTAACAATCTGGGAAGATATCGCGTAACGCACACATAAAAAAACATTCAGTCAAATTGTAAACCTCCTCCTTTTTGGAAGTCGGTAAAATATATTATTATAGAACTTTTCAATATGCATTGTTCAGTTTTTATGAACTCCCCTTTATTAAAAAGCCATTTCGAGGAATAGTTTCTGCCGTAATTTTCCAATTAGGTATTAAACGCAATAACTATATTATTATGTGGTATTAGATTTCAGAAATTTTGAGTGATTTGGTATATTTTGTTAAAAAATGATTTACCGTGGATTTTCCTACGAGGAAGTCACTATGGCATTACACGAATAAGTCCATGCATTATGTCCTTGTTTGATGCTAAAAACGTAGATTGTACGATTAGGTATATTATTCATTTTAAACAGTCCGAAACAGATTGTAGTAATTTCCGAAATAAGTCACCCCCCTTCTAAATACGTAGATTGTACGATTAGGTATATTATTCATTTTTAGGCAGTCCGAAACAGATTGTAATAATTTCCGAAATAGGTCACCCCCCTAACAAAAACGTAGATTGTACGATTAGGTATATTATGCATTTTAAACAGTCCGAAACAGATTGTAGTAATTTCCGAAATAAGTCACCCCCCTTCTAAATACGTAGATTGTACGATTAGGTATATTATTCATTTTTAGGCAGTCCGAAACAGATTGTAATAATTTCCGAAATAGGTCACCCCCCTTACAAAAACGTAGATTGTACGATTAGGTATATTATTCATTTTTAGGCAGTCCGAAACAGATTGTAGTAATTTCCGAAATAAGTCACCCCCCTTCTAAATACGTAGATTGTACGATTAGGTATATTATTCATTTTTAGGCAGTCCGAAACAGATTGTAATAATTTTCGAAATAAGTCACCCCCCTAACAAAAACGTAGATTGTACGATTAGGTATATCATTCATTTTAGGCAGTCCGAAACAGATTGTAATAATTTACGAAATAAGTCACCCCCCTTCTAAATACGTAGATTGTACGATTAGGCATATTATTATTAATTTTTAGGCAGTCCGATACAGATTGTAAAAATTTCCGAAATAAGTCACCCCCCTTACAAAAACGTAGATTGTACGATTAGGTATATCATTCATTTTTAGGCAGTCCGAAACAGATTGTAATAATTTCCGAAATAAGTCACCCCCCTTACAAAAACGTAGATTGTACGATTAGGTATATCATTCATTTTTAGACAGTCCGAAACAGATTATAATAGTTTCCGAAATAAGTCACCCCCCTTCTAAATACGTAGATTGTACGATTAGGTATATTATTTATTTTTAGACAGTCCGAAACAGATTATAATAGTTTCCAAATAAGTCACCCCCCTTCTAAATACGTAGATTGTACGATTAGGTATATTATTTATTTGTAGACAGTCCGAAACAGATTGTAATAATCTCCGAAATAAGTACGTATTACTCTCAAATACACGGTTTTACAGGGGAGGTTATATTAGGCTGGAGTGGGAATATTGAGCTGGGTTGCCTTGTGTTGTGGATTTCTGTACACCAGCTCGTATTTTGGAAGGTTATTTTTATTTCAGATTTTTTTTGTCCGATTAATAAATTAAATTATTTGATCTTATGCGCTGCTTATCCCAAAATTAGGAAGATTAGGCCATACCCCACACACGTGGGTCAAGTCAATTTACTCGTAAATGCATTTCGCAGGTTCAAACCCTTTTGTACCTACTTAATTTTAATCATGATCATCATCGTATCAGCCGAAAAACGATCACTACAGGACAAAGATTTCCCCCAAAGGATTGACTTTGAATCTACAACGACCGATCCTACGCTGCCCGCATCAAGCGGCTTCACTAAGTCCGCGGTCCACCGAGTGGAAGTACTGCCTACGCTACGTCTTCCGGTGCGCGGTCACCACTCGAGAACTTTACAGTTTTGTATGCCCACTGCCGGTTCTAACTTCGAGAAAGAGATCGATGGACGAATCCAACTCGGCTGGGCAGCGTTCGGGAAGCTTCGCAATATCTTTACGTCCCAAACGCCGCAGTGTCTCAAGACTACGGTCTTTGACAGTTTTGTGTGGTCAGTGATGGATGACTGATGGTGATGACATACAGAACCGAGACATGGTCGCTCACTATAGCTCAAGGTCACCCAAAGGGCAATGAAACATGCCATGCTTGAATCAGAAACGAAGAAATCCGTAGGAGAACCAAGGTAAAACTGACATAGCTCTCAAAATTGCTAAATTTACTTTTAATCTCTCATCTAAACTGTTTACAAATCCATCTACTCAATTAAAGGTCAATCCTCTACTTTCAGTGAATACGATAAGTTTAAAAGGTTTTTATCATCCCAAAATGAATGATTAACCCTTTTGTATACTCGTGGTCTTTGCTTTCTTGGTGAACCCAGCTCTACAGGTATAGAAAACTCATAATTTAGCCCTATGAGTTAAGGCCCGATGTATTCGCTGGGTGCGAAGTACTAGGTGGGGGTAATATAATCGATCGCAGCGCTCATAGTGGACAAAAGTAAAAATAATGTTGGCTCTGTAATCCGTCATATCTCATAGTAAACTGTTCAGACTTGGTTACCTAAATTTAATAAAACCCGGTCCTTAAAATAATACTAATTTCGATCTGACAACGAAATTTAATTTATCACTAGTATCCCTAGGAACAATTATATATGTTTATTATTATTGAATGAAACCATTAAAGTAGCTTTATCTTCTTGTTTATGTACCAATGAGTTTTTCTAAAAAAACTTACGTACATACTTACCGATTGCTTTAACGGTGAAGGAAAACATCGTGAGGAAACCTGTACACGCCTGCGAAGAAACTCCGAAGGTTGTGTGTGAAGTTGACCAACCCGCACTGGGCCCGCGTGGTCGACTAAGGCCTAATCGCCCTGATTCAGGGTAGGCTCGAGCCCCTCGGTGGGGACGTATATGAGCTGTAATGATGATAATGATGATCTTCTTGTTTTACAGTAAAACTACAACTGAAAATGAAGTAAACAAACCCTGACATGTTTAAAATAAAACACACTTTTTGAATTAATTTTACATACCTTGATTTGAATGTCCAAAAATGATTTTACAACCCTTTCTCCACCCAAATCATGGTATCATAGTTATTTTTGAAATAAATTATTAGATAATTTTGGAAATAATATTTGTCACAATGTCGTGCGTGATTAAATGTCAAAACGTCAGAGCCAACAAAGTTGCGGACGTTAGGTGGCGCTGAACTCGTGCACAGAGCCTATAAGGGCTTGGTAAGTTATTTGGTTGCAAATTGCAAGCACTTTGTGGTTTGACCTACCGGTCTACAGAACCTATGAGTATCCTACCTAGGCACTAACAACATAAGCGTATATACCTATATGTAGATATGGTTTACATTCTTTACACATTTATAAACCAACTTTCGTTGACACGCCATACCAGAAACCCAGTTTCTGTTAAACACACAAGGAATATAAATGACAAAGGAAATTAATCTAGATAAAACTTTTCTACGATGAAACAGCTAGCGAAAGTTTAAAAAATAAAGTTTTACATAATTATACACGATACAAACTGTTTTCACCGAAAGCTCTTTACGTACATCAATAAAAAAGAATAAATTAAAAAGCAAAAAGATCTTACATCTCGATCCGTTCACTCAGCATCCAAAAAGTTTTCACTGTCAGTCACAATAGAAAGAAAAACTGCTTGCAAAAAGTTTTGTTTACGTTCGGAAAATCGAAATGGGTTACGAATAGGGGTCACACGAGAGACGCTTGCGCCGTTGACGCATGCGCCGTGCTTGCCAGCGGCTAACTAATAACTCGAGCGAGATAACTCGGCAAGGCTGTGCTTTGGGTGAGAAAAGGAGAGAGGTAGAAGTCTCTTTCAGGCGAAGTTTTTGGGAAGGGACATAGTTTTGTCGATACTTCGAATATTGCGGAATGAGACATTTTAAACAGAGAAGATTTTCGATTTAAATTTTGATGTTAGTTGGGCAGGAGCTGTGTAGTGTGTCTTAACGATTCAATCGAAACGACTGACTGGGTCTAAGGTACAGTTAGAAAGCTTTGGCCCGGGAGAGAAATAGTCTGTCCTAAATTTTGGTGTTTCGTTCATAATACATTAAACTTTTATTTCGATGATACTATGGTTTCTAGTAAAATGTAGAGTAAAAAAATCGGGTGGGGCTGTGTTGAACTCGGCCATTCTCTGGCCTCCGGCCTCGCGGTTTAAGCTGTATGGCCAGTTGCTATGGAGAGGATATAAAAGGTGACTGACTTGGTTGCTATCGAGCCGCGGTTTGTTACTTAGTTGCTATGGAGGTAACAGATTCGTCACTTCCGTTCCACTCTTTCGTCACTTCCGTTCCACGCTTTCGTTACAGTCCGGGTATTTGACTTGGTACCCTGTATGAGATTTTAAAGACGTTCTACGTCAAAAATACATTTTTTTTCCCCAAACCTTCTAATGGTGCTTTTGTTTTAAATAAGTGACTTGACACTATACAAATCACTGACGAAGCCATCGTAAAAAAACATCACCCCCCCCCCCCTTTTTGGGCAGTTGTGTAAATAGAGTCTGGCTAGCGTGTCAGTCCCGTGTCATCTCAAAATCACCACAAATTATTAAAAATTCTCAAAGCCGTATTATCTTTTGTATAGTAAGGTGGACTTTTATTTAGCACCTAGCTTGGTCGAAGCGGAGGGAGCGGGGAAATCAAAGAGTTAGTAAGACAAAGTAACAACTTTTTTTTAAAACGTTTGATTGTTTCGCTTGACAAGTAAATTTGCAAGCTTAAAGATTGAAAAAATATTACGTAACAGGCACGATTCGTTGGTCTAAATTTAGTGTCCATATCGATCACATCCCACCACTACAGCGATCTTGTGCCAAACCATGTTCAAGACTCAAGAGCAAGGTGAAGATCTGGGTCTTTGACCGTGTGCAGTGGACGCTGTCGACGGGCCAGTGGCAATGGAGATTTAACTTGACTTTTAATACATACGAGTACAAAAGTGTGCGACTTTGTTATTTATTAGAGATAGGTGCCTTAGGGAAAGTTGTTAGATTTTAAGAGCAGAGGCTTCGATAATTTGTTAGAGTTCCGTGCTCCCGATGAACAAAAGGAACCCTTATAAGATCACTCATGTTGATCATCCGTCCATTTGTTACACTCGATTTTCTCCGAGAATATTGGACGAAAGAAGACGACAATTAATGTTTAAAGAGTTTTCTGATTTAATCACAACCGTTAGTATAGAGCAAAAAACGAATTTTAAATTTAGGGGATGATTAATTAATATTATTTAATTTGATTAATTAAGTATTCATTATTAATAAGGACACGTGAGGATTACAAATACATTTTTATACGATTTTTAAAGTAGTAATATACGTTGTTTAAAAAAAATGAAAAAATACGAAAATTTAGCATTTTCCCCTATTTTTGAAACTTCTAAGCCGATTTTTTTAAAATAGGAAATATATAATAAAGGAAATAAAAAAATAAGATGTTTAATGAAAATATTATTTTTATACTTTTAATCCTTTATAGTTTACAGCAAAATCTAAACGAAAAACCTAAGACTTAACGCTCTTACGGAAAACCAAGTCCAATTCGCACTTGGCAGTTTAAAAAAAAATTAAGTAGGAAACCATATATGCGCGTCATTCACTACTGCAGAAAAGAAAATTAAAAATGCTAGTGACTGCTTAATTTCTTGTTCGGCGCGTTACGATGTGCGTGAAGTCTATAAAGACTATAGGATATCTTGCATCTACGTCACATTAGGAACGTACGTATTGCAAGTGCGGACAGGACATCGAATGATAAAAAAAACCTAAAATTTGAGTGCCTTTGAGCTTACTGAGGTAAGCTTTATCTCAACTGATGGAAAGTAAAGATGCGGCCGAGGATAGTACACGCAAAATCATAATTATAAAGCGTATTCACTCTCACCTTGAAGATCCCCAATTTGTAAGTGTCGTGAAATAGATATCGAAGGCGCTTTTGACAAAACAAACTTCAGCAGCATGAGGGCGGCACTTCTGAAACATGGAGCAAACGCCACTATGACCGACTGGATTGAAAACATGCTCCGACAGCGGGTCATCAGACTGGTGAAGGAGGAGACCAAAGCGGCCATGGTAGCAAAGGGATGCCCCCAAGGAGGAGTCCTATCACCGTTACTGTGGAACCTAGTGGTAAATGACTTGATCACCACCTTAAACGGTAAGCACTTCTATACAATCGGATATGCGGACGACTTGGTTATACTTGTGTCGGGTAACTTCACCAATGTTATCTGCGACGCAACTCGAGCTGCTCTGCGAATCGTGGAGCGCTGGTGCACTGAGTACGAACTGTCCGTGAACCCGAGCAAAACTGAACTAGTACTGTTCACCAACAAACGCAACTTAGGTAACTACCTACTACCTAAACTTTTCAAAACAGAGCTCCGCCTATCAACGGAGATCAAGTACTTAGGTGTCACACTCGACAGCAAACTAAACTGGAGCAGCCATCTCACCAAGAAAATAGAGAAGGCAACCATTGCCCTGTGGCAGTGCCGTAGAATGGTAGGTAGGAAATGGGGCCTTACCCCAAAGATAATGCTATGGCTATACACAGCGGTAATACGTCCAATGATAAGCTACGGCGCAGTAGTCTGGTGGCCACGAACGAAGCTATCTACGGTCGTGAGTAAACTGCAACGCTTTCAAAGAATGGCATGCATGGCTGTGACAGGCTGCATGCGGACAACTCCCACTGCAGCCCTTGAAACCATCCTGGACCTGCCGCCTCTGCACCTGTTTATCCAACAGGAAGCAGCTAGTGCTGCAGCCCGTCTGAAATTGCTGTCTCTTTGGAGCACAAACAGGATCCCGCACACTGAGCTTCTGCACGATATTATCGCGGAGGAGCCATTGTTCGCGGCGACGAATGATAGAATCCCTAAACGGTATGTCTTTGACATGAAATACAAGGTACAGCTACATGAGGAGCCCTGGGAGGGTCAGAACCTGAAAGAACTACGGGTATTTACCGATGGTTCCAAAACAGGCACTGGCACCGGGTATGGGGTCTTCTCCGAGGATCTGAACATCAGGATAGCCAATCCCCTGGGTGCGCATAACACGGTCTTTCAGGCTGAGTGTATGGGCATCATCAAGGCAGCTGAGGCGATTGCTGCAAGGGAGGTGCGTGAGTACCCCACTAGCATCCTCTCTGACAGCAGAGCCGTACTACAGGCCCTGCAGAGCAGCATGATCACATCGGGGCTCATACTGGAGTGCCAACAAAAATTGACAGAGGTATGTAACCGCGGCGGCGTAACTCTGCAGTGGATTAAAGGGCACAGCAACTCACGCGGCAATGATGCGGCGGATGAGCTTGCCAGGAGAGGGTCAGAGCTAATAGCCGTGGGACCGGAACCTATAATACCCCTCCCATATGGCTGGCTGCGGTCCACCCTGAGGAATCGCACAAGAAATGAACACAATTTGTACTGGTCCGGTTTGGAAACCTGCAGGCAAGCAAGGGTGGCCCTTCCGGCAACTAACCCTGGTCTATCCAGAAAGCTTCTGAGACTTGGGAGAGCTCAGCTCCGCAAGGTAACAGCCGCTATTACAGGACATGGCCATTTTAATAAACACCTATTCGCTCTAGGTATCACCGACAGCCCCCTATGCAGAGCATGTATGGAGGCTGAGGAGACTGCTGCCCACATCCTACTTGATTGCGAGGGGCTGGCACAGTACAGGGTCGTGCACCTCGGTGACCCGAGGTCACTCCAGGAAGTCGTCGGCAACCTACGGGGGCTACTGGGCTTCTTGGAGGAGCTGGGCTGGCAGTGATGCCGGCCAATCACGCAAAATGGGCGCAGTGGTCGCCTGGTTGCGGAAATCAGCCCGCCCCTAACTTCAACTTCAACTTCAAGTGTCGTGAAATTCTGACGCAGGCAAAAAAGAGTTCCACTCCGCAAAATAAATGAGAAAGCGTAACGGTTGGTGGAACTTTTATTTTATTTTTTATTTTATTTATTAGGTTCACCAATGATTGTTTACATCAATACATACAATACATTAATTATTACAAAGAAAAACTTACTAAATGTAAAAATCTGTTATAGGTAAACACCACATGCACACAAACACTTGCCTAGAAAATAACCAATTATTAGTAGGTATCTAAGGTAATAATGCTCAAAAGTATACACAGCTTATAAATGAATGAACTTTGACATAAAAGACGGCCATGAACCGCCTTGTAAAATTTAGCCACGGTGTCATTATGTACATCGACTATGTCACTGCAATTATTTAATAATCTAGACATTTAACAACAAAGGCATGGAAATCCTCCCCTGTCTGGTTATCTGAAGTTAGAATGGAGCTGAGGGGAATCAGGTCGTATAGTTCTTGCGCCCACTATCCTTAACTTTATTATTAATGTTTTTTTATTTTTTATTATATCAGCTCATATACGTCCCCACCGAGGGGCTCGAGCCTACCCTGAATCAGGGCGATTAGGCCTTAGTCGACCACGCGGGCCCAGTGCGGGTTGGTCGATTTCACACACAACCTTCAAGTTTCTTCGCAGGCGTGTGCAGGTTTCCTCACGATGTTTTCCTTCACTGTTAAAGCAATCGGTAAGTATGTACGTAAGTTTTTGAAAAACTCATTGGTACATTGGCCGTCCAGATTTGAACCCGGTACCTCTGGTTAGATGGACCGAGTCTTTACCGGTTGAGCCACCGACGCTTTTTATTAATGTATTGTATTGTAGCCTTTATTTCCCTAAATTTAGCTTACAAAACATGGTCATGATTTTGTTAGTATAACCTAATAGTACTAGTACTTATTATTGAATTTTAAAATATATTTATAATATTTATCATCACTAAATATTTATAATGTTTAAGAATCATCTGTGCTACTTGCATTTCGATCTGGGCGACGGCAACCGGTGACCCGAAATGGGGTCGTGCTACTCACTGCTTAGTATGAATTAATATGAACTATATTATTGTATGTATAAAGGGGTTTGAAAATTTTTGTATGGAGACTGGCATACTGGAGTCCGCCATTTTTTTTTTTCTAAATGACGTCGCGTTTTTTTTAAAAATGGCGAATCCTCAGTATGCCAATAACTTTCAAACCCCTTTGTCACTGACGAATGCAAACACTGTGTTGCGCAACAGTGGGTCGCGTCAACTGGGCGCGGTCGCTTTAGTCGCCGTGGCCAAGGTCCGAATGCTACCTATATTGCCACCGGCCCCTTTGCGAAAGCGACAGCCTTAGCTACGCGCGCTGCGGTGTAATGGACCATGCTCCATTGAATGAAAACATTTACATTTTTGCGGAATCGGCTCGCATTCGAAGGCGCATGATCATCCTAGCGTTGATTAGATGGTTGATGTCGTTTTCTTTTATATGTCGTAGACAGTGGAGCTTGGATATCAGTCATCAGAAGATATTCACTGTAGAACATAGGCTTCCCACTATGATTTCCACAACAACCTGTATCCCGCGACCTTCATGTAATCATCCCATCGTGTGGAAGGCCTGCCGAAAAAATTTGATTTCGTCGCTGAACGTGGTCTTAAAGGTTGCTCTAGTAGAACTCGAAGGCACCCTAAAATGCATTGAATTTTTATCGTAAAATTTTGGTGTATATATTCTGGAATCTCGCCTCTTGGTTTTTTAAATATTATTCCAATTTCCGTGTTTACAATGTTTCCCGCATATTCAGGAGGTCTTCTGCATAATGCCCAAACCATCGGGACCAAGACTTTCGCACCGATGCGTCGCTCCGATGTACTTTTAAGGTGGCCCTGTGGCCAAAGTTTAGGGGGTGTCTTAGTGGGTAGTGTGGTCTTGAGCCTGTGCATATTTATTCATATATATACCTTATTTATATAACGGGAATGTATGCATATAGGCGCAGGGCTGTGAGCCCCACATAACCAGTGCAGCCGGCTGCTACTGTGTATGCGTAAATACATTTACCTCCTCCCCTCCCCCGCATTCCAGGAAAAAAAAAACAAAGCAAGACTACCACGAACGTACTCTTTAAGTATTTTATCGAGCCTTGTTACTCATCATGAATTACGTACCTTGCAAATGGCGTTCTACCTAAATATTTCATACTTTATGAAAAAGGCCGCAAACATACGGATGACGTATCTTTTGTGTTTTAGCCACATTTAAGTATATATGTTAAAAAAAATGTACTAAATACTGCGGGTTGGCCGACTCCACACACAAACTTCGAGTTTCTTCGCAGTCTTGTGCAGTTAGGTTTCCTCACGATGTTTTGCTTCACCGTAAGAGCGTTGGATAAATATACATATGAAATCAATTTTCGAAGACACATTGGTAAGTGGCAGGATTTAAACCTCGAACTCCCGAACAGGAGGTAGCGGCCCTTGCCGTTACGCCATCGATGCTCATACCTCGTGGTAGACTAAGGGCCGATCGCCCTAATTCAGGATAGGCTCGAGCCCCTCGGTGGGGACATATCCGAGCCGATAATTATGATAACTAAATACTAAATAAAAGTATGTGACTGAACACGAGGCGATTATTATACATATTTTAGTGGTCCATCATAACTGGACGTGGATGTAACTGACGTGGGGGTGGTAATCTACTGATGCCGAAGATGGAAAAGGGCTTACTAAGATTCCCCATCCACAACGCAATAGAACTGGATATCTTATCTTCATGCCGAAAATTGATGACAAAACATACATAAATAGTGGTAGCCAGTTATGTGGGCCTAAAAATGCCCCTTGATGCCTTTTGTAGAGCAAAAAAAATTAGGAACAGCACTCCTTGATGTCTGTGCTGCACGAATTTATTTGATGAAATCATTTTATGAATCTCTCTAAATATATATAACTCGAAGGTGACTGATTGACTGACTGACATATAGTGATCTATCAATGCACAGCCCAAACCACTGGACGGATCGGGCTGAAATTTGGCATGCAGGTAGATTTTATGACGTAGGCATCCGCTAAGAAAAGATTTTGGGAAATTCCCACGGGAACCGCAAAAATCGGGATCTGCGCGGGCGAAGCTGCGGGCATCCACTATAATTAATAAATTTAACCAGTCAAGTAGTTACCTACCTAGCTTTACAAACAGTATAGGTACAAAGAGTAAGCCGGTACAGTTAACGTGCCGAAAATCCTTAATTATGGTTAAAAGAATACATTTTACATCACTTACAGTATTTATCTGTTACCTATATTGAACACACAGGTTATGTGACCACGAACTAGGTCAGTACCACGATATTTGACCGTAGCTTAATCTTAAGAAACTAAACAAGTTTCCTAAAAGGAACTCAAAAGTTAATTTGCAAAAGAAATTTTCGGACTCCCGATACAACGTTGGCCAATCAGTTGATTAATATTTTTTGTGACTAGTCCAGTTATTTTTGCGAATTAACCACAGATTTCTAAGAGAAAGTTGATAAGTGTTGTTAGTTAACTTTTAGCCAGAGACACAGATCAATCCTGCTTACTATATTAGACATTTTTTGACCGCATCCGTAGCCCAGCGGGTTCGATCCCCGGCGGGGTCAATTGTAAGACTCGGTTAGGTTGGTGCAAGGGCATTTTCTAAGCCCGCCTGGCTAGCTGCCACCATCTTATAGATAAGATTGTAGGCCAAATATCATTGGTGTGTTCCGGCATGAGGATAAGATCCCCATTGCATTAGGGAATCTTGGTAAGCCAGCTTCCATCTTCAGCAACATCGTCACTTACCACCAGGTGAGATGTTGTCAAGGGTTTACTAATTGTGAATACAAAGAAAAACATCCCTCCAACCATTGGAAAGTATATTTTTCAGGAATATTTTAAGTTGCTCATCAAACAACTAATCACCTATCAATTTAATTTCATCATTTATTTATGACAATCATATCAAAAATATTGATTGCAGATCACATTCTCTACTCTCCTCTGCTGGACTAGAGTTGAGCGAACGAAGCGAGTGATAATAGGTTCGGTTAGGTTTGATTGCTTATTATACCATCGAAAGCTCCCCCCTACTGGGTGGAGGATCTGACTTACGAAATAATAAAACAGTTTGCTTAAACCAGATAAACGCTATACTTGTAGGTAAATAGAAGTACGCCACGAACCTTAATTGTTGCTTAATTAATTATATTTTGAGGTTAGTATTTGCTGTGCAATCAATCAGTTACTTTGATGGGAAATGGGGATTCTTTTATTATGCAAAAAGTAGCTTTTGGGTCTGTGTTTATATGGTACCCTTTTTTATCTACAATTAATAAACCCTTGCGTCATTTCTCCTGATGCTAGTCCAACTCACACTTGTCACTTTATTTTTCCTTTACAATTTGCAAGCCCTTGGCATCGTCTCACCTATGGCAAGTGATGATGATGCTGAAGATGGAGGCGATCATACCAAGATTTCCCAACGCAATGGGGACAAATGCCACAAAACTGCAGTGTTGTTAACGACATTAACGTTATTTAGTGAGTAATAATAATAGCTAAAATAGTTAAGCTGGCAGCTCTCTTGAAAAGCTTTAGTGGATATGCGCCTTAATCTCAATAGGGATGACGAAAGTTAGTCATCTGATTTACTTTTTATCATCTGTCAAAAACGACATTTTGTTCTAAAAATGTTTGACATACCTAGTCGTGACGTCCTAGTTTTGCAGCGTCATTTATGTACACATTTTGTAATTTTGTTGAATTAAAAATCAAAGACTTGATGGAAAACAAAACGAGTAAGGTTTTCCGAAGTTTAAATAGGAGGGCAATTTAGTGATCATGAGTTCATTATTTATTTCTGATGCTGTCTTCATCCCTATTGAAACTGTAAATATTTATTCTGCAATCAAGCCGAGGTATTGATTGGTACAGTTGTCTCTGTGTTTTCAAACGACTTTAAAAATAGGAGAAGGTTTCTCAATTCGACCGTATATATATGTTTGTTCGCGGATAACTTCGTCGTTTATGAACCGATTTTGATGATTCTTTTTTTGTTGGAAAGAAGATATCCCAAGAGTGGTACCATGATAAGGAAACCAGGATCTGATGATGGTATCCCAGGGAAATCGAGGGCAACCCTCAAATTTTGTAGGCACAAATTAACGGTTAGGGGTTAGAGGATAATTCTTTAAATATAGATAGATACGTAGGTACGCATAGACCGATAGTTGTATTCTTTCAGGTTATTCAGATGAGCTGATGATGGACGATTTAACTCCTTAACTTTTATGCTGCCGAGATGATGATGGAAGCCACAGGACTGTGTACCTTTTCATGAAACACATGCATTAATATTTGATGAGTCCTATTAGCGAGTAGGTGATTGGGTTTTACGTTGTTAGATAGATAGTATTATCACTAAAAATAAAGAAAATAAAAATAAGTTTTAAAAACTTAAAATTGACTTCAAAATAAAATTTACTTAAAAGTATGAAATAATGTTATTATTTTACTTAAATACGCGACATTAACCAACAATAATGAAATCAAAGGTGGGTACGAATTAAATCAGGGTCTTAATTTTTTTTTGATGTCGGTGTCATCAAGTCATTGAATCTAAAACATTTGATACGTAAGTAGTTGGTTAATGTCGCGTATTTAAGTATAATAATATTATTTCATACTTTTGATCACAGTCATTTTAGTTTGAAGTCGGTTTTCAGTTTTTTTTAACTTATTTTTATTCTTTACGTGTAAAGAGTAAAGAAAATAACTACACTTTTTCACTTTTTCAATGGTTTTTTTTTTCAATCAAAAACTACAATGAAATTATAAAAAATAATAACATTACTCATTTTGTATTATCATAACAAATAATGTTATATATATTTTTTAAATTTATACTTCAAAATATTAGTCATAACTAGAGTTGAAAGCAACGCGGTGTAGACCTATCTTTGAGATTTTTTTAATAGAACCAAAACTGCTTAATCGTGTTTCTAATAGCTTTTGACTTTAAGCAACATCATCAACAATAAGGGTATTTTTTCAACCTTGGGTTTTCTATCGTTTAGGAGTAATTGACGTCACAAAACAGTAATATTACCGCCTTAACGTAAATGATAGGTTTTGGTTTTTAATACTTGTGAAGATAGTTGTAAACCTGTTAGTTGTGAGAACTAATGATTATATACATGTAATTAACACTTACTAGCGTTACACGTAAAATGTGAATGGCACCCGGCAGCGAAAGTGATAATTGATGAACGATTAGTTTCATATTAATTTAGAGTCATGCTCCCTATACTTTTAATTAAATACGTATGTCATCATTATCATTACAGCTCATATACGTCCCCACCGAGGGGCTCGAGCCTACCCTGAATCAGGGCGATTAGGCCTTAGTCGACCACGCGGGCCCAGTGCGGGTTGGTCGACTTCACACACAACCTTTTCGAGTTTCTTCTGCAGGTTTCCTCCCGATGTTTTCCTTCACCGTTAAAGCAATCGGTAAGTATGTACGTAAGTTTTAAATACGTATGTAACTCCTACTAGACGTGTGCGCCGATCGGCGTGGCGCACGCCGCCGTCATTTTTAGTCACGCCGCCGCCGCCGACGATTGTGTCGGCGTAAAATCGGCGCCAATATGTGTATGTTGTCAACCCGTACAAAGTCCTTAGTCACGCACCAATAAATCGAAATTAATTCATAAATTGGATAAATACGTACAAATCTGCATAAATGGAAACACTCAGCTCACGGTGACTTCTTGGAGATTTGATAAATATAAATATTGGATAAAATTCGGGATGCGGTCAATATAACGAGTGGGTCAAAATCGACTACAATTAATGCCGCTGTTGTATTTCGATGTGAAATAGAAGATGCTTTGAAACAAGTGAATGAAACAAATGAAGAAAAACATGTCAGCAAGATTAAAACACCGATTTTCTGTGAATAAATTCTTGATCGCAGTAGCATTACGTGACTGTCGATTTCAAAGTCTCTATGCTGTTGACAAGTATTAAAAAGCAAAAGGTGAAACAAGAGTATCATTTCTGCCTATGTAAGAGAGCTAACAAAATAATCTGATATTCATCAGAGAGAAAGAAATGAAAATGTTCAGTCGTCGTCTTTTACCGAAACTCGAAATACCGCCTTAGATTTGCTTCTAACGATGTCACAAAAGTATTACTCTCCAGGCGCTAGTACATAATAATATGATGATCGTACAAGTGGAATGTTAGAAGTAGTTTGGAGGATGCGATCCTGAAGATTTGTTAGACGGAAACTTGCTACGTTATTAGCAAGAAAAAACACAGTTATCTTTGGCTGTTTAATTTGGTGAGAGCCATAATGTGTACTCCTGCCACCCAGCGAGCGAGTGATTTCGGTTGCAGGACTTACAATTTCAGTCAAAAGGTCAAGGTTAAGTCCAATATCAGTGGACAAAATTATATTTATACATGACATGTAAAAACTACGTACAAGCAAAATAGTGATTTTTGTAGATTTTTGTTATTCTGTTTAAGATTTGATTTGAATATAATATTAATAATGCTATGTGAACAATCTTGCCATATTGTGCTAGATTGAGTAGGGGTGCTTCTAGTGCTCTATTTTTTATTTTTTTATTTAGATTTTGTTAATCCGTTTTTGTAGTTAATTTATTAAAGATTTGATATTTTGAATAAATATTCTCTGAAATGTTGTTTGAAGATCGTGCCATATTATGATAGATTGAGTAAATGTGCTCTATTTCTCTAATTTTAAGCAGTTTTTTGTTAATCTGTCTTTTTAAGTAATGTTGTGTTAAGGATTGTTCCTTATTATTTTAGACTGTGTATTAGTGCTCTATTTCTTTAATAATTTTAAGTAGATTTTTGTCAATCAGTTTTTAGTACATTTACTTAAGACTTGAAAAAATTAAAGTAACGTGGTGTGAAGGACCGTGACATGTTATGTTAGATTGAGCAAAATTGTTCCATTTTTGTTATTATAATAAATAAAAGGTGGAATAATTTTAACATATCTGTTAATTATACTGCCCACGCCGATGACGCCGAATACGCCGCCGCCGCTGACAAATTTGACGCCGGCGTCCGCCGCCGGTCAAGAAGGCATCGGCGCACACTTCTAACTCCTACTAAATAATCGATTTTAATATTCAATAGGCATTATTGAAAGAAGATGTACTATTTTATTTTTTGTGAAAATAGACTATTTTAAGAAACTAATTTGAATATTTTCTTTTTTAATCACTTGTTTTTGAAGGATTTTTATAATGTTAATAAGTGTTGACGTCACTTCAGTTGACGAATATGAAATGAATTTAATTATTTAATATTGATTAATAACTTTTTACATTCTTTCTTTTTTATCGTGTGGCACAATTAACCGTGCTATCCAAGGGACACATTATAAAATAATTATATCACCAAATTTTTTTTTATGCCTTTTAAATAATTGATTACTTTAGGAATTCATTGAAAATTAAAAACCCGACTGCATTAAGAGTAACAAACATCCTAAATACATATTTTTTTTAACCCCTTGACAACATCTCACCTGGTGGTAAGTGACGATGTTGCCGAAGATAGAAGCGGGCTTATCAAGATTCCCCAACGCAATGGGGAACATACATATAAACAAACTTTCACATTTATAATATCAGTAGGATATTGATGATTAGCACTTACTTATGCTTATGTTACACGTAAAATGTGAATGTCATCGGGCAGTGAAAGTGTTAATCGATGTGAGACTCATTTCATATTAATTTAATTAAGAGTCATACTCATTCAATAATAAAATTTTAACACTTACCACCAGATGAGATGTTGTCAAGGGTTTACCAATTGTGAATAATAAAAAAAACTATGTTCACTTACTATGGGCCTCTTAAGAAGGCTTACCCTAAAGGCGATGGAGCGAGCTGTGCTATCTGGAGATCCATAGGAGAGCCAAGGCAACCGACATAGCTCACAAAATCGCTAAACTTAAGTAGCAGCGGGCGGGGCACTTAGCTCGTAGAACAGATGGTATTTGGGGCAGTAAAGTTCTCGAGTGGCGACCGCGCACCTTAAAATGTAGCGTAGATGGCCTTCCAGGCGGTGGACTGACGAACTGGTGAAGATTGCGGGACGCCCGGTCGTCGTGGAAATCCTCGTGGGAGGCCTTTGGTTTAGCCATTGAATTAAATGTATACCTATTGACGGAAATGTATACCCATTGATTGAAATGTAAACACAAAAATGTATAGCCGAAATTGTGTGTGTATGAGGCATGAGCGTTCGAATATATAATAACTTACCGATTAAACTAAGAAAGCTAGAATCGAAAAACATTTAAGATAAAATTGTTGAAATTGCTTAGTGACAGAGCATAGAGCATTCAATATTCAAAATTAGAATAATTACCCAATTGAAAGAACTATGAATGTGCTTGGTACATACAATCACAAAATCTATTATAATTTGCGATATCTTACATTAAAAATAATTGTTAAGTTCCTTCCTACCTCTTCAAGGAAATAGGTAGGCCTCTTTAAAGGGTTCTCTTTCTTTAAGGCTTATTACCTTGAGTAGTCCATTAATTAATGAAAAGTGTGAATAAGTTAGTTACCTTACATGCAAACCCAAATCACCCAAATCATATGCAATTTTTCATAAAGTCTAGATAACCTTCAATTTTGAATTTTGCTAGCAATGAAATATTTATTGTTGATCTGTTGTAAGGGGCGTTCAATGTTCAGTGCGCTATATTCTCCTTGGAAAGAAAAGAAATAAATACTGGCAGGCATAGTCCAGACATTTGATATGATTATAATTAAAAAACCAATCAATTCTCTTTTGTTTTTCAAAAGTTTTCGGGTGTACGTTACCCTAAAAATAACCTGCACAATCTAAGCTTTTTTAAGTCCCATGAAATATCGATCCTTCGCTTCTAAGGTTTCTTAACAACTGTACCAAAAGCACCCTACGAAATATTCATAATAATATTAAATAATGATGAAAATATGGCTTACAACGATCTACACAGGGAAATGTGGATTTATTTAGATAAGTAGTAAGGTTCGCACAAAAACTGCTGCAATTTGGTGTTTTCATGCAAAATTCTTCAAAATTTCCTGCAATGTTTCTTCGACACAACAAACTAATAGGTAAATTACATTTAAATTTTTCTGGCTCTGCCGACCAACTTGCGGCCATTGCGGCGAGCGAACGACGACGACGCCCTGTCAGTCTAAGAGAAGTGAAATCCAATAATGTATTTGGGTTAGGATAAACATTCAATTCTTTCTATATAAATCTGAACAAAGTATGGTTACATTATATTTATTCGTATTATTACATTAAATTTAGTCAATTCAATAGCTTCAACCATTTATGAGTAAATCGTACGTTTCAATTTCAAAAGTACGGAACCCTCGATGCGCGAGTCCATCTAGGACTTGGCCGGTTTTTGTCTCACATTTTCATTGTGTCATTGTGATTCGTGAATTAGTTGGAAAAAAAAGGGATTCCGATACCGGGAATCGAACCCGAGCCTCCTGGGTGAGAGCCAGGTATCCTAGCCACTAGACCATATCGGATATTATGTTCAGTGCTCAAAATATTGATCACAATAAATATTGCATACATTTACCTTGCGGCAGATGAAATTATTTGAATAATCAGATTTACTATTTGTTTTATTTATAACTATAATATTATGACGAATAATAAACTAAAGATCCAAAAAATATAAAGTCAAACTGTGTACAATAATATTAGTTTAGCGCTATCTAGTTCCTATTCTGTACTAACTATTATGAGCGTAGTTGCATGCAGAACTTTTTATTAGTTTCTTAAAAAACTTGCAGATGGCGCTTCCAAACACCGTTTCATTTCTTGTCTCCGTAATTCCGTCGTGGCTGTACAGATGGCGCTTTTTTTCTGTATAGTACTCTGTTTTACTAGCTGATCGCTGATACGGCTTCGCTAGTAATTAATCAATTATTATTAATTTATTAATTATTCATTTTCGAGTGACTAAGGAGCGAGCGTCAGCGAGCGAAGACGGAGTTAAGAAGATATTGTGATGGCAAAAAAAATAATTAATGGGGATCGAATGATCTAATAATCATAACTTTAAAATCAGAAAAATATCTTTATGTAATGTATGTAATAAATGACATGAAATAAATTTCTTCTTACTAATAGAGTCTAAATATCAAAACAAATTGTACAGCAGTCGGCGCTAAAATTTCTCGACAACTTTTTTCTTTATATTTTTTTCATACAAAAATTGAAGTAAAAAAATATTAATAATTCTACTAAATTCATATTGCATGACCAAATACATATTTATTCGTAATACATGTCAATTCAATAGCTTCAACCATTTATGAGTAAATCGTACGTTTCAATTTCATTTGTAGGAGAACCATACTCGTACAAAAACAGTTTTCCCAGACCGAATTGGTATACTTATTTATGTATTAGATAAACATATAAGCAACTTGAACATGCAAAGTTTAATAAAATTCGTTAGAGCAGTTTTTGAGAAAAAAAAAAACACTTTTGGTTGTATGACAGCTACTCTTCGGTTTGTCTTTACTAAGAAGCTATAGATAGTCCCTCGATGAAATAATTTTAAACACTTAGGCTGGACTCACACGGCCGGAATTCCTCTCTGAATCCATAATCAGGATTCAGAAAGCCCGGATTTCATTATGGTTCACTCATATTGTGACTTTTCTTGACACATCCGACCTTTCTGAATTCAGATTATGACTTTTCCGGCTGTGTGAGGCCAGACTAAAGCCACAGATGAGATACTAGTTACTTCGTCTAAATCTCTAAATGTGGTTCCAATCGGACTAAAGATACAGCCTCCAGAGCCAAACCTGACGGACGAATGCACGAACGCTCGGTCGGACGCACGGACGGAAATTTATTATATAAAACACATTTTCACAAAAATTGAAAAACTTTTTTTTTCGCGATACCAATACTTTCTACATACGACGTACGTACGTACCGTACTACCACAGGTAAGATAAAAATTTTGCCGTTTCGAGACCATCTTCAGCGTTCTATAGATTTCGTTTATTCTGTTGTTATAACGATCAATAGGGTGTAGGGTAATCTAGTTTAAAAAGAAGACTCTTTCAACATTGGTATTATGGCCCATAGTATCGCAAAGTAATGATCGCATAGAGCATTCTGAATAACAATCTATGTTATTTATTATTCAGCGATCTGACATATTATATTTCCCAATTTTTTTTATGAACAGTCGCTTAAAATCAGCATCCTCTTGATTCTAGAAAACTAAAATATGGACCATCCATTATAGACCAGGCAGCGCCATCGTACCTATATAGAGTAAATTCTTTCCCTCTAATATGGTTAAGAGGAGCGATGTCTGACTCTCGCGTTATACTCGTGACCGGGTGCTGTCCGTGTGAACTGGCCTACACTTGTCAAAGGCGTTCAAGACATTCAATAATTTTAAGGTATAACTTATCGTTTCATATTGTTTTCATGTTCTAATGATTTTTTTTTTATATCACGGATTGGATTTTGAAGTTATTAACTAATGATTGTTTATTTCTTGTTTTTTTACAAATTAAATTATGTAATCACTATTTTATGACTATCAGAAAGATTGCAATTTGCACCTATTTTGAATAAATATCTTGAATCTTGAATCTCGGGGAATCAGTTGCAGTACACCCGAACTTACGAAGCACATGTGCAAGGCTGGTCCTGACTACGCTGGTGGCCGCAGTATGATGGCATCGAGCTTAGATTATCTTACGAAGCACATGTACAAGCCTGGTCCTGACTAAATTGGTGGTCGCAGTATGATGGCATCGAGCTTAGCTTATCTACGCTCTCGGCCTTCAAGCTTGGCCAGCATTGCAGACCTTGCTGTTCGCGCTATAAATGCCTCGGAGTTTATTCCAGCTTTTCCATCAAGGGCTGCAATACTTGGCCGCGCTGTGATGGCCTAGACTCTAGAGCAGTGTTTCCCAACCTGTGGTCCGCGGACCCCCGCGGGTCCACGAGTATATTTATGGGGGTCCGCAGTCATATCTCTGGACCATTTAACAATATTAAATAAAAAAAATACACCAAAAGTCTCGTAATCGCCACGCTCACTTACATTGGAATCTGATTTGAGATTATGACTCGAATATCACAAATTTAGTTGCAAAAAGCAACACCAACTATCACATTGAAGTATTATTTATAAAAAAAAAAATATTTTATAAATATTAACAAATGGTCCTTGAAAATTGTGCTGGATTCCTAATTAAGGGTCCGTGGCTGAAAAAGGTTAGGAAACGCTGCTCTAGAGCGTCGCTATGCTACGCTTTCGGCCATCATAAATGTGGTTCGCAACGAATTAATTCATTACAGACCACGCCAGTTATGTACTATCCAAATAACTTTCAAATACGACTGTTATCGTAAAGAATAATCAACTGGGAATGCATTTACGTCAACCTTTGACATGGGACGTCCTTGCTGGGAAAATCGTTCTAATCTTTTAGTAAACAACAAGTGTTGATAGTGTCCGACATTATACAGTATGTATTATGTAACATAAAGGCGCAGCGATACATTAAGTTGTACTTGTTCCAAAAGTTTGCTGAAACCGCATATTCTTTTGGATGTTTCATACAAATTGGTCAGCTGATTGGCCGGTTTTATATTTAAAAAAAACCCCAAGTTAAGTAAAGTTGTAGAACAAAAGTTGTTCAGTTTGATGAGTACACGCCCACCTTAATGTATCATTGCGCCTTTATGTTACATGCTGTATACTTTGGTGATGGAATACTTAGTTAGACTTCCGCCGCCGCTAGCTCATTCCGTCGTAATCCTTAGTCTATCCCTATACTAAGTACTGCTCGGTCCTCATGTATGAACTCGTACGTATTGCGAACATGAAGATTTTCATTAAAATTTTATTTTTATCGATGTCCATAAGTCACACTTTATCTAAGTGCTGTCCCAGAACTAAACTGGAATTTCAAATTAAATCAACGGGCGATTATTTTTCAAGATTGCAAAGGACATGTTACGAATTTGGAGGAGCCAACACTCCAGTTCCCGAATTATTTGATAGACGTAGCAATGGCTTTGGCTTCAATGTCGTAGGTGAGTTTGCATTGAATTATTGTACGAAAGAAATAAAACGATTTTTAAATGCTACTTTCGATTGTTTTGTACAAGCACTTATTCTTTGTATTAACTTTTTAATGCAACCAAATCATAAAACCTAACACCCCACGCTCGGTCGAGTTCTAAAAAACTTACAGTGCCATCTATTAGCAATTTGCGGTACTAAAAGGACTTGGTCAATTTTACTGGTGTCACTTTCTTAGTGTTAATTCATTATACATAAACATCCCGCGCCCTAAGGACTATATGGTACTGGTAAATACTGCATAAATAAAAAATAAAAAATACTTATAAGTTGATTGCATAAGTTGATAAAAAATGATATGCAAATAGCTTTACCGCGGCAGTCCCCGAGTGCCACACGTTTTTTTTTTATTATTTGTTTTTTATTCACAATTGATAAGCCCTTGGCTTCATCTCACCTAATGGTAAGTGACGATGATGACGAAGATGGAAGCGGGCTTACCAAGATTCCTCAACGCAATGGAGAACTGGCTATCTAACTATACGTTATGTGCCCTTCGATTTCAATAAAACAAGGCATTTTGGTGTTTTGGTTTGCGAATGCACAAACGGCTTTGCCGCTCCTATTCGCAAATAATATGACCAATTTAATTATAAAGAGTAAATGCGACTTCAGTGACTAAAATGTATCCCATGTCACACAGGCAGGGGCTCAAGGCGAATCTAACGACACCCAGCACTTCAAAATCCATTTAGCTGTTATGGCTAAAGACTCAGCCAAAGAACTAGACCGAAAAACATATACATACGTGCATGCCGACACACTCATACATACATACATAAATTTATATAGGTTATCCCAGTGTAAATGCCCAACTTTAATGTGAACCTGTATTAGTGAATTAATAATATGATATATGTATATTTAATAAAACTATTTAAAAAATGGTGACACAAAAGAATATAGTCATTGTATCAAAATAGGTTTTCAATATTTTTTTAAATTTTACTTCTTTATACCTTTTGTATGTAACTTATCTTTTTTGTAATGTGAAAATTAAAAAGCTGCAAAGTTCTCGAGTGGCAACCGCACACCGGAAAACGTAGCGTAGGAAGACCTCCCAAGCGATGGACCGACGACCTGGTGAAGATCGCGGGAAGCCGCTGGAGGCGGGCAGCGCAGGACCGGTCGTCGTGATTGACGTTTGATAAGATGACATACTGGTACATACATAAACTTGAAAAACATAGCCTCCTTCGTGGGCAGTCGAGTAACTATGTTCGCAACAACATTCTAAGACTAGCAGCATAGTACTAATATACAGGGTGTAAAAAAATTGGTGTAGGACCCGTTAACTGGGGGTTCTACTCATCATACTCAGGAACCTATAGACAATTCTAAAAAAAAATTAGACCCTCCATACTAAAATACACAAAATTGGTCAATCAGCTGATCGATTTGTATGAAGTAATATATTTTTATTGCGATTTCAGCAAAGTCGTAGAACAAAAGTTGTTCAGTATGATGAGTAGAAGCCCCAGTTAACGGGACCTACCTACACTAATTCTGTTACACTTGTATATACTTTGCTAGCAGCGAAGTAAATATTTTATTTATATTTTACAGCAAACATGGTAAATGGAAGGTGTGAAATAAAAGTGTGCGATGACGGCCAAAAACACATGGGATCTTTCTGCGCAACGGGATCCTGTAACGTATTTGGCTGTAACTGCGACGGTGATTGCTTTTCGGGTGATGGTGCGGTTGCTGAATTTGAAAGAATGTACGGCGATGATGTTGAAAATGTAGTCGGCTCCTGGATTTGGATTTAAGGCGAGGCATTTGTCTCTGTTTTTTCCTTTACGTGTAAAGAGTCAAGAAAATAACCACACTTTTGCACTTTTTCAATGTTTTACGTTGTTATTTCTCTTACGACTTCAATTTAAAAACTAAAATTTAGCAGGTTCTCTGTAGTACTTAAAAATAAATATCTCCATATTTAAATCTATGTGCAAATTTAGAAATTTTATTAATAAACAATTAGTTTAAGACTTTTTTTAGACGTTTTAAACCTGTTTTTGGGATTTTTTATGATCTAGTAAAGTACACACTATCGTGTGACATATTAGCACATTCCTCAGACAATATCCTTAAGTATGTCCAATATTTTTTGCAAGACCGATATTTAGTACTAATTATCCAAAAAAATTGATCTGGCAAAAGGGTTTCTCCGCTTCTTCACCGGTGCCTCGCCTTAAGAGGAATGTGTCCGTGGCGCGCTCCATAAAAACGTATTTTGCGTCTTATTTGAATGTCATTTCTTTAAGATGTCTCAATATGAGCAGGTTGATGCGTGTTAAAATGATATCGAACGTTAGTTTATTCATTTTAAATTCAATTCAATGCGGTTTTCAAAGCGGCTGTTACGTTGAAACCGAACGCCCAATTCTCGATTTTTACATGTTTTCATTACTTTTCTATACTTTCAAATAACTTAAAAAAAATGTGTTCAATTAAAACGAAAGGTCTTAAAGTCACCGATTTTTGTGTGTTGGTTTCATTCAACAATAAATATTTATTTAGAGAAATTTTGCGATTAACAGACACGGTTCTACAGTATATATTTTTTTACATCAAGGATGATAATTTTTTTAAAATTGTATTCAATTAAATCGGTTTTTTATTACTTTAGGTATATTATATATTTTTTCCATAGTGATATGATAGCTTAACACAGTGTTTCAATAATTTAAAATTAAATTTTGTCATTTGACCTATCTTAAGGCCTTACTAAAATAAATTTTGTGAACACGTTCCTGAAATTGATATCTGCGTCTCTGGTTTGTGAGATTGCAGTTTAGTCTTGTCAACATTTCCTATACGTGTCAAATTTCTACTAGAAACCACAGACATTGATAATCTGTACGCAGGGTGGTCCAGACCAGATGGATATATTGTTTTTAGATAGGATTAACGTGAGGATCTACCAGGATCTGCCTGGAATAAAATCGATTCTCACCCGGTTACAAGAAAATATTTTTTTTTAATATTTTGAGATATCACTACCCGAAGAACTTTTGTTTTTTTGAAAAGATTTTAATTAACTTGCATTGTATGTATGTTTGTTCGGGTGAAATCTTGCAAGTTAGTTTTGACCACAGATAAGAAAAAAAATTTCCGCTCGTTTTGACCCACCTCCCAGATTACGATTGAGATGAAATTTTGCATGCATATGTATATCGCGTGACAATGCGATAATATTAAAAGCTTGTACCTAAAAGTTTTTAGGTTTTTCGAAAATTATTTGTAATACAATTTCTGCATTTTTTGGCGTATGTTGACGTTTTAACTGTTCGCTCTTATAAAAAAAAAAAACAGTCTCATTGGCTGATTTAAAGTGTATTTAATTTTAAGGTAGACTAAAAACATACATTTTTTAAAACTCTGCCGAATTATTTCAAAATCCAAATCTTTATGTTTAAAAGAACCCCTATTTCTTCTGGTCATCGCATCACGCGTGTACGGCTGGACCGATTTCGCTAATTCTTTTTTTGTTGAGTTCGCGTTTGTCAGTAGAAGGTTCTTATGTAAGGTAGGGTAGGGTAGTGTAGTGTAGGGTAGTTTAGGGTAGGGTAGGGTAGGGTATTGTAGTGATGTAAAGGGTAGAGTAGTGTAGTGTAGTGTAAGGTGGAACAAAGTTCGCCTTGACAGCTAGTGAAAATATAAAAGTGGTTTACAGGAATAGTGTTTTTTTTAAGTGTTGCAACTTGTATTCTTTCAATTGCTACAAAAAACTATTTGAATATGCCGGAAAAATATGCGTTTTTCATATCTTAGTAAGTCATCCATTAGGTAGATGTAGTTTTTTTTATTCACAATTGGTAAGCCCTTGGCATCATCTCACCTGATGGTAAGTGACGATGATGCCGAAGATGGAAGCGGGCTTACCAAGATTCCCCAACGCAATGGAGAACTGGCTATCTTATCTTCAAGCCGGAACACATCAATGTTGTAACACTGATGTTTGGCGGCAAGAAGATGGTAACTAGCCAGGCGGGCTTAGAAAATGCCCTACCACCAACCAAACCGAGTCTTATATACAAGATGATCCCACGGGGAATCGAACCTGCGACCTCCTGGTGTGAAGCGAATGGGCTAACCATTACGCCACGGAGGTGAATGTAATGTAGTGTTAGTGTTTTGACAACGAGGTATAAAAAACTCTGCGCCAATCACGACGGAGCATAGTTTTGCTTACAGTCACGCGTTGGCAGACTTACCACCGCATCCATTAAAATTAATGACCTCTTCAATTTGTGGCGACTCTAGTTACGAGTATGTTACAGTATCAAAAATAATATATATTATCATCCATTTTAAAAGCACCAAATTATTGCGTCAAAATCATGACGTCACTCATTCGGAAATATCAAAAAGCGTGTGGAATGTGATTGCATCAAAAACATGCCGCAATAATAACAAATCGAGTGAGTGCAACATTGACATACTGATAAACAAATTATCTGAAGACCAGTTAGACTAGGAGGTCATGACATATCTGGCAACGATAACGGAAATGGATAAACTTAGGTTTTAAGGATAAATGACAACCCTCTGATGTTAAATATGTCGGTCTGCCTGCGCAAAGCGGTTGCGTTATGTACTTATAGCGCCTGAAACACTAGTCATTGTGACTAAAAAAACAATAAGGAAAATGGCTGAGTAGGATATAAAATGAAAGTAATTAATTACAAACATCGATATGTATCTCCTCAATATATATTTGCGAAGTTTGGATTCAATCTGGCATGTAGTTTTTGTATTAAAGCGGAACTACGGTACTATGGAAACTCGAGCCTCCTGGCGGCCTTACGATAAAAGGTTATGTACGTCATTGTTTAAAAAAAACGATAAGGGAAATGGCTGAGTATGATATAAAATGAAAGTACAGTTGTACTCGTGACAATTATGCAAAAACTGACCAAATATTCGGCTGCGTTATGGAGCAACACCCGTTAGTAGTAGGAATTCTGGACCAAGCCCCTACCTACCCCTCTACCGGAGAACCAAAGTTGGCAGTGGCAGTGGACATTAATTCATAAAAAAGCATTTAAAACAATGGTGTCGCCCTCATTTAAATCGTTTGCGTGTGGTCCCATTTCGCTATTTTCAAGCGTTTCCGAGGTAGGATTATTTATTTTATTATTATTATTTTTATTCGCAATTGGTAAACCCTTGACAACATCTCACCTGGTGGTAAGTGACGATGTTGCCGAAGATGGAAGCGGGCTTACCAAGATTCCCCAACGCAATGGAAAATTGGTTGATTTCTAACCAACTTTGGGGCTCCGGTAGAGGGGGTGGGATCCTGGTCCAGAATTCCTTCTACTAACGGGCGTTACTCCATAACGCAACCGAATATTTAGTCAGCTTTTGCATAATTATCACGAGTACAACTGTACTTTCATTTTATATCATACTCAGCCATTTCCCTTATCGTTTTTTTGATGCAATGACGTACATAACCTTTAATCTTAAGGGCCGCCAGGAGGCTCGAGTTACTAATATATATACTGTGCTCGAGTTTCCATAAAACCGTATTTTCGCTTTAATACAAAAACTACATGCCAGATTGAATCCAAACTTCGCAAATATATGTCGGAGGGTCATTGAAAACGCGACCAATACCAGCTCGAGATAAGTTTACATAGTTACACTTTGTTTGGATCAAACGTCAGGTATTAGTACCTGGGTGAAACCGGTGGTGGCGTGACGATCGCTTGTACTCGTGAGACGATCGTTTGTGGTAGCAAAGATGATGTATTAACGGAAGGCTGTTTGTGCTGCCACACTGAGTTGAGAATTTATTAGATCTGTGGAGAAGCCAAATTAGCTGGACGTCAGTCTCGGAGCAGACACTTTTTGACGGAGCGTCGAGCAGAACACATGCAGTGGTGATCTGTGAGAAAAATGGACGTGTCACGCCATCGCTGTGATCACCGCGTTTGCATCCATTGTTATCCAAGGCATCCTGTACAATTTCGATTACCAAATGATCAAGACTATTGAAGAAGGACCTCTGTGATATAGCTGCATTGTTATTTCGACACCTACAACCGAAATAGTTAAGGAGTGAACCACGAGGCCATCCATAACCTAACTTCCCACATCCTTCGAGATCAGAAGTTGGATAGTTCCCTGCGCTCGCAACAAGTGGACAACGACGGGAAAATGTGAAAATTGATGATGGAGCAGCGAAATAAAAACCACTGGCAACAATTCTTCGTGCTACAGAACCAGAACATGCTGCGATTGATTGAGGCTATGCGAGCACCATCCTACATCTGCTGCAATCACATTGACAGAATTGACCCCGAATATACCTGAAGCTAATCCACGTGCACGGTGCACAACTGTCGACATCTCCCTTACGGAACGACCATTGGAATGAGGTGACAGCGTGGGCTGCGCTGGCAGCAGCGGAGATGCACGCGAGCGGCGCGTGCGGCTTCTGCGAAGTGCGTGATGTACGCGGTGCTACGAAAATCCGGTGAGTCGTACCCCGTTTGTTTTGATAGTGGTACTAGTACAAACGTAGTACTATTACCTAATCTGTGGTGGTACTGAGTGTTCTCTCGTTAAGGAAGGTTTCGTGTATGGACTTTCGGGAGTGTGTTCAGTACAAACGCACGATTGACTTTTATAGGCAACGCTCACGTTTACTGTACAGAACAAATATTGAGTGAGGGTAGTATTGACGGGAATCATTCAGAATTTTTATTTTTTTGTTATGCCAAACGAGTACCTACGTTCCAACCTACGTACAACAATACGTGCCAACAATATTATGATCGGTTCAGATATTTTAAATCTAGGATTGACGGTATTCTTAAACGAGTCTGTCAATAACAAAACAGCTTGACTGTCGGTAAGGATGCGAATAGAGTAGTTAGTCCCTTACCCTTCTAGTAGTGATTGCATTAGCAGCCAAAATGATGCCTTGTAGTCCTTCAAAGTGCTCTTTCACGTGCTTTCGGATAGTTCCTTGTGGCACAGCGTCGTGATTCAACGGTAGATTTAAAAACTAGAGTTTTGGTTATACAAACCTAAACCAGGATAGAAAGTATTGAAATCCCTTTAAGCTTTTATAATATTGAGACTGACATTTTTACATGGAGTAAAAAAAAAAAACCTTTATTAGCTTTCGTAGTATTGGGACTGATATTCTCATTGGTCATAGGCCAAAGTTGTTGCCTATTTTTAATAGCTTTCGTGATGAATTTGTCGAGGGCATCCTTAATGCCCCGCTATCATATAGACCCTATGTAGGTATGAGTTTCGGGGACCCCAATAAAATATTTTGTTTACCAATTGTAAAAAAAAAAAAGAATAATAACAGGGTAGTATGCGGAGTGCAGTGATGAACGTCTTACGGCTGATGTGATGATGATACAGGATTCATGGGCTGGAGGCTGCGAATGTCATAAGCCCCGAAGCTTTCCCTTTTTGACGGCCTTATCATGCTGGTAAAGAAAAAGGATAGCATAGAACGCAAGTGTTGATAACCGTGAAAAAAAAATGATAACAACATGCCTGAACGGAAATTGCTTCCTCTGATAGCTTGGAACATCGATTGACTTCATAGGTGGTCACTATTTAACCACGTCAGGCATAGCTAGTGGTTACATCAGGTGCATTCTTTACCTATTAAATCGAAATGACTGATTTTGTAACCTCTGTTCAAATACGTCCACGTGTCATTCGATCTACGTAATGCCCCCTTGTATTTGAACTTACGTTCATAAACGCTTTAGGCGCGTGGCAACGCTCAGGTGAATCTTAGCACGTTTAAACGTTGGTACTCTTAGTTAAGTGTCCTTTAAAATATGCTCACTTCCTTCGAGTATAGTAATGAGATTTCAATGTTACAAGTCCTTCCATGATGATCATTTGGCAGCAACCAAACTGTTGGGTTAACCGAGTTACGAAGTACAGCCTCCTGGAGTTGCTTCTAGGTACGAGTAAAGTAGCCTAACCTCTAAATGTCATGTTTGTCGATTACACACACAGGCTGTAATTTTATCTAAGTGAAGCACGACAACATACTAGTGATAATACGAAGAGTAACGCATCCTATTACAGGAGTTGTTAATCAGCTTGCTGCTGATGTGATAATAGACATGGGCCTCCCCCATGTTGGAGCGGTTTCACCAATTGTAAAAAAAAAAAAAAAAAAAAACGCTACGCTTGGCGGGCTGTTTGGCGGTACAGTATGAGCGTGAAGGACGATGTTGCTTGTCCTCAAATTTTTAGTCCCTTAGTCACTTCTTGTGAAACCCTTGGGAAGAGATGGGGTGGTGTATTGCTCTGAGGCAGCGCCACTGGCTGATTTCTAGACAAAAGCTTAGTTTCACAAGTTACCTAACTTTGTGTTGTTACAAATGGAGAAGCGTTACCTACCACTTTAGATATCAAATACCGTCAGTTATTGAGGACAGACTACGTTAAATGCCCGATAGTGACAGTATTATTGACTTGGACAGAATTGATGATGGAGAGACTGAACCTCGACCATCTACTAGTGCAGATTAAGGACTTTTGTACTTGACAGTGATTTTAACGTTCACTAGTTTGTATTTTGAACCTTAGACGTAAACAATTTTTCGCAACTGGATGACAATAGCCTCAGCCATTCGTAGACGTAGGCGTAAAACACCGAGTTGATTTTCTCGTTGCTGTGCGGCCACAACTGTGTGTGGCGTGCGTTTGGCTCGCAGGCGTATCACCGGGGAGGTGATGTTGGCAATGACCAGAAAGAGGTGATGTTTGAGATCGCCGCATGGAAGCGATAGTGTGGTTGGACACCGGAGGGAGGTGGTCCAAGAGTCGCCAGGTAGGGTGACTGTGTGTTTGGGCGGGCACCGGATGGAGGTGTCTGAGAGTCGCCAGGTTGGGTGACTGTTGTTTGTTTGGGCACCGGATGGAGGTGGCCCAGAGTTGCCAAGATGGGTGACTGTTGTGGTGATACAAAATAAGGAGCGTAACCAAACCAAGTTAGATCCCAAATACCGAGGGCCGTTCAGGGTCGTAGAGGTCTTAGAAGGTGACAGATACAAATTACAAGCTTTGAATTTGAGACGAAGTTACAAGTATGCCCATGACCGTTTACGTAGTATGTCCGAAGGTTATTTGCCTCCGGATGTTGACGATGAATCTGGTGCAGAGGCGTCTACCTTTCAATGTTAATTGTATTGACAGATCGTAACTCAATCAATTGTGTACAGTTGTAATTTTTTTCTTTATCGTTTATTTTTGTGTGTAGTACTGAAGTATTCCGACATGTTTCAGCGGTAAATGAAGAGTGCTGAATGGCGCTATATGTTTGCATGAATTGGCTGCTGCTTGTTTTGTCAGACTCGTTCTGTCATGATGTGTAGCAGGTACATTCGTGTTTTTGTAAAAAAGAAGTATCCCGTTTACCGGCTAAAACTGTTGATGGTATTCCGTCGCCTGTATAGGTGATGATGGTATTCCGTCGCCAGTATTGGTGATGATGGTGTTCCATTGCCTGGATTGGTAATGATGGTATTCCGTCGCCTGTATTGGTGATGATGGTGTTCCATTGCCTGTATTGGTGATGATGGTGTTCCATTGCCTAGATTGGTGATGATGGTATTCCGTCGCCTGTATTGGTGATGATGGTGTTCCACTGCCTAGATTGGTGGTGATGGTGTTCCGTCACCTGGACTGGTGATGATGACTGATTGGTATTCCGTCGCTTGGCGTTAGTGATGATGATTCTTTGTGGTGTCCCGCCACCCGGATGTGGTGATGTTTACTTCTGGTGTTCCGTCGCTTGTGATTTGCGATGATGATTATGTTCCGTTCTATGTGCCCCTAAAAGTTGTAAATGGTTGTAAGGTTTCAAGCCTTGCAGCTGTGATTTACCTTGGAGACCTAAACTGATTTGAGATTGTTTGAGTTACGATGCTAATGCTGAGGTTTATTTAGTTTACGAGAGTGAAATTATTTTGTTTTTTTTTGAGACTGTTAAAATATGTCATTACCATGATTGTAGTCTTGAATTAAAGCTTCACATTATTAGTGTTGCTTTTATTCCTTGAGCTGTGGACCTTCCTAATGAAGGTCAGGATTGGCCGAACGAAATGGAATCTACTGGTTACCCTTTTCTTTTTCAGGTTAGTCACCCGAGGACGTGTGACTCGCAGGATGGCCGTGTCGGAGGGTCATTGAAAACGCGACCAATACCAGCTCGAGATAAGTTTACATAGTTACACTTTGTTTGGATCAAACGTCAGGTATTAGTACCTGGGTGAAACCGGTGGTGGCGTGACGATCGCTTGTACTCGTGAGACGATCGTTTGTGGTAGCAAAGATGATGTATTAACGGAAGGCTGTTTGTGCTGCCACACTGAGTTGAGAATTTATTAGATCTGTGGAGAAGCCAGATTAGCTGGACGTCAGTCTCGGAGCAGACACTTTTTGACGGAGCGTCGAGCAGAACACATGCAGTGGTGATCTGTGAGAAAAATGGACGTGTCACGCCATCGCTGTGATCACCGCGTTTGCATCCATTGTTATCCAAGGCATCCTGTACAATTTCGATTACCAAATGATCAAGACTATTGAAGAAGGACCTCTGTGATATAGCTGCATTGTTATTTCGACACCTACAACCGAAATAGTTAAGGAGTGAACCACGAGGCCATCCATAACCTAACTTCCCACATCCTTCGAGATATATATTGAGGAGATACATATCGATGTTTGTAATTAATTACTTTTCAATGTAATAATATAAAAAGGAAATAAATAAGAGCATTTTAAAACTTTCTGTACAAAACTAATTTAAGCCTTAATTTAGTTACGTTAAAATTTACTACGATGAAAATTAATTACAAACATCAATATGTGTCTACTCAATATATTTACAAAGTTTGGATTCAATCTGGCATGTAGTTTTTGTATTAAAGCGGAACTACGTTTGTATGGAAACTCGAGCCTCCTGGAGACTCTTAAGCAGGCATGGATTCACATTTTTAAAAGGGTGCCAATTTGCCGCCCTAAAGGCAAAGAATAAAAAAAAATATATGTGTTACGATACAAACGAAGCCGTCTACGTGAACTACGTTTGTATGGAAACTCGAGCCTCCTGGAGACTCTTAAGCAGGCATGGATTCACATTTTTAAAAGGGTGCCAATTTGCCGCCCTCTAGGCAAAGATTAAAAAAAAATATATGTATTACGATAGTCTAGCCTAACATTTGTGTGTCTCAGACCCACAGGTGGGAAAGTGTACTCGTCTGCGATACATTCTCACAATAAGTCCTTTCATTTGATAGGAAACACCACAGACAAGAAAAAAAATTGCCGCTCTGATAGATTGCGGAAGGAGGCGTGGGAGGCGCGTCAGCTTCTTGTACAACGAGACATGTTGCTGTCATTCGTAAATGATTGTACTGCGCAGAAATTGCATAATTTCATGGCAGGCTGAGCACCGCGTATTTTGGTGACAAAATTGCCGTGATGTGCAATATTAAGGTGCAAAAATGCAACTGGCAAAGTAAATTTTATAAATGGAGAATTTTCTTACCATGTGTAAGTGAAAAACTTTAATGAAAATCAAAGGTTGTATTAAAATTTGAATTCATATTTTTGTTTTCTTGTTATTTAGTACGAGGGTATTGTACATATTTTTCGACGATTTTTTTTTAACATTCAGTTTTCCAAACAATCACGAATTGAAGGAAAAGTAGATCAGAACTACAAAACGTAACAATTTGTTTCCCACAAAATCAAGCACTGTTTGCTCAAAGCATTTCAACGATGATGACTTTGTGGTTACACCACACAAGACATGCATAAAATGTTCTTCACTGCCTCATGTAGACGTTTGCATACTGTTTTCAGTACTTATCGGTCTTTTTAATATTTTCTTGACTTTTTACCTATTTACAACCCATAGTACTGGGAAACATAGTTTGGGGCTAGATGACCGTTTTTTTTGTATTGTGTGACATATCAAATAAGAGAGCTTGTTGTGAGATTTTTTATAATTTGTAGAAAAATAGTTTTGAAATTATATAAGAGAATATGCGAAAATTGACCATTCCTCCCCCCTTATCTCCAAAACTACTAGGCTTAAAATCGTGAAAAAAATCACACTATATGAGGTACAATGCATAATTTACAAGAAAATCTTTATTTGGTAGTCGGGTAAAAATGTATTAAGAACTAAGAAGAATCCAACGATACCATACGCTCCAATAGGCTACAGAAGGCTAAGAAATAAATAACCTCTTTTCCTGACTACTTAGTTGGGCAAAAAACCATAAACCATCTTCGAGCGCACGCGCGGCAAACGGACTAGGAGTCGAAGTGGTCGCCATGACCGAAATCGGTCGGATCGATCATCATCATCATCAGTTGGGTAAAAAAATATTCTATCCTAAATCTAAAGGCACCTCGAACTTCATAATCCAAGCCGTTGATGCTACAGGAAGTGCCGAAGAAATAAACATACATACAAGCATACATTCACTCGAAAAACATAACCCTCCTTATAGCGCAGTCGGGTAATAAAAATTTAAATTACCACAGTTGGGGTTTTTGAAATATTTTTTACTGTGCCATGCGATCCTTCTCTGTTCATGCAGTCAGGTTGTGGAATTCTCTCCCTCACAAAATCCGCGATTGCGAGAGCATCTTTTCCTTTAAAAAGAAACTCAAAGAGCACTACCTCTCCCTTTCTTCTTGAGTTCGATAAGCCACGTAAGTATTATATACATAATAAATAATATAATATATATAATATAATTAAACCTATATAAGTATTTCATAAAATTATTTATACAAATTATCTGAATTTTACACTATTGTATCCTTACTTATATATTTTAATAGCTTCTGTATTTAATTTCAACTAAAACTTACTCTTTCCCGGGTTTGCTAGAAGAAATTTCTAATTAGAAATAAGTAATACCTATTGTATATTTTTATTTTCTGCCTGTAATGTAATCTTTTTGTACACAATAAACTGTTCAATAAAATAAATAAATAAATAGTATTCTTTGAATACATAACCTCTAAATTAAAACACATATTTATTTGACTGAATGCTTTAATAAATAATATAATTTAAAACAATTAAATAATTTTTCTACATCTAAAAATAAAGTCCACAGTTACAAAAACAAGAACGATTTAAAATCTGGCACCGCCAAATTATCCAACACGTATAGTTTCACCAAATAATATAGTCATTCCCACGGATTATCCTCCACAACCTCATTTACTGCATCCTTGAAGCTAGCCAATTTTTTCCTGTTCATTCTTGGAGCACTCTCATCTGGAGGTTCTATTATTTCTCCTTTGTTAAAATGATCATCTGCCATAATAGGTTTAAAGCCATTTGTGTTCAAATCATCTAAGGTAATTATAGGTTGCGGTGCTTCAGTGGTTTTGGCCTCAACGATCTGGAGTTCTTTCGGAGTTTTCATTTTGACATATCGGATAGGATAATACACGTATTTGATACCATTGGAGCCTCTATAGCTTGGATATTTGGGGTAGTATCTTTTGTTGTTAATACCGAATACTCTATTCAGCCAATACATGTACGCGTTCTGTAGTACGTCGACTATACCTCGTTTCTTTCTTGATTTTACTTTGTCCTGATAAAATTTTGCGTCATTATTCTGTGATTTCAAGACTTGTACTTTACCATTGCGATTGTTGTATCGGACGATTGGAGTGATGTAGTTGATGGTAGGTTTGCGTGCGTCAGTGTTTAGTTCAATGGGTTCTTTGGTGCTATATAGAATGGATCGGCTCTGCCATTGACCGTTTGCATCGTACCCGCCCCCGCCTCCACCTCCGCCTCCGCCACCGCCGCCGCCGGCGCCACCGCCGTAGTCTGGAATGTCATCAATATTAGAAAAAAAAGAGTGTGTGGTTTTATGAAACCACGGTAAAAGTGAAACTTTTTTTCACATTATAGACATTTACAGTACACGAAACGATCATGGCTGCTCTCGTCTTGGAGCTACGGTACAGAGGACGAAACGATCATACCGACCGTCACGCGACACACAGACGAAAAAATTTTAGACGATGTAATAAAAGTTTCACTTTAAAAATGATTTACCATATATCTTATCACTGAAAAGGGCACAAGCAGTGATGTAACGGCCAGAAATTTGTGAGAATATTCTTATTTTTAGGGTCCGCAAGTCAACAAGGAACCCTTATAGTTTCGCCATGTCTGTCTGTATGTCTGTTCGCGGCTTAGCTCAGAGACTATTAGTACTAGAAAGCTGTAACTTGGCGTGGCTATACGTATTTATTACGCCGACAAAGTGGTATAATAAAATCTAGGATATAATATTTTTAGGGTACAATTGACCATGGGTTTCTTGGGGAAAGTTGTTCAGTTTCATGAGTACAAGTTCCAGTTAAAAAAGTGCATAACTTTGTTAAGATCCTATATAATAAAATAGAATTTAACTAGAACAAGCATAAAACTTCCTTAAAAATGAGGATGTACTTATTTTTTCGATGAAAAAATTTACAGCCACTCTGTGCGTACTTTCTCGCATATAATTTACACGGTGGCATTAAAACACGTTTTTTCTTTTGTATGCGAAATACAGTACCTTTGTGCCCAATTTAAACCATAATTAAAATCATAATAAATCAGTTCTTTCCCTCAGATGGTAAGATATACAGAACATAATTGAAATGATTGGTCCAATTTGAAACTGAAGCGCTAAAAAAACTCTTAAAACTGAACAACTTTAGTGACGGAACGGATACAATCGGAGCGTAAAAAAATTAGGAATTTCGATACAAAGTTGGCCAATCGGTTTATCTTTTCGATTGTGTGAGAGTTCAAAAAACCTGGCCAAGTGCGAGTCAGAACCGCACACATACGGTTCCGTACCAACATACCAGATGGCGCTAGTTTCTTCACGTTTTAAAAAAAACTGGTTTTATGTATGGAGACTTTCTATTTTTGTAATTTTTAGTATTTGTTGTTAAAGCGGCAACAGAAATACATCACCTGGGAAAATTTCAACTGTCTAGCTATCACGGTTCATGAAATACAGTATGGTGACAGACGGACAGATGGACGGACAGTGAAGTCTTAGTAATAGCACAGAACTACAATATGTAATGCTGTGGTGATAGGATCCCGTTTTTATCCCTTGGGTAAGGAACTCTACTCTAGGAACGAAATAGTTTCAGCTAATTTTGTTAGACCTTATATAAGTCATTGCTTATACCCATTGCAAACTATTCTTTTTGCCATATAGAGGGGTTAAGTTTTTATGAAGTCCGGTTTTTAATTAATTCGTGTACTTAATTATTATTTAGTTATTAATTTTTGTAGATCTTACGAAAGAATTGAAGGCTGCATAATATGACATTATGCCTTTGCAACGTGACATAGCAAAGTATCAGATGGCATTTTTTGATGCAACCTACCTTACTTTTGTAAGAATTGTACAAAATGTTGATGCAATAATAAAATAAAATAATTTTATTAAAGTTTTGAGCGTCACATAGGACTGAATGCGGGCAGCGCAGGACCAGTCGTCGTTTAAATTCTTGGGGGAGTGTCCAGCCGTGGACGTCTTTCGGCTGATATGATGATGATGATAGGACATTCTATATATACAAATAATGAATATTAAATATGTATGTTAAAAAAACTACAAGTTCCGTCCTTTAATTACCTATTGCTTTTTTATGGTTTCGCACCCAAAGGGTAAAAACGAGACCCTATTACTGAGACTTCGCTGTCCGTCTGTCTGTCCGTCCGTCCGTCCGTCCGTCCGTCTGTCACCAGGCTGTATTTCATGAACCGTGATAGCTAGACAGTTTAAATTTTCACTGATGATGTATTTCTGTTGCTGCTATAACAAAAAATACTAAAAAACAAAATCAAATAAATATTTAAGGGGGCTCCCATACAACAAACGTGATTGTTTTGCTCGTTTTTATTCGATATTGATAATTGTAGACGTTTGAAATGTTCACAGAATATTTAGTTATATATTCACTTTAAAAATAAATAATTAAATTAAAATAAAATAAAAATATTTAAGGGGGCTCCCATACAACAAAGTGATTTTTTTTGCTCAATTTTACTCGAAATTGGGTACTTGTCAGCATCAAAAATAAATTCTGAAATGAAGTTCACGAAATAAAAAAAATCTTTCTACAATTTACAAAAAACTTACTCATTTGGTTTTCCATAAACATTTTCTGTTTTTAATTTATTAAAAACACATAATTAATACGTTAACGGCCATGAAGAAATGTGACGTCATAGTTTAATATTTCAAACACTTTTTTTAACAAAACTTCGTTTTTGACAGTTCCTAAAAAGTAAGTCAGATGACTAATTGATAACGGCAACAGGTAGACGCTTGAAATATTCAGTTGTACTAAAAATAAATAATTAAATTAAAATAAAATTAATATTTATGGGGGGCTTCCATACAACAAACGTGATTTTTATAGATAACTAACTGTCTCGGCGAACTACGTACCGCGTTACATTGCATTACACTGCCCTACCCTACCCTACCCTACACTACACTACCCTACCCTACACTACACTTCCCTACCCTACCCTACCCTACCCTACATAAAAACCTTCTCCTGACAATAACGAACTCGACAAAAAAATAATTAGCGAAATCGGTCCAGCCGTTCTCGAGTTATGCGCTTACCAACACATTTTGCGATTAATTTTTATATATTAGATGGTAACGTAACGAGGCAAGAAATATGTTATATTTTAATATGTTATATTGTACTCAGTATGGATAGCGTAATGCGATGATGAATGACGGTGCACGGACAAATCCTCACGGGTTTTTGTTGCACCGGTATCACTGTGCCTTAATTTTAAATAGGGATGCATCCGATACCGATACCGATATATCGGCGATACTTCGGGTTTGCCGATATATCGGTATCGGCGATATTTTTATGGCAGATTCAACGATACTTTTCAAATTTCGCGCTTTAAAAATGTAATGTAAACGCGCGTGTTGTCCCATCTATTTCGTTGCAAACGAGGCTTCTGTCGCATCTGAGAGACTATTTTCCACCGCAGGTCTTATTCAAACAGACTTGCGAAATCGCCTTTGCCCGCAAAACTTAAGAATGCCTTGTTTTTTAAATAAAAATCTTATAAATGTTAATTTTGATTACTAAAACTATTAATTAATTGTGTTTTATTTATTCTACCTTCCTTTTTGAATTCAATAAGCGTATCGGTATCGGTATCGTATCGGCAAAAAGGCGTATCGATGCATCCCTAATTTTAAATTTTATATTGAAATAAAGAAAAAAAAACCCTTCGTGCGCGACTCCGGCTCGCACTTTGCCGGTTTTTTTATCAAACAGATGGAATTATACTTTAATCCAGTAATTTATTTGAACTTTTAATGAACATTATTTTATTGACAAAAACACACGATATCAGCACAATGATTGATTACAATGTTCCTACTTATGGCTACGTGTGTCTTGTGGTTCTGGTTTTGGTATTCAATAAAATATTTGGTATAGTGCTTCATACTTACCTAACTTATCCTTACTATTCTATAATATAAAAATGAATCGCAAAATGTGTTGGTAAGCGCATAACTCGAGAACGGCTGGACCGATTTGGCTAATTCTTTTTTTGTCGAGTTCGTTATTGTCAGGAGAAGGTTCTTATGTAGGGTAGGGTAGGGTAGTGTAGTGTAGTGTAGGGTAGGGTAGTGTAGGGTAGGGTAGTGTAGGGTAGGGTAGTGTAGGGTAGGGTGTGGTAGTGTAGGGTAGGGTAGGGTAGTGTAGGGTAGTGTAGTGTAGGGTAGGGTAGTGTAGGGTAGGGTATGGTAGTGTAGGGTAGGGTAGGGTAGTGTAGGGTAGGGTAGGGTAGTGCAGTGTAGGGTAGTGTAGTGTAGGGTAGTGTAAGGGTAGTGTAGTGTATATAGGGTAGGGTAGGGTACTGTAGGGTAGGGTAGTGCAGGGTAGGGTAGGATAGTGTAGTGTAGGGTAGTGTAGAGTAGGGTAGTTTAGTGTAGGGTAGGGTAGTGTAGTGTAGGGTAGGGTAGTGTAGGGTAGGGTAGTGTAGAGTAGGGTAGTGTAGGGTAGGGTAGTGTAGTGTAGGGTAGGGTAGTGTAGTGTAGGGTAGGGTAGTGTAGGGTAGGGTAGTGTAATGTAAGGCGGTACGTAGTTCGCCGGGACAGCTAGTATAATATTATAAATGTTAAAATGTGTTTGTTTGTTTGTTACCTTTTCACGATTCAACGCCTTGACCAATCTTAATTAAATTTGGCATGCAGGTAGCCTGTGTCACGAGGAAGGACATAGGCTACTTTTTATTCCGTGAAAATAGCATAGCCCGATGCAGTTCCTGAGGAAACTGAAAAAAATACTCTTATTTTGGTTCATTACTTTAACATCGCAACGGAACAATGGATTGTTATGATTTATTGCACAGAGATGATTGAGTGGGTGGAAAATGACATGATTTACTAATAAGCATATCCTGACATAGTTACCGAGGGATTTGGTAAAAAATCATGTCCAGGAATCGCGCACCCTCTAAGGCGGTCATTACAACGATGTCCACGCAGGCGAAGCCGCGGGCAAAAGCTATCATAAATGTGAAAATGTGTTTGTTTGTTTGTTACCTTTTCATGCTTCAACACCTCAACTAATCTCAGCGAAATTTGGTATGCACGTACCTTGTGTCATGGAAAGGACATAGGTTACTATTTATCCCGTGAAAATAGCAAAGTAAGATAAGGTTCCTGAGTGAACTGAAAAAAAAACTCTATTTTGGTTAATTTCCTTAACATCGCAACTTAGCAATGGGTTGTTTTGTTTTTTGCACAGAGATAGTTGAGGGGGTGGGAAATAATAGAGAATACTATTAATCATAGCCAAACATAATTCCTGAGGGATCTGGGGAAAACTTATTTCCACTCTTGCGCACGTCGGCGTTGCAACGGATCAACGGATTGACGTGGTTTTTGGATATAAATAGTTGAGAGGGTGGGAAGTTACACAGACTGCTTATCTGCGTAGCCGGATATAGTTCCAGAGGGATCAGGAGAAAACCTGTGTCGACACTTGCGAGCGGTGCCTGGCACACCACTCACTCTAGAAGACAGTCATAACAACGATGTCCACGCGGGAGAAGCCGAAGGCAAGAGCTAGTACTGAATAAAGCCTGATCCATTTTTAACCGACTTCAAAAAAAAGCAGGAGGTTTCTCAATTCGACCGTATATTTTTTTATGTGTGTTCGCGGATAACTTCGTCGTTTGTGAACCGATTTTGATGGTTCTTTTTTTGTTGGAAAGCAGATATCCCAAGGGTGGTACCATGATAAAGAAACCAGGATCTGATGGTGGCATCCCGGAGAAATCGAGGGGAATCTTAGTTTCCTGTTTGAAGTCGGTTTTTTTTTGTTCAAAATTATTACTTACACCCTCTAGACTGGAAATATAATACCTGCAGGCATCCAAGCACCGCCGCCTCCTCCCCCTCCCGCCATCCAGCCCTGTCAAAGATATACAAAGTGAAAATACAAATATAACAGATATTGTAACAATGGGTCGGGGAAATTCTTCGCAATTTATTTGAACACTCAGCTTTTTTTTTCACAATTGGTAAACCCTTGGCATCATCATCATCATCATTGTATCAAACAGGCTCCAAAGCCTCGAGCATCGCCGCAAAGTTGCCTGTCTATCGGTGTTCTATAGGATTCATTTCGGAGAATGTGCCCTGGACCTTCACGACCTCATTCCCCCCTCTCCATTTCATCATCAATGACCAGGCGCGGAGAGCGGTTCCACCCCTCTGTCGTCAATGTTCCACCTTTACGCACGAAGCGTTTTGCGTCTTCGTTCATCATGCGAACGGCCAAGGAATGGAGTTCCCTTCCGGCGTCTGTATTCCCCGATTCGTATAATTTAGGAATCTTCAAGACGAGAGTGAATAGGCACTATTTGAGCTTGCGTGTTACATCCTCGGCTGCATCGGCACTTACCATCAGGTGAGGTGCAGCCAAACACACTCAAATTTTTAACAAAAAAATAATCATCTTCCTTCTTTTGTCTCAAGACAGTTTTTAGTGTTCCGTTGTCAACAAGGAACCCTTACAGTTTCTCCATGTCTGTCTGCCTCTCTGTCCGTCTGTTCGCGGGTTAGCTCAGAGACTATTAGCACTAGAAAACTGTAATTTGGCATGGGTATATACTCGTATATTAATCACGCCGATAAAGTGGGTAAAATAAAATTTAAAAAAGTTTTGAAGTAAGACTTCTTTACGCACGCTTGACATTGGGAGTAAGTTAGTGAATGCGTTACGCGAACGGTGTTTAAATAGTAGAAAATATAATCAATTTAAAAGGAAAACTATAACTATATGTTTAGAAGAAGAAAAAGAAGATGTTTAGAAGAAATAGTTGAACAACTTAAGATCTACACTTGAATTTGTAAAAAGTTCATACAAATTCTGTACTACCAACTGCATAAACAATATTGTATTTTTAAATATACATTTATTTTTTGAAAACACTACGGAACCCTACTATGCGCGAGTCCGACTCGCACTTGACCGGTTTTTATTATACAGGCTGTCACAAAATTGGTGTAGGAGTAATTAACTGGGGCTTCTACTCATCATACTGTACAACTTTCCCCAAGGAATCCATAGTCAATTGTAATAGTAGATTGTTAATCAAGGGAAGAAAGCGACCCATTTCACTCGAGATATTTCTGGCGCCCGAACGAAGTGAGAGCGCCAATAGTTCGAGGGTGAAATGGGTCATTTCACCCGAGTTAAACACTCTACTTTTTTTTCATTTCGACTGTGAGGAAATGTATATATTGTAATTTAATTGTTTATATGATATAAAATATTAATTAGATATCAATAAAGTAGTTTTACCTATATCCAACCTCCAACCTTTTCGCAATGGCCGCTTGCCACGGCCGACTAGATTGAAACTAATCGAGTTGGTCACGACGTGCATCTAGGTGGCCATGCCGAAAATTGAAAAAAAAGTGTCTTGTTATCATGGCATTATGGCGCGCAGCAGAATATTGGAATGATTTTAAATTTTAATCTTCTGTAATTGTGAAAAAAATAGACCAACTATAAAATGATTTAATATCAATCTGTAGATCGTAATAAACACGTCGTTTAATGTATAGCTAAGTTTAGACATATGAAAACCTCTTAGTTCGACTCCGTGGCTGGCAATTAAAAAAAATTACTTTCCACCCTAGGGATGATAATACTTTCCACCCTAGGGATAAAAATACTTTCTACCCTAGGGATGGAAAAGCAATGTTCCACCCGGCTATCTACTCATGAAAATTAAACTTTCCGAACAGGAGAGATGAAAAATAAGTTTTCGACGTTACATACAAAAATGCGCAATTGTTCAATCAGCTGATGATCGATTTGTATGAAGACATACATTTTTTTTTTGGGAATCGACTGGGTTTTTGTGAAGAGTTGTTCAGTATTATGATTAGCAGCCCCAGTAAACGAGTTCAAATTTTGTTACTCCCCGAAATAGTTTAATTAAATCTCTATACCTAATACATGAAAAATAATTGCTATTCGTAAGTCTCGCTATAACTCGAAAATAGCTTGCCCGATTACGATGAAACTTTGATGAATTGTTGTACCTATATGCACGCCAGGGTAGGTTTGACACAAAAAGTCCCGCGCACCCTCGATGTCCACGCGGATGAAGCCGCGGGCATCAGCTCGATCCTGAATGAGGATGATGGCCATGTAATGTTGTCACCTCCTAGTGCTAGTGTGGTAGCCTAGAACTGTGTGTATAAGGTAGCCTAGAACTGTGTGTGTAAGGTAGCCTAGAGCCGTAGTAAAAAGAAAGAATAGTAGGTTATCTTCATACAATGGTACATCGCGCGGTTTGTATGTTTGCGCGTCAGTAGTTTTAGTTACAAACCTTCCCTGGCGTGCATAGGTACAAAAATTCATCAAAGTTTCATCGTAATCGGGCAAGCCAAAGCCAATTTAATTTAAAAATGTTCAATGACAGCCCCCATTGCAAAATGATAAGAATATATAATAAGATTCCTGAACATATTAAAGCTGAGCAAAAGACAAACATATTTCAAAGAAAGTTAAAGGAAATGCTAATCGAAAATTGTTATTATAGCTTGCAAGATTTTATAAAATGAACAATGACATTGTGGATACTTGTGATTTTAATGTATGAATTTCTTATAAAATGAAACAATTAATGACTTGATGATTTATTTCTTATGCATGCATTTTATTGTTTATTAAGTATTAAAGTAAGTACTACATAAATTATAAATCTTTCACAATATGGATATAGGTCGACTTTACTTACCTTAAGTTGCAGTGCCCTAGCCGGGTGTCATATACATACTATAATATGTAACTAAGTACACTTAAGATCTTCTGTACCCTGTATATGACAGCAATAAATTATTGAGTATTGAGTATTGAGCCATTTTCGAGATACCTTTGTATGAAGATAACCTACTATTATTTCTTTTTACTATGCTAGAACTGTGTGTGTAGAACAGCCTACCAAAACATTTACCCAATTCTTACTGTTTTGTGAGTTTGCTAATATTTCACGACAGGCAACAATGCAAGTGTGCTCATAATAAATTATTTTCGTTGAAATGTTTAACCCCCGACACACAAAGAGGAATGTTATAAGTTTGAAGCCCATGTCTATCCGCCTGTGTGTTAGTGACTGACTCGGTGGCTCAGTGGTTTGTGCTCATGACTACTGATCCAAGGGGTTGTGGGTTCGATCCCCACCCAGGGCAAACATTTGTGTGATGAGCAGATTGGTTTGCCCTGTGTCTGGGTGTTAAATATCTATATATGTATGTATTTAAACGTATATAAGTATGTATATCAGTCTCTGGTTCCCATAACACAGAGAAACCTACTTTGGGCCAGATGACCATGTGTGACTTGTCCCAGAATATTTATTTATTATTTATTTATTTATGTAATCGCAGTTCCTTAGCGAGTAGACCGATTTCAATGCAAATATTTAAATTTGAATAATAGATTAACTGATATTTGATAGAAATTCACTCAGCTGGTCAACTGGAGATGGTCAACTTAAGGTGGTGAACTGCCCGCCAAAACAGTAAGAGACAGAGTAAGGTTGCTTTAACTAAAATAATATACACCTTGAGCAGATTCTAAGTACATAAAATGGGGGAAAACAAAATGGCCGCAAAAAGTGAGTTGCTCCGGTTTGGCTGAAACTTGGTCACGGGTTTTTAATTTCACTATCCCTACTAATATTATAAATGAGAAAATGTGTTTGTATGTTTGTTACCTCTTCACCTCCTCAACCAATCTTGATGAAATTTGGCATTCAATTAGCCTGTGTCATGGAGAAGGTCATAAACTACTTTTTATCCTGTCAATGACATTGCCCGATACAGTTCCTGAGAAAACTAAAAAAATAGTTGAATGGTTTCATTATCAAAGTGAGATGAACTAACAAACTCATATAAATACGTATTATTTATTAAAATGAGAAATGTTTTGCTTAATTACTTTGTCACTCACCCCTCCATCGCCACCGCCTCCACCTCCTCCCCCCTTTTTCTCCAGAATCTTCATCAGTAACATCATCTGAAAGAGATCAATTGCTAATTGAAGATCATGCAGAAATAAATCATCTTCAACTGGAGATTCCACTAAAAAAACATAATTTGGACTTACAAAAATGATCAAATTATTTTTTTAACTTATTTGAAAGCATAGAAAAGTAATAAAAACATGTAAAAATCGAGAATTGGGCGTTTGGTTTCAACGTAACAGCCGCGTTGAAGCCCGCATTGATTTGAACTTAAATTAAATAGACTTACGTTTGATATTATTTTAACACGTATCAACCTGCTCGGATTGTTGCACCCTGAAGCCTTAAGCTAAATTAGTTGTTTGATGTGCAACTAAATATATTCCATTTATTATGCAAATTGACTAAGGATTGCTTGTATAAATGGTTCAGTATTATGAGTGGAATCCTTTGTCCAGCAATGTCGCGTCTTTCGGCTGATGTGATGATTGTAAATAAAACAGTTAAAGGAAAATGATTAATGTACGACATTAATAGTCTTACATCCTGTATAAAGTGGTTTAATACAGAAAGTAAATATCCCGACAGCAAAAACAAAACAAACCCGCTTGTTACACGAACGATAGCCCTAAAGGGAGTCGAACCTTCGACCCTCGGCCTTGCATCTAGGATCGTTAACCACTACGCCAGCGACCAAAGTAAAAAGTCATTATTACAAGAAGACCTTTGACCATTAATTCGGACTTTGGCCGCCGTGTGTGCCGCACCTATGGCCTAACCTTCTTGAGTTTGGGAGGAGACCAGTGGGGATTATATAAATAGTTAACGAAAAGTACGCCAGCGACCAAAGTAAAAAGCCATTATTACAAGAAGCCCTTCGACCATTGATCCGGACTTTGGCCGCCGTGTGTGCAGCACCTATGGCCTAACCTTCTTGAGTTTGGGAGGAGACCAGTGGGGATTATATAAATAGTTAACGAAAAGTACGCCAGCGACCAAAGTAAAAAGCCATTATTACAAGAAGACCTTCGACCATTGATCCGGACTTTGGCCGCCCTGTGTGCAGCACCTATGGCCTAACCTTCTTGAGTTTGGGAGGAGACCAGTGGGGATTATATAAATAGTTAACGAAAAGTACGCCAGCGACCAAAGTAAAAAGCCATTATTACAAGAAGACCTTCGAACATTGAGCGGACTTTGGCCGCCGTGTGTGCAGCACCTATGGCCTAACCTTCTTGAGTTTGGGAGGAGACCAGTGGGGATTATATAAATAGTTAACGAAAAGTACGCCAGCGACCAAAGTAAAAAGCCATTATTACAAGAAGCCCTTCGACCATTGATCCGGACTTTGGCCGCCGTGTGTGCAGCACCTATGGCCTAACCTTCTTGAGTTTGGGAGGAGACCAGTGGGGATTATATAAATAGTTAATGAAAAGTACGCCAGCGACCAAAGTAAAAAGTCATTATTACAAGAAGACCTTTGTCCATAAATCCGGACTTTGGCCGCCGTGTGTGCAGCACCTATGGCCTAACCTTCTTGAGTTTGGGAGGAGACCAGTGGGGATTATATAAATAGTTAACGAAAAGTACGCCAGCGACCAAAGTAAAAAGTCATTATTACAAGAAGACCTTTGACCATTAATCCGGACTTTGGCCGCCGTGTGTGCAGCACCTATGGCCTAACCTTCTTGAGTTTGGGAGGAGACCAGTGGGGATTATATAAATAGTTAACGAAAAGTACGCCAGCGACCAAAGTAAAAAGTCATTATTACAAGAAGACCTTTGACCATTAATCCGGACTTTGGCCGCCGTGTGTGCAGCACCTATGGCCTAACCTTCTTGAGTTTGGGAGGAGACCAGTGGGGATTATATAAATAGTTAATGAAAAGTACGCCAGCGACCAAAGTAAAAAGTCATTATTACAAGAAGACCTTTGACCATTAATCCGGACTTTGGCCGCCGTGTGTGCAGCACCTATGGCCTAACCTTCTTGAGTTTGGGAGGAGACCAGTGGGGATTATATAAATAGTTAACGAAAAGTACGCCAGCGACCAAAGTAAAAAGTCATTATTACAAGAAGACCTTTGACCATTAATCCGGACTTTGGCCGCCGTGTGTGCAGCACCTATGGCCTAACCTTCTTGAGTTTGGGAGGAGACCAGTGGGGATTATATAAATAGTTAATGAAAAGTACGCCAGCGACCAAAGTAAAAAGTCATTATTACAAGAAGACCTTTGACCATAAATCCGGACTTTGGCCGCCGTGTGTGCAGCACCTATGGCCTAACCTTCTTGAGTTTGGGAGGAGAACAGTGGGGATTATATAAATAGTTAACGAAAAGTACGCCAGCGACCAAAGTAAAAAGTCATTATTACAAGAAGACCTTTGACCGTCAATTCGGACTTTGGCCGCCGTGTGTGCAGCACCTATGGCCTAACCTTCTTGAGTTTGGGAGGACACCAGTGGGGATTATATGAATTGTTAACGAACGTACCTTGGACATCATGAAGGACATCATGCTAAACATCATGCTTTTGAAAGACATCATGCCCATCATCCCCATCATGGCTGGCACCATCTGGAATCAATCAATCTAGGTTTTATAAGTGAATCAGTTGGATGGAGTGCTTTGTGGATATCCTTAGAAGAGGCTTATGTTCAGCAGTGGTATTTAGGTTGATATGATGAAAGTAAAGACATACATAGTTATAGATAGATAAATAGCCCTTTGGTGAACTAGTGTACAAGTCTCCTAAGATTACTTTGTTTAATTTAAAATAAAATAAAAGTGCTCAAAATGCATCATGTGCCAGTGTGCCATTTAGGGGACCAAGACGAACCTGTCGAAGCCTCGCTCTCCTAAATTTATTTCGACATGTTTATGTTTAATATTTTCCAAAAATGACATTATGTACTGTGTATTGGCTAGGGCCGCCGCCTCCTGTCCGGGAGGTCGTGGTTCGAACCTGCCTCGTACCAATGTGATTTCGAATTTAGATTTCATATGTACGTTTATCCGACGCTCTTACGGTGAAGGAAAACATCGTGAGGAAACCTGCACACGCCTGCGAAGAAACTCGCAGGTTGTGTGTAAAGTCGACCAACCCGCACTGGGCCCGCGTGGTCGTCTGAGGCCCGATCTCTCTAATTCAGGGTAGGCTCGAGCTACTCGGTGGGGACGTATATGAGCTGATATGAATGAATTACTGTTTTATGACCATCAGAGAGAGAGAGTGTAATATGCACCACTTCATCTAGCCGTTTAATCCACAGGCTCAGCTAAAGAAGCAGACTATTCTTTACAAGCTTTTATTGAACTTGCAATGTATGTATGTTTGTTCGTGTGGAATCTTGCAACTCAATTTTGAATCAGATATCTTCAATCGATCGAGCTGAAATTTTGTATACACGTCCAGTTTGGATGACAATGCATGGTTAACTGTGTGACGTCATTCTAAATCCAATATGGCGGACTCCCAAAGTTATTTTTATGCATCCCAATGATATGGGTATCAAATTATAGGGTTGGCTGAGAAGAATACGAAATAATTAAAAATTCTTTTCAAATAAAAGCTTGTAGCTAAAATTTTTAAGGTTTTTCGATAGTTATTTAATCTTACCTATCCGACCTAGTACAGGATGTCCCAGTTAAGAATTTAAACTTTGGAAAATAATTCGAAAATAAGCATCTTACTTAAAGTAATAAAATCGCGTCTTCACGTCCACCATTGAGATATCTATTATTCCAATACACATGTGTCTCAAAAACAACCCATAGTTTCGCGCGGGATAGCAACTTTGAAAATTATAAAAAAAAAGTAATAACAATAATATTTAATGGACATGGAAGCGGTATTAGCTTTCCCGCTTGATTGGGTCGATCACACAGGTTAACTGACCCGCAGCATAGTCATTACCTAGATGGGTTTGACTGTTAGTGGCATTTTTCTCGACCGTTTCCGTGCTTCGCAAGGCACGTTATTTGTTAGTGCCGGTTACTATCACTAGATGGCAGTCATCAAGCCGTGTCAGAGGTCTTATAGGCAGCTTAAAAAACTCCTGACAGTGGGGTTTACTAGAAGCCCTACGACCTTCCACTAACCCGGACTTGGCCCCAATTGTGGAGTATGGCGCTTGGGAAGAGGTCTGTGTCCCAGCAGTGGGGACATTATGGGATGTTAACCAAAGCACAGATTACTAAATAGTTACTTCGTAAACCAAAGGTGCAAAGGCTGTCTATAGCCATACAACGCGGCAACGCTGCGAGCGTTATGGGCACCTTTGCGCCGGGCACGCTCAGGGGTGGGTTATTTTAGTTTTAAAAATTTTATAATTTGTATATTTGACAACTGTAATTTACTTGTTAAAAAGTGAATAAATTTTCATTAATTTTCAAAAAATAATAATTATAACTTTAAATAGAGATAATTAAAGTACATAAACAAATATGTCCAAAAATCACGTCCTCTAGATGCTATCCCAGTTTGTAGTTGAAAAATGTTTCTCCCATACATGGATATACATCACGGTCGATTCTCCATCTGCAATTGACAATTTCCAGATGTTTCCCTTTGCTTGTGCTGTGAGACCTTGCCAAGTTTCATGATTCTAGGTCAACGCGAAGTACCCTATACGTTTTGATTTACTTGCAAATTATATTTTTTATTCACAATTGGTAAGCCCACAATATGTGTCAAAAATGGCTGTATCTTTTTATTACTTTGACTTAAAAGCATGATTTCTTTACTTAATCAAGAGATTGTAGACTTTAGTATCATACCTAAAACATTTTGATTTACTTATACGAATATCACAATATGTGTCAAAAGTGGCTAATTTTTTTATTGCTTTGACTTAAAAGCATATTTTTTTACAGGTTTAAGGGACTATAGACTTTAGTATTATACCCTATACATTTTGATTTACTTGCGAATATCACAATAGGTGACAATAATGGCCGCATCTTCTTATTGCTTTGGTTTAAAAGCATGATTTCTTTACATATTCAAGAGATTGTAGACTTTAGTATCATACCTAAAACATTTTGATTTACTTATACGAATATCACAATATGTGTCAAAAGTGGCCAAATTTTTTATTGCTTTGACTTATAAGCATAATTTTTTACAGGTTCAAGGGACTATAGACTTTAGTATTATACCCTATACATTTTGATTTACTTGCGAATATCACAATATGTGACAATAATGGCCGTATCTTCTTATTGCTTTGATTTAAAAGCATGATTTTTATCCCGGGATTAAGGGTATTAATTTCAACTTGATACCTCCACGAGTTCCTGAGAAAAAGTGTCTTAACAGATAGACAAACGGACAAAGAACTGATTCCTTTTTCCTTTTGAGGTACAGAACCCAAGAACTGAAGCAAAGTTGTTCGAAAATGTTGCGTTGACGCCTAATGTTGTCCATTTAAGCAAGTGAAAACTATCCCCTACTACACCAACATAATTTCTTTGTCTTTCTCCTTTCATGGCTTGAACTTACGATCATGAGTTTCATCTTCATGCACATCATCGCCATCATCATCATCTTCTTCTTGCCGCCGTCGTCGTGGCCGTGGCCGCCCCCTCCGCCGCCGCCGCCCCCTTTGCGCTTTCTACCCACGAACTCACCCACTAGTAGAGATGGGAATAACGGCTTAAAATTTTTAACACACTTATCTGCTATGTTAATTTTTTTAAGCAACTTTTTCAAGTTGCTTAATGGCTTATCTGCTTATTTGCTAAGAATATAACTTTCGTTGAAAAAATTAAGCATATATTATAACTAGTTGTAAAAAGTTAATTTAATAATAACGTTGTTTGTTGTTTATTGCGTCTGTTAGCTGTTTCGTTTACAGTAAATTAATGAATTTATAAATTCAATGAACTTCCATTCGTACTTTATACAGGCTTAGGACTGTCTGAATAAAACAATTGTCGATAAAACAATAAGAAAACTAATAATAAAACAGCAAACAACGCGCTCGAAAGCAACATTAAACACACTGAGAAATTAAAAAAGCATATAAAGCAAGCAGGTTAGGTAAAACGAATTAAATTAAATTAGTTTTTTTCATTATTACTTTTAATAATCCAACTAATATTAAATTTGACAGTGTTATCTTTCAAGGCACTAGATAAACCGAACGAATTATAGTGTTTCTCTCTTTCTTCGTGTTTGCTACAAGTCACGTCATATTAAATTTGGTAAGGTTCAACTCACGAACGGTTTTCGAACCTAGTCAAAAGATGTTGCTATTAAACGGGTTGGCGGGGTTTCGCCCGTATTTGAATTAGATAAAGCTCTTTTTTGACTGGTGAAAAAAAATATCACTTAACGATATGTGCTATAAAATTTTAACTTGCTTATACGCTTAATCCGAAAAGTAGTGTTGTTTTAAATGCTTTTCGCGTTTAAACGCTCACCTCTATCCACTGGGAAAAGGGTTAGAACATGCCATAGTGTCAAACCCATATACAGTGTAAACTCTATATAGCGACACTCAAGGGACCGGACATTTTGTGACTTTATTGAGAGTTTTCGCTACACAGAGAGAAATAAGCGTTAAAGTAAACCAACTGGAGCCAGAAAATTTTGACGTTTCAAAGAGTGAATCGTTATATCGAGTGATGTTTTACAGATTTCAACTGTCTGAATATAACGGTTCATAAAATACAGCCCGCTGACAGACTGACAGACGGACAGACAGCGGAGGCTTAGTAATAGCACACCCTGGACACTTCATACAACGGGCCAGAAATGACATTTCAAAAAGGAATTACGGAACAAACACAACGGCGGCGAAATCCTATACGTTCGAGAACCAAACGTGACAAGGGGGTGAGGTCGCAATCTAGAGAGCGGCAGGGAGTGTCCATACTATATGTTAGTACTAATATATTATATACTTTGGTAATAGGGTCCTGTTGGGTGTATTGGGAACCCTAAAAGAAGTGTAAAAATTAATATTCATGTGTTAGTAAATTCTTACCCGAGTTGGGAAGAGACACGTCCTTGCCCAAAGCAATGAACTTAAGCACGTGGTTATTGAAGAATTTGTCCACCGCTGTGTCGATCATGGCCGAAAGATCTTCCGAATTTGACGAGGTCCAAGGCTCAGCGTCATCATGGCTGGTAGCGTCTTCGTAATCCGTGCGGTTGAGTTTTACTATAAAACGCACGTCAATAACAATAAAATGTAGTACATATTTTATGGTTAAAATGCGTCGGTGGCTCAACCGGTAGCGACTCGGTCCTCCTAACCAGAGGTGCCGGGTTCAAATCCGGACGGCCAATGTACCAATGAGCTTTTCGAAACTTACGTATATATACTCACCGATTGCTTTAACGGTGAAGGAAAACATCGCGAGGAAACCTGCACACACCTGCGAAGAAACTTGAAGGTTGTGTGTGAAGTTGACCAACACGCACTGGGCCCGCGTGGTCGACTAAGGCCCGATCGCCCTAATTCAGGGTAGGCTCGAGCCCCTCCGTGGGGACGTATATGAGCTGATATGTTGATATATCTTATGGACTGTATAAAGTTATTCTTAACATAAAGAGTGTATTTTGATGAGTATACCTACATAACCATTATTTACTTCACATCACATTATAAGCCCTATTCCGTAATGTCAATCCCAATATCGAAAACACTTAATTTATCCATTAGTTGCTTTTGAAATTTAAAATTCAGTATAAAATACCGATATTTTTTAAATTTAGTAATTAGCGAACTTGATAACAATTATTATTTCTTTGGACCCAGGTCTGGACTTCTTGTTAGTAGACGCTATTTGGAACTTTTTAACTTATTGTTTTTTTTTCCTTCTTATTTTGATAGTATTTCCTCTTATATTCGTAAAAAAACTATGTCCCACAAATTCAGGGCCTAGGATAGTAATAAAAAAATAACATAAAATTCTTACCAAATTTAACGTAGTCCCCTAGAACGGAAACTTCACTCAACTTATCCAACTCTTTCAAATATAGTAGCGTCTTTCTTTGTATACAGGAGTACGATAAATACAGAAAACATTCTGAATAAACACCGTTAAAAACATTAGCAGCAATTTCTTCTCTATTTTCATTTTTTTCTAATTCTAGATCTTGTACACTGTTTTCTTCTATAACGTTAGCTTTAAGATCCTGTATGATTAACCCTTCAACTGCCGCCAAACAAAGGAAGAATACAACTTTTGTATTCATCTTCGCTAGCGAGAAACAAATGAATGTCAACTATTAGGTTTGTGTTATTTATTTAGTTGTTTATGGGGCTCGAGGTCGAATGTCATGGTGTTGGGCTGGCAAGGTGTCATTACGTCGTTGGGTTAAGTGATGAAATGATTGTGTGGTTGCCTAAGGGCGGACCTGGAGATCGCTAAGTTTAGCATTGAAAGTTTTGCGGTATGCAGGGAAACGGAAGGTAATTGTCTCATAAATTTATTGAAAAAAACCGGCCAAGTGCGAGTTTGATTAACGCACCGAAGGTTCAAACACAAAATAAAAATAAATTATTTATAACTGGATACCTAGTTTACTTACAGGTCATAATTTAATTATTTCGTTCCGTAGTTAATACCACAAGTAAGTACAACAATGGGATGAAGGAAAAACTCGGCTTTGGAAAAAAATTTTTGTTATCCATTATTATTTAAATCACAGTCGATGTTTCTACTGGAAATTATGTAGGTTTGTATAATCGCAATTTTTTTTAATGTCATTATCATCATCATATCAGCCGACGGACGTCCACTGCTGGACTTAGGCCCCCCAAAGGATTTCCAGGGTTTTTTAATGTAATTGCAATATAAATAACGATTATCAGATTTTTCGTTTACTTGTGTTGTGAGACCGTGCTTCTTGTCATATTTCTTGACTTTATTTCAACGGGATGCAATGCACCCTATAGGTTTTGATGAGTCCTTTTGCGAGTATCATCATTATCATATCGGCTAATATACGTCCCCACCGAGGGGCTCGAGAATACCCTGAATTACAAAATATTATTATGTTGTAATCGAAAAGCAGCTTATATCTGATGTGCCTATATCTGTGTCTCATATCAAAAAAAGTTTAGATAGAATGCTACGAACTGTCAAGTTGAAACTACTTTATTAAACATGTGTGCGGTATCGGTGTGTTGTGTGTGCGTGTTTTTGACGACGCTCAGCACATACTATCAAGTATTTTAGAGTGGTTTTGATGTCTATGTGTGGATGTACATTGTACCTACGTCAAAGACTAAAAACCAGTAATGTGCGAGACAGAACCGCGCACAAAGGGTTCCGTACCATCATACTAGATGGCGCTAGTTTCTTCACGTTTTAAAAAAAACATGATTTTTTCTAATGTTTAGTATTTGCTGTTATAGCGGCAACCAGACATACCTACATCATCTGTGAAAACTTCAACTGTCTAGCTGTTCACGGTCAATGAAATACAACGTATTGACAGACGGATGGACAGCGGAGTCTTAGTAATAGGGTCCCGTTTTTACCCTTTGCGCACGGAACCCTAAAAAGTATTAGCCTACGTACAGGTTTGGATTTGTTTCGATGGACTTCTCATTGAATTTACGTGAACTATTTTAGGGTTCCGAAGTCAACAAGGAACCCTTATAGTATTACCATGTCTGTCTGTCCATCTGTCCGCCTGTCCGTGGCTTGGCTCAGAGACTATTTATACTAGAAAGCTGTAATTTGACCTAATTGAACTGTGTGTCCCAGGTATTGGCGGTTAAAAAAATGAAGGCGAAAAAACATGTCTTCATGGGTTCAAAGCTACTGTGATCTCAAAACATCCAACAATACGAGTAGGCATATGTTTGCCACTATTTAATTTCTAATAGTCTACGGCTGTTTTTACAATAAATTTGATTTTCATAACCATTTTTTTTCTTTTTAGGGTCTAAGACTCTGCCGTCCGTCCGTATGTTTGTTCGTCTGTGACCAGGCTGTAATTCATGAACCGTGATAGCTAGACAGTTGAAATTTTTAACAGATGATGTATTTCTGTTGCCGTTATAACAACAAATACTAAAAATTAGAAATAGTGAAAGGCTCCATAAAAAACTTGTTTTTTTTTAAACGATCGAAACTAGCGCCATCTTGTATGATGGTATGGAACCCTTTGTGCGTGGTTCTGACTCGCACTTTACCGGTTTTTTAAAACTTTTTTTATAGGTAAAGACCTATGAATTGTTGATAGAACATGTTCTAACTAAGCCAAATAAAACAATTCACAATATCTGTAAACACATGTGAATAATTTTATTAATTTAATAGCGACATACATAATATTTGGTTTAGCATAAGTAGGTTAAAGATATTATTTACATTTTAAATTTGAATACTTCTATTATAATAATAACAAAAAAATATTATATATAAAATAATATATATAATATTGGACAAATCTCACACGGTCATCTGGCCCTAACTAGGATTCCCTATGCTATGGGAACTACAAAATTATATACATAGGTACTTATATAAACGTATATACGTTTAAATACATATTATACATACACATATATACATTTAACACCCTGACACAGAGCAAACAAACTTAAAACATTACACATTGTATACTTAAAAATATACAAATTACAAAACAAATGAAATAATATCACAGTTATATACTGCTTTATAATAAGTAAATAAAATTATTAATTTAATAATAAATAAAGGCACACAAAATTTCATAAAATTATAAATAAAGGCACACAAAATTACATAAAATTATAAATAAAGGAACATGAAATTGTATTACTAAAAAGAAAATTAATTATCTCCTTGATGAAAGTAGCGTTTTAATGCTCTTTTGTCATACAATACAATAAAGTACAAGGTGGGAAGATAATAAAAATAAATAATTAAGTATATTAAAGTTAAATAATAAATAAAATTAACGTACATACTAAGCTTAGCCTGTAGTGCGGCCCTAAAATAGTACCACAAAATCTCCTTCCGAGGGTTTCGTAAAAGGCGACTAAGGGATCAAAAACCGAAGGATGGACAGCAGTGTCCTTTCCGCATAATAAATGTGCTACCACACTGCATCCTGCGATAGCCAACCCACCTGCCAAGCATGGCGATTATAGAAACCCGACCCCCCTCCCCCCCCATACCCAACTCGTGGGAGGTCGATATCCAGTAGTGGACGTCATTCGGCTAATGTGATAATGGCCATCATCGACACATGCCAACGCAGACTAATTAACAATATACTTGTACTAGCATAAAAAACTTAACGAAACTTTAACACGCCCACTAGAAACTGCAATAAAAAACAAAACAATAACAATAGGAAACAAGTAGAAGAACTTAAAAGTGTAAATAATAAATAATTTACAAAATCAAGAAGCTGAAAACTTACTATAAACTAATTTAATGTAAAATTACATTTAAATTATGTATATTCTCTTAAAATCAGTAAACTGTACCTTAGTTAAATGCTTGACAAAGAGCGACATAAAATAGAAAAAAAATATTTTCATATTTTGTAAAATTATGATAGAAAAGCGAAAGTTTCTTAATCTATACTTTTCTATTCTTTCATATGCTTTTAGGCTAAAATTTAATGTATTTAAGACACAAAAAATGCGTAATCGTTAGCAAATAAACGTAAAAAATCGAAACTACGTTGATTTCGAAAAACCGTAAACGTTAGCAAATAAACTTAGAAAATCGGACCTACATTGATTTCAAAAAACCGTAAAGGTAAGCAAAAAAAAAACCGCTAGACATCGGACCTACATTGCTTTCAAAAAAACCGTAAACGTTAGTAAACAAACGTATAAATTCGGACCGACAATGATTGCAAAAAATTGTAAACGTTAGTAAATAAACCTATAAATTCGGAACGACAATGATTGCAAAAAATTGTAAACGTTAGCAACTAAACGTAGAAAATCGGACCTACATGGATTTCAAATTCAAATAATAGTTAAAAATTCCTATTGGGTAGTACTAGTAGTATCGTACGGCATATAACTATTATAATAGTTTGTGTCGTACGCCCTCCTGTACCCTCCGTGGTGGCCGTGGTCATGTTCGTGGTGCTCCTCGTGGCTCTGGGAGTGATGATGAGACACCTCGGGCTTGGTGATGATTTCGTAGGTGGTGTGGCCCTTGCCCCCGCCGCCCTTGAGACCGGCTAGGGCGGACAGCATTAGGGACATTAGGGCTGCCATCATGGCTTTCCCGGCGAGAAGTGCTAGGGCTCCAAGAGCTGCGGCTGCTAATGCTCCTGCAACAAGAAATAAATTGTATAGCCACGCTGTGCATACTTTTTTGCGAAGCCTTCACCATCTGTCGTAGTAGGGCATACACAAATCAACAATGAACATTACACTAACTTAGTGACAAAGAATAAAGTTAGGTAATATCAGACTTGATGAAAAGTTTATAAATAATTTTGGTTTGTGTGGGAGGTACCTTACATGGATTTTCCCTGGGATAATTAAATACCCAGAGCAGTAGGCCTGATTAAGTAATAATTGTTAACAAAATTTCATTAAAATAGTTAGAGCCATTTCTGAGAAAAAGTAATGGACAACCTGGTTTTATATGGAAGATAACTTATTCAGATTTTTCTTAGAATAATGAACTAACATGTGCTTTAGGTCATGTAAAGTTATATAAAGTAACGTATCGAGTTTCATCAAAATCGTTACAGCCATTTTTCAGTAAAAAAATAATAATCAATGATTTTGGTGGCAACCGTAAAAAAATCAAGAAAGACATTTTTTTTAATAAAGAGGCTGGTTATACAAAAATATTATTAACCAAAATCCGTCTATTAGTTTAGGAATTAGAGCTACTAATGGACACACAGACACACACACACACACACACATTTTTAAAAATTCTACTAATATATAAAATAATGTAATAAAATCGATCCCCATCAAAATCTCAACTTCTAGTATTTTGCCATCACAACAGGTAAGTATCTTTTTCACTCCTTCGTCTCTCGTAAGTAAAAAGGCTTAAATCTATGAAAGGTATACTCATTTACAAAACGTCTTCTGATGAACAAAAGTAATTAGAATTGAGTTCAATATTCGGTGGCGTAACAGCTGGGGCCGCCCGTGGTTCGAATCCTGCCACGAACCAATGTGTTTCCGAATTTCGATTTCATATGTACGATTATCCGACGCTCTTACGGTGAAGAAAAACCTCGTGAGGAAACCTGCATACGCCTGCGAAGAAACCCGAAGGTTGTGTGTGAAGTCGACCAACCCGCACTGGGCTCGCGTGGTCGACTAATGAGTTGATTTGATGATTAGTTGAATGGAGAAGCCGCAGATATCAACTTAGAATGTTCCTCCGGCTTATATCGAGGTTTTTTTTACCCACAATTGGTGAGCCCTTAGCATCATATCACCAGATTTTTATTTGCAGTCGGATAAATAGGTGTAAAATAATAGTATTTGCATAACAAGTTAAATAATACCCCGTTATCCCGTTTTCTTTGGCTAAGCCTGTAGTCTAAACGGCTTAATGGATTTTGGAGTGGGAGGTGTCGTTAAATTAGATTTTGATCTCGTAAGTGAATTAGAATAAGTGGAGAAGTGGAGTCAACTATCAGATTCACATCATATCAGCCGAAGGACGTCCACTGCTGGACATAGGCCTCCCCCAAGGATTTCTACGACAACCGGTTCTGCGCCGCCCGTATCCAGCGGCTTCCCGCGACCGATTCTAATAGCTGAATATACTTAAGTCCTAGCGGAAAAAAACAAACTTAATTCATTTTTTTTTCTCACTCTCACCACAGCAACCTATGCGAAGGAGTACGTGTTAGACATATTTGACGTAGGGTTACGTGCTTGATGTATTTATATAGTCTTTCTCTGGAGATATTGAAACTCATTGGCCCCTTGCATAAAAGTTTTTAATAACGCCGGCGGTAGACTCACTCTACCAGGTAGGTCGTTAACTATTTCCACATTTTACATACATCATCATCATATCAGCCGAAAGACGTCCACTGCTGGACAAAGTCCTCTCTCAAGGATTTCCACGACGACCGGTCCTGCTCTGCCCGCATCCAGCAGCTTCCCGCGACCTTCACCAGGTTGTTGGTCCACCGTGTGGGAGGCCTGACTATGCTACGTCTTCCGGTGCGCGGTCGCCACTCGAGAACGTTATTGCCCCAAAGACCATCTGTTAATATAGGCAGGGCACATAGCTCGTAAGTTATGTGCCCTGCCCACTGCCACTTAAGTTAAGTGATTCTGTGAGCTATGTCGGTTACTTCGGTCCTCCTACGGATCTCCTCATCTCATATTTTACATACATTTTGTTTGAAATCCATATGTTGATAAATCCAACAGATTAAAATAAAAACAGACAGATTCATCAAATTTTCCTCACCTTTCATCATCATCATAGCAGCAAGCAAGCCACCACCCCCTTTTCCTCCAAAACCTCCCCCACCTCCCCCTGCCTTTCTCCCAATTACAGACTTATCTCCCTTCGCCATATCCAGGGCTTCCTTCGTAGTCTTCGGATCTAATAACCTGTACCTCAACGAATGACCATCTAGATAGTCTTGAAGACGGTACAGAAGAAACCTGTTCAATTTCTCATCGGGTTTTCCCGGAAACTGTCGGGAGAGCTCTGCAGCCATTTCTTCGGGACTTGTCTTGTTTGCGTCTCTTTCTTTCACTATGCTCAACCCAGGTAGAAGAGGAAGCTCCTCACGGGAACTTAAGTCCTCAATGAAGGACAAGACGTGGATTTTCATGCACTTAGCGTTTAATGCTTCGCTGCACTCTTTGTGAAGGGATCTGCCGTTTCGTTCGTTCGTGACGTTTTTCGTTTCTCCAGTGATTGTGTTAGTTTGCGATCCATCGATGTGTCCTTGAGCGGTGTTAACGGATATTATAACTAACAAGGCAATGGACACCACATGTTTATTAACCATATTGTTCACTTAACACTGCACTGTCTATGTCTTTTCTTCTTCAATGGAACACTCTCATTTCGATCGTCGACAGAATCCAACTGATTGAGGTATACTGATCAAATTTATTTTATACTATTCTATAAAAGGTAAAAAGTAAAAAATTGTCGATAGAAAAATGTAAAAAGGTAAAGAGTTTCGATTGCTTTATTGTTCGGCAGAACCAAGCAACTTTCGTTGCTTTCGGTAAATAAAACACGAAGTGTTAAGTTACGGTGGGTACATAGTTCTATTTAAGGCGAGGTATTAATTTGAAACAGTTGTTTTTGTTTACGTGTAAAGAGTAAAGAAAATAACCACACTTTTGCACTTTATCGATGGTTTTTTGTTTCAATCAATAACTACTATGAAAGTATAAAAAATAATAAGATAACTCACTCTATATTACTTATAATAACAAATATTGTTGTAAATTAAAAAAAATATATACTTCAAAATCTAAGTCATTACTAGAGTTGAAAGTAACGGTGTGGACCTATCTTTGGATTTTTTTCTATCGAGCCAAAACTACTCAAGCATGTTTCTAATAGCTTTTTACTTTAAGAAACATCATCAACAATAAGGGGAAATTTCGCAACCTTGGGTTTTCTATCATTTAAGAGTAAAAGTAACGGTGTAGACCTATCTTTGGGATTTTTTTCTCATCATCATCATTACAGCTCATATACGTCCCCACCGAGGGGCTCGAGCCTACCCTGAATCAGGGCGATTAGGCCTTAGTCGACCACGCGGGCCCAGTGCGGGTTGGTCGACTTCACACACAACCTTCGAGTTTCCTCGCAGGCGTGTGCAGGTTTCCTCACAATGTTTTTCCTTCACCGTTAAAGCAATCGGTAAGTATGTACGTAAGTTTTTGAAAAACTCATTGGTACATTGGCCGTCCAGATTCGAACCCGGTACCTCTGGTTAGATGGACCGAGTCGTTACCGGTTGAGCCACCGACGCTTGATTTTTTTTATCGAGCCAAACTGCTTAATCGTGTATCTAATAGCTTTTGACTTTAAGAAATATCATCAACATAAAGGGTATTCTTTTACAACCTTGGGTTTTCTATCATTTAGGAGTAATTGGCGTCAAATATAACGCAAATCTGAAATATTACCGCCTTAAGGTAATTGTTATAGTTTGAAATAGATAAAATTGATTTAACATTGTGTTTACTTTGGAACGGTGTAGGGTGCGTACGAAATTGCCATTGCTTTTAGTTTAATCACCTCCGTGGCGTAATGGTTAAATCCATTAGCTTCCCATTGCGTTGGGGAATCTTGGTCAGCCCGCTTCCATCTTCGGCATTATCATCACTTATCATCAGGTGAGATAATCCCAAGGGCTTACCAATTGTGAATTAAAAAAAAGGAGGTCGCGGGTTTGATTCTCGGCGGAGTCTTACTTTGTAAGACTTGGTTTGGTTGGTGGAAGGGCATTTTCTAAGCCCTTGACATCATCTCACCTAATGGTAAGTGACGTTGATACCAAAGATGGAAACGGGCTTACCAAGATTCCCCAACGTAATGGGGAACAGGTTACCTCATCTTCAAACCGGAAGACTTCAATGTTGTTAGCATTGATGTTTTGCGGCAAGACTTGGATAAGATGGTGGTAGTTAGCAACTCGAGCTTAAAAAAAGTCCTTCTAACAACCGAATGGAGTCTAACAAAGTTGCGTTGGGGACAAAGTTAGACTCCGCCGGGAATCGAACCCGCGACCTGCTTATGTGATGTTAATGGACTTAACCACTACGCCACGGAGGCGGTTTTCGTTTACTGTAAAATTACTTTACGATACCGTTTATGAACATTCTAATGTGTACGTGCATTTGTAAAACAACTAGTAGATGCCCGCAGCTTCGCCCGCGCAGATCCCGATTTTTGCGGTTCCCATGGGAATTTCCCAAAATCCTTTCTTAGCGGATGCCTACGTCATAACATCTACCTGCATGCCAAATTTCAGCCCGATCCGTCCAGTGTTTTGGGCTGTGCGTTGATAGATCACTATGTCAGTCAGTCAGTCACCTTTGAGTTATATATATTTAGATTGATTCCGGCATTTTCGTATGATAGCCGCATTATTGCCTGGTGAATAAATGACTAAGTATACAGAGTGTAATAAAATTGGTGTAGGTCCCGTTAACTGGGGCTTCTACTCATCATACTGAACAACTTTTGTCCTACGACTTTGATGATATCGCAATATTTTTTTTTTACTTTTCGTAGAAATCGACAGAATGAAGGGTCCAAATTTTTTTTTGAGAATCGCTGTAAATTTCTTGGGGAAAGTCGTTCAGTATGATGAGTAGAACCCGCAGTTAACGGGTCTTATACTAATTTTGTTACATCCTGTATATGACTATAAAAATGACAGTTACTGATAGAATTTGAAGTTATTTTTCTTCTAAAACTTACGTTTTTCTAGATACGAGTAGGAGGTATTCGAACGTCACTATATAGCAATTCTTATTAGACTAACTTTGCACATGGTTCTAAGCTTGGATTGAAGGAAGTTACCTAATACTGTCAATTGGCATTGGCGAACAATATACAGGGTGTGAAAAAAAATGGTGTAATTTGTATGAAGAGTAAATAATTTTTTTGCGATTTCAGCAAACTCGTAAAACAAAAGTTGTTCAGTGTGATGAGTAGAAGCATCAGTTAACGGGACCTACACCAGTTTTTCTACACTCTGTATATTAATCGAGTGAAAATCCATGAATAGTGTTATTGTCTTAAGGGTTCCCAGGAGGATCGAGTTTCTATACAAACGTAGTCCGGCTTTAATATAAAATGTTCATGTTGGATTGAATCCAAACTTTGCAAATATATTGAGTAGACACATATCGATGTTTGTAATTGGTTTTGGATATACTAATATAAAACGGAAAAAATAAGAGCAGTTTCTAACTTTCAGTACAGAACAAATTTAAGCCTTTGTTTAGTTATGTTTCAATTTACTACGAAGAAAACTGTTTAAAAACATCGATATGTGTCTACTAAATATATTTGCAAAGTTTGGATTCACTCCCGGCATGCAGTTTTTGTATTAAAATAAATAAATAAATAAATAAATAGATGAATCTTTATTTCAGGCACACTAGTACATAATATTACGCACAAAGTTTTACCCATAGAAGGATTAATGTCAAAACATAATAAAATAAAAAATGTCAAAATAAAATAATAAAAATGTCATAACAATAACCTAATTAATACAATAATAGTTTAATAGCACAATGTCAGGTTGAAATGATTCGTATTCATATAAATGGTGCGGAACACAGCAACAATTATACTGTTCGTACATTTGATCAATCTTATGTGGAATGATGCTTTAGACCTACGCAACACAGCATAGAAATCGTCAACCCTATTCTCCGCGAACATACCAGACGCACTACACCGCCAGGGCAGATTGAGCATGGCCCGGAATGCGTTGTTATATTGTACTACACGGAGCGTATTGTAGGTATTAAAGCGGATCTACGTTTGTATGGAAACTCAGCCTCCTGGGGACCCTTAAGCACACAAAAGGGGAAGATCCAAAAATCAGCTGTTTTGTTTTCACGTTCAGTAAGTTTGCGGCCGACCTAACATATTCTAGAATATGAATACTTTAGGAATTAATTAAAAATTAAAAACCCAACTGGATAAAATCTGAACTTAACTTTTTCGTCAGTGTATCCCATGTCACTCACGGGGTTAAGGCGAATCTAACGACACCACGCATTACAAAATCCATCAAGCCGTTTAGGCTACAAAGCGTGCCAAAATAAATAAACATACGTATATACGTAGAGCGTCGGTGGCTCAACCGGTAACAACTCGGTCCTCCTAACCAGAGGTGCCGGGTTCAAATCCGGACGGCCAATGTACAAATGAGTTTTTCTAAACTTACGTACATATACTCGTGAGGAAACCTGCACACACCTACGAAGAAACTCGAAGGTTGTGTGTATAATCGACCAACCCGCACTGGGCCCGCGTGGTCGACTAAGGCCCGATCGCCTCAATTCAGGGTAGGTTCGAGCCCCTCGGTGGGGACGTATATGAGCTAATATGATGATGACATACATACACTCGAAAAACATGACCGTGCTTCTGGCGCAGTCGGGTAAAAAGGCAGCAAATTTGACTCATCATATCACCCGAAGGATGTCCACTGCTGGACATAGGGCTCCTCCAAGGATTTCCACGACGACGACCGGTTCTGCGCTACCCGCATCCAGCGGCTTCCCGCGATCTTCACCAGGTCGTCGGTCCACCGCGCGAACTTTACTGCCACATCGGCCGTCTGTTCTACGAGCTATGTGCCCTGCCCACTGCCACAGTAAATGTGACTACCCGCTCTTAAACCACCGGTGGACAAGAGCTATGCGAGATCTTACGATAAACAAAGGTACAGAATGAAATTTTAATGAAAAATCATTCATTTGGATAATCTTTTACTCGTGAGTTTTCAATATACTTAGCTCTACTTTTACTCGTGAGTTTTCAATATACTTAGCTCTACTTTTACTCGTGAGTTTTCAATATACTTAGCTCTACTTTTACTCGTGAGTTTTCAATATACTTAGCTCTACTTTTACTCGTGAGTTTTCAATATACTTAGCTCTACTTTTACTCGTGAGTTTTCAATATACTTAGCTCTACTTTTACTCGTGAGTTTTCAATGTACTTAGCTCTACTTTTACTCGTGAGTTTTCAATATACTTAGCTCTACTTTTACTCGTGAGTTTTCAATATACTTAGCTCTACTTTTACTCGTGAGTTTTCAATGTACTTAGCTCTACTTTTACTCGTGAGTTTTCAATATACTTAGCTCTACTTTTACTCGTGAGTTTTCAATATACTTAGCTCTACTTTTACTCGTGAGTTTTCAATGTACTTAGCTCTACTTTTACTCGTGAGTTTTCAATATACTTAGCTCTACTTTTACTCGTGAGTTTTCAATATACTTAGCTCTAATTTTAATGATCACGGTTTTAAAAAAGGTCCAATTGCTTTGTTTTTTGTACATTAGTAAAGTTTTAACAGTACTATTCGCTTAGACTCAACACAAAAATGAAGGGGGCCAAAAAAGTAACGAGAACAAAATCAGTAAGAAGAATTTAGGTTTTAAGTATATGAAATTGTTATTTGATTTAGAAATAAAATTTAAAAATACACTTAATGAACACAAATAATAAAAAAATATAAGTAGGTACATAATAATAATATCACAGCTCTATATAGGTACTGCTTTAAAATATACATACATAGATAATATAGATATCGTTAATAATGAAGTATACAAACAATGATATCGTTAATAACAAAATATACACACAAAGATATCGTTAGTAATAAAATATACATACTATGATATCGTTCGCAACAAAATATACATACATAGACATCGTTAGTAACGAAATATACATACATATATATCGTTAGTAATGAAATATACATACATAGATATAGTTAATAACGAAATATACATTCATTGATATCGTTAATAACAAAATATACATACATTGATATAGTTAATAACAAAATATACATACATTGATATCGTTAATAACGAAATATACATACATAGATATTGTTAATAACGAAATATACATACATAGATATCGTTAATAACAAAAGAAACATACTTACACATCGTTGATATGATAAGAAATAAAGTAAAAGATTAAGACGAATGCTGTAGACAAATAATGTTCATAATTATAAAACATACAAACATTTTATCGAAATACAACATAAATTATAATAAAAGTAAATATTAGATATAATACTAGTTTAAATGAAATAAAAAATAAATACTATAGCAGAAAAAGCGGCAGGGAGACACAAGAAACATTACACAAGAAAGAAACATGTAAGTTGATAAAGTTTACCAGCGACTTCGTCCAAAACCCAAATTGTAACTTAAATACAATAAATAATAATAATTACAATAAATATCTTAACAGTAAACTATAAATAACTAAGAGTACTTAGATCTATTCACGTCTACAAAATTTAGCTGGGACTGCTATAAGGGTTGTAACTGTTATCATAGTCATAAGCCCTTCTATGATGATGTCCATGACCATGGTCGTATTCGTGCTGTTCCTCCTGACTGTGAGAGTGATGATGAGATATTTCGGGTTTGGTGATGATCTCGTAGGTTGTGTGGCCCTTTTCACCACCGCCCTTTAGCCCTACGATCGCTGAGAGTAGGAGGGACATAAGGGCTGTAGTCATAGCCTTTCCTGCAAGCAAGGCGAGTGCCGCTAATGCTGCAGCTCCTAAGGCACCTGTGAATGAAGAAAAATGGTTGAAATTAGCTATTTAATTTTTTTAGTTGATTTTGTATGCGATCTAAACAAACTATTATGATTTCTATCAAATTTACATATCCACAGCGTGACTTGACATTTTATTCGTTTTGTTCTCTCAGCATCATCATCATCATATCAGCCAAAGGACGTCCACTGCTGGACAGAGGCCCAAGGATTTTCATGACAACCGGTTCTATCAGCAAAGTGTGTCTGTTTCAGTGGCACTATCGAAAAAATGAGTCTTCTTTAAGAAATGTTAGTTTTTTGTGATGTTTAAACATTATTTTTTACATATAGATCATGAATTTTGAGAAGTGTTCTTAAGGCATCGAATTTTATTACAAGTTACCGAAATATTTAACTGGGTCTTTTTAAACATATTGTGTCAGTATATTTTCATAAAGGACAAAAAGATACACTTTACAGTTTTCATCTCATCATCATTAATCATCATGATCAGCCCGTCTTAGTCCACCGCAGGTACAAGTACCTCCTGTAAGGCTCGCCACTTATACCGATCTCCGGCTCTGCGCATCCAGCATTCGCCAGAAACCTAGAGCAAGTCGTCACTCTACCAAACATTCGTCCCTCACAACGTTTGCCTAAACGCGGTCTTCCACCCCTGTACTAGCTTTGTCCACTAGTTACCCGTTCTGCGATAGGTTTCAACTACTAATCATAATTTTTAAAACTTTTTCTAACACCATATAACTACAGATGACTATAAAATTTAAATTTTTGACTAAATTTTGGACTAAGCATTAACTTATGACACTGACTAAACGTCCAATAATGTAAATTTCCTTACAAAATTGGCCAATCAGCTCATGAATTTGGTGTGATAAGTCTAAAGATTTTTACTACGATTGTATAGGTTCCTTGTTCAGTTCAATGAGTAGATCCTGAGTTTAGAGTTGGACCAATGATTTTAATTGAATCATGTGTAGCGAGTCTTTTGTAACTTGGAATTAACATACAAAGATAAATAAATAATTACCTTTCATCATCATACCAGCGGCGAGCAGGACTCCCATACCACCACCCTTACCACCCCCACCAATGCCGCTAGATTTCCTCCCCACGGATGCCATATCTATAGCCTCTTTACTGGTCTCCTGATCCAGGAGCCTATACCTCAACGAATGACCTTCCAGGAAATCCTGCAATCTATATAAGAGAAATCTGTTAAGTTTTTCTTCAGGCTTTCCTGGAAACTGCCGAGCCAGTTCCGCTGCCATTTTCTTTGGATCCTTCCCATCATTTCCCTTCTCTTTGACTATACTTAGTCCTCCAAGGAGTGGTAGCTCTTCCCTGGAGTTAAGATCTTCAATAAAGGAAAGAACATGTATTTTCAGGCATTTAGCGTTGAAACTTCCACTGCATTCTTTACGAAGAGATCTCCCATTTCTTTCGTTTGTAAAATTCTTCGGAATATCTTCAATGGAATTCGTTTGCGTTTCATCGATTCCTCCTTTTGCTGTGTTCACAGAAACGATCACTAATAACGCAATGGACGCACAAATCCTATACATTTTGGCACTATTATAGGTACACTGCACTAATCCTTAGTTAACTGTAGTCATGTCTTTGGCAGTCCCAGCTCGAATGTCCAATGTGTTACACCACTAGTTGCTTTATATCGTAAGTAAGAAGTTAAAAAAAGAGAACTAGCAAATAGAGAATATTAAAAAAAGATCGAACGAATGTGATAGTGATTACATTGGGAGCAAGTATTATTGTTTCGCGGCGGACGCTGTTACTTTCATTTGGATTGCACTTATTATATTTGTCAATATTTTTTTTTATATTTTCTGACCATTTGGTTGCGTTCATATTGGCGAATGTTGTTATATCGAACACTGTATCAAATGGTTGCTACGTCGATGGTCCCATCATAGCTTCGTCACATAAACGTCCCGAACTTCTAAGGTGTATGGTTAGTCCATTCGCCTCACACTTGGAGGTCGCGAGTTCGATTCCCCGCGGGGTCTAACTTTGTAAGACTCGGTTTAGTTGGTGGTAGGGCATTTTATAAGCCCGTCTGGCTAGCTAGCACCATCTTATTTAAGTCTTGCCACTAAACATCAATGTTGACAGCGTTGAGGTGTTCTGGCATTAAGATAAGATAACCAGTACCCCATTGCGTTGGGGAATGTTGATAAGCCCGCTTCCATCTTCGGCATCATCGTCACTTACCATCACGTAAAATAATGCCAAGGGCTTACCAATTATGAAAAATACAAAAAAAATGAAAGAAATTAATATTGGTTTTGTTGCTTTCTCTTTCAACATTAAAAAATGATAAAAAAGTATAATTAGCATCTGTTCCAAACGTCACATTTCTATAAAATAAAACTTTACAGAAACAGGAAAAATGAAATATTCCTATTCTGAAAATGCTAATATACAAGAAAAAATGTGTCATTTTGGTTGGAATTTGGATTGGATTGGATTTTTTTTGGACTTAATTTTAATGGGAAATACGCTTTATTTAAACAGGTTTTTAAGCTCATTCGATGGATTTTTATGCCATGTTTTAAAAAGTTGGTAAGTGAAATACGACCTTTTGGACAGATACTCCTCAATTACAACTCGATGATCAGATAAATATTTGTAACGGAAACAGTTTAAATTAATTTAAGGTCACTACACACGGCCATACGATGCTTTCTACTAGCTAAACGAAAGTGATATTGGATTAGGTTTGAGTTGTAAATACGTATATTCAAACCGCCTATGTGGCGTAGGTAATTTATTTAGATTTATGTATTAGTTCGTAGAACAGATGACCTCAAAGTTCTAGAGTGGCGACGGCGCACCGGAAAACGTAGCATAGACAGGCCTCCCACTCGGTGGACCGATGACCAGGTGAATGACGCAGGAAGCCGCCGTACGCAGAACCGGTCGTCGTCATGAAAATCCTCGGGAGAGGCCTATGTCCAGCAGTGGACGTCCTTCACCTGATATGATGATGAATTTATTAATTAGGAAAAATTAAAAACCCGACTGCAAAAAACTTGACTCCTATTTTTTTTTTCACAATGACTGCTCCAAGGCTGCCCGCATCCAACGGAATTCTGTAACCTTCAATTCGCACCAACCGCACCAAGTCGTCGGTCCACAGAATGGGAGCGCTGCCTACACAACGCCTGCCGACTCCAAAAAAAAATATGGCACCTCCCATACAAACCCAGGTTGTCGGTATTTTTTTCTCAGAAATGGGTTTAACGATTTTAATGAAACTTTACGAATAACTGTGACTTATTAAAGCCTACCTGTACTACACTGGTTACTTTATGATTTCAGCAAAAACCTCGGTATAGTATCTCTCATACAAATCTAAATTATCCATTGCTGGACAAAGGCCTCCCCCAAGGATTTCCACGACGACCTGTCTTGCGTTGCCCGCATCCAGCGGCAGACAGAAAACTGAGAAAAGCAGAGGTATTCACTTCCTTGGATTTAAAAAAACAATTATGAACAAAAAAAAACCGACTTCAAACAGGAAACTAAGGTTCCCCTCGATTACTCTGAGATGCTACCATCAGATCCTGGTTTCCTTATCATGGTACCACCCTTGAGATATCTCCTTTCCAACAAAAAAAGAATCATCAAAATCGGTTCATAAACGACGAAGTTATCCACGAACACACATAAAAAATATTAAAATATATATATATACGGTCGAATTGAGAAACCCCCTTCTTCTTTTTTAAGTCAGTTAAAATGGATTTCTGAAATTTGATGTCAATAAAGATTACGTACCTACTTTTTTTTTTTTACATTTTTGTCGTTTATTTTATATATTATATTTATATATTTATTTTATATTTTAACCACTAAATTGACCCCACTATCAAATACATGCTACTTCCGTGCTATTTTTATTACCTAAGTTTAAAACTAGTACTACAGAAAAGATTTAAAACTACAATATTGCAATATTTACTAAATATTACAATATTTTTTATGATTTCGATTTAAAAACTTTGTATCAACGGTCACGAATAAATTAAAAAATATCATTTGTAAATCTGACAGACGTGATGTGACGCATTCGTGGGAAGCAAAACGTTATCACGTATTATGGTATTTCCACTACTAGTCATTTGAGTAACTTTTTATCAAATGTCAAAAACGAAAGTTTATTCTGCAATTGTTCGCGATACTGACATAGTGACGTCATAAGTGCCATAGTCTTTGACGAACTAATTTGCTGTTTTCAATAAATATAAAATTAAAAATTGTTTATTAATTCAAATGGGCAAGTAACGTGTTTTTGATATTCTAGAAGAAATGCTATTTGAATAATGTTTTTTTTTTAATTTATTTTTTATACGATAAAATAGCCTATTATGCACTTGTCTGTCGATTTTCGGGACCCGAAAAAAACCAAATTTCCTATCTGTCAACCTAACGGGAGCCGGAAAAATTACGGCAATCAATTATTATAATATAAAACTAAAAAATAGAAAATAAATAAGTAAAACACAATAATTAGAATAATATTATTAAATGGAAACACAATATTTTATTTAGATTCACAGGAGGTTAAAGATTTACCTAAGGGCTAGGGTTAGGGCTTACTAATTGTAAATAAAAAAAAATCTGCTTAATCCACTCTATTTCATTCGCCAATCCTAAATTTTTTTAATTCATTTTCAAAGCTTATAATTAATTAGTTTCGCCTGTCCCGCTGTCTTTAATCAAATTTGACCCACTTCCCGGTTTCCGATTGAACTGAAATTTCGCATGCATATGTAAATCGAACTACAATGAATTGTTATGTTACGGAGCTGATCTGTTGATGAAGCTAATTGAAAACTCTGCAATAAAACGACTCAACCCCATCAAGTTCGGGATCGCTTGATTCGTCTTGAGAAGGACTCCAGTTAAGTTTGTCTTCAATTGATTTCAACAGCAAATTTGGAGAATGAATAACAAATAATTTGTTTGTTATTTTTTTATCATCTTATCAGCTCATATACGTCCACACCGAGGGGCTCGAGCCTACCCTGAATTAGGGCGATTGGTCGATTTCACACGCAACCTTCGAGTTTCTTCGCAGGTGTGTGCAGGTTTCCTCACGATGTTTTCCTTCACCGTTAAAGCAATCGGTGAGTATATGTACGTAAGTTAAGAAAAAACATATCTTAATTTATTATATAAGGAAACTATATGTGAAATATGAAAAAAAAAATTTCGCCCTCGATACATAATAAGTTATCAAATCGGCAAAACTGTATCAAGGACCAAAATTTTTTTTTCATATTTGACATATAGTTTCTTTGGGAAAGTTGTTTGTAATCACGAGTACATTCATATCCTTTGCTATCAAGAACTAATTAAAAGTCACCCTATATAGCATATCTCTGATCCATACCTTTCATTTTAAAACAAATTTAAGCCAATCGGTTTTATAGAACTGCCGGATGGACTCAAATATATTTCATACTAGCTGTTTCCCGCGGCTCCACCCGCGTGGACAACGTTTCTGTGACTTTTCGAGGGTGTGCAGTGCGCGAGCCGCGAGCGACTCGCGAGCGTGAAAAAAAGTAGCCTGTGTGATAATCCAGGTCCTAATCTGTCAATCCACCAAATTTCAGCCAGATCCGTTCAGAAGTTTTTGCGTGAAGAAGTAACAAACATACACACTCACATACTCAGAAACTTTCGCCTTTATAATATTAGTCTGATTTTTTTCCCTCTTTTTCATTTTATTTATTTATTTGAGAAGGGCGAAAGTTAGGTAATTTTTAATGGTTGTTAGCAAATCCGTGCATCATTACCTTTTATTTAAAAATAAAATTAAGCAAATCAGTTTTATAGAACTTCCGGACGTACTCGAAATAGATTACATTTTTTTTCTTTTTACTTTTAAATTATTTATTAGAGAAGAGCGAAAGTTAAGTAATTTTTAATGCTTGGTGACAAATCTGTGCATCAATGCCTTTCATTTTAAAACATATTAAGCAAATCGGTTGGATAGAACTGCCATATTGACCACTTTGGCCCTTTGTTATTTATTATACAAATGTTAAATAAATGTTTTGTATATATAAATGTATTAGTGAATCACCTCCGGAAAGTAACATTTATAAAATAAAATGATACTGTTTGCGATCGATATAACCCCGGTAATGCCAGATAAAGATAAATCAGCTCCCTTTGAAAATAAAGTCAATAGATATAAAAATTCTATAAATGAATGACTTACAGATACAACCCAAAAACTAAAAATTTCGAAAACCCACTATTTACAATTCTCTAATTACAAAAAAAGAAGTGGGTAGTGTAGTGTAGTGTGGTGTACTGGAGTGTAGTGTAGGGTAGTGTAGTGTAAGGTGGTACGAAGTACGACGGGACAGCTAGTTAACTTATAGTTTTACTATCAGATTAATTAATGCTATCAAGTGCGTGCCAATAGCAGATAACTTTTCATTATATTACTTAGGTTTTCCTCAAAAAATAAATAACTAAAGATTTTTGAAATAAAACAAAAAAAAGATACATTTTTACTTTTATTCTGTGCGACAAAATGTAAATAAAAGAAAAACAAAAACCAAACAAATTAAATTAATATTAAGTAGGTATAATATATTTATATAGATACTGATTGAAAACGAAGAACATGTACCTACTATACTAATGCTGAAAACACACTATGTTATAAATAACGCAAGTAACGATACACATAATTACAAACATAAAATATGTATATATATACATTTACAATTATATATTTGAAAATAAAACTTAAGTTAAAACAAATTTAAACATAAATAATAAAGCTATAACACCTAATACAGTCTTGTGAAAAAATATACTATAGATAAATAACATACTTTAAATGAGATTTTAAACTAAGATATAAAAAATATACATACATACTTTCATAATTTATCGAAATGCAAAAATATAATAATGAATTAAATTGTAATTTTTATTAAATAAAATGAAGAAAATATAATATTTTAATGAAAGATCACAGTGGCAGAAACTTCTTCTCTGACTAGAAGTTTGGCTACACCTGGCTTTATGATTATTAAAAAAGATGTAATAAATGTAAATAATAAAATTAGATAAAAATAAAATTAAAATACATAATTTATAAAATGAATACTGAATAATTACAAAAGATAAGATAAATAAGATAAATACTCTATAATGTACACACTATTAAAAAAACAAATGATAAAAAACTTAACTCAAAAAATATAAAAAAAACAAACAGAATATAAAAAAAGAAACTTATATAAATAAAATAGCGGTACAATTTGGACGGTCTTATCGCTAAAAGCAATTTATTCCAGACAACCCGGTGTTTGGAGACAAAAGCATAAAAACAGACATAATAAAATAGATACTACTGAAAAATAATGTAAAAGTAAAAAAATACACAAATACTTAGTTAATATATAAATAAAACATGTGCATAATATTATTTAGGCTGCTAAATACACATATTTACATACGACAGTTATAAAAAATAAATAGCTAAGGTGATAATTTTTTATAGGGAGCAATGAGAAATTTAATAGGCATAAATATGAATGAATAACTTGAAATAAATATTGTATTAAATAGATCAATATAAATAATAAATATTTTCATAGTACTTGCTCAAAAGAAAAATATCACGAGTCAAGATAATGTAAATAATCCATAAGTCCCCACTACTGGGGCACTGGTAACAATATTACATACATATTATATAAAATAAAATAAATAAATATACAACGAAATTAAAAGAAAACCAAAATGTGCTAAACTAATCTAAGAATAAGTTATTTTAATAAATTATTGAGTATTATGTATGGTACTCATTGATATGTACACTCATCAATTTTCCCTAAAAATAAATTTTAAAACGTGAACCAAAAATCTTTGAATCGCAGCTCTTATCACACGCTCTTAACTAAACAATAAATTATTATTAAATAAATTATTTAACTGTGCTCCCTCCTCCTAAACATTCTTTGCTCCCTCCAAAACTTAGCGCCTCCTGACATTCAAATTCCTGCCGTACCCCGAATGTCCGTACCCACCCACGTCTTCATGGGCTGTGGAATGACTGTGGGAGTGCGTATAGATTGGCTTGGAGACAATTTCGTACGTTGTCGACTTGCCGCCGCCAGACGAGAGGGACTTGAGGCCAATGACAGCGGACAGGACGAGCGACATCATCGCCGTCATCAGTGCCTTGCCAGCAAGCATGGCCAGTCCACCCATGCCGATGGACATCATCGTGCCTGAGGACAAAAGTAAAAGAATATTATAAAGAAAGTACTCTAGTTTCAGTAGAAGCAATTATATTGTATTTAGTCAAATATAATTGAAATAATTTTCGAAAAACCTTTAAACTTTAATTTTAATTATTTTGTATTTTTCTCAGCAACCCTTTTATTTGATAAATAAAAAAAAGATAAAAAAGTGATATAAAAATTTTCCTATTCTTCGTCATAAATCTAAAAAATAATTAATCATAAAATCATAAAATTAATTAAAAATCTGTTTAAGCTTGGCCAATGAAGCCCTTTCATACGATACCCCACATGACACGGTTAACTCAATTCAAAATTCAGACCGCCGTTCCTTGCATATTTGATTACGTACTTTAAATAAAGACTATATTTTTATGATTTAATTACAAATGTATAGTTTTCAGATTTTTCTCTATATTTGTAGTATCATCATTACAGCTCATATACGTCCCCACCGAGGGGCTCGAGCCTACCCTGAATCAGGGCGATTAGGCCTTAGTCGACCACGCGGGCCCAGTGCGGGTTGGTCGACTTCACACACAACCTTCGAGTTTCTTCGCAGGCGTGTGCAGGTTTCCTCACGATGTTTTCCTTCACCGTTAAAGCAATCGGTAAGTATGTACGTAAGTTTTTTTGAAAAACTCATTGGTACATTGGCCATCCAGATTTGAACCCGGTACCTCTGGTTAGATGGACCGAGTCGTTACCGGTTGAGCCACCGACGCTTTTATTTGTAGTATAAGACGTTATAACTTGCTACATTTAATAGTTCTAGGTCAACTAAAAATACCCTATAAATTTTGATTCCTTTGGGAGTGTCGAAATATACGTTTTTGCGGCATAAACGGCTGTATCTTTTATTGAAGTTAACTTTGAAGTTTGATTTTTTCAGAACTTCTAGGGAATGTAGACCGAAGTATACTGTTTAAATTTCAACTCGGTACCCTTACGCGTTCCCGAGATAAAGGGTTTTGACAGACAGACGAACGGACGGACAACAAAGTGATCCTTTAAGGGTTCCGTTTTTTCCTTTTGAGATACGGATCCTTAAAAACGGCTGGAAAACCACTGTTAATGAACCAAATATGTAAATGGAAGCTAATTAAATGTTGTAAAATAATCTGTAATCAAAACCTCAGGATAAATAAAGATTTAAAGCTAGTAAAAATTATCTTTACGAGTCTGAACGGTACAAAGATATTGTAAAGATAAAAATAACACCGTTTCATTTATAACTAGCTGTTGCCCGCGATTTCATACACTAATTTTTGGGTACAATAATAGTAGTTTATTAAACTGTTGCATAATAAGGGTTCTTTAAGTACGAGTGTAAGTTAAAAAAACGAGAATTACTTTATCTAATCTCATACATTGGGATTGAATCAACTAAAATACAAAGATCAAAGTTAAGAGTAAGAAAAAAATCCCACGAAATTCAGTAAGTACCTACAACAAAACGTGTTATAGCGCTGAATCCCAGCGCATCACCGCGCTTGCACTGAAGCGGACGGTGTCACAGACAGGTAAAAACAATGCTTTCACTGATCTCAGACATTTTTAAACAAGAATGAAAATTATCCACGAAATTCAGTATCTACAACAAAATTCAACGAAAAACCAACACATCACCGTGCATGCGTTAAAGCGGGCGTTGTCATAGATAAGTAAAAATTGGAATGAAAACTCTTTGTATGGCTGTAAAAATGGCGCGAACCGCATGTGCGTTCCAATAAAAAAAAATATATCGAACTTCGTTGGTGATATTATCTCTTTGTTTTAACTTGTATCGTAATGGAAAAAAATACATTATAACATTATTTCTCTAACAAAATAATGTTTTAATGTATTTTTTTTAAATTACGGTATTGTGTTTATAAAGTATGCCAATATAAACTAGTTTTGAAGTTGATAATGCGAACTTTACGTTATTATGAGAGTAGATGAAATGAATGAATTCAGAGAGAAATTCCGGCTGTGTAAGACCAGCCTAGGATCATTTTACTTAACCCTCGGTTGGTTGCGCTTTTTTTGACACCATCGGTCGCGTAGGGTCTTTAAAAGCCCGAAATTAGGGTACAGACTTTAAATATTTTTGTTTTATTATTATTTTATATTTTGAGTAGCATAACAAAGTTTTAAATAAAACCCATAGTGTGGTTTTAAATTATTTTATTGATAGGAAATAATTTTGAACCAATAATATATATTTTTTGCACTAATTGACAGTTAAGTATGTTTTAGGAATCTACTATGAGGTACAAATTTGTATCTTTCATATGGAACAAAATATACCAGTTTATGTACACTTCGGGCTTTTAAAGACCCCACGCGACCAACCGAGGGTTAATATGTCTTTGTGTCAAACCATCAGAAACATCAGTTTGCAAGTGACAGCTGTCACTCGATTTGAAAGAAGTGCCATTTTGTCACTATTATTTCCACGCTCTGATTGGCCGTATTCCCTCATCAAAAACTTTTTATTCTCCCATCTCGGCGTTTAATTAAGGCTTTCCATGCAGAGAGGTGTAACATTGTAAGATACCGTGTTTTCTGTTTTCTGTCATAATTTTTTAAGCCGAAAAACGTCCACTGCTGGACAGCGTTCTCCCCTAAGAATTTCTGCCGAGTTCACTTTCGGGCTGCCTATGTCAGGTCTTCTGATGCACGGTCGCAATGGAGACCTTTACTGTCCTGTGTTTTAGGTAAGTGGGGACGCTATATCATAAACCTGGCAGTCTAGCGTATCTGGTAGATGTGCGAGAGGGCTTGTCCCAACGGCCCTTGGGCATAACAGTGAGAGCCGCTATTCCTACCAACACCATAAGTTGAAGACAAGGACCAGTTACGGTAGGTCTTGCCGCCAAGATGCTTATCCTGGTACTCTGCAAGGCGAGTGCTTCGTGGAAGAGAACCACTACCAACTGTCCAAGTAGGTCCAGGAGCTGTAGGCACGCTCACCTCCCGCGGCTTTCTCTGCTGGCGGTTCGATCCTCGCTCGGGACGCCAAAGAAGCTGGCTCCCACATATCCGGTGTGGAACCGGAGCTGTAGGCACGCTCACTTCCAGGCTTACTAAGGTAAGTGGGGACGCTATATCATAAACGTGGTAGTCTTAGCTTATCTAGTAGATATACAACGTGCCTGCACCAGATACCTGGAGAGTAGTAAGTGGTTCCTTCCACGAGGCACTCGCCTTGCAGAGTACCAGGACAAAGCATCTTGGCGGCAAGACCTACCGCAGTTAGTCCTTGCCTTCGCTTCATGCTGTTGGCAGGAATAGCGGCCCTCGCTTTATACCCTCAGGGTCGGTAAGTGGGAACTCTTTATCATAAACCTAATATTAAGCATAACTAATATATATTAATAATATTATAAATGTGAAAATGTATTTGTTTGTTTGTTACCTTTTCACGCTTCAACGCCCTGACCAATCTTAAGGAAATTTGGCATGCAGGTAGCCTGTGTCAAGAGAAAGGACATATGCTAGCTTTTATCCCATGAAAATAGCATAGCCCGATGCAGTCCCTGAGGGAACTGAAAATATACTCTTTTTGGTTAATTTCTTTAACATCACAACGAAACAGTGGATTGTGTGATTTTTTGCACAGAGATGGTTGAGGGGGTGGGAAATGACATGATTTACTAATAAGCATATCCTGACATAGTTCCCGAGGGATCTGGAGAAAATTCATGACCACGCTCGCGAGCCGCTTGATAAGACAGTCATAAAAACGATGTCCACGCGGGCGAAGCCGCGGGCAATAGTTAGTTAAGCATATCTGGTAGATGTACGAGACGGCTTGTCCTAACGGCCATCAGTACTACGAGCGATGTACTGCCCACTGCCCTTAAGTTTGGCGATCCTGTGAGCTAAGTCGGTCACTTTGATTCTCCTACGGACCTTCTCATTTAAGATTCGATCACGTAGTTCCCTCCCTACGTGATCGAATCTGCGAGAATCGCTCGCTCCATTGCCTTTTGGGTGCCCTTAAGGCGAGGCACTGATTGAACAGTTGTCTCTGTCTTTTTCTTTACGTGTAAAAAGTAAAGAAAATGACCACACTTTTGCACTTTTTCAATGATTTTTCGTTGAAAAGTTTCGAAAAAGTGAACAAAATTAAATTTTAATAAACATAGACTTCGCAGTTTGATAAGAAGGAAATTGTGATATTATAACTTTGAAATTTAAAAGAACTTTTTTTTCATACAAATGTTTACAGTCTTCACTTTGCTTTAATTTATGCTGTTTGGATTTTTTTTATGATCGAGTCAAGTTAATCTAATCGAGTAATGAACTTACAGGGGCCCTAGGTAAAGTCCTTGAATATAATATTTCTTTTTTTCAGGCCGATAAATTAAGCGGGAATAATTTTCCTGATTTTTTTTCTAAGCGCTTCTCACTACTTGCCAATATACCGCCTAAGACTAAGAGGCTCATAGTTAGGCTGTTTTCTACACTTATCAGAAATACCTTAATCAAGTTGAGTTGCTTATATTTTATTATAAGTTTTATTTTAAATGTTTTAGTTATAAGAGTACGTATCGAATATATATTTTGTTTTCTCTTTTTATCGTGCGTTTAAACTTGATGTTTTTAAACTTTTGGACTGGGGTGGACCCATCATCAAAATCAACGGCGAGTACATCACCCACCTTCAATTCGCTGACGATGTCGTGGTCATGGTTGCGATTATGGACGACTTAGGCACAATGCTCGATGGCCTCAGAAGATCTTCTCAATAAGTGGGTCTTAGATCTTTTTATTCTTAATCACTGGTTACTTTTTGTGATTTTTCAATGATAATGTTACAAGCCTAAATAGTACGAAAAAAACGGATCCATTACGAGTTTAAATTGGCGACTTTGAAGTGAATTATTTAATTTATTAAATAAATATTTAATTAATTGAACATTTATTTAGTCATTTAATTGCATTTTACAGCATAAAATCGTTATTTTCCAAAATGTATTTTTTTATTTCCCTCTCCCATACAAACTGAACAATGCCGATTGGTGTTCGACCCGTTAACTGGTCACATTGAACAACTTTTTCCAAGAAACCCATAATAATATTAAAAAAAAATTTCGACTCTTTATACAATAGCATTATTAGTAAATCAGCTGATCGATGGAAAAATGAGATTTTTTTGCGAGTGAACTAAAGGATCTTTGGTTAAAGTTGTTCAAAAAATATTATGAGTACCCAGGGCTACCCAGTGAAGGGGTAACTCCAATTTTGTTATCTGTCTGTATATATTATAGGAAAAGGCATATTAACGCACAGCCGAAAACACTGAACGGATTTCGCAGAAATTTGGAATACAGGTAGAAAGGATTTAGGATTTTCCCACGGGAACAGCAAAAAACGGGATCTGCGCGTGCGAAGCTGCGGGCATCGACTAGTATTCTATAATTTCATACTTAAAATCATCATCATCATCATCATCATAAGACGTTCACTGCTAGACAAAGGCCTCCCTCAAGGATTTCCACTACGACCGGTCCTACGATGCCCGCATCCAGCAGCTTCCCGCGACCTTCACAAGGTCGTCAGTCCACCAATTGGGAGGCTTTCCTACGCTACGTCTTCCGGTGCGCGATCGCCACTCTAGAGCTTTACTACCCTGACGGTCATCTTTTCTGCGAGCTAATGCTCTGCTCATTGCCATTTAAGTTTAGCTATTTTAACACAGCAAGAAGAAGCAAAGAGACCGACATCGTTGTCATTTCCCGAGTTGGAAAGTGTCCAGTGGCCCAGCTGTGGGTCGTTTATGGGCGTTTAATTTAGTCTCCGGAATGTATATTACTCAAAACAAATAGTTTTCGAAAAACCTAAAAACTTTAAGCTACAAGCTTTTAATATTGCATTGTCACGCGATATACATGGAAATCCTTGGGGGAGGCTTTTGTCCAGCAGTGGAAGATTTGTGGCTGATATGATGATGATGATGATACATGTGCATGAAAAATTTCAGCTCAAACGGAAACCTGGAAGTGGGCTTAATTTAATTTGCAAGATTTCACCTGAACAAACATACATACATTGCAAGTTAAATGAAAGCTTGTAAAAACAAAAGTAGTGGCTCTTTGGGCCACAGATAAGAATTTCTTTTTGCTGTGGTTTGGGCCACCTCTTTGTATGAAAATGTACTGAGAAAATGTAGGTGGCCTTTATTTCGTTTTAATTAGTATATATTTCCATCCTACCGTCAATTCTATTAAATGGAAGACTCCTGTGTGTGGAGTATTGCCTTACCCCCCCCTTGTTTAGTTTGGGGAGAGACCAGTACCCTAGTAGGGGTATGTTTTAGGTTATGAGTTGTTGACTGTGCTTGCTTAGGACCCTGAGACCAGTAATAATCTGACCACTGACGACATGGTGCTGACGCTGATGTACAACCTTGTTACATGGTTAGTGGACTGGGCACATGTTTAATTTTTTGTCACAGCAGTCACCCAAATTTTGTTTCACGGTCCTATATTCTAAGCGACTTACAAGCCTACTAGTTTTAACCGCCTCCGTGGCGTAATGGTTTGTCCATTCGCTTCACACCAGGAGGTCGCGGGCTCGATTCCCTGCACCAATTTTATTGCACCCTATATACTTATTATACCTACTGTGAACAAATTTCCCGAAAGAACCCATAATAAAACTTTTAGCGTTTAGCCTTTGTATCTACCAACTCCTACCGGTTACTTTAAGGTTGTCTGGAAGAAATCGCTAAAAGCGATAAGGGCGCTTTTGCACTGTACAAATTTAAATTAAGTTTCTGTATTTTTTTTGTGTGCAATAACGATGTTCACCGCCTCCGTAGCGTAATGTTTAGTCCATTCGCTTCACACCAGGAGGTCGCGGGTTCCATTCCCGGCGGAGTCAACTTTGAAAGACTCGGTTTGATTGGTGGTAGGCCATTTTAATAGCCCGCCTGGCTAGCTACCACCATCTTATCTAAGTCTTGCCGCGAAACATCAGTGTTAATAGCATTGATGTGTTCCGGCTTGAATATAAGATAGCCAGATCCCCATTGCGTTGGGGAATCTTGATAAGCCCGCTTTTCATCTTCGGCATCATCATCACTTACCATCAGGTGAGATGATGCCAAGGGCTTATCAATTGTGAATTTAAAACTACGCACCTTTCATCATCAATGCAGCTGCTACAAGTCCTCCCATTCCACCCTTCTTTCCACCTCCAAAGCCACCGCCTTTGCCCCTCGCTTCTCCAATGAAAGCCCTGGCTTCCTCTGTTGCGTTTTCGTCGAGGAGCCTCAGCTTCACTGAATGGGTATCCAAGTAGGTTCCAAGTCTATACAAAAGGTACTTGTCCAGTCTCTCATCAGGCTTTGAAGGCAAAGCCCTCGCCAGTTCTGCGGCAAACTCCTCGGCTTTCCCATTCTCTTTAGCCTCTTTCACGAGACTTACTCCTGGTAGAAGGTGCATCTCATCTTTCGCGCTTAGTTTCTCAATAAGAGAGATAGCTTCTATCTTCAAGCACGTAGGACTGAATATCCCAGTTGCGCAATCCTTCCCCATAGCTTTAGCAGCTGTTTCCAAAGTAGGCTGTATTGCAGGTTCAGCATTTTCACTATCTGGATTAGGCTTAGCGTATGCCACAACCACCATTAGTAATAAAATGAAATGTAATCTATACATTTTTAAAAAGCACACACGTCTTAGCTGTATCGAATACAACTACACTTTGATAAGACAATTCTTTCATTCGCCTTTTTATGTCTTATATACATAGTAGGTCTATTAGCAGTGAGCACTCTTATATCCATTATTTTTTCATACTAGGCTGATTGCAAAAAGACGAGAAACAAACAGGTATAAACAACGTTGAGGCCGTATGCATAAAGTTTACTTTCCCTCGGACGGCGATAAGCTCTAAGGCTTCATGTCATTATCTGGAGCAGTCACTGGAGTATCAAACGGTAGAAATGTCTTTATTTTTTGGTCACTAATTGATATTGGTATTCGACCAAAATTATTGGTTGTCTAGTAATACTACTTTTTGCTTATGTTAATCTCTTTTTTGTTAAGGCGGAAAGTGTTACAGAAGGCTTCGTCAATATGCAAGTACTTAGTGATGTTTTTTTAATGGATTCATATTTTTATATGAATCATGAATCTATATAAAAATGATTCACCAAAAACATAATTATGAATTTTGGTTCTTATGATAGGTACAGTCCAACTGGGAATGGAATATATTTTTTTTTATAAAAAAAAGTAAGACAAAGCAGTCTTAACAAAATGTATATGGGGTTTCGTTTTCTTAAGTAAAATAGAGTACATAATATTTAAGAGGGCTTCCACGCAAAAAAACTGAACAACTTTGGTTCCACAACTTTCTTCAAATTGGGAATAGAAAATATGTTTTCTTTTAAATCTCAAAACAGTAAGATAAACCCATCCTAATAAAATGTATACTGGGTTTTGCTTTCGTAAAGTAAAATAGAGTAAATATTAATAAGAGGGCTTAACGCATAATATTGAACAACTTTGGTTCTACAACTTTCTTCAAATTGGAAATGGAAAATATGTTTTTTTTTTATCTCAAAACAGTAAGATAAACCCGTCCAAAATGTACACCGGGTTTTGTTTTCTGTAAGTAAAATAGAGTACATAATATTTAAGAGGGCTTCAACGCAAAAACTGAAGAACTTTGGTTCTACAACTTTCTTAAAATTGCAAAAGAAATTAATCAATCAATCAATTAGTTTTTATTTTCTCACCACAAACTTGTCTCTAATTTATATATTTATCGTTCATAATATTATAACGTAGTTTGTGGGAGACTGGAGCTTAAACTAGGAAAATAAAATTTCCTGTATTTTAGGTCTCCAGGCCCCTCATCGGCTTATAGATAAATATATTAGTGGTTCGATGTAGCAGACGTTGAGACATTAAAACACATATTAGTCAAAATAAAATCGGTGAGGTATTAGTTCTAATCTGCAAGTTGTTAAAATAAAGTAATGTAATTTAATATAAAAAAAATTAAGTATAATATAAAATATACATATATAGATAAGATAATGGCTAAGGCGATTCCGGTGGGGTCAACTTGTAAGACTCGGTTTGGTTGGTGTAAGGGCATTTTCTAAGCCCGTCTGGCTAGCTGCCACCATCTTATCTAAGTCTTGCCGCCAAACATCAATGCTAACAACATTGATGCGTTCCGACTTGAAGATAAGATAGCCAGTTTTCCAATGCGTTGGGGAATTTTAGTAAGCCCGCTTGTATCTTCGGCATCATTCTCACTTACCATCAGGTGAAATGATGCCAAGGTCTTACCAATTGTGTATAAAAAAAAAATATCGATCAGCTTCTTCTTCTTTGCGTGTCGATGACAAATTAAATCATTCCGGCCCAGAACTTAGCCACTTCGACTGCACTAATCAATCAAAACACAAATCGATCAGCTGATCCGCCAACTTTGTATAGAGAGTATAAACATTTTTTGCGATTTTAGCGAATTTGTATAACAAAAGTTGTTCAGTTTCATAAATCAAAAATATTTAATGTATTCTATACTAGCTGTCCCGGCGAACTTCGTTCCACCTTACACTATGCACTACACTACCCTACCCTTCCCTGCACTACCCTACCCTACCCTACCCTACAATACCCTACCCTACTCTACACTACCCTACCCTACACTACACTATACTACCCTACCCTAGTCAATCATACCCTACACTACACTACCCTATACCCTACACTACCTTACCCTACCCTACCCTAACTACACTACACCTACACTACAATACACTACCCTACCCTAAAACCAATTATTTTTTGACTGATAATAATTTTTTTATTGATGAATATCATATTTTAATACTTATTATCCTATCCCGGACGAAGACAAATATAAAAACACAAAAATCATAAAAATTGGTCCCGCCGTTCTTGAGTTATAAATGGTGTAACTAACACGACTTTTTTATATATAAAAATATATAATAATATAGATTACCAAACATCCTGTACACAAGATCCTTTAAATAGATTTACCTAAAGTAGAAGGAAGCAATGGAAGCAAAAATAATGACCTGCTTCTCTGGCCTGTTGAAGAGCTCACCACCATCATCATCATCATCATATTAGCCGAAAAACGTACACTGCTGGTTTGTCCTTAAAGAATAATTGACAATGCTACAACGTATTTATACTCTGTGCTGAAGACTATGTGTCGTATTTCTTTTGTCCTCTCGTCGCTTGTGTAGGACAGAAATACGAAACGTAGAACGCGCTATTAACATTTCTTCAGCACTGATTATAAATACGATACAAGTAACAAACAACCATAAGCGGTTGGTCCACGGCCGGACCCCAGGCATTCCACCTCGCCTGGCGGAGATACCCCCTTTGCTCTCGAAGAGTAGGAAGGAACACACCGTTCCTACAAGAATAGCCTCTCAATCACAAGATTACGGTGTTAAACCGACGGCTTTTTATCATCATCATCATATCAGCCGAAGGACTTACACTGCTGAACAAAGGCCTCCCTCAAGGATTTCCACAACGACCGGTCCTGATGCGCTGCCCGCATCCAGCGGCTTCCCGCGATCTTCACCAGGTCGTCGGTCCACCGCGTGGGGGGCCTGCCTAGCTAAGTTTTCCGGTGCACGGTCGCCACTCGAGAACTTTACTGCCCCAACGGCCATCTCTTCTACGACCTATGTGTCCTTTAGCGATTACAGAACCCTAGCAATCAAGAAAGGGCAAGTAGGAAAATAACTACAGAACCCTAAAAATTTAGGGTGGGCTGTGTCGGAGCCACTGCCGCTTAATTTTAGAGATTAAAATGCCGCTATTATAAATCACACAAAAAATAGGGTTTTACACAATCTTATATATATAAAAGAAAGTCGTGTTAGTTACACCATTTATAACTCAAGAACGGCTGGACCAATTTTTATGATTTTTCAGTTTTTGCATTTGTCTTCGTCGGGAATAGGTTAATAAGTATTAAAATATAATATTTATCAATAAAAAAAAGTATCAGTCAAAAAATAATTTGTTTTAGGGTAGGGTAGTGTAGGGTAGGGAAGTGTAGGGTAGGGTAGGGTAGTGTAGGGTAGGGTAGGGTAGTGTAGTGTAGGGTAGGGTAGTGTAGTGTAGTGTATGTAGGGTAGGGTAGGGTAGTATAGGGTGGGGTAGGGTAGTGTAGGGTAAAGTAGTGTAGGGTAGGGTAGAGTAGTGTAGGGTAGTGTAGTGTAGTGTAAGGTGGAACGAAGTTCGCCGGGATAGCTAGTCTTTTAATATATTTTCCTGTTTATTATTCATAAAAATGTTGATGGAAAATGAATGGCGTCACAACCATAGACAAATCACTACAATAGCCTTAAACCGGTCGTTGAGACTCTCAGTACATAATATGTTAAAAAAAAGAAAAAAAAATTTAAGTCGAAGGATTTATGAACAGTTTCAGCAGAATCCAAGATTTTTCAGACGACTTTTCGACACTTTATCTAAGGACCATATTTGTCGAAGGGCTTACATCACTCTTTTTTTATTTTATTTTTTAATCACAATTGGTAAGCCCTTGGCCTCATCTCACCTGATGATAAGTGACGATGATACCAAAGATGGAAGCGGGCTTACCAAGATTCCCCAACACAATGGAGAACTGGCTATCTTATCTTCAAGCCGGAACACATCAATGTTGTTAACACTGATGTTTGGCGGCAAGACTTAGATAAGATGGTGGTAGCTATCCAGGCGGGCTTAGAAAATGCTCTTTCACCAACCAAACCGAGTCTTACAAGTTGACCCCACCTGAATCGAACCCGCGACCTCCTGGTGTGAAGCGAATGGACTAACCATTACGCCACGGAGGCGGTTAACACTCTTTAGGTTCATTGTGAACAATCTGTTTCTCTTATAGTTTCGATGGTAAATAGGCCCCTGAAAGTAGACAATAGGGATGACGAATGCTAGTCATCTGATTTACTTTTTATCGAAATACGAAATTTTGTTCTAAAAATGTTTGAAATACCTAGGCGTGACGTCATAGTTTTGCAGCGTCATTTGCGTACTCATTTCGTGAATTTGGTGAATTAAAAAACCCAGTCTTGATGGAAAACAAAACGAGTAAGGTTTTCCGAAGTTTAAGTAGGAGGACAATTTAGTGATCAAGAGTTCATAATTTATTTCTGATGCTGTCGTCATCCCTATTTTGTAACGCAACTTTTTGAAATGTGACGGACATCAAAATCAGACACAAAGACGTTCATCAAACTTACGTCAGTCATAAGGTTTTACTAACATGAGGCGGCATAACGTCCATTCATAATTTTAATATGAAACTTATAAAAAGGGATTACGTTCATTATGAAATAATAATAAATATTCTGGGAAAAATTACACATGGTCATCTGGCCCCAAAGTAGGATGCCCTGTGTTGTGGGCACCAGAGACTGATATACATACTTATATACGTTTAAATACATACATATATAGATATTTAACACCCAGACACAGAGCAAACAAATCTGCTCATCACACAAATGTTTGCCCTGGGTGGGGATCGAACCCACAACTCTCGGATCAGCAGTCAAGAGCACTAACCACTGAGCCACCGAGTCAGTCATTTAATAATTTTTATATAGATAATATACAGGGTGATTTCGGGGTCGTGATCCCAACCATTTTTTTCTGACGCAGTAAGTGATTGCGATGCTACCTGTATTTATTTTAATTGAAACAAAGATGATTTACGTATTTTTATTTAAAAATTATTATTGACTCAAAATGCGTGGTCACCCTACTTTTAATTACACCTTTTTATTAATTTTTATTAATAGTAGGGTGACCATGATCTCGAATTATCGCATTTTTTTTTTGCTGACTAAAAGTAAAAGTCGCTGGTGTACTGTTAGTCCTAACCTATCGTGATCCTTAGGAGAAAGTAAGTTAAATGCTTCTTTCTTGCTCCACGACCCCGTAATCACCCTGTATATAAGTTCATAAATTCATTACAAATTACACCTTAAATAAAAAAAGTGTGGAGGCACGTGGGTTTGTGAGGAACATAGGGCGTTGCCTAGTTCAGAGGGGGCTTTGACTCCCGATCCGGATCCTTCCTGGTGCAGAGGCTGTCCATAGCCATTCAGCGCGGAAATACAGCCAGCTACTAGTGTTATGGGCACCTTTGCACCGGGGATGATGAAGGACGGGTTATTTTAGGTGTGATTTAAGATGTTTTAGATGTTTTATAATAAGTATTTTTGGCATTTTATTTTAGGTGTAATTTATATAAAACTGATATATCTATAGTGTCAATCCTACCTAACAGTTCAATATCAAATATGCATGTACAGAGGCCAGCACGTCAAGCTAGACACTCGTAGTGCGATTCTGATCCTTACGCATAAGGCATAAGAACGGTACAAAGTGTCTAGAGCTTGACGTGCACTGCACATTAGTTATCATTATTTAAAGACGGAGACAAATTGATATGATTTGGCCAAGTTTAAAACAATAAATCTATTCATAACACTAAACAACATTCTCCAAGAAACCCATACAATTGGAGAAAAAAAAATTGAATTTCCATACAAATATGTGGAGTCCAATTTTTTGGCTCCAATTTTATGGGTTTTTTGGAGAATGTTATTTAATTACGAAGTTAAACCTGAGTTTAATTTTCTTTTTTTAGCGCTCCGTAGACCCACGGGTGACCAACGGGACCCTATACTAAGTCTCCGCTATCTATCCGTCTGTCTGTCAGGGGGCTGTATATCATGAACCGTAATAGGTACATAGTTGAAATTTTCACATAATGTGTATTTATATTGCCGCTAACATACATTACATGCTTACCTAAGTAAACATTACAAAAAAAAATATTCCCATTGACAAAAGTATTAGGATTATTTAGTGTGGCTACTAAGCGCTCCTACATAAATCGCTGTGTGCGCGCTCAAATCCATAGGTGTGTGAGTAAATTTCGAAGCGCGCCAAGGTGCAGTAACACTCTTAATAAAAAAAAATAGACAGAAAGTTTCCCTCGTACGAGAATTGAGTTTAAGCTGAATTTAAATTAACATTGAAGTAAAAGTTATCTGAATCTTTTCGTTGGTTATCTAAGTAGCATACACGGTACAGTGAGCCTCTTATACAGGGTGCGACATAAATGTACAGTGATAATTTAAGGTTGTACTTGTACTCATCAAACTGAACAACTTTTGTTGTACAACTTTGCTGATATCGCAAATTTTTGAAGTGAAACTCCTTTAAGCACATTGGGCGCATTTAGATGGGAAAAAAACTATTAAATTCGTGACACCGTCACCGACACCGCCATCGATACCTTACTAGGAACACTCGCAGGGTCAAAACATATAAAATTGTAATTTGAGATGGAAAAACTTATGAACTCGCGACACCGTCACCGACACCTTGCCAGAAACACTCGCAGGGTCAAAACATATAAAATTGTAATTTGAGATGGAAAAACTTATGAACTCGCGACACCGTCACCGACACCTTGCCAGAAACATTCGTAGGGTCAAAACTTATAAAACTGTAAAAAGTTTTCACTTCTGTTGGCATTCCCGGAGTGGTTAGGTCTTTTTTGGATTTTCATGCAAAACCGGGTCAATCAGCTGACCGATTTGTATGAAAAACAAAAAAAAAACAGCAAAGTTGTAGAACAATTATAGTTGTTCAGTTTGATGAGTACAAGCCCACCTTAAAGTATCCCACACCTTTACGTTACATCCTGTATATACCTAATTAATACGTACAATCGTCTGCATTTCAAACTATAACAGAAGCTAACGCTATAGAATAGGTGTTGTAGACTGTAATATTTTACCTGTTAAATTTATAAGTTACTAGGTAAACGGCCGTAGCTTAGTGCAACTTGCGAAGTTGGTCGATCACGCGGGTTAACTAACCTGAAGCACTGTCATTACCTGGATGGGTTTGACTGTTAGTGGCATTTTTCTCGACTGTTTCCGTGCTTCGCAGCGCATAAACAGAGCAGTTGGTATGCCGTGTAAGGTGTCTTATCATCATTATCATATCAGCCGAAGGATTTCCACTGCTGGACATAGGCTTCCCCCAAGGATCTCCACGACGATCGGTTCTGCGCTGCCCGCATCCAGCGGCTTCCCGCGACCTTCACCAGGTCATTGGTCCACCGAGTGGGAGGCCTGCCTACACTACGCTTTCCGGTGCGTCGCCACTCGAGAACTTTACAGCCCCGACGGCCATCTGTTCTACGAGCAATGCGCCCCGCCCACTGCCACTTAAGTTTAGCAATTCTAAGAGCTATGTCAGTTACTTTGGTTCTCCTACGGATCTCCCCGTTTCTGATTCGATCACGCAAAGAAACTCCGGGCATAGCACGCTCATAGGTGTTTTACAGGCGGCTGAAAAACTTTAGACAGTGGAGCTTGCTACTAAGCCTTCAACCTCCTGCAACCGGGACTTGGCCCCTGTCAGTACATATCCAGCAGCGTCCCGTGACCTTCACCAGGTCATGGGTCCACTGAGTGGAAAGCCCTGCGTACGTTACGTCTTTTGGTGCGCTGTCGCCACTCAAGATTGATGTGTTCCGGCATGAGGATAAGATAGCCACTTTTCCATTGCGTTGGGGAATCTTGGTAAGCCCGCTTCCATCTTCGGCATCTTCGTCAATTACCATCAGGTAAGATGATACCAAAAAAAAAACTTTACTGCCCCAATGGCTTTAAAAAGAAGGCTCAAGGTCCCTCAATGTGCCGTTTCAATTTCAAAGCTAACCTTTCATCAGCATGAATGTGCTATGATTGAAACGTCCCTTCGTGATCGAACAGAAATAAAGAGATCCGTAGGAGAACCAAAGAAAACGATTTTAGTTGAAATAATTGCTGCACAAAAGTAGTAGTGGGCGGGGCACATAGTTTAGTCTTACGTGAATAACTACCTCTAAAGGCTGACATAAGAGACAGTAAGAGCTCTTTCACACTAAATGACTTAGCAGCTCGAGAACCACACGGACTTAGTCCCTCTGGTACTTTTAGTATTTCAATCTGCCACCGTCTATTGTAAAAGCGCTAAAAGAATTTCAAAGCATACCTTTCATCATCGTCGCCATTGCCTTCAAGCCGTTTTTACCACCCCCTTTCCCGCCTGTGCCCAGCGGATCCTTCCCTCTGCCCTCCATCAAACTCCCAGCTTCCTCCACTAAAGGCTGTTCTTTGACATAAGAGACAGTAAGAGCTCTTTCACACTAAATGACTTAGCAGCTCAAGAACCACACGGACTTAGTCCCTCTGCTGTTTTTAGTATTGCAATCTGCCGCCGTCTATTGTAAAAGTGCTCTAAGAATTTCAAAGCTTACCTTTCATCATCATCGCCATTGCCATTAAGCCACCCATGCCGCCTTTCTTCCCGCCCATGCCCAGCGGATCCTTCCCTCTGGCCTCCATCAAACTCCTAGCTTCCTCCACTGAAGACTGGTCAAGCAGTTTTAGCTTCACCGAATGCGTGTCCAGAAAAGTCTCCATATTGTACAACAAGTACTTGTCTAGCCTCTCATCTGGCTCCGAAGGCAAAGACCTCATCAGCTCTGCAGCGGCATCATGTTTTTCTTCGTTATCTTTAACTAATGTGATTCCTGGACCTAGAGTCAGTTCAGTTTTTCTATTTAACTTCTGAAGTAAGGTTATAGCACCGATTTTCAAACAGATTGGATTTAAAACTCCTTTCGCACATTCTTTTTTAATGATTTTTGTGGTTTCTGGACTTGGCAGCGCTAGGGCACACGTAGTTGTGAATAAAATCAATATTCTAAGCATTTTGAGCAGAAAATACACACGTCTAAATTGCTGAGATAGTTACGCGAGTATGTAAGATTTTGGGTCAGCTTCCAATTTATACTTTTGTGTTCTGTGGTCAGTTTGACTACATCAGGTGCTAGTGGTGCAGTTTTTGTATCTGAAACAAACGTTTTGCGGTTAGGAAACTTTGTACCCCTATTGAGTTGAACTTTATTCCCACTGCATAGTCACTTTAATCCTTCAGCAATAACTCAGTGGTTTTAATCCAAAATAAAATATAAGTTTGTAATTTAACAGCTTTTCCACAGGGTCGTTAGCTAAATGAGTTTGGTCAAACCGTTTGAGCTTGTAAATTCATTCTTTAAGGCTATTAACTATAAAGTTCATTTTGATTTGATATATGACTTGCGTGAGTGCCTTCTTTTATTTTTGATAGTAGCAAGCACATGTTACAAAAATGACTGTTTAATCACGATTTCGCGGATTTTTTGTTTCAATTGCTCAGGCGTCATTCATCGTATCATCGTATCACAATATTTCTCTATCCTCGTTTCTCTTGAATTTGTTAACTTAATTGAAAGAAGGTTTATGTTTTTCGCTTATACAAGGATTGTGGGATCCGTTATTAGCATGCAGCATCCAAACGGCTGATTTTTTTTTTGAAGTAAAAACTTTTTTAGGCGCGTTGGGCATTTTTTGAGATGGGAAAACCTATTGAACTCGCGACACTGTTACTGAAACCGACACCAACACCTTACCAGGAACGCTCGCAGGGTCAAAATTTTGTCAACCTAATCGTTTACCAGGAGCACTCGGAGAGTCAAAACTTATAAAACTGTAAAAAAATCACTTTTATTGGCACTCCCGGAGTGTATGTATGTATGTTTATTTATTTCTTTGGCACGCTCTGTAACCTAAACGGCTTAAAGAAATTTGGAGTGCGAGGTGACCTTAGATCCGTGCTTGATCTCGTGAGTGATATAGGATACATTTTTAACCAAATGGCCAAAAAAGAGGGGTTAAATTTGTATGCAGTCGGGTTTTTAATTTCTAATAAATTCACTTCGCCACTTGAGAACTTTATTGCCCCAACAGCCATCTGTTCTACGAGGAATGTGCCCCGCCCACTGCCACTTAATTTTAGCAATTCTGATAGCTATGTCGGTTACTTTGGTTCTCCTACGGATCTACTCGTTTCTGATTCGATCACGCAGAGAAACTCCGAGCATAGCACGCTCCCTTTGGGTGACCATGAGCCTTCTTATGAGGCGCATAGTAAGCGACCATGTCTCAGTTCCGTCTGTCATCACTGGCAACACACACTGGTCGAAGACGTTGGTCTTAAGACACTGCGGTATCTGGCCGTGCACCGGAAGGCGTAGCGTAGGCAGGCCTCCCACTCTGTGGACCGATGACCTGGTGTAGGTCGCGAGAAACCGCTGGATGCGGGCAGCGCAGAATCGGTCGTCGTGGAAATCCTTGGGTAGGCCTATGACTAGCAGTGGACGTCCTTAGGCTGATATTATGAAATTTGTGTAGTTATTAAAACTAACATTTGACTTCTGGCTACAGAGAAGTATAAACTTAAGTGCTGTTAGATCCTGGTCGTTGTATTAATCTTGGCCTAAGATGACTTGAGCTATCAAACGTTAACATGAGCTATTATAGCTCGGCACACCTTTTGAGAAATTGTTAATTCTAACAACTATACTTGCGAGATCTGCAGGGCTCTAGCGCGTCGTTAAAAAAAATATATTTTTTCTTATTGTATGGCGATTGATGAGATAATACGAAGAAAAAAACCTGTCGCGGTTAATGTTGTCTAAGTACCTATTAGGCTGTAAAGAAAAAACCGGCCAATTGCGTCTCGGGGTCACAAAAAAAGGGTTCCGTAGTAAAACCTTACTACCAACAGAACAAGACCTCTTAGTACATACTTTGCTGTAGGTAAATAATGGTCTACTTATTCTGGTCTTTAGAAATTTCATTTTTTCTGTGGGAACGGAAGGACGTTAGATTTTCTCTTAGATCTCATTAGGAAGATGATTTCATAACAATTTCGTACACTTCCTACTTTGTTTTTTTAAATGTTTTACGTGGTGTTTCAAGTCTTTAGTGACACGCACTATAGGTGTGCGATGCGCTGTAGTGTGACGCCAAACAGGACCCATTTCATCATAATATGCTGCAGCCAGAGCCACAGCGCTGGTTTTCGATTACGGTATTTCTTGTAAATTTTAAATTGCCAGTTTTAAACTTATTTGAGAAACCAGGCGAAAATTAACCATTCCCCGCTCTTATCTCGGAAACTACTAAACCTAAAATATTAAAAAAAAATCGCAGTACATGAATCACAACAAAATCTAAAGTCCTTCCGTTCCCATAGAAGAAATGAAATTTCGAAACACCAGAATAAGTAGACCCCTATTTACCTAGAGCAAAATATGTACTAAGAGGTCTTGTTCTGTTGGTAGTACAGTTTTGCTACGGAACCCGGTTTTGGTGACCCCGAGTCGCAATCGACCGGTTTTTTTTTACGACCGAGTAGGTACTTAGACAGCATTAACCGTGATACAATTTTTTCTTCGTATTATCTCATCAATCGCCATACAATGAGAAAAAAGACAACAATTTTTTTCGCGACGCTCATGCTAGCCCTGCAGATCTCGCAAGTATAGTTGTTAAGACTAGGAATATCACAAAAGGTGTGCCGAGCTATAATAGCTCATGTTAACGTTTGATAGCTCAAGTCATCTTGGGCCAAGATTAATACAACGACCAGGATCTTACAGCACTTAAGTTTATTCTTCTCTGTAGCCAGACGTCAAATAATAGTTTTAATAACTATACCAATTTCATCATATCAGCCGAAGGCTAGATCCGCTACCTCCCGTCCAGGAGGCCGTGGTTCGAATCCTGCCACGTACCAATGTGTTTTTGAATTTAGATTTAATATTTACGTTTATCGGACGCTCTTACTGTGAAGGAAAAACATCGTGAGGAAACCTGCACACCCCTGCGAAGAAACTCGAAGGTTGTGTGAAGCCGACTAACTTGCACCAGGCCTGCGTGGTCGACCAAGGCCCAATCGCTGTAATTTAGGGTAGGCTCGGTCCCCTCGGTGGGGACGAAATTATGGGACTAAATTGTTACCTGGGACCTAATTATTTCAGCCTTTAAAAAAATTAGCACCTTCTTCTTCTTCTTTTGGAGTCGACGGCAAACTCAGATATTCCCATCCCAAAACCAAGCCACGCAAATTGCCTTGTCAGTGGCCTGCATCAAGTGCAGGGACTGGGCAAGAAGGACACGTAATGAGGTGGTCCATCCTTTGAGAGACCGCACCACACCTACACTCCAGGTTCGTATCTCCAATAAATCCCCACCTGAAAAAGTTTTCTCTACTTCGGCCGACCTGAGTTCGGAGTCTGTTAAGAGATTTCCAGGTCAACCATGGCAACTTATATCCAGGTGAGGGATTCTCGGAGATCGGAACGTAGGGACCAGTATTAGAGACTTCTTCCATAGCTCAACTCTCGTTTCTGGAGGGTCGTGTGTCAGGGGAGGCGACACGGTTTACAAACTTTACGGCTTTACGGTAATTAGATATTGATCTAACGTCACTAACTAAACACCGCCTCCATAGCCCAGAGGCAAAGTTCACTGGCTTTACACAGGAGTTCGCGGGTTCGATTCCCGGCGGAGTCAATTGTAAGACTCGGTTTGGTTGGTGTTAGGGCATTTTCTAAGCCCGCCTGGCTGGCTACCACCATCTTATCTAAGTCTTGCCGCCAAATATCAATGTTGATATCATTGGTGTGTTTCGGCATGAAGATAAGATAGCCAGTTTCCCATTGCGTTGAGGAATCTTGGTGAAACCACGTCCATCTTCGGTAACGTCATCACTTACCATCAAGTGAAATGTTGTCAAGGGTTTATCAATTGTGAAAAAAAAAAATGCAACCATAAAATACACATCTATCACTTTTCCCTAAAAATATTCACGCTTGGCGACTCCTGCGCACCCAGACATTAGACACACTCGAGTTGCGACTTTCCACGAGAACCTCCGAATTGTTCCGAATCATGGCACGACGTCGTGTACAATAATTACAGATGTCCCATTGTGATATGGCGAATATTGTAATGATGCGGTGACAATTTCAGAATGAAATTAGGCTATCCGCTTTTACTTTTGCGGGTCCGTAGTGTTAAAAAACCGGCCAAGTGCGAGTCGGACTAGTACTCCGAGGGTTCCGTACCACCACTCCTCTCCACACTACTATACATAGTAAAATTACAATGATACCTATTTACATTACAAACAAATGACATCAACGAAAGCGATAAAAATAGAACCGTTTTCCCCCCGAAGGGTTGAAAACGGATATTTAGGTTCCAGCGTAGCTTGACCCACTTGTGAGAGAGATTACCCCTTGGATTTTCGCATGTGGCAACACTTTATCCCTACCTATATCCCTTCCCCGCGCATCGCGTGCCTCCCCCTCATGTGGCGCGCGCGCCGCCATGTTGCGCCGGGCGGGCGAATCGTCCCGCTCTTCAGTACTCTTGATCTTTAAGCCGGCAAGGCCTAAAAATTTTAGTGGGTCAAGCTACGCTGGAACCTAAATATCCGTTTTCAACCCTTCGGGGGGAAAACGGTTCTATTTAGGTGTCCGAGCTACGCTTGACCCACTTGTGAGATGTGTTTATTCTCTGCCGGCGCTACATGACGTACTGTGATTAAATTAATGGTAAGAGATTGTAATGTAGGGTTCTGAAATAAAAATAGTTTAGATTCATTTGAATTGTTGTAATGATAAACTTAATGAACCAAACTTCTGAACATATAAAAACAAAAAATAAATCCAATTCTTGGATGAAAAACAAAAATTAAAAACAACTTCTAAATGTAATTTAAACAAAAATTCATAAATTTTAAGTCATAGGTGAACACTTAGAATCACATAGGGGTAAATAAGTGAGTTAGTTTTTCAGAGCCTGAGGCGTTTGTTTTAGAGCGCACTTCTTTGAAGTAGTGTTTGAAGAATGTATATTTGCTCCTCCAATTACCACGTTGTAGTAATTCGTCAATATTTATGTTGCTGTTAACCCATATATCTGAATTAACTGCAGCTCGAAAGCTGCCTGGGGAATTTGGAATATTAGCTTCTCGAAGCAAGGTCCTCATCCAACCAGCTATTACTGAGCGAGATGCCGGTTTTACTTGTCCCCTAGTCGTTATGAATAAGCTGTTCAAGTTCTGCTTGGCTCTCCTTCGGCTTTGTGAGACATTAATTAGTCTCTTAATCCACAAAACGGGGTTAAGTCTTTCTGGGCCTTCATTGGATAACTTCCACCCAGCTTGACGATATGTTGCAGAATCAGTTTTTGAGCCAAACTTGGGCCACAGAATGATGTATTCGCCAGAACTTTCGAAGAATTGTGTACTTACATCCAGCAATGTTAGGTCATGTATCCTTCTGCCCGAACACAACAGCAACAGTGCTGCGACGTGACGAGAGATTTGAAATATGCTATCAGCATCGAAATCATAATTTTGTAGATATTCTATCAGGTCGTCAATATTCCAAGTACAGGTTTTTGTTGATGGAGGTTTCGTCAGACTTATGGCCTTCATAATCTGTTTTACTAATGGGTGTCCAGTTAGCATTTCTGATTTCTCTGGGTTTGAGAACGTTGTAATTACGGATTTGTGTACAGCAATAGTACTAGGTGCTAGTTTTAGACTTGTATGCAGGTAGCAGATAAACTTGGCTAGATCATCAGGTTTCGGATTGTCAGTTGGGCATTTTCCTCTGCACCAAGAAACCCATCTCTTCCAGGCTATTTGGTATGTTTTTAAAGTGGATTTGCGCCATGCACCTTCTAATAACGTTTTGTGTTCTTCATTCCAAGTTTCTACTAGGTGGGCCCAGCCTGAACCTTCCAAACCTGCAAACATAGCTTTTCCACTTCTGGCGGGGGTCTCCCAGTTTGCAAGTCTAACAGATGTCGACTCATGTTGTGGATTGTAAACGGTGGGCTCAGCGCCCTCTGTTTCAACTCGGCTTTCCAAAATGTCTTTTCCCAGTTCGGCACTACTAACAGGTATATTCCTGAGCTCTTTCCTAGATGACGTAACACCCGTGGTATGAGGGGGGGAGGAGGGAACAGCCAGCCGAGGTCGTAATTCCAGATTCGGCTGAAAGCGTTTATAAACATTGCTGCTTGATCCCTCACATCTTCGCTCACATATTGGTTCAGAACCGCTGATCGTGAGCTCGCAAAGAGATCTACCGATGGTGTGCCCCATTTTTTGAAAATGATTTGCAATATTTGATCTGACAGTGTCCACTCTGGGATTTGACGAAATCTTGAGAGACTGTCGGCTAAAAGGTTGTATCTTCCTGGAAGATAACGCACTATGAGGTGTATATGATGCTGGTGTGCTATTTCGTGTATTTCGATCGTTAGTTGTAGTAAAGTTGGAGATTTTGTTCCTCCTTCCTTGTTGACGTACGCTGCCACAGATCTGTTGTCTGTCTGAGCCAGGATTGTGTGGCAGCTGTGTATTAGTGCGAACCTGTTTAGAACCATTTTCAGGGTGTATAGTTCCTTTCGGTTGCTGTGCCACCAACGTTGTTCTGATGTCCAATTCCCGCTCATATTCACATCGTTTATTGTGGCTCCCCAACCTTGGTCTGATGCATCGGTAGTTACGAACACTGTCGGGTCCTTGTAGTGAATCGGAGATGTTTGGTTGACGTGGTCTAGCCACCAGTGAAGTTCGTGAACAACACTTTCTGGTATGTAAAACTTTTTGTTTCTGTTGGTCATTGGCAGTAAATTTGCTTCCATTTGAATTCTCCTGCAGTGAAGTCGTCCCAGAGGGACAACGAACGATGCAAAATTTATGTTTCCCAAAATTACTTTCGCCTTTTGCCATGTCCACCACTTTTTCTTTAGAAGGTCTTTTATCAAAATAGTGATTTTGTTGGATTTCACTGGTGGAAGGCTTTTGAGGTTTTGTTCTGTGTCCCAGTGAATCCCTAGATATTCTATTACTTTTGTTGGAGTCAAGATCGATTTTTCTAGATTGATGCACCATCCTAAGTCCACTAGACATTTTAGCACATATTGACTGTGTTGGTGTAATATTTCCGGGTTTGTGTGCATTATTAAGAAATCGTCCAGATAGACAACGATTCGAATGCCTTCCTTCCTGAAATAATTTGCCAACCAGTTGGAAATATTAGCAAACGTACATGGGGCGCTAGATAGTCCAAATGGGAGGCATGTCATTTCGAAAATAGTGTTTTTATATACAAACGCTAGGAATCTGCGGTGTGACTCGGCAATGGGTATGTGAAAATAGGCTTGGGACAAGTCCAATTTAGTCATGAAATCAGATATATTCAAACAAAATGGAATTTTGTAATGGTTAAGTAAACGAAATTTGGGAGGTCGTAAATACTGATTTAAATTTCTTAGATCGAATATGGGGCGATTGGATCCATCAGTTTTTTGACGCAAAAACATGGGAGATAAGAAGCCCGTTTTGCTTATACACTTACGAGCAGCACCTGATTCGAGCATTTTTTTAATTTGTTGTGACATCTCTAGCGAAGGAGGGGTTTGGTAACGTTGACAGGTTCTTCTACTAAATCTGTAGGATGGGGGAATAGCAACAAAAGGTATTCGGTATCCAGATAATATGGATGAGATGTTGTCTGGTACTCCTAGTTTTTTCCAGTTATGAAGTTTTTTACGAACCTGCCCTGCGTGGAATTTAGTGTTTTTTATTCTTGTTTTGCTTGGTTGGGAGGCGTTTAGCCTGGAAGCGGGGTTTATCTTGTTTTTTGCTTGCCAAATTTTTAAAACTGTGGAATGGTTGAGGTCTCTCTCGTGTTTCTGTGGTTGTTGCAAGGATTGGTCGTCGATCTCTAAATGTAGTTCGATTTGTGGACATTGATGTATGCGTGTTTTTCCGAAATCTACCAGGAAAAAGCTTCGATGTGCCTCCTTGCTCCTTAACTAGTTCAGCTAGTTTCGGTTCCCCGAATAAGTGAGTTTCAGAGGGAGGTATTGAGTGAAGTAATTCGTTCAGAGTTTTATTGTGGGGCTTGTAAATAGTTCTTCTTTGTTGAATAACTTCCGCTCTTTTGCCACACGTGTACTGTAGAAGTGCATCGGATGTTTTCCGGAATTTGGAATCAGCTGCCAAAAAATGTTTACTAATGTGTGATTTTATTTGGGTTGGAGCTTCATTGTACAAATCTTGAAATGTGCGGCGTTGCTGTAGTAATCCATGAGTTACGGCGCCGAGGCATAAGTCCATTTTTTCTAGTACGGATACGAGTTGCCAGGGAGGTGTCACGGTGGCTAAGTTGCTATTTACCTTAAGTGCAGTGAAGGCTGGGGAGGCTTGGAAGGTTTTTTGGACCTCTGCATACCGAATGTTTTGCCAGCTTTCAGAATTAAATCGCTGGCAATCAATTGCCTGTTTAACAAAATTTGCTTCGGCTTTTGTTATTTTAGCCTCAGTTTCCTTTGTTCCTGGCAAAAAGTCTTCCAAGGGTTCTTCCATATCTTTCTCTTGATCAGCTTCCGTTTGTTCCACAGCGAGAGGTGGTGGGGACCAGTCATCTTCTTTTTCATTTTGGTCAGGGCTTTCTTCGCCCGTTGATATAACTGAACCTTCAGCGCACTCTGCATATTGCGGTGTTTTGTCTGGTACAGATTTATCTAAAATCAAATTTACGTTTTGACTCGTAGTTTGCATAATCTGACACAATTTTTCTAAAATTGAATTTTGATGGGCCATAAATTCGTGGATTCTCGGCTCTTTAGTCGATATCGGGGGATCAGGGCTGTGGCTTCTTTTAGAAACTCTTGAGCTAGCCGATGCTGAATCTAATGCATCGTTGCCTCTCTCTCGAGCTTCTTCGTTGCTTTCATCTGCTTCTCCTTTTAAAATTTTGGACGCCTCATGCCGTGAGACGAACAGGGGTTTTAGCATATTTGTTGCCTCTGAAAACTTGTTGTTTGCATGAAAAGGGTGAATTTTTGCGGTAATGGTTAGGGGGGAGTAAATCAAAGCTCGTCCTAGTGGCCATCTTAGCATGATCCTTTTGATCTTACGATAGCTGCGCTCGCTGAGGTATGTTACTTTGCTGTATGCTCTAGCTAGCCTTACCGTAGGAATAGCAAAGCGTAATCTGCATTCCAGGTCAGATGAGATGCTTTCCCCGAAGAGATCCTCATAGGATAGGGCATTGACAACCCATTCCCTCCAGCCTTTCGGAAACACTTCTTCCAGAGTGGCAATTATATTGGCAAAGAAATCTCTATCTTCCTCAGGGGGACGGCACTCGGCAAGAACGCCCATAGTTGTTTGCGCCATCTGAAAGCATTATTGTAAATTAATGCTTGTGATCTGCTGGTGTAAGTACACGCAGCTAGTTACAAAAGGCTTTTAAATAGCGCACGAGATATGATATCTGCGTGCCAGATCACAGGCGGCTGCTGTTCATTTCACACAAAGAACATGTCTTCTGCGTGCCCAGACGACAGTCGGCTAAATAGTATATGACATCTAGTCTAAAGTTTAGTTGACAGTCGTCCGATGCTTAGGCACACGACATGTCGTCTGCCTGCTCAGCCGACGGTCGGCCAATGACATGTCGTCTGCCTGCTCAGCCGACGGTCGGCCAAAGACATGTCATCTGCCTGCTCAGCCGACAGTCGGCCAATGACATTGCAAGTAAGACTACTGAGGGCTTTCCTAGTAGCTTACATGGTATCTAGGTAAGTTTGCCGTCGTGAGAGCGGGCAATTACCGAATTTGTAATCAGATGCAGGGCTTTCCTGCGTACAAAAATTTTATTGTTTAATTAAAACAAAACTTACCTTTCAAAACAGAAGTAACTACTGGAAATAATAAATTATTATCAATATTATATTGTTTCTAGTTGATGCGACTGTTCACTACGAAAATCCAAGACGTACTGAAGAGCGGGACGATTCGCCCGCCCGGCGCAACATGGCGGCGCGCGCGCCACATGAGGGGGAGGCACGCGATGCGCGGGGAAGGGATATAGGTAGGGATAAAGTGTTGCCACATGCGAAAATCCAAGGGGTAATCTCTCTCACAAGTGGGTCAAGCGTAGCTCGGACACCTAAATATGCTTTTTGTCATTCAGTTTGGACTTCTTAGCGCGAGTACGACTCACACTTGGCATATTTTTTTTGTTGTTTTATTTTAGTATTAGTACTATACTAGCTGTTTTACGCGGCTTCACCCGCGTGGACAACGTTTCTATGACTTTTCGAGCGTGCGCAGTGCGTGCCAAAAAGTAGCCTACGTGTTAATCCAGGTCTTTATCTGTCTACCTACAAAATTTCAGCCAGATCCGTTCAGTAGTTTTTGCGTGAAGAAGTAACAAACCTACACACTCACTCATTAGTGTGATTAAAATTTAGTTTCATGCTTGTATGTATTAGCGTATTTACGAAAAAGCTATATCAGATATAAACACGTTTATTTTTTCAGTCCCCTTTATCATTTCACTTTTTCTAATATTTACCCGACTACGAAGAAAGGAGGGTTAGGTTTTTGATAGTCTATGTATGTATGTATGTTTGTATGGAATTTCATCTGTTCCTTCGTATTTCCTTAACCACTCAACCGATAGATCTTGACAAATGTGGTGTCTTTGGATTCGTGCCGTCACTCCGCGTATCATAGGATAATAAATAATAAAACATTGAAAAAAATGAACATGGCGGATTTTATAGGTGTTTTTTTTTTTTTTGTATTTTGTTGTTATAGCGGCAATAGAAATACACATTCTGTGAATATTTCAACCGTCTACCTTAATAGGTAATAGGAAATACAGCCCGCTGACAGACGGACAGACAGACAACGGAGGCTTAGTAATAGGGTCCCGTGGTCACCCATTGGGCGCAAGGAACCGTAAAAAGCAACGGGTTGTGTCCGTGATAAAACTGTAAATTGTTTTCCTCAATCACGCTATGGACGGTAATATTTTATTGAATTTATCTTTATACTATCTTTTCACCGTCCAAGCTTGTAAAGCTAATAAAGATTTAACCTGAGGTTTTGATTACAGATTATTTTACAACATTCAATTAAAACTAACATATTTGGTTCGTTAGATGGGTTCTTATAGTTTCAAAGTGTTGAAACACTAGCCTATAGCACACCCTGGACACTTCACACAACGAGCCAGAAATGACATTTCAAAAAACGAATGACGGAACAAACAAAATGGCGGCGAAATCATATACGTTCGACAATCAAACTGTAACCAACCTGAATCAATCTGGGAAACGAGGGGGTGAGGTCGGAATCTAGAGAGCGGCAGGGAGTGTCCATACTGTATGTCAGGACTAATATACTATATACTTTGCCTATAGCCTCGAAGGTTACAGTTAAAACTCTACCCGTTCAAAAATCGCTTACTTCCTGGACTTTGCGATAATGTACTTCAAGGCGCCTAAAATGGGTCAAATTACAGTATTCAATTCAAATTATTGAAAGACTGTGTAATGTTATCACTATGGAAAAAATATATGATAAGTATACGAAAAATAACAAAAAATCGATAAAATTTAATACATTTTTATAAAGACGTCACCAGTTTTGATGTAAAAAAATATTCTGTTTTTGGCGTTAATTGCAAAATTTCTCAAAAAAAAAACCAGTTAATGTTGAATGAGACCAACACACAAAAATCCGCGACTTCAACATCTTAAATTATAGTTTTTAACCGAAAGGATGAGGTTTTTCAATTCGACCGTATATTTTTTTCAAGCGACTTCCGAAATGGAGGAGGTTCTCAATTCGTCTGTATGTTTTTTTTCATGTGTGTTACCTCAGAATTTTTGACTGGGTTAACCGATTTTTATAATTCTTTTTTTATTTGAAAGCTAGTGCTTCCCGTGTGGTCTCGTAAAAATTATATCAAAATCGGTGTAGTACTTTATTAGAAAATTAACAAAAACCAAAAATAATTATGCAAAAATGTACTAAGTTGTTGCGATAGTTTTAATCTACAATTAAAACTGAAGAAAAATAATAAAAAAATATAAAAATCGAGAATCGATCGTTCGGTCCCAACGTAACCGCCGCGTTGACTATAATCGTGACTAAAAACAGGATATCCAAAATAATTCGTTACACAGTTTTCAAACTACATATACTAACCAATTATAATAGAACTCTTTTTATGTCTGTAATCGAGAGTGCACGACGCGTGAGCCGCTTGCGTTTAGAATAAAAATTAGCCTTTGTGTTAATCTAGTGCTTGATCTACTTACCTACCAAATTTTATCTAAATCCGTTGAGCCGTTTTGGCGAGAAAGTGGAACAAACATACAAATGAACATCCAGAGTTAGCGCGTTTAATAACTGCGGAATCCTACAAAAACGGAATTAGAATGCAATTTCAGGATGGACATAGGCTAAAAAAACCACGTTCACTCTCTATATCGACAGGGGCAAAGCTGCAGGCAACAGCTAGTAGATAAAAAAATAAATAATTTTACAGTGTGAATGGTGCCTCAGTGCAAACATCTTAGCGGGTAATTTAGTCCATGAAACTGAACAACTTTCCCCATCAACTGAACATCCTGATCAGGTCAAAATTTATATGGAACGTCCAAAAGCTCTTTTGGGATAGTTGTTCAGTTTTTGTTCTTATGTACCAGTCACCCTGTATAATAATATATGTATGTATTGCACTGTATTTAACTACCTCCGTGGCGTAATGGTTGAGGCTATTAGCTTCACATCAGGAGGTCGCGGGTTCGATTCCCGGCGGAGTCTAACTTTGTAAGACTCAGTTTGGTTGGTGGAAGAGCATTTCCCAAGCCCGTCCGGCTAGTTACTACCATCTTATCTAAGTCTTGCCGCCAAACATCAGCGCAAACAACGTTCTGGCTTGAAGATAACATAGCAAGTTCTCCATTGGGTATCTTGGTAAGCCCACTTCTATCTGCGGCATCATCTTCATTTCATCATCATCATCATATCATCCGAAAATCGTCCACTGCTGGACAACCGGTCCTGCGCTGCCCGCATCCATCCGCCGCCCGCGATCTTCACCAGGTCGTCGGTCCACCGCGTGGGAGGCCTTCCTACGCTACGTTTTCCGGTGCGTGGTCGCCACTCGAGAACTAACTTCATTTACCATCAGGTAAAATGATGCCAAGGGCCCACCAATTGTGAATAAAAAATAATAAAAATGTAGGAGTCTATTACTATGCCTACGCTGACCTATCTATCTATCTAACCGTCCGGCTGTCGGTCTGTCAACGGGATGTATTTCATTAACCGTAATAGGTAGACAAGCCCTCTCGTACATCTAATTCATTAACCGTAATAGGTAGACAAGCCCTCTCGTACATCTATTTCATTAACCGTAATAGAGTCCGAACTAAATAAAAAAAAATTCTGTCGTCTTTTGTTTTATATAATAAATAATAATAGTTGTGTGGAGAGAAGTTTCTGTCGCTCGCGTTGATGTCTTTTGCTTGTAATGTGAATAGTTGTGTGGAGAGAAGTTGTGTTACGGAACCCTCAGAGCACAAAGTCCGACTCACACTTGGCTCGTTAACAATGGTTATTGTGATGGAATAAAAAAAGTTATTCCATTTTTGCCACTGTTCTTCTAAAAAAGAATTAATAATATTAATTCGGAGTTGAATACATATTGGATACGAACTGCTGTACAAAAAAGTGTGACAAAGCCGAAACATAAATGCAAGGAAATCCTACCAAGTTTAATCATAAATTAAATTCTTAATGATTAACATGTATCTTAAGTCACTCAGGGGATTAAGGTGAATCTAACGACATTTCACACTTAAAAATCTTTTGACGTTATTTTAACTGTAGGCCTGCCTACGCTACGTGTTCCGGTGAGCAGTCGCTATACAAGAACTTTACTGCCTCAACGGCCATCAGTTCTACGAGCTATGTGTGGGTTTAGAGAGCGAGCTATAGAGAGCGGCAGGGAGTGTCCATACTGTATGTTAGTACTAATATATGTAAATATATATATCTTATATATAAAATTCTCGTGTCACAATGTTCGTTCCCGTACTCCTCCGAAACGGCTTGACCGATTCTCATGAAATTTTGTAGGTCTGAGAATCGGCCAACATCTATTTTATTTTAGGGTAGGGTAGTGTAGGGTAGGGTAGTGTAGTGTAGGTAAGGGTAGTGTAGGGAAGGGTAGTGTAGTGTAGGGTAGTGTAGTGCAGTGTAGTGTAGGGTAGGGTAGGGTAGGGCAGTGTAATGTAATGTAAGGCGGTACGTAGTTCGCCGGGACAGCTAGTATTTATATATATGTATATACTTTGGTTTAGTTTGCAGGGGGAGGGCTTGACTCTAACAAAAATTAGCACTTTAAACCTTAATGTTTAGCAAACAGATCCTTGAATTAAAAATGGTTTTCACACACCCTCCATAGTTTTGAATGACCTATAATATTCCACGACACCCCACATAGTAGGATAGACGATAAAAAATACTTTACGTGAAGGGGGTATTTTTTTAAGAATTTTATTTTACTACTTTGTGGTCGTCATTAATATGTATACCCATTAAAAGTGTCTCTGAGCTTAACTGCGGACAGACAGACGGACGAACATGCCAAAACTATATGCTACATAACTAAATATTATTTGTACAAAAGTTTGGGTAAAAGGCATAACAAGAGCAAGCATAAATACAACCAAACAAAAATCCGCACAAGTGAAATGTAAATGACTTTAAATTAGTGTTGAGTTTCATCTTTCATATTTTCTTTCACTTCTATTTAAGTGAGCGCCGAGTCTGAAAAATAAAACAAAAAAGCACTCTCTAGCGGCGTTTGTCGGCTGCTAGTCTTTTTTTACTTGTTTGGCTAGCGAGCCATGAGTTGTAATGCGAAAAATAGTCAAGAGATGGCGGTAGTAACGTTGAAAGTAGTTGTTGATAGATGGCGCTGGAAGTGTTGAATTTTCTTTTTCTTTTTTGATTGCGTAGTAGGTTCGTGATAGCACAAATAAAAAAAGAGAAATTTAGTCGCAATATTTTTGTAACTATTATGAGTACAACATAAAAAAATATATATACGGTCGAATTGAGAAACCTCCTCCTTTTTTGAAGTCGTTTAAAAATAACTTGGACAACACTTGATGAACACAGAAATGACGAAAAACATCCTTGAAATAATTTTGACTCCGTTAAAAAAAAATATGAATGATCCACAAATTTACGTATTATTTTTATTTTTCAGATATGAAAAAAAAATACAATTATTGTCAGATATCAGACTTGATGGAAATTTTACAAATTAGAACTTTGGGTTTGTATGGGAGGAACCTTACTCAAATTTTTCCTGGAATAATAAAGTACCTAGTGCAGTAGGCCTTATTAATTCCTACCTTATCACAGAGTTTCATTAAAATAGTTTGAGCCATTTCGCAGAAAAAGTAACGTACAACCCGGATTTGTATGGGAGGTTTTTTTATTTTTTTTTATTCACAATTGGTAAGCCCTTGGCATCATTTCACCTGATAGTAAGTAACAATGATGCTGAAGATGAAAGCGGGCTTACCAAGATTCCCCAACGCAATTGAGAACTGGCTATCTTATCTTCAAGCCGGAACACATCAATGTTGTTAACACTGATGTTTGGCGGCAAGACTTAGATAAGATGGTGGTAGCTAGCCAGTCGAGGTACCGTTTTCCTTTTTTTCTTGGAACAACTGACTAGGTACTGCATACTGCAGGCCATATACAGTAACATACCGGGTTTCATCAAATTTAAAAAAAATGCCTGCAGGTATAAAAATATTTTTGATTTAACCAGAAATTAATCCAAACCCGTCTAGTAGTTTGGGAACTAGAGCACCGGACACATTCTTTTTATTTTTTAGACTCTATCAGGGTAAGATAATCGATCCCCATTAAAATCTCAACTTATTTTTTTTTGCCATTTTTTGCATTCGGTCTTTTTCACTACTTCCTCGCTCGAAAGTAAATGAGGAGGTAAGTCTAGTGTAATGTAGTCTAGGATGGGTGGAAACACGGACGGTTGGGCAGATTAGTTCAGCATACCTGGTGCCACATTAAAAAACCATCGACTCGGTCTTTTTCTGTCATTGAAATCTTAGGAAAGCGGCCATCAAACAGCAACTTTATAGTCTTTCATAGAAAAGATATCAACGCGATACACATAATTATCTGGTTTATTTTAGTTATTTATTTTATCTTTTTTTCTTTACATAACAATCTATTATTTCATTGGAAACATTGATAAAAACATATAGCTGTTATTAAAAATATGTGTTAAAATTTGTATCCTTTTATAAAAAAAAATATATTTAATTTTTTATGATTAATATTGTATGTTTCCATAATTTGAAACTGTTTGTAAATGAAGTCTTTTGTTAATGTATTTCTGTGAGAAGTAGAAAATTAATTAAGTTACGTTGAATTAATTTTGTTTTTATCACACCTATTCGAAAACGACGATTGTTTCCTTATTAAGTGTGAACAAAATTCTATTTTCTATTTGTTTCTCTCTACTGATTGCTCCTCGTTCGTGAATGTAAAAAAATTTAAACATCACTAACTAACAGTAAATTCTCTATGGTGATAAACTCACTTTTTTTTTAAATAAAAGGAGTTTTTTTATTAAAATACTAACTCTTTGTTGGTTAGTACGTGAAGTTAACTAAAGAGGTCGAACGCATAATGTATGAAGAAGTTACTAGTCGGTTAGGTTTGGCGGCAATGCGCACTGAAAAAAAAAGAACGGTCATGTGCATTATTTTTTCTTTTCATTTATTTTTCTCATAGGAAAAATTGTGTACATCACTTTGTACTGGTATTTGAATGACTTTTATGCTAGTCATTGGATTTTAAAACGACAAAGTTTTGGTATAGCAATGTAACTTTGACTAAATCTGGTGAAAACCATATCTAACAATAATTTATTAATATCCATGGCAGTAGGTCTCACATTCCGGCAACACCGTATCACCCTTAATACATAAATGTATTTAAATACAGTGATATACATACATAAGTGGTACTTAGTCATTCATTAACGTACCGGGATGGAAACTCAACACACTTAGATATTAAACTTATGTACTTAAAGGTGCATCTCAAGTGTGTACTCATGTAAGTGTGACTTGTTTGTAGTGTGAGTGTATATTTGTGTGTATGTGTGACTGACTGTATTTGGTTTTGTGGTGTGAGTGTAAATACCAACGCTACGAGCGTTCAAAAGTTTGAAATTCTTTTTTACTGAGAAAAGCTGTGTTTGTTTTTTCTTAGTTATTTCCGGCATATGATGAGCTTTCATTGATTTAAATTCTAGGCCCTATTCGTGGAAAGCTTAAGGAACTATTTAGTTGTATCTAATACTTGATTGAAATGGAAAAGCAGACATTGAGACGGCATTATTCTTTTCAACGATAAATACAAATTTTGTTTTATATATTCTTTTGTTCAGATTCTATGATAATTTGACGCTGACACTACTTTAATCTTGTCAGTAGAAAATTTATTAATATCATATAATCTTTTTTAATACAGTTGTTCGAAAAGAAGTCCTTTATATGCTTGTTTACTGTGCGCAAAATTAAAATTTACCACTTGTGATTTTTAATTTGCCACTTTTTAAATTTATAGCTCAAAGAAACAAGACAGTTCTAGCAAATAAAAAATATAATAACCAAAGATACAGAATCTTCTTAAAGACTTTTGAAAGGAGAATTTTAAAAGAGATTGGTTGGTACATAACGATAGCTGATGATTACATTCTCTTTGGGTAACATCTTTCTGTGACGAAAGGAGAATAAATATGAATGAAGCAGGTTACAGGAAGGAAGGGTCATCTTTTCCAAGGAGTTTTTAATGCTTACATTATTTTTATTTCAAGGCTTATTGTAATCTAATCCCTTTATTGTGGGTTTTTAAATGCATACGAGTAAGTAGCCCAACTCAACAAAATATTTTCGAAGAAGCATTCAGGCTCGCATCGGACACTGCATACAACGGTCGTGAAATTAAATTTCTAAAATGACAGAGCAAACAAAATCACGGCGAAATCCTATACGTTCGACAACCAAACTGTAACCAATATGTATCAATCTGTGTGACGAGGGGGTGAGGTCGGAATCTAGAGAGCAGCAGGGAGTGTCCATACTGTATGTTAGTACTAATATATATACTTTGGGTGCGGTGTGTACAAGCAAGCACGCAGAGAGAGCGTCGCGGGTTCGACGTCCGACTTTCTCCTAGTGATATAACCGGAGTAATTCACGGATGTGACGCCAGCGCAGAGTCGAAAGTTTTGGACAAGGCCTGTGTGAGTAGAGATTGCTCTGACATAAAATTATTGGTAGCTAGCCGTCCGCCTGCGGCTACGCCCGCGTTGTTTTCCCGGGGTAAAAAGTAGCCTATGTGTTATTCTGATATATAGTTGTAAAGTTTCATTACACTCCATTTAGTAGTTTTTGCGTGAAAGAGTAACAAACATCCGTACGTCCATAAACTTTCGCGTTTATAAGATTAGTAAGGATTTTCTTAGGAATATGCACTATTATTGGCTTTTTCTACAGACTTTCAAAAAGGAAAAGGTTTTCAATTCAGATGAATTTTTTTTCTTCGCAGAATGTGAACCGATTTTCATGATTCTTTTTTGTTAGATAGGGCATGCTTCCGAATTAAACCCATATAAATTTTATCAAAATTGGTGCAGTAATTTATTAGAAAATTAACAAAAATAAAAAACCTAACCTTATGATGTTGCGATGAAAGTCGGTTTTTAAACTTGTTTAGCGTTTTCAATTATGTTTTTAAAAAAGACGATTGAGTCTTGTGGAAGGTTTTACAACCTGTGTGACGTACTGGTTAGTCCATTTGCTTCACACCGGGAGGTCGCGGATTCATATCCCGGCCACGTCAAACTTTGTGACACTCGGTTGGGTGGTGGTGGGGCTTTTTCTTAGCCCTCCTTACTAGCTGCCGCCTTCTTGATAAGAGATTCGTTTTTACAATACACTGTCTTCAGACATTTTGATATTCTTTTTAACCGACTTCAAAAAAAAGGAGAAGGTTTCTCAATTCAACCGTATGTATTTTTTATATTTTTTATATGTGTGTTTGTGGATATCTTTGTCGTTTATGAACCGAAATATTTTTTTTTGTTGGAAAGGAGATATCCCTAGGGTGGTACCATGATAAGGAAACCAGGATCTGATGATGGCATCCCAGAGAAATCAAAGAGAACCTTCGAAAATCGTAGTGGCGACTAGTGAGTTTGAATTCGTTTTTTTTGTTTAAAATTATAAAATATAATTTAAAAAAAAAGAGAAAATGTGTTCGTTTGTTTGTTTGTTTAATCCACAAGTGATAAGCCCTTGGCATCATCTTAATTGATTCTAAGTGACGATGATGCCGAAGATGGAAGCGGGCTTACCAAGATTCCACAACGCAATGGGAATCTGGCTATCTTATCTTCAAGCCGGAACACATCAATGCTGTTAACAGATGTTTGGCGGCAAGACTTAGATAAGATGGTGGTATTTTTTTTTACAAAGTTGTCCCAGCCGGGAGTTGAAACCGCGACCTCCTAGAAAACACGCAACCCAGAAGGTTTATAGAGAATAATTATCTCGAACGACAGTTGTTCAGAGAAATGTTAATTACTACCGTCAATGATTGTTTTACTTAGAAAACTCATATTATAATTACAAAACGGATGTCAAAATCTAAAATGGAAAAGCGTAATTTAACAAATATACAATTTTTTTGGACTTATTTTTAATAAACAACCATATTTTCTACATCGTTTTGATATGATTTTTAATTGATCTCGACACCAATTTTCAAGTTTTTTTACAGGTGTTACTTGAGGTTATTTTAATTACCAAAAAATTAAAAAAAAACCGGCCCAGTGCGAATAAGACCAAAGCTACGAGGGTACGGTCCCACTACACAACTATGACAATTATACCTATTCATTAAAAAAAAAACAAAGTCTTTGTTTTCATTCAGTTGCGACTAAGACTCACATTTAGCAAGTTTTTATTATTTTTTGTTTACTTCAGGATTAGTACTATAATCACATCAAGTTTCACGTTTTTACACAATACCGTTTTGATGGAAGGGGGTCCCCAAACAAAAAAAAGGTTTTTTTATATCTTCCTTTTTCACTTGTATAATTTTTACTATTTATTTTTATAGCAGAAATAGAAAAACGCTATAAAAATTTCTACACTCTACGGTTACGGTTCATGAAATACGTCCCGCTAACAGACGGACGGACAGAAGAACAGCGGAGGCTTAGTAATAGGGTCCCTTTCGGTGAAAGGAACCCTAAAAAAAAGAAGGTACTTACTTACTATTATTACTTTGTAATTAATTTGTGATATCCACATTCTAGCATTGGTTTTTCTTTCTATAAAAGGTTTGAGAAAAATACCTTAGAATCATGGATCGATTAAACTATAGCAATCTTCCAACGCTGTAATGCGTTCTTCTGTCATTCGATCTTTTTTCATTCCATCTATTTATTTTTTTACGCATGCGCTGACATTTTATTTCAAAAATCCATTCTATTTATCCTATCCTCACGATTATATTCTTATAATAAAATAATTTTAACTCAAACTAATTCTCTCTTTAAAAAATACCCATTTTGGGTTTGTGATAATTGTGTTTTTCTATGATTGGTGATATAAATTTAACGTGTGTAATCCTTTTATAATTTTTATATATTTCTTTCTAGGTCTTAATTTCATAATAAAAATGTATTACGTGTTCACGAAAGGAATTTGAAACCCACGCCTTACTCTTCTCCTACTCTTTCCGTCGTGTGACAAGTATACTGCCTAGTTGTTGCATTTATGGCAATTAAAAGACACGAAATATTAGTGAAACTACAACAATTTACGCGATCGATCACTAGTTTTAACAAAACCTGTCAAGATTGTAAAGATTTTCATGGATCATTCATATTTTCTGAAGACATTTTCTAACATGAAACTTATACCCACGGACATATATAGAGTGTAACAAAATTAGCTGATACTATTTTAACTGGTGCTTCCACCCATGAAACTGAACAACTTTCCCCATGACACCCATAGTCAAATCTCAGAAAAAAACTTTGAACTTCCCATAATAAGTTGGCTGATTAGCTGATCGAGTTAGTATGGGGGGAGAGCCAAATTGTTTTATAAGGTGTAAAAAAATTAGCTGATACTATTTTAACAGGTGCTTCTACCCATGCAACTGAACAACTATTCCCATGGAACCCATAGTCAAATCGCAAAAAAAATTGGCTCTCCCCCATACTAACTCGATCAGCTGATCAGCCAACTTAGTATGGGAAGTTCAAATTTGAGATTTAACTATGGTAGTTATGGGGAAAGTTGTTCAGTTTCACGGGTAGAAGCACCAGTTAAAATAGTTTCAGCTAATTTTGTTTGACCTTATGTGTACTAGTATCTTTTTTACGCGTACGTAATTTATTTTCCACTCAAGCAGAAAGCTACATACGTACTGATGGTCCCAAAATCAATTCCCAAGCTGTTTCATCATATCTTGCGCCAGGTGGTTTCGCAACAAGCCGGATGTAGTTTTTTTTTTCACACCGCGCGGAAGGAGAAAGTGCGCGCGCGCAGCCGTTGTCGAAAGTTGTGGGAAAGCGAACGCTATATCCGTATTCGTTTTGTACATATAGTTATGTACGGTATGCGTGTGCGTGTTATGTACATTTAATTACGTGATATACGAGTTTCAGTGGCACGTATTGATATTATCCACTCGTGAAACGAAGTAAATGGACAAAAAGGACATTTTGTTTTAATTAAGAATTTTTTTTTAATTAGAAAATTTTGTTTTTATTCGAAAATTTTGTTTTAATTAGAAAATTTTGTTTTCATTAGAAAAAAATGTTTTAATAATAAAAAATAATAATTAAGAAATTTTGTTTTCATTAAAAAAAATTTTTAATTGGAAAATTTTGTTTTAATTGGAAAAATTTGTTTTAATTGAAAAAATTTGTTTTAATTGGAAAATTTTGTTTTAATTATGAATTTCTGAAGTGGTCATAGTTCAGTGGGAGAAGTGGTAGTAGCTCATTGCGACCTGCATGGTTGGGTCGATCACGCAGGTTCACCGACCTGAAACACGGTCAAAACCAGCAATAATGATGTTTTTGACGACGTAAGCCACGTTAAGCAGTTGGTGTCAGATGTCTATAAAGGCGGTTTGAGAAATTCCTGACAGTGAGGTTCGCTACTAGCCCTGCAACATACACCAACCCGGACTTAGCCCCCGTGTGTGGAATACCCTAAACCTTGTAGCCTAACCTTCCCGGGTGTAGGAAGAGACTCATGTTCCAGCAGTGGGGACGTTTGTTTCCTCACGATGTTTTCCTTCACCGTAAGAGCGTCGGATAAACGTACATATGAAATCTAAATTCGAAATCACATTGGTACGTGGCAGGATTCGAACCAAAACTCCCGGACAGGAGGTGGCGGCCCTAGCCTAACGGACGCTCACATTCTCTTATCTCTGGTAAAATGATAAATTGATAGATTTCTTTGCAAATTAATAATTAGTTAGATTAAACAGAATCATACGAGTACATTATTTGAAAGATTGTTTTTCCTCAAAAAAATAGGATATTATTACGAGCATATAGGATATTATAAAATAATTATAATATTATCAGCACTTGTTAACATCCTATTCGCATTAAGAAACTATATAATTACTTTGCTAATATAGCGTTACTGTATAATTTTTAGAATTAGGTAGAGGGTAGTAGGCCTTAAAATAACGTATTTACTTATCCATCTTTTTAAAATAATGACTACGCATCTCCCATGAAGTAATAAATAATAATTTTTTTTTGTAATTTTTAGAGCTCCGTACCAAAGGGTAAAAACGGGACCATATTACTAAGACTCAGCTGTCCGTCTGTCTGTTCGTCTGTCACCAGGCTGTATTTCATGAACCGTGTTAGCTAGATAGTTGAAATTTTTAAAGATGATGTATTTCTATTGCCGCTATAATAACAAATACTAAACATTAGAAAAACTGAAAGTCTTCATATAAAAAACGTGTTTTTTTTAAACGTGAAGAAACTAGCGCCATCTAGTACGATTGTACGGAACCCTTTGTGCGCGCTTCTGACTCGCATTTGTTCGTTTTTTTTTAGATAATTTTAGGTTTCCTTCCATTATGAAAGCCGCAAATTAAAATAAAAAAAAACACTTGACCACCTGTTGCTTCCATACATTAGTCATTAACTTACTATACACCCCATAGGAAATGCGACTCTACCATCCAAATAATACCAGCCGTTTTCCTTCATCACTAAGCAAGCACAAATTCTTGTGTTTTCTCTCAAAGAATTCTGTATTTTCTATTTCTGGTTATAGAGTAGGTTTTAGATTGTGACGTGGTTGTATGAGGTTTGTACGAGAGCTATCGGGGGCAGTGTGCTGGTGAAAGTCGTGAAAGCAGGTGGTCCCAAATTCCTACGGCGGCGGTGAGAGATGTTTTTTTAAGATGCGCCCAGGGAAAGAGATTTTAATAAGAAATGGGAGTATTATGAAGATGTTTTTCGATAACTCCATTTTGTGAACGAAAATAATAGTTTTAAGCAAAGGTAAATCTCTGGTTTAAGTAGAAAAATGATGACGAAAATCTTTTAATGATGGCTAAAACCTTTAACCTTGTACCAAAAATGAAGATAAGATAGTCAGTTCTCCATTGCGTTGGGGAATCTTGGTAAGCCCGCTTCCATTTTCGGTATCATCGTCACTTACCATCAGGTGAGATGATGCCAAGGGCTTACTAATTGTGAATAAAAAATAATAAAAAAATATCATCATCATCATCATCATCATATCAGCCACAAATCGTCCACTGCTGAACAAAGGCCTCCCCCAAGGATTTCCACGACGTCCGGTCCTGCGCTGCCCGCATCCATCGGCTTCCCGAGAACTAAAGTAACCGACATAGCTCACAGAATCGCTAGACTGAAGTGGCAGTGGGCAGGGCACATAGCTCGTAGAACAGATGGCCGATGGGGCAGTAAAGTTCTCGAGTGGCGACCGCGCACCGGAAAACGTAGCGTAGGCAGGCCTCCCACGCGGTGGACCGATGACCTGGTGAAAAAAATATATAATGACGAATATAAAAAAAAACACAGATAGAAAGTAACAATTTATTACATACATAACTTGAATATTATGAAGAATATAGAATTACATTATTATTATGTAAAGTATCGTGGTGGCGCGACGGTTACGGCCGCTACCTCCTGTCCGGGAGGTCTTGGTTCGAATCCTGCCACGTAAAAATGTGTTTCAGAATTCGATTTCATATGTACGTTTATCCGACGCTCTTACGGTGAAAGAAAACATCGTGAGGAAACCTGCAAAAGCCTGCGAAGAAGCTCGAAGGATGTGTGTCCCTGGTCCCGCGTGGTCGACTAAGGTCCGATCGCCCTAATTCAGGATAGGCTCGAGCCCCTCGGTAGGGACGTATATATGAGCTGATAAGGAGACGTTAAAGTATATAAAAACACCTTTTTCTTTCAACATCGTTACAAGCTTGAAAAAGCAGTTTTTTCTATTAAAAAACTATTAAGTCAGTTTTTAAAAACCAAAAATCAAAGGTGTCTAAAACAAATTCAAGAACATATTATATTTCTTCTTCTTCTTACTCAAATAAATCTTTATTGTACATCAAATTAAATAAATACATATACAAAATTTAATTAACAATATCTGTCCTGTATAGTACGAGGTCACCGTAATGGCGCTATCGGTAGCTTTCTGCAGCTACTCCCGAGTGAAGGTATCAAAGATATGATATTATGATATTGTATTAAAAGTAATATATTATTATACAAAGCTTTCAAATCAACTCACAATGAGTAGGTATGGGATATAAATTTTTTTTTGGATCCTTGGAGAAAACTGTTCATTTACATGTAGCATATCTATCATCGCTTTTTAGCGGATGAAAAGTTACCATCATCATCATCATATCAGCCGAAAAACGTCGACTACTGTACGAAGTCCTCCCCCAAAGATTTCCACAACGACCGGTCCTGCGCTGCCCGCATCCAATGACTTCCCGCGACCTTCACCAGCTCGTCTGTATATTACGTGGGAGGCCTGCCTACGCCACGTCTTCCGGTGCGTGGTTGCCACTCAAGAATTTTACTACCCCAATGGCTATCTGTTCTACTTCTAAACTATTCTAAATGTCATCATGTGTTATGAATTACGAGTATGATAACCATGACACATAGCTCGTATTATGACATATTATTTTATCATCTTTGTATACAGGATTTTGTAGAAATCTTAGCCAGAAGTCTCCCACTATTAAACAGTTCAGCAACATCCGTTTACCAAAATCCTTAACTATATACACATTCAATGATATAATCTACCAAACTAGATTATCCTAAATTTGTTCGTTGTCTTCGAGAAAACAACATTTCTAAAGAAATTCTTTAAAAAACTCATGAACAAGCAAAAAAATTAAGAAGTGAAAGTGGCACTCACACACTTGCGTGTCTTTCGCTGTGCTTGTAAAGAAAGCTGGCTGCTTTCGTGACTGGAACAGAGCTTGAAGTGGAGTCGAAACAGTTTGATATTTTTATCGTTACATAAAGATTTAAATATTAATTTTAGATGTTGATTTTGTTTTTCCTATTGCTACTTTGCATCATTGAGTTCTATAAAACAAATTTGTTTAAATCTCGTAAAGTGCAAGTATCGATGAGGTTGAATAGCATCCAGACAGTTATTTTTTAATCCAAATTTCACTATAGTTTAGATGTATTTCAGTAGTTTGTTAATATTCTGATTTGTTTTCATGAAGATTGTTTGTACCTTTTTATAATTTTAATTAATCTATATATATAAAATTCTCGTGTCATGTTGTTAGCTGCCATACTGATTCTGATTTGTTTTCATGAAGATTGTTTGTAGCTTTTTATAATTTTAATTAATCTATATATATAAAATTCTCGTGTCATGTTGTTAGCTGCCATACTGCTGGAGTATGGCACTCCTCCGAAACGGCTGAACGGATTTCCATGAAATTTTCTGTGCATATTCGGTAGATCTGAGAATATAATTTTTTTTTATTTTTTTTTATTTTTTTTCTGAGTGGGCGAAGCCGCGGGAAACAGTTAGTCTTAATACAAGTTTATAAAGATAACCTTCAATTTATAAAATACGTCATAATAATTTATAACTAAATTAATTACTTATTAAACTTACAACAAAGATTGAAACGCTGAGTTGAACTAGCCGCAAAGGAGCCCATGACTTGTAGCTAGGTTTAGGTTTTAATAATTTCACATAAAACTCTTCGAAAGTATCTTCCGCTTTTTTTACTCAGTTTAATCGTTTTAAAATATTTGTTCCTACTTTAACCTTAGTAGAGTAGCCTTAGCTACTTTTGTATAAATTTAGATTTTTTTCACATCGAACATCAACTCCATTGCATTCACTTTTCCAATTAATTTTATCAAAGTGTGCGTGAGTGAAAGGCCTATACATACACTGATGTACCAACGTAAGTTAAATATGTGTGTAAGTCAGCACTGGTATGTCGTTTTTACTCGCTTCTCTATTGAAAACTAGTATAAAAGTTAGATTGTATGGACGTACATTTTAGTTTCTAAACAGCAATGGCGAATGTATGTCGTTTCGTGTCTATGAGTTTCAGGATTTTTGGATAATTATTATTAATTTATTTTTAGCGTTAATAAAGGTAATTAGACTTTTCACCGCACAGCTGTTTTTGCTGCACGAATGGATATGTCACGTTTCAAGAAGAAATATTTTCATCCTAAGATCTTTATGACTATTTAAATCTTTTTAGTTTTGGGCAAATTTTTATTTGAGTATCTACCTACTAATGATACTAAATATTTTTTTCCAAGGTGTTTAAAATTGGTCGAGAGCTGTTAACTGGGGCTTCTTAACACATTGAACAACTGTCCTTAAGGAATTCATAGTCAATTTAGACCCGATTATTGGTATTGTTAAAAAAATAGGGTAATTTTTATATTTTTTTAAATGAAAATAGTATATAATATTTTAATAAATTAATTTTAATATTTTTTTTATCACTGATTATTTTGTATGATTTTTAAAAACGCCCCCTGTACAGTCGGGGATTATTAAATGAATTTAGATATTTACAGTTATTTAATTACTTTTCACGGTATAAAATCGTCATTACTTCAAATGTTTTTTTTATTTACACGCCTGAAAAAAAACTTAACAGTGCCAATTGGTCATTAAGCTGATAGATTTGTATGAAGAGTTAAAAAAAAAAGAATTCCGAATGGTCTTTGACTGACTTTGAGTCTAGTATAAAGGCTCTTAAACAAATTTTGTTACACCTGTGTATTCTCTGGAGAGAGACATACGCAATAGACATGGTAATTACAAATAATTGATAGGTAATTGCCTCAGAACCTTCCTTCTACTAAAATTCATCGACGTACTTGTCAGATTAAAATTATATATGCACACGTACCTAGCTTGACAAACAGCATGTAAACCTGAAACGTTAACGTGTTGAAAATCCTTCAATGATTAAGAACCTATGACAATACAATAATTTAAAAAATGCACATGGAACCTCATAATTAAAAAAATAATCGTGGTGTGCTTTGTAGTATACTATAATAATTATATTATTATTTCAAATGATACTTTGAGTACACTCGATAATTCAAGTGGATTACCTTTATAAAATTACGGTGTGTGTGTGTGTCTGTGTGTTCGTAATTCTTCTCCTAATCGTAGTGACAGATATTTTTGTTTTTTTTGTTCATATAGGGTCACCTGGATGATGTGATAGAGCTATATTTATATATATTTATATATATTATATATTTATATTTAACCACCTCCGTAGCTCAGAGGCAAAGTTCACTGGCATTACACAGGAGGTCGCGGGTTCGATTCCCGGCGGGGTCAATTGTAAGACTCGGTTTGGTTGGTGGTAGGGCATTTTCTAAGCCCGCCTGGCTAGCTACCACCATCTTATCTAAGTCTTGCCGCCAAATATCAATGTTGATATCATTGGTGTGTTCCGGCATGAAGATAAGATAGCCAGTTCCCCATTGCGTTGGGGAATCTTGGTATGCCCGCTTCCATCTTCGGCAACGTCATCACTTACCACCAGGTGAGATGTTGTCAAGGGTTTACCAATTGTTAATAAAAAAAAAAAAAAAAAAAAAAAATATTTGGACCCTGTTGGACGCGCTGTTGTCGAGATCCACATTTTTGAAAGCGGGAGCGGACGTGAGTTCACTAGTTCTTATAAGGGGATATACTAGTAGTTAAAACTCATATACTGTAATTAAAACTCTGTCTATAATCTGTGGTAACATTAAAAAAATTATAGTACGTAATTTAAAACTTTTTTCACGTTACTACAGTTTGTAAAGAATATGCAACAAGTTGATAATAGATGGCGTTACTAGTGTGTATGGGAGAAAACGCAGTATGTAAATTACAAACTGCTCTCTCCAATGAATGAATGCTTGTTGCCCGACTGCCCAAATAGGAAGGTAATGTTTTTAGGGTGTCTGTATGTACGTATGTAAGTGTGTATGTAGTTTCGCTATAATACAAAAACTACATGCCTAAATGAATCTGCAAATATATTGAGTAGATACATATAGATGTTTGTAATGAGTTTTCCTCGTAGAAAATTCGTAGTAAATTGAAACATAACTTAACGAAGGCTTAAATTAGTTTTGTTCTAAAAGTTTAAAACTGCTCCTGATTTTTTCGTTTTATAATAATATACCGAAAACCAATTACAAATATTGATATGTGTCTACTCAATATATTTGAAAAGTTAGGATTCAATCTAGCATGCAGTTTTTGTACTAAAGCGTACATAACTGCGTTTGTATGGAAACTCAATCCTCCTGGGGACCCTTAAGAGATCGCGAGACTATTGCTCAGTAGCACTACAACCTACGATAATAATGGATTCAATATAATTTTATTTATTTTTTATTTATTTATTCATAAACAATAATATTATTGTATTTGAATGTAACAGTAGGTGGTTTAAATAAAAGACGTAACATAAAACATTGATACAAGCAAGATAAATTAAAAATATAAAACTAAGCTAACATAACAAATTAGATCGTCAAAAATGAAATGTCATTAAAATTAAAATGTCATTAAAAATTAAAATACTTATCAATAGTAAAATTGTCACACAGAATATCTGTACGAAAGTTTAGTATAAACATTAGAATTTAAAATTATCTACTTCATAGCAACACTTTTCAAATAGTAGCGCTTTTAGTATTTTCTTAAAAACTTTTAAATCTGTCATATGTTTAAACTCAGTAGGCAATTTATTGAAAAATTTAACAGACTGATACTGTGGACAGTGCTCCACAACGTTCAACGACGGATAGATAATATTTTTTAGATCGCGTCTTCTTGTAGCCTCTCCTTTTCAACCGACTTCAAAAAGGAGGAGGTTCTCAATTCGACTGTATGTTTTTTTTATTTTTGTATGTTTTTTACGCGATATCTCCGCCGATTGTGAACCGATTTTAAAAAATATTTTTTTATTCGAAAGAGTATACTCCCGAAGGGGTCCCATTGTCACCAAGTCAGGATCTGATGATGGGATCCCGGGGAAATTGAGGGCAACCCTCAAATTTTAAAGGCACGTTTTAAGTGGTTCATGTATTTTCTAAAATTATTAAATTGTTTGCGTATGGTAGTCATCATATCATGTTGATGAGCTGATGAAGGAAAGTACAACTCCTTAACGGTTAGGAGTTGGAGGATAATTCTTCAAATATTTTACGTAGAGACTTAGTTACGTTTAAACCGATAGTTGTATTCTTTCAGGTTATTTAGATGAGCTGATGATGCAAGATTCATGCTGTTGAGATGATGATGGAAAACACAGGAATCTGTATCTGTTAATGAAACACATGTATTGTGATTTGATGGTTCCCATTGCCGAGTGGGTTTAACATTGTTAGATAGTTAGCAATAATAGCAATATCACTAAAAATAAAGAAAATAAAAATAAAAGTTTAAAAAACTAAAAACCGACTTCAAAATGAAATCCACTCAAAAGTATGAAATAATATTATTATACTTAGATACACGACTTTAACCAACAATAACTCAATCAAAGGTAGGTACGAATTAAATTAGGGGCCTAAATTTTTTTTTGAGGTCGGTGTCAGCAAAGCCTTAAGTAAAATGTGAGTAGCTGTGTGCTGGTACCGACCTTAAAAAATAAAGGTGGTGCATAAGATGGTGGTAGCTAGCCAGGCGGGCTTAGAAAATGTTTTTCCACCAACCAAACCGAGTCTTACAAAGTTAGACTTCACTGGAAATCGAACCCGCAACCTCCTGATGTAAAGCGTATGGACTGAACAGTTACGCCACTGGCACTGATTCCAATTGTTTTTCATTCATTTAGTAATCTTTGTCACTTACTTTAATTTCTTTGTTTGTGTATTGTTTTTACGTACATACTTACCGATTGCTTTAACGGTGAAGGAAAACATCGTGAGGAAACCTGCACACGCCTGCGAAGAAACTCGAAGGTTGTGTGTGAAGTCGACCAACCCGCACTGGGCCCGCGTGGTCGATGTATTGTGCTTTATTGAGCAAAATAAAGTTTTTATCTATCTATATATCTATCCATATTAATATTTTTTTTGGTTTGTTTTTATTTAATTTTATTTTTATTAGTAAGTACAGTAACGCCTCTAATTCGATGACTCCGCATTGGTAAGCTCTTGGCATCATCTCCCCGGATGGTAAGTGACGATGACGCCGAAGATGGAAGCGGGCTTACCAAGATTCTCTAACGCAATGAGGAACTGGCTATTAGAGTGAAGTGCCTATTGCTATTGTAGAATTTGTATAAAGGTTTATCATATAAAACAAATATCAAAATTCGGAGTTTATTTTTATTTCATAAAATATAAATTCTCTTATATATTTTACTAAACTTATAATAAAAGAAACAGTCTTGTCAAGTTTTATATTATAGCATACATTAATATAATAGTACTTCTAATTTATAAAAGTAAAGACAAGTTTATAAGAATAGTTTAAACATTTATGACACGAACAAACCCGTATTTCTTAGCTTTTTAAAGTGTTATAAATAATTTTAGAGTTCAAATATACCCTGATTTTTCCAAATTTGTCAATATTTGTACATAACCATAACTAAATTTTATTATAAAATAATTTTAAAATTAGTTTTCATTATATTTTTATAAACTATTTGTAACTTTACAACAAAGCACCATTTAATTCAGCCTTTTAACAAATTAAAAAAAAACTTATAACGCATGATAATAATTTAATTTAAAGCTTATAAAATGCATCGTTAAATGTTTCTTAATAGTTGAACGAAATGTCAAAAATACTTATTATCTACTCGAAAGATCATTGGAAAAGCATTCTTTTTTTAACTTTTACATTTTTAATTGTATTTTTTGTATTTGCGTTTGTATATCTTAACCGAAACACCTACGGAATGTCAATGTACAATGGCATAATGTAATTATGAAGTCGGATGGTTCTCCGTAAAAAAACATATAAATATTACGCCAACTAGCAGTTTTTGGAGAAACTGTCAATAAGTTACGAAAGGACACTGATTGTATGAGCAGCAGGGCACACATTGCTTATCCTAACCGGTGGTAAGGCCACCAGGCAAACAGAAAGTTTTTTTCATTCCTATGCAATATGACAGAGATGGATATCTCACTGTTTTCAATATATGAAACTTTATCTCTTTCAGATAGTAAAGGAATGAGAGAGACTTGAAATTTGCTTGGCTTTCTTACCGGTTTGCAGACCGCTAGGTCTGCGGCTACGCTAAATAACCACCTGCAACCAAAGATGACCAAAGTCTACAGATATTTCAATCTAAATGTGAAGTAATTCTTTTTTTAAGTTGTTAATTTAAATTAATTTTTTTAGGCTGTTAAGCTGCCAGGAATTTGACCTTTGTAGGCCAAGTCGTTGCCATCATTTGTGATGCTGGCTGATCTGGCATAGGGGTACGATGAACCAGCTGCTGACGGGGTCGACCATTGAGGAGGTGATGACTGGATGCTGGCGATCTAAAAAATAAAAAAGAAACATTTTGTAAGGAGATGCAATTAGTTTTTTCACTTGACGTTTCTAGTAAGGCATGAGTAGTAATGTACAATGTAAAGTGACAAGAAAAGGCCTTTACCTAATACAAGGGTTTCTGCACAAAAAAAGGCTTAAGGCGCAGTGGCATACCTAAAAATCCATTTAAACAGGTTTTTAGAATTCATTTTTGAGTAGTTAACAGTAAATTTAAATTCTAGGAAAACATACTGGTATTATTGAGAATAGTTACGAGGGACTATAATATTGACTGGAACTGGACCGATTTAATAAAGTTGGCTCGATAGAATAATTTCGTAAAGGTACCTCTTTTAGAGCCATTTTATCGTATATTTTCGGTTTTATTCTTAAAATAAGTAATTTGATAATATGATTTATTTACTGAAATAAAGTTCATAGGTGACTGAAGGGAAAACATCGAATGGATTTTTATTTAAGATAAATATGATGAAAATAAAAACGAAAAACTTCGAAAAAGTGCAAAAGTGTGGTTATTTTTTTCCCTCTTTACACGTAAAGAAAAACTCAAAAACAGATTTTTAAGTACCATTGCGCCTTAACTATACATAATAGAAGGATTATACAAGAAAAATAGGAGAGTTCTGTCGACTGATAAGGAAGCTCGGAAGGTATTATAAAGATAGAGATAAAAAAATTAAGCAAGTAGGTACTTTTTCCTGCGGTTGTGGCTGGGACACCTACTGGAAAGCATGGGAAAAGATCGTGCCGTCATAAGAACGATTGTTGATCGGTCATCTGGACAGATATCGCTGGAAAGATTTAGTGCAAAAAAAAGCCTCAAAGAGCTGGAAAAAATATACTAGCAGCAAATAACACAGAATCTTAAAGAAAGGCGTCATCTTGTGTCGAAGGCCAATATCCATTTGGGGTTGCTGCTTGTTTTGAAAGATAACTTCATTATTTAAAGTTTCCAGTATTAGGAGCCACTTTGTACACTAATAAAGGCTAGCTAAGTACCTATGTAAGTATTTAGCGTAGGTACTTTGCAGATGTTTTGTTAGAGTCTGAGATAATCTAAAATTTAGATATTTATCTTAAATATAGATTCTAAATATTAGATTCATAAAAAATCGAGGATCATCACTTTGTTCTCTGCGTGCTCAATAATAAAGATCAAACATTACTGATGTTTCACAAATCGACGTGACTCCGGTCTCCAGCTCCCCGCTGTCTCAACCGCAAATGGAGAAAATATAGGCTCACCATATTTATGAAGAGCCAAACTGGGACGCAGAACAGCAAGAGTAGGAATAGAAACCCTTCTGGACCTGGCGACGCCCTATATCCCTCACAAATCGACGTGACTCCGGTCTCCAGCTCCCCGCTGTCTTCACCGCAAATGGAGTAAATATAGGCTCACCATAATTATGAAGAGCCAAACTGGGACGCAGAACAACAAGAGGTTTTTTTTCCTATTTTGCTATTCACTTGTTTTTTATTTAGAACTTCTTTAGGCGCTTTATTTTTAGCACATAGCTCGTAGAACGGATGGCCCTTGGGGCAGTAAAGTTCTCGAGTGGCGACCGCGCACCGGAAAGCGTAGCGCAGGCAGGCCTCCCACTCGATGGACCGATGACCTGGTGAAGTTCGCGGGAAGCCGCTGGATTCGGGCAGCGCAGAACCGTTCGTCGTGGAAATCCTTGGGGGAATAAGCCTCCCCCAAGGATTTCCACGACTACCGGTTCTATGCTGCCCGAATCCAGCGGCTTCCCACAGCAGTGGACGTCCTTCAGCTGATATTATGATATGATCATGATCTACTAATTTTGGTTTTCTTACCTTTCCACTAATGCTACTTAGTCCACCACCATACAGCAGTTTCTGAATGCCCAGAGCAGCTGCAGCAAGGAACGCCAGCTTGGCCACAACTAAAGCCTTCGTGACCAGCAGAGTTAGACCCCCGAAAATTATGGCGATGACCGTCACAGCCTTGACTCCGAGGCCAGTTAGGAGTGGTGTGTACTTCTTGATTTTGCCACGAGCTGGAAAGAGTAATTAATAGTGTCACATAGTTTGATGAAGTTTTATAAGTTTAGCACGTGAACGTGGCAATTGATGCGTTATAAGTAGGTACATTAAGATGTAATTTGGATTGCCGTTAAACTTAAGGGTCGACACCCCTAACTGTGTTCGGCGTTTCGTGAAAAAACTATAGCCTACTTTCATTGTTCCAAATAAAATTGTTACCTATTGATAAACAAAGAGATGAAGTAAAACATTAACGAGAAAAATTGCAGTGAAATATTAGATATTGTTTTAATTTAGCATTGTTTCCTTGTGGAAAGTTGTCAAGCGACAGACATGAGCAAAACCTACCCTTAACGGCTTACCCACTATTAAAAAACTGGACAAGTGCGAGTCTGACTCGCCCACCGAGGGTTCTGTACAAATTTTTAGGTTTATGATTTAATTGCAAATGTATAGTTTTCAGATTGTAGTATAAGACAGTGTTAATTGCCAAATTTCATTGTTCTAGTTGAACGAAAAATATCCTATAAATTTTGATTCCATTGAGAAAGTCGAAAAATACGTTTTTCGCGGCATAAACGGCCGTATCATTCTTTAACGTTAACTTAGAAGTTGGATTTTGTCACAGCTTCAAGGGACTGTGTAAACCATTGTATACGGTTTTAATTTCAACTCGATACCTCCACGCGTTCCCGAGATAAAGGGTCTTGACAGACAGACGGACAACAAAGTGATCCTATAAGGGTTCCGTTTTTGAGGTACGGAACCCTAAAAATAGTTCCATTAATCGTGTATACAGATGTACAAAAATTGGTGTAGGACCCGTTAATTAGGGGTTCTACTCATCATACTGAACGACAATTCCCAAAAAAATAATTGATTCTAAATCCGCTGATCGATTTTAATGTAGACTAAATATTTATTGTGATTTCAGCAAAGTAATAGAACAAATGTTGTTCAGTATGAGGAGTAGAAGCTGCATTTAACTGGACCTACACCAGTTTTGTTACACTCTGTTTAAATATACGTATATAAAAGCATTTTTTTTACTCTTCATACAAACGGATCAGCTGATTGACCAATTTTGTGCATTTCAGTATATAGGGTCAAATTTTTTTTTGAGAATGGACTATGGGTTCCTTGGGGAAAGTTGTTCTGTATGACGAGTAGAAGATTTTTTTTACACCCTGTTTAGTATAAAGTTGGTAGATGGCTCGAACGAGTTGAATAAATTTAGATAAGTGCCATTGCTAAGAAATCCGTTTACACACAAAAAATAAGATTTTTAGGTCACATGTTTAGATAGATAGCCCCCTATTTAAGCACTGGGTGACTTTCTATCTTGCCCAAAACCGTAAATAAATTATCTACAAAGAAGATACCTACCTTCTGAGGATAAGAAAAGTTCTTTTTTAGTGATCTGATATTCTGACAAAGCGTTGGTGGCTCAACCGGTAACGACTCGGTCCTCCTAACTAGAGGTGCCGGGTTCAAATCCGGATGACCAATGTACCAATAAGTTCGAAACTTACGTACATTTAATCACCAATTGCTTTAACGGTGAAGGACAACATCGTGAGGAAACCTGAAGAAACTCGAAGGTTGTATGTGAAGTCGACCAACCGGCACTGAGCCCGCGTGGTCGACTAAGGCCCGATCGTCCTAATTCAGGATAGGCTCGAGCCCCTCGGTGGGGACGTATATGAGCTGATATGACTATGATCTGATATAAAATTATTATTCTTTTCCATTCTATTCCACTCCATTCTACCTATTCTATTCTAGGAGACGGTCATTCGCCCATGTTCTAACATTAAAACGCATTGTTGCTTTTAGTACTTGCTACAAATAACTTCAATTGCAACTCAACTACGTAACAGGGGCTCCAACTCTCTCATTCATTACACTTTGATATCAACCTCAAGTTCCCACTCGAGCGAACAACGTAACCTTGACCACTTCTTACGAGAATGCCGTTCACTTGCATAACAGGGCATTGACCTTGCTTGGTCTCGCTTGCCACAGATTATACAAGATAATTAACTGAAAATCTCACACACTTCATACAAAATAAACACATATTTTCTTAACTGATGAAATTTGAAGAAAAGTTTGTTTGTAGGAAAAATTTGAATCGCTAATAAGAAGTTTCTTATTACATATATACTGGCTGTGCCCGCGACTTCGTCCGCGTGGTGGTTTTGAATTTTCCCACGGGAACTTTTGAATTTTTCGGGATAAAAAGTATCCTATCCTATATGTTAACCCGGGCTATAAGGAACCACCACACACAATTTAATCAAAAACGGCCTGGTTGTTTTTGCGTGATGCGCGAATATACATACACACTAAAGTTGCCGCGAATAGTTGTAATAGCGAATAGTCGAATACCGATTAATCGCCATTCCCTATGGCGAATAGTCAATTAAAATTCGCTATTATTATTCGACATTATCAAAGGAATATATAAAAAATAGATTGTTATCCAATGTACCATCACGCTTGTAGAATAATTTGTTTTTTACCTACTGTAATCTAAATTGCTAAACGATACTTAATCACACCGGCAAGTTCTGTTTATTCAGAAAAACTATTTTCTGAGGCAGGTTTGATGTATGAAAAAAAGCGCAACCGACTTGATCCCAATCGTGCAGAAAAACTAGTTTTTTTGCACCACATTCTGCCCCTTTTGGATTTTAAATATTAATTAAAAAACCTAATTTTAACGTGACTGATTTTTGTTTGACATTTAATATTAATGATAATAATTAATACTAAACTAAGTGTGTTTTGTTTTATAAGAAAAAATAAAGTGATTATTATGCCTATAGTTTTTTTTCATTAAAAGTTTATTTTACACAACTATTCGCCGAATGTCGAATAACAGACATAATTATTCGGTATTCGTCGAATAGTAAAAAAATGACGAATAATGCCGAATACCGAATAATAGCGACTATTCGCGGCAACTCTAATACACACATACATTAGACATAAATTCTAAAATTTGTTTTGGCCTCTATATCGTTAGTAATGTCCACCACAGTTATTATTTTCCAAAAATATTTCATTTATACAAATACGGCCCCGTTACAGTTTTGTTATATGTAATAAAGTGTCATTATATGTAATGTATCTATACATGCTGTTGAACGCTACTTCGGTCTCGTGCTCTTTATTTTAATTCAGAAAATCTTGCAGATATTTAACTCAGTAGTTGGACGATGAACAAACACATAGAAAACAAACACACAAACATACCTAATTCTTGTGTGTTAAAAAATAAGAATGTAATATATTTATGTGTAATCCTGTTCAGGAGAGAAGAACCAAGGTAACATAGCTCGTAGAATACATGGCCGTTGGGGCAGTAAAGGTCTCGATTGGCGAGTGCGCACCGAAAGACGTAGCGTAGGTAGGCCTCCTGAACTGACGACCTGCTTAACCTGGATGCGGGTAGCCAGCGCTGGACTGGTCGTTATGGAAGTCCTTGGAGGAGGCCTTTGTCCAGCAGTGGACGCCTTTCTGCTGATATGTTGATGTGTAAACAATAAGCAGCTTAGGAAAAACTAGAGAATAAAAAAAAAGAATAATGCTTCAATTGAAGTTCCAAGAAAGAAAACAAAAGGTAGATAATAGGTATTTACAATAAAAAAAATGTATAAACTTTTTAAATAATAGACCCGAACCGATGCAATATTGGAAAGTCGGCAGGTCCATTGAACCGGAGTGCAACGACCTCTTACGTAAGTGAACGTCACGCGGTCAAGGTTATCTACTATTATGAGTGCGCGCGCGCATGAAAAACGATCTTGCTCGCTTTTGTCACGTTTTGGTGCAGTAATAGCTATGTTGAACAGATTTTAAGCTATTGCATAGCTTTTATCGCGGGCTTTGAGCGCAGCGACCGAATCAAGAAATTCCGTAACGAAAATAAAACATAACACCCCACGCTCGGTCGATTTCTAAGAAACTTACAGTGCCATCTATTAGCGATTTGCGGTACTAAAAGGACTTAGTTAATTTTACTGGTGTAACTTTTTAGTGTTAATTTATTACATAAACATCCCACGCCCCAAGGACTATATGGTACTGATAAATACTGCTTAAATAAAAAATAAATAAATAATTATAATTGCATAAGTTGATAAAAAATGCTATGCAATAGCTTTACCACGGCAGTCCCCGAGTGCCACACGTTTTTTTTAATTCATGATTGATACAAGTAAGCCTTTGGCGAAGCGGGCTACCAGTTTGACTTAATTGTCAGTCAGCAGTCTCGGAACAATCCCCGTTGTGGAGGGTATAAGAGGAATGACAAAGATATGTATTATATTACTATATTATGAGAGCGTCGGTGGCGCAACGGCAAGAGCCACTACCTCCTATCTGGGAAATCGTGGTTCGAGTCCTGTCATGTACCAATGTGTTTTCGAATTCCGATTTCATATGAACGATTATCCGACGCTCTTACGGTGAAGGAAAACATCGTGAGGAAACCTGCACACGCCTTCGAAGAAACTCGAAGGTTGTGTGTGAAGTTGACCAACCCGCACTCCCGCGTGGTCGATTAAGGCCTAATCACCTTAATTCAGGGTGGGATCGAGCCCCTCGGTGGGGACTATATATGGGCTGATGTGATTATTTTATATGATAATTATTAACCTCTACCAATCCGGACTTGCCTTCCTTTTTTTTATTCACAATTGGTAAACCCTTGACAACATCTCACCTGGTGGTAAGTGACGATGTTGCCGAAGATGAAAGCGGGCTTACCAAGATTCCCTACCGCAATTGGGAACTGGCTATCTTATCTTCATGCCGGAACATACCAATGATATCAATATAGATATTTATATTCCTAGTTGAAGTATGGCCTAACCTTCCGAATTTTATAAAGAGATTCGTGGGGATGTTGGAAGGAAGCCTTAGGCTTCATCTCGTGTACCGTCACGTGAGATGATGCCAGAGCCTTCCTTCGTGATGACGATTCCGAGTATATCAACGGGTTTATGAAAAGTTCAAGGCCGTACTTCTCTCTTGTCAGAACACGTTAGTGTGAACCACCTCCGTGGCGTAATGTTTAGTCCATTCGCTACACACCAGGAGGTCGCGGGTTCGATTCCCAGCGGGGTCAACTTTGTAAGACTAGGTTTGGTTGGTGGTAGGGCATTTTCATAGCCCGCCCGGCTAGCTTCCACCATCTTATCTAAGTCTTGCCGCCAAACATCAGTGTTAACAACGTTGATGTGTTCCGGCTTGAAGATAAGATAGCCAGTTTTCCATTGCGTTGGGGAATATCTGTAAGCCCGCGTCCATCTTCGGCATCATCGTCACTTACCATCAAGTGAGATGTTGTCAAGGGTTTACCAATTGTGAATAATAAAAAAATAAATCATACTTAGGTTATGAATTGGTTCCGATTGCTCTCGAGACAGCGGGGCTTACAAAAAAAGTTTGACGGCAAGACTTGGTCTACATGGTGTGGCATATGGCCAACGGGCTTAAAAAGCCCTTACATGCATCTAACAGGGTCTATAAATATAGCCGAAAATCTAAATCAGGACCCCAATTTCTGAAGCAGGAGCTAAACAGAATGATTAAAGCAGAAATGCTGAAATTTAAATATAATTATCATGGCGAAGTTGCAATATTTTGGTGATCTCGGGTAACTTAACCGATCAGCTCATTTAAAAGAAATAGCCCGGTAAATTTGGGAAAAATGTATACAAACGAACTGTGGGAATAGTTTTCTTTAATCATCATATCAGCCGAAAGACGTCCACTGCTGGATTAAGCCCCAACCCCAAAGATTTCCATAACGACCGGTCCTGCGCTACCCGCATCCAGCGGCGTCCCGCGATCTTCAATAGATCTTCGATCTACCGAGTGGGAAGCCTGCCTTTGCTTCATTTTCCGGTGCGTGGTTGCCACTCGAGAACTTTACTATCCGACAGCCATCTTTTTTAAAAGCGATGCGTTTTCCTTAAGATACGTTTAAAAAAAATTAAGATTAGTTTAATAAAATGGGTGATAGAACATTTAAATTCTTAAAACTGTAAAGCATAAATAAATGCTTGTGATTTCATCTTAACTGCCTCCGTAGCTCAGATGCAAAGTACGCTGGCTTTACACAGGAGGTCGCGGGTTAGATTCCCGGAGGGGTCTATTGTTAGACTCGGTTTGGTTGGGGCATTTTCTAAGCCCGCCTGGCTAGCTACCACCATCTTATCTAAGTCTTGCCGCCAAATATTAATGTTGATATCATTGGTGTGTTCCGGCATGAAGATACAGTTAACAGTTAAGTGCGACCGCGACACGCGAAACATTGCGCTCAGTGTTTTTTAAAAATTAAATTTAGTACAATGTCGAAAGCTACCATTGACGCTTTAGAGAAAGTTATTAAAAAGTATCTACAGCCGATTGAAGAAAAAATCGAGTGTGTTCTTTTGGAATTTAAGAAAATAGAAGAGAAAATATGCAAAATTGACGGTAACAGAAAGGCACATGAATCCAGCGCGGACGGTAAGCCAGACGACCAGCCAAAGGAACTTAAACTCAAATCATCGCTATCCGTAGGCTACGCCGCAAAAAATCCGCTGGCACCACGGATTGCCCGACACGAACGAATCACAACAGGTGAACGGTATGCCTCAATCGTGAGCGGGAGAAGAGGGTCACTACCAGTACCCACACCTGTAGCGACAACGACTGGCTCTTTTGCGCGTACGCATACAGTGAGAACGCACCCACACACGTCCCAGCGCGCATCATTCGGAGAGATCACCTCTGCCGCTGCGAACACGAATGCCAAAGCAGCCTCTACCGGTGGCACAGCTGCCCTAAGCAAACATGCGAATGTGCTAGTTCCTCCCGTTGTACCTAAGGCCCCCCAGCCAGACACTGAAAACGACGTAGTGAGTCTCGACGACGACGGATCAGCATGGCAGGTAGTTCGAAAAAATCGCCAACGTAACCGACAAGCGCAGCAGCGTGTCGTTGTGACCGGCACAGGTACCGCAGACAGTGAAACTAAGACAGTTGAACGAGTGCGTAAAATTCACGCATGCTTGTTCAAGCCCGAGACAACTGCCGTAGCAGTTAAATCATATATGGAAAGAAAACATTCTGGTTTCGACTATAAGGTAGATAAAATCGAGCTAAAACACAATTTCTACTCATCATTTGTACTTACTGTACCATTGAGTACTTTTGAATTTTTCCTGACCCCTGAAAACTGGCCACAAAGAGTGGAAGTCAGTGAGTGGTTTCGGCGCGGCGGGCAGCGGGCCGCGCGCCCCGCGCCTGCAGGCTCCCTGCGCGCCACGGCCCAGCGTGTCTGGCCCCCAGCTCCGCGCACTCCCACCCAGCGCGAGCACGCACTAGCAACGACGACGCTCCCCCGGCATAAATCATTGACTGTCTGCCATCAAAACATCGAGGGCATCAACAGTAAGACAAAGAAACTTGAAGTGCTTCTATTAAAAGAACTAAGGTTCGATATATTAATATTAACAGAGCATTGGCTACGTAATTTCCAAATTGACTCAGTTACCCTTTGTAATTACGACCTTATCTCATGTTACTGTAGGGCTCAGATAGCACACGGTGGTAGCTGCATCTACGCACGCTCCGGTACTAAAATAGCTAAAATAGAGTAGGAAGGACTACTGTGATTTAACGCAAGAACAGGTTTTCGACGTATGCGCGGCACAGCTGGCTGACGACAACTTGTTGATCGTAGGTATATACCATTCTAATCTTACCAGCAACGCGAACTACCTGTTATTGTTTGAAAAGTTATTAAATAAAATAAATGATGAATCGTCACCTGCATTGATCATGGGCGATATTAACATTAATTATTTAGAGAATTCGTCAGCCAAGAAACACCTCCAAGACATACTGTCGGTCCATGGCTTCGCACAGCTGATAGATTTCCCCACTAGGCCCAAAAGCGGTACGCTCCTGGACCACGCCTACACAAACGTACCAACGGAATGTGTAACTTCGGTGACCGGCGTTGACACTCGGCTGAGCGACCATGATGCGCAGCGCGTGAGTCTGGTACGTAACTCGGCCTCGAGTGAAGCGACCAGCAAACACATGCGAATATTTAGCGTAGCTAACAAATTGAACTTTAACACTGCATTACAGTCGATCGATTGGAACGAGACAATTTTAAATTGTAAGCATGATTGTCAAAAACTAACGGAGGTACTAATTAATATTTTATGCAACAAGTTTGAACTCTGTTTTCCGGAAAAATTGGTGCGATATAAATCAAACTTGTATAATAAATGGATAGATGAAGAAGTTATTAATTTTAAATACCTGGTGTTTGACATTCTAAAAATACAGTCAGTTTTCCCCCAAAACCCCGACATAAATAAAATAGCAGACGAATACAAACATAAATATAATGCGTTATTACGTCAAAAACTTACGTACATATCATTACCGATTGCTTTAACGGTGAAGGAAAACATCGTGAGGAAACCTGCACACGCCTGCGAAGAAACTCGAAGGTTGTGTGTGAAGTTGACCAACCCGCACTGGGCCCGCGTGGTCGACTAAGGCCTAATCGCCCTGATTCAGGGTAGGCTCGAGCCCCTCGGTGGGGACATATATGAGCTGTAATGATGATTACGTCAAAAACGTACAAACTTCTATTCCGCATTAGTTAATGAAAACCCGAATAAGAGCAAGTGCATGTGGAACATAATTAATACTGAGATAGGCCGCGGCAACAGGGAGCGAGTGGATTATACCGATAGTGTACGTACGCGATAGCAACGGACAGCAGTACCCCTCTAAGCAGGAGCTGGTAGACTCCATGAACCGGGAGTTCGTATCGGCAGCAAGTACATGCGGCGCGCCTCCAATGCACGCGTCGAGCGCCCTAGCCGCACTATGTGTCAATACGGAACCCAGTGACGTATCACTCAGACTGCCAGCCTTCACCCCTGACGAGATCGTTAAAATAGTACAACTGTCTATCGCACCCAAAAAGAGCACGGACGTGTATGGCTTGTCTGCTGACCTGTTGAAGTCTTCCGTTATATCTATTGCTTTTGTAATCTGTCATCTCTTCAACTTATCCATTTGTAGTGGTACCTACCCGACGCTACTTAAAAAGGTTAAAATATCCCCTCTATACAAAGGGAAAGGTAAAAAAACTGATTTAAAATCATACCGGCCGATATCGCTAGTCCGAGCCATCAGCAAAATTCTTGAGATCGGGTTAAACAAAAGGCTGCTGTCATTTGTGAGCAGCCGCGGCATACTGTCCGATAGGCAATACGCTTACCGCGCCGGGCGTGCCACCGCGGACCTCGTGCGCGAGGTGGTGTGGCGCGTGCTGGAGGCGCGCGAGGCAGGCCGGCATGTCGCGCTCGTTTGCTGCGACCTCTCGCGCGCCTTCGACACCGCTAACCACACGCTGATCGCCTACAAGCTCCACCACTACGGGATACAGGGTCCACCCTTGGAACTCATTATATCTTTCATGTCCGGAAGAAAGCAAGTAGTGGTCGGAGACAAAGGAAACATAAGGTCTGCTGAACTGGAAAATGCGATGGGTGTCCCCCAAGGTTCGTGCCTTTCAAATAGTCTTTTCAGTCTGCTACTTAACGACCTGCCCTGTACAGTTGAGGGAGCTGAAATTTACATGTATGCAGATGACGTAGCTGCGGTGGTAACCGCGACTACGCACGCAGAACTCGAGAAAGGACTCAACGAGACAGTGAGGCGCCTCGACTGGTGGTTTAAATCTAATGGCCTTGCACTAAATCGCGATAAAACATGTTTCTTGGCCTTTAGCTTGAACGGCAGAGAGCCACTACCGGTAAAAGTATGCGTTGGGGATACACACCTTCAACAGGTTCGCACTACCAGGTTGTTGGGCTTCCAGGTAGACGACGCTCTAACGTGGGAGGCTCACATAGACGGTCTCTGTGCTAGCTTAGGTCGCGCGTGTTTCGCCTTACGCCGACTGACGGCCACCGCATCCATCGAGGCTGTGCGAACGTGTTACTACGCTACAGTCCACTCCAGGTTGACCTATGAACTCGAGCTGTGTGGTCGCGCTGCCGATATCCAGCGAGCGTTCGTCATGCAGAAGCGCGCTGTACGAGCTATGGCAACGATAGCCGATGACGAGTCGTGTCGGCCGTTCTTCACTAAGTACAACATCTTGCCAATCCCTTGCGAATACATCTGCCAGGTGCACCTGCCTATACGTGCACTCGAACTTAGAAACATATAAACGCAAGGGTACAAACCCAAGGCACGACTTACGTAGCAACGCCAACAAGGACCAGCTAGTGACACCGTTTCACAAGCTGAAAAAATCGGAACAGTACATCGGTGGCCCCGTCGTTTATAACAAACTTCCGGATAATATTAGAGATGCAGCATCCACCGCGGTGTTTAAGTCCAAGCTCAGGAAATGGCTATCTCATAACCAATTTTATAGCCTTAATGATTTTTTAAATTTAAAGATTTAATGTATTTTATTAATATTTATTGTAAAATCGACATTCGCTATTGCGACATTGTTATTAATTTAAAGATTTAATGTATTATTGACATTCGCTATTGCGACATTGTTATGATTGATTAAATTTAGATATATTTTTGTGAACTTAATTTCGCAACCTGACCTGCAACACGAAAGTTGTCAATAAAATTATTGTATTGTATTGTATTGTATTGATAAGATAACCAGTTCCCCATTGCGTTGGGGAATCTTGGTAATCCCGCTTCCATCTTCGGCAACATTGTCACTTACCACCAGGTGAGATGTTGTCAAGGGTTTACCAATTGTGAATAAAAAAGAAATAAAAAAAATCCTCTTACCCTCTTCAAAAGTCCTGGCAGCTTCCCTCAGCTCACCCGGTTCGAATTTCACGTTCAGTTTGTCTTCACCAGAAGCGTCTCTGAAACATAGATGAAAGTAAACATATTAAAACATAGATAAACTAATCCCATAGAATTTAAATCAAGTAGAAACAGTGTCATCTTTTAAAGTGTCCCAGATAATACTCGGGTGGGTCGCTATTTAGGACATGTAAGGTCAGATATGCTATGACATATGTAGATTATTATCTTTTTCGCACCCCCGATTAGCTTTTAAGGCAGCTTAGCTGCCAAGGCTACAGGGGGTCGTTAGTGGGTAGTGTGGTCTTGGGCCTGTGCATATTTCTTAATATATATAAATCTCGTGTCACAATGTTTGTCCTCAATGGACTCCTAAACCACTTAACCGATTATAATAAAATTCGCACACCATGTGCAGTTCGATCCAACTTGAGAGATAGGATAGGGTAGGGTAGGGTAGTGTAGGGTAGTGTAGGGTAGGGTAGTGTAGGGTAGGGTAGGGTAGTGTAGTGTAGGGTAGTGTAGAGTAGTGTAGGGTAGGGTAGTGTAGTGTATGTAGGGTAGGGTAGGGTAGTGTAGGGTAGGGTAGTGTAGTGTAGTGTAGGGTAGTGTAGGGTAGGGCAGGGCAGTGTAATGTAATGTAAGGCGGTACGAAGTTCGCCGGGACAGCTAGTTTATTTATATATACCTTATGTATATAATGGGTATGTACGCGTATAGGCAAAGGGCTGTGACTGTATTGGTATGCGTAAAAGAATTTTCCCCCTTCCCTCCTCCGCAGTCCGAGGGAAAAAAATATCTTTGAAACTAACTCCTTGCCTAGTCAACAAGCCTTCCCCGCAGTGCCCCCTGCCCAAACGTGCCCATAACGCTTGCTGCGCTAACCCGCTGGATAGCAACCGAAATGTGTTGGGTCAAAAAGGAACCCGATCTCGGGTCCCGGCCGTTTTCCCTCATACGACGCCCTAAATCGTGTACAAAAGACTTGGCCTCAGAGCACCACGGCCCCGCTGTCTCGAGAGCAATCGGAGCGAATTCATACCTAAGTATTATACTTAGTATCATACTAAGTATCATACCTAAGTATCATACTAAGTAAGTAAGACAGCGGGCCGTGGTGCTCTGAGGCCAAGTCTTTTGTACACGATTTAGGGCGTCGTATGAGGGAAAACGGCCGGGACCCGAGATCGGGTTCCTTTTTGACCCAACACATTTCGATTGCTATCCGGCGGGGGAACGCAGTTAGCGTTATGGGCACGTTTGGGCAGGGGGCACTGCGGGAAAGGCTTGTTGACTAGGCAAGGAGTTAGTTTCAGAGTTAGTGCCTAAGCACCAGGGCCGCTATTTGGAATGAACTCGTCCTAAATAATTAAATAATCATCAATTAGTTTAAAAAACTAAAAAACACGCTTTTAGTAAACACGTTAAGTAGTTATCTTGGACGTCCGACATATTGGATTTAAGTCACCTGACTATTTTTTTCGTATTCCTGACAGCAAACCCTTTCATTTGATACCTATATCATGGGGGTGGATTTCAAACAGCCATTCCGCCATATTGGATTTGTAATGACGTTTCTTAGCTAGTCATGTATTGTCATCAGAATTCAGAGCGTATGCAAAATTTCATTCTAATCGAAGACCGGGAAGTGGGTCAAATTAAGATTCCAAGATTTTCTTACATAGTTACAAGTGAAGCTAATAAAAGCGTGTTAAATAAAAATACTTTGCGTACTTCAATTTCAAATGTTATGTCATTGTTTCTGTCACTGATTCCGTATGAGACCCGTTATCTACTTGATGAGAAACATAATAATGTCAATGACCTATGTACTTATATATTTTTAGATTAATGGAGAATTATAAACAGGACATTTGAAAATAAATAAATAACTTTTTACTATCAGATTAAAATCCATAGTTAGGTTAGATTTATAAGCGTCGGTGGCTCATCCGGTAACGACTCGGTCGTCCTAACCAGAGGTGCCGGGTTCAAATCCGGACGGCCAATTTACCAATGAGTTTTTCGTAACTTACGTACATATACTCTCCGATTGCTTTAACGGTGAAGGAAAATATCGTGAGGAAACCTGCACAACACATCTCCGAAGAAACTCGAAGGTTGTGTGTGAAGTCGACCAACCCGCACTGGGCCCGCGTGGTCGACTAAGAACCGATCGCCCTAATTCAGGGTAGGCTCGAGCCCCTCGGTGGGGACGTATATGAGCTGACATATGATGATGAGACTTATAACTAGGTTAGTAATGCACATAAGAACACAATGAATTTATTTAATTAGCCCAATGGATCGTTCCACCCAGGATTTCTGGATGGGACAATCCATTCGGTCTGCAATCATCTTTAGGATGCCGTTGTCACTGCCCCGAAGTCTGAGTAGCATTTTAAGATGCCTAAGAGTTTTAATGTAGAGAATATATCCATGAAATTGAACAAAATCGTACCCGTATAAATAATTTAAATATTCGTCAATTTTTAAGATTACCTTTGTATAGGATGAATGTTATTTTAGATATATCCGTGGGTCTTGTTCCCTAAATAAAACATTAAGTAATTAAATAAAATTTAAGATTGTAAATTAAAAAAATACCTTTATTAATATTTTTATGATTTTTATTATTACCTTAATATAATTAATGAAATTTGTACTCAAATTAGATTTAAATATATAATTCATTTTTGTATTTTTGTTTTCAATTGTGAAAAAATCAAGAGCTCATTGCATAAAAAATAAACGTAGAAATTATTTATTTAAAAAAAAACTTAAGTTACAAAAGCCCGATCGCAGTAATTTAGGGTAGGCTCGAGCCCTAAGGTATGTGAGCTGATATGGTGGTAAAAAGCGTCGGTGGCTCAATCGATAACTACTCGAATCTCTTAACTAGAGGTCCCGGGTTCAAATCCGGACGGCCAATGTACCAATGAGATATTCGAAACTAACGTACAATTATATTACCGATGGCTTTAACGGTGAAGGAAAACATCGTGAGGAAACCTTTATTTCTGATTCTTCATGTGTATGAAGGTCGCGTTGCACACGTCCGTATATAGGTAAAATTCTAAATGCCCTACACGTGACCGCGGGTGATGCTAAATGCAAAACCAGGCAACAGCTATCGTCTATCCCTTAAGTAGCACGGTTACTTGTGCCACACGATAATAGAGACTAATAAAATCTACCACTAAAGATATTTTACCATGTATTTTTGAGTGCTTAAATACTATATCATCCAGGTTGTATATACAGAGTGCAACAAAATTGATGTAGGTCCCGTTAACTGGGGCTACTCATCATACTAAACAACTTCTGTTCTACAAGTTTGCTGTAATTGCAAAAAAAAATTTTGAACTCTTCATACAAAACGATCAGCTGATTGACCAATTTTGTGCATTTTTGTATGGAGCGTCGACATTTTTTTGAGAGTTGACTATGGGTTCCCTTTGGGGAAAGTTGTTCAGTATGATGAGTAGAAGCCCCAGTTAACAGGACTTACAACAATATTGTTACACCCTGTGTAGTTGTTATTATATGATCTATTCAATACAATTTCAACTCTGAAGTACTGTGTTGGGAAACGCTCTCAGCTCAATGAAAACAGTCTAGTTTCTACTGATTTGCATAAAATCTCACTTAAGCTTTTGTATTATTTCTAATGTATACTTTAGTTTTCTAGATAATTGGTTCCTGGTTAACGTGTCAAGGAAAATTACGCTTAACGGTGCAGTGTTTCTCTGGACGTAATTAAATTAGCTTTGTTTGAAAAGCATAATAATTTATGCCGATTTTAAAATCAAAAACATTTCGTAAAATAATGGTACAGCTCTCTATTTAGTATGCTCTGTGACTATCAGCGAAAACGTTTTGTTTAATATACTTGCGTGATACCCGCGCTTTAATCTTTTATCTGAGCAATTTTGAATACGACATTTGTAAAATTTCACTCCCGTATGGGTCAATAAAATATATTGCCAACCCAAAGGAAACCTGTGTTTCTGTTGTACGTTGTGAGTTCTCATTCAGTCAGTAGCTTTGCTTTTAAGAAACTAAACAAAATGTATACCATACGTTTGTTTAGATATTTTAGGGCTATCTCTATGTTATTCAGATTAATAAGGAAGAAAAAAGACAAAGAATATTTTACTCACATAGTCGAAAAACCACCATTTATTTATCATGTGGTCCTTGCATAACTTTAATAAATCATATTACTATATTTTAGGCCAATTCAGGTGTATCACAATTTACAACCATACCACAACGACAACTAGAATAGAATAGAACAGAAAATGTTTTATTCACAAACCAACACAACTCGCAACAGATAAATAAAATATTTAAATTACATACTAGGGAAAATATACTACGTATGTATGTTTTGTATAAAAACGCATATACACTTTTATTCACACGTAACCACATTTCGTCGTTGCAATGTGGTGGGGTTGTGGTACGTCCGAATGGGCCCTTACTCTTATTTTTGTACTGTTTTTGCTGTTTTACGTTTCATGTGTGTATACAGGGTGTAACACAATTGGTGTAGGACCCGTTAACTGGGGGTTCTACTCGTCATACTGAACAACTTTCTCCAAGGAACCCATAGTCAACTCTCAAAAAAAAAATTTGGACCCTCCATACTAAAATGCACAAAATCGGTCGATCAGACGATCGATCTTTATGAAGAGTAAACATTTTTTTTACGTTTTCAGCAAAGCCGTGGAACAAAAGTTGTTCAGTATGATGAGTAGAAGCCCCAGTTAACGGGACCTACACCAATTTTGTTACACCCTGTATGGTAAGTGAATCAATCATTCGACTTTATATTATCCTGCTATGTGTCCAAAAACACTAATGCAAAACGACACAAAAACTTTGAATGATTGTGCGAGCAATTTTCCCTGCAATAGGGCTTTCTTTTCGGCGACAGTAGAGGTCACAATATTACTCTTAAGTGAATTTGGTGACAATTCACCGTGACGCAAGGCATTGTTCTTGTATTTTGGTATTTTCACCTTCGAATTGAAGACATGACTGTGGAGAGTGATAGGTGATGTTTGTTTTCACTTGTTATAGGTACCTACTTATTTTGTATGGAAAGTTACTAAGTACATGGTTTGACTTTGTGTTTGATGATATACAGAGTGTTCATTTAGTAATTTCCTCTAGTATATTATGTTTTAAGCGTTATACATGTTTTTTCAACGGACTTCAAAAAAGTTTTAAGCGTTACTTATGTTTTTTCAACCGACCTCAAGTCTCAAGGTTCTCAAGTCAATATTCGTATATTTTTTTAAGTGTGACAACATATAACTTTTTAAAGAGATAGATAGTCCGATTTCGATAAACCTTTTTGTTGGTATACATAGGTATCGTAATAGTACGGTAGAGCTTCGGTGACGTAATGGCTAGATACGTCGCCTCCTGCCCGGGAGGTCGTGGTTCGAATCCTGCCACGTACCAGTGTGATTTCGAATTTAGATTTCATATGTACGTTTATCCGACGCTGGTACGGTGAAGGAAAACATCGTGAGGAAACCTGCAACTGGAAGGTTGTGTGTGAAGTCAACCAACCCGCACTGGGCCCGCGTGGTCGACTAAGGCCCAATCGCCCTAATTGAGGGTAGGCACGAGACCCTCGGTGGGTACGTATATGAGCTGACATGATGAGGGTATACCTTGAGGTTCGGTAGCGTAGGTAACGAGCGTCGGTGGCGTAATGGCTAGGGCCGCTACCTCTTGTCCGAGAGGTCTTGGTTTGAATCCTGCCACGTACTAATGTGTTTTCGAATTTCGATTTCATATGTGCGTTTATCCGATGCTCTTACGGTAAAGGAAAACATAGTGAGGAAACTCGAAGGTTATATGTGAAGTCGACCAACCCGCACCGGGCCCGCGTTGTCAACTATGCCCTAATTCAGGGTAGGCTTGAGCCCCTCGGTGGAGACGCATATGAGCTTATACGATGAGGGTATACTTTGAAGTTAGTTCCATATAAATTTTATCTTTTTACAAAATAACAAAAAAAAAATAATTAAAATTTGGTAGCTGCGGTTGAGGTGGGTTGTTTTTATTTAGGTTGTTACAGGTTCACATATGTCACATTAGATGATTATATCAAGACGTTGCTGGTTCGATTCCCGGCGGGTCTAACTTTGTAAGACTCGATTTGTTTGATTGAAGGGCATTTTCTTAGCCCGACTGGCTAGCTACCACCATCTTATCTTAGTCTTGCCGCCAAACATCAATGCTAATAACATTGACGTGTTCCGCCTTGAAGATAAGGTAACCAGTTCCCCATTGTTTTGAGGATGTAACAGAAAAGATGTAGGAGTCGTTAAATGGGGCTTCTACACATCATACTGAACAACTTTTCCTAAGTCATAATAAAAAAAAATCTTCATACGAATAGATCGGTTCATTGACCAATTTTGTGCATTGTTGTATGGACCGTTAATTTTTTTAAGTAAGTATTTTTTTTATCCACAATTGATAAGCTCTTGGCATCATCTCATCTGATTGTAAGTGGCGATGATGCCGAAGATGAAAGCGGGCTTACCAAGGTTCCCCAATGCAATGGAGATCTGGCTATCTTATCTTCAAGCCGGAACACATCAATGCTGTTATCACTGATGTTTTGGCGGCAACACTTAAATAAGATAAGGTGAGATATATAAGAGAAGATAAGATAGTGGTAGCTAGCCAGGCGGGCTATGAAAATGCCCTACCACCAATGAAACCGAGTCTTACAAAGTTGACCCCGCCGGGAATCGAACCCGCGACCTCCTGGTGTGAAGCGAATAGACTAAACATTACGCTACGGAGGCGGTTAACATCGTTATTGCATACAAAAAAAAACATTACGGAAACTTAATTTAAATATGTAGGTACAGTGCAAAGGCGGCCTTATCGCTTTTAGCGATTTCTTCCAGGCAATCTTAAAGTATCCGGTAGGAGTTGGTAGGTACAAAGGCTAAACGCTGAAGGCTAAAACTTTTATTAAGGGTTATTTCAGGAAAGTGTCACAGTATGTATATAATAAGTATACAGGGTGTAACAAAATTGGTGTAGGACCCTTAACTGGGGCTTCTACTCATCATACTGAACAACTTTTGTTCTACGACTTTGCTGAAGTCGCAGAATATTTTTTTTAACTCTTCATACAAATCAATCAGCTGCTCGACCAATTTTGTGCATTTTTGTATGGAGGGTCCAATTTTTTTTTTGAGATTTGACTATGAGTTCCTTCGGGAAAGTTGTTCAGTATGATGAGTAGAACTCCCAGTTAACGGGTCCTACAGCAATTTTTTTACACCCTGTATAGAGCTCCAGTTAACCATTACGCCATTAGTTACATCCTGTATACAACAACAGATACTGTTCCATAACCAAAACACGTAACAAGCAAACCGAAATGTTACTTAACCCTGAGTGGGAATCGAATCCACAACCATCTATTAAGCAGGCAGGAACACCAACCACTAGGCCCCTAAGACAATCAACAATGCTATGATAGCAGATAAGACTCACTTTTCAATGGCAACTCCCGAGAACAGCTCTATCCTTCCATCTTCTTCGGTACTCTTCCCTGGAGCAGCTCTGCAGGCCGCCAAGACTAGTACCAAAACAAAATACGACACTTTCATTTTTAAAAAGTTATTCTACTTTTTTAATATAGATTTTTTTGGCTCCGGTTTCAGGGAGGTCCTTCCGGCCCAAAGGTTGAGGATAAAATGAGACGAGTCAGGGATGTCTTTGCTTTTATATGGGATCGAAAAGAGTTGTAAATGAGGCAATAGTTCAAGCACACGGAGGCTGGTTGTGCGGTGTGCGTGGTTTTGATTCTTGGTCTATGTTTTAAGATCTGGAAATTCGATAGCTGATACTTTTGGTATTAGGTTCTTTGTGGATAAATCGTCTGCCCGAATTTAATGTGGAATTGTGAAATAATATAAGCCAAAATGGGAGATTTCAAAATTAAACTCTTGTATCTCTTTTTCTTAACGTTTTATTAAGTAAAAAATATTTGGATTTTAGTAGATTAAAGTGATAAATTATACTGAATGAGTAACGAATTTTTCGAATCTCCGAATGGTAACGTTATAAATAGAAAAGTCAATAAAACATTCTTGATAAATAACCAATGTCTCTACGAAAAACATTTATTTTTTAAGACCAAACAAAGAACCGCGACTTTTAATTCTACGATTATTATAAATGTGAAAGTTTGTATGTTTGTTACTCTATCACGCAAAAAGTGCTAAACGTATCTGGCTGAAATTTGGTAGATAGACATATTAGGTGATGTAACATATAGACTACTTTTTCCACGCTCAAGAGCCGCTGCGGCACTGTGCACTGTCGAACGCAGACATAGAAACTATGTTCACGCGAGCGAAGCCGCTGGCAAAAGCTAGTTACAGTCATACAAAGTATCACACCTCCTTATAAAGATTAACCCTTAAAATTTAAAAATACGAGTATGATCTAAGTTACCAACTATCAAGATCGCTCCATCGTCGTGTCGTATTCTTAAGTAAATGCTCATTCATTCGTGTTTGGGATGTTCATGCTCACGCGCACATATCAACACAATACAATAAAGAGTCATATAAAGGCTTTTTTATTCATATTTGCATAGTTTTTAGGGTTCCATGGTCAAAGAGGAACCCTTGCAGTTTCGCCATGTCTGTCTGTCCGTCTGCCCGCGGCTTAGCTCAGAGATTATTAGTACTAGAAAGGTGTTATTTAGCATGAGTATACCATAATATATTAATCACGCCGACAAAGTAGTACAGTTGTATGGAAGAGATTGATTTTAGCAATAAGACCGCCTACTGTACACTATATTATAGTATCTCTACGTATTAACATTACGAAATTGTTTTGGTGTACTAATAAGTGTAAATAAAAAATAAACATATTGGGTACCTCTTCCACATTTAAAGAGGGGGTATTTTTTTTTTGTTAACGTATCCTATCGTGTATGGTAAAACCATTTTTCGATTTAGGAATTAGTTTGTGAAATATTAAGCTTTAAACTGCAAATTTTTGTTACAGTCACGTGGACACTACCAGCTAAACAAATTCGACTCTAACTAATTGGTGAAAGAATTTGAAATCGGATGAGTCGTTTCGAAGAGTACCTCTTACAAACAAATTACTTTACTTTACTTTTTAATCTTCGGTGGCGTAATGGCAAGAGCCACTACCTCGTACCTCCGCAGGGGGGTACTGGTTCGAATCCTGCCGTATACCAATGTGTTTACGAATTTCGATTTCGTACGATTAACCGACGCTCTTACAGTGAAGGAAAACATCGTGAGGAAACCTGCACACGCCTGCGAAGAAACTCGAAGGTTGTGTGTGAAGTCGACTAAGGCCCGATCGCCCTAGTTCAGGGTAGGCTCGAGTCCCTCGGTGGGGACGTATATATGACCTAATGTGATAATGATGATGACTAACTTTACCTCTTTATAATATTAGTCTAGAATTAATTTAATAACTCATGTAGGCCGCATTGCTTCCGGCTTAGAATAGGGCCATCCCATCTCTTCCAATGGGGGTCGTAAGAGTCTACTAAGGGACTTTAAACCAGAAGATGGGCAGCAGAGTTCTTTTCGTGTATTGTAACACACCTGCAACCACACTGCGATTGCCAACCCGCCTGGCAAGTGTGGCGATTTTGGCAAAATCCCCGAATGATTAACACACCCAAAAAACTACCCCTAGTCCCCGACGGCCCTGCTCTTCCTGGCTCCGGTAGCAGTTTTAAATTTAATAGTCATGGTAACGGCGGGGCAGGGGGTGCGGAGAATGGGCGGAGGGTGCGTAAAATATGCGGGCAGCGCAGGACCGGTCGTCGTGGAAAGCCTTGGGGGAGGCTTTTGACCAGCAGTGGACGTCTTTCGGGTGATATTATGATGATGATAAAATTTAAAAACTACTAACACCTAGGTTAAGTCATGTACCTACTAACACATTATGAATCCTGGTTCCTTAAAAAAAATACATTACGGCACAAGTGCTATGTTGGTCATTACGCATTATATTCAAGGCAGTATAATAACCAATGCTTACGAGTTTCATACAACGTGGATACTTCTTTATTCAGGGTCTGGTACCAAGTTGAGAGTTTAGTACAGCTCGCACCACACTTTATTACAGCTCTGAAGTTGGTCGCAAGACGCCTCGAAGTAGCAAACTTTGGGTGTAATTAGGACGTTAAGGTACCTTCTACTCGGTTATACTGGCGCAGGAAGAACTCGCTTCACAGTTCAGAGTTTAGTACAGCTCGCGCCACACTTTATTACGGCTCTAAAGTTGGTCGCAAGAAGCGTCGCAGTAGCAAACTTTGGGTGTAATTAGGACGTTAAAGTGCCTTCTACTCGGTTATACTGGCGCAGAAAGAACTCGCTTCACAGTTCAGAGTTTAGTACAGCTCGCGCCACACTTTATTACGGCTCTAAAGTTGGTCGCAAGAAGCGTCACAGTAGCAATTTTTGGGTGTTATTAGGACGTTAAGGTACCTTCTACTCGGTTATACTGGCGCAGGAAGAACTCGCTTCACAGTTCAGAGTTTAGTACAGCTCGCGCCACACTTTATTACGGCTCTAAAGTTGGTCGCAAGAAGCGTCGCAGTAGCAATTTTTGGGTGTTATTAGGACGTTAAGGTACCTTCTACTCGGTTATACTGGCGCAGGAAGAACTCGCTTCACAGTTCAGAGTTTAGTACAGCTCGCGCCACACTTTATTACGGCTCTAAAGTTGGTCGCAAGAAGCGTCGCAGTAGCAATTTTTGGGTGTTATTAGGACGTTAAGGTACCTTCTACTCGGTTATACTGGCGCAGGAAGAACTCGCTTCACAGTTCAGAGTTTAGTACAGCTCGCGCCACACTTTATTACGGCTCTAAAGTTGGTCGCAAGAAGCGTCGCAGTAGCAATTTTTGGGTGTTATTAGGACGTTAAGGTACCTTCTACTCGGTTATACTGGCGCAGGAAGAACTCGCTTCACAGTTCAGAGTTTAGTACAGCTCGCGCCACACTTTATTACGGCTCTAAAGTTGGTCGCAAGAAGCGTCGCAGTAGCAATTTTTGGGTGTTATTAGGACGTTAAGGTACCTTCTACTCGGTTATACTGGCGCAGGAAGAACTCGCTTCACAGTTCAGAGTTTAGTACAGCTCGCGCCACACTTTATTACGGCTCTAAAGTTGGTCGCAAGAAGCGTCACAGTAGCAATTTTTGGGTGTTATTAGGACGTTAAGGTACCTTCTACTCGGTTATACTGGCGCAGGAAGAACTCGCTTCACAGTTCAGAGTTTAGTACAGCTCGCGCCACACTTTATTACGGCTCTAAAGTTGGTCGCAAGAAGCGTCACAGTAGCAATTTTTGGGTGTTATTAGGACGTTAAGGTACCTTCTACTCGGTTATACTGGCGCAGGAAGAACTCGCTTCACAGTTCAGAGTTTAGTACAGCTCGCGCCACACTTTATTACGGCTCTAAAGTTGGTCGCAAGAAGCGTCACAGTAGCAATTTTTGGGTGTTATTAGGACGTTAAGGTACCTTCTACTCGGTTATACTGGCGCAGGAAGAACTCGCTTCACAGTTCAGAGTTTAGTACAGCTCGCGCCACACTTTATTACGGCTCTAAAGTTGGTCGCAATAAGCGTCGCAGTAGCAATTTTTGGGTGTTATTAGGACGTTAAGGTACCTTTTACTCGGTTATACTGGCGCAGGAAGAACTCGCTTCACAGTTCAGAGTTTAGTACAGCTCGCGGCACACTTTATGACGGCTCTGAAGTTGGTCGCGAGACGCGTCGCAGTAGCAAACTTTGGGTGATATTAGGACGTTAAGGTACCTTCTACTCGGTTATACTGGCGCAGGAAGAACTCGCTTCACAGTTCAGAGTTTAGTACAGCTCGTGCCGCATTTTATGACGGCTTTGAAGTTGGTCGCAAGAAGCGTCGCAGTAGCAAACTTCGGGTGTTATTAGGACGTTAAGGTACCTACTACTCGGGTATACCGGCGCAGTAAGCACTTGCATCAAAGTTTAGATCAGTAATACAGTTTGGTGCGAGTTGTACCTCAATACCGGAACAACTTTTTTTAACGCAGGAGAATGACATTTTCGATTATGAATATTATAAAGTTTTTTGATCAATACAAATATAGTTTGTATTTTTTTTAAAATTTATACTTCAAAATATTTGTCATAACTAGAGTTGAAAGTAACGGTGTAGACCTAACTTTGTGATTTTTTTCGATCGAGCCAAAACTGCTCAAACGTGTTTCTTATAGCTTTTGACTTTCAGGAACATCTTCAACAACAAGGATTTTTTTTTTCAACCTTGGGTTTTCTATAGTTTAGGAGTAATTGAAGTCAAAAACAACTAAAATCTGTAATATTACCGACTTAATATAGATCGAAGCACAGTTTTGCTCACCGTAATCCAATGTCTTTGCTTAGGAGCTTTGGTTAACTGAATGTTTTTGTATTTCAATCCAGTGTCTTGGCTCAGGAGTCTTTGCAGGAGAACACAAATTTTTGTTAAATTGTATACTTACAAGAAACATATTTGATGAAATATCTATTTTAATTAACACAATTATTTTATTATTTAATATTTTAATTTTTTAATTTTTTTTTGACATAAAAACTCTTTGCTTTCTCAAAAATACTTTTGATATAATATGAAGCAATAAGTACGCATATTTAATAGGTTGCATTATAATCCTATAATCGGTGGAACTAGAGTCATTTTACGAGCAAGTGTGTTGAAATGATGATCATCATCATCATCATCATATCAGCTCATATACGCCCCCGTCGAGGGGCTCGAGCCTACCCTGGGCGATTAGGGCGATCGGGCCTTAGTCGACCACGCGGGCCCAGTGCGGATCGATCGACTTCACACACAACCTGCGAGTTTCTTAAATGATCAATATAATAATATTATTATTACGTATTTTGGTGTACTATAAGTGTAAATAAATAAATATTAATATCATCAATGTCCTCTTTAAAGAACAATGTTCAAAGCTTTCGCGTTTGCAATGCATTTTTTGGCGCGTGTATGCATTTTTCATGGCTCGATGTCACTGTACCCATTTTTATTTAACTTTCTCTCGTTTCTGTCATTTTGCATAAATTCACAATAAATTTTTAAATTTAAACTTAATAAAAGGATTTTAATGCTCATATCTTTAACATTATTAGTTTAAATATTTATAGACAATGAAGCTTTGAAATTAAGGTAAGATTTAGAGAAAATGCAGTGATTAAAATTGAGGATACCTAGTGATATTTCACTGTGTGCTTATTTTTAACCGTCTTACAAAAAGTAGGTGGTTCTTAATTAAACCAAATTATACATATTAGTACTAACATACAGTATGGACACTCCCTGGCGCTATCTAGACTGCGACCTCACCCCCTCGTCATCCAGATTGATACAGATTGGTTACAGTTTGGTTGTCAAACGTATAGGATTTCGCCGCCATTTTTTTTGTTCCGTCATTATTTTTTTAAAATGTCATTTCTGGCCTGTTGTATGAAGTGTCCGTTCAGGGTGTGATAAGACTTTGTGTTGTTTTTTTTGTATGTTTGTTACGCGTTATCTTCGCAGATTGTGGACTGATTTTCATGATTTTTATTATTCGATAGGGTATGACGTTTAAGAGCTGATATGTTGCGATAGAAGTCAGTTTTTTTAATGTGCTTAGCGTTTCCAATTATTATAAATCAAGCTATCCTGTTTGTAATGTTTGTATGACATCGATTTCTAATCTCAAAAGTTATGATATAATATCTCGTCTGCCTAACCTCGTAAAGAGGTCACGGCCTAACTTTCTTTGGCGGTCATTAGCCTGCCTGGACTCGTGGTTTTTCGTACTTAGTGACATATTGTACCTAACACCAATTTTGTGGTCAGAACACAAACAATTGACCTAGAAGCTATTTAATAATATGGAGTATGATCTTCAAATTTGCTTCCACGATAATATTATGTGAAGATACCCAATTGTTGTAGGAACAGATTTAACTGTACGTAGACGATTAAAATGTGTAATGACAAATGTGAAATGACATAAAAATTTACTGAATATCTTAAATTTTAAATTAGTAGATAGATAGATAAAACATTTATTCAAAGCTACATCACAATTGATACACAAAAAGAAAACAAAAAATAACAATAACGAGAAATAATAATAACAGTACGAGAAGTCCCAAAGTTTTACGTTCTGTTTACGTTACAAGCACCAATTACCACAAGTTACCAAGGGCCACTTAGCTTACAAGCATGGCATTGCAGCAAAGCTGCATCTAGTTGTATGGCCTTGGACTATGGATGCGGCAATGACCTTACCCGATCACTTACTTTCTATTTAGACTGCGAGCAGTATATGCTTAGGTTTCAGATAAAGCTACAGTTCTAAATGAAAAATTGAATTTAATCAGAGGCTTCACGTAGAATATTACTAGGCTCTACTTAATAGTACAGGACTAGCCCACCAACCAAAAAAATAACTGTATTTTTTACATTTATGAGTTTTTCATATTTACCTATTCTCATACTTGCGTGTTGCTGTGATATTTACATTTTTGCTATTTTTTAATTTCTTATTGTTATAATTGTCTATAAGTTTTACCTATACATTTCTCATATGTTTCTATTAGTGAAGACTTTTAAATAGCTTCTTGTTTTTATGTAATTTTATATTGTTATTAATGTAAGCCTTCCAATTACATTCAAATAAATAAATAAACCCTACATTTAAGTTTACAAGGTAAGTTTTAGTGATTTATTGAGCTAGATTGACAGGGCCAATCTAGGTGTCCAGTACAAATTTGATGGTAAACCTGATAGATGAATAATTTATACAGGGTGTATAAAAACTGATGTAGCACCCGAGGCAAAAAAAAATATTTTTTGAAAAAAAAGTATAATTACATTTTACAAACTCGATCTTTTTAATTTTTTCAGTTGGACCATTTTTTCCACGTGAAGCGTACAGGTGAAAAAATGTTGATGTTTCCAATTTTAGTAATAATTGATTAAGTTATACCAATGGCCATATATGTCCTGGACCTCAATATACAATATTTTTTCAGTGTAATGTATAGCTTTGACTAATTAACAAGTATGCGCTTCTACAAACCCAAGTACCAAGTGTTAAAAAATTATACTTAATCAAATACAAAAAGCAGTGAAATGTATACTTCACTTGATGAGCTGCCTCACTGAATTTTTTGAAATAAAAAAAAGATTTAAAAAAACAAAATAAAAAAAATTTCAAACTTGATCTTTTTAAAGTTCGAGAAGTTTTAATTTTCTTTTCTCATATTAGGTATTAATGTATAAATAATCACCAAATTTTATATTGCTATATTGTACATATCTAATGGTTAATTTACTGTCTTAGTTCCGATTAACCTTTACAAAGGTACCTATGTAAAGGTTAATTAACCGAGCGAGTGCAAAGCGCGATCGTAGCGTCTCCGTTTCAGCATGAGCAAAACTGGAGGTCCGGCTGTTCTCCCCTACAAATCATATTTCTCAACCGATTCTCGTTAAATTTTGTGAATAGATTTGCTAATTATAAAATGGAATTGCTTTGTCGATACAGTTTTTTTTAAAATTTTATTAGACGTTGAAAACGTAAAAAATATATTAAAGCCATTTCGAAAAACTCGCGAGGTTATTATTTTTTTTTATTATTCACAATTGGTAAACTCGTTGACAACATCTCACTTGGTGGTAAGTGACGATGTTGCCGAAGATGGAAGCGGGCTTACCAAGATTCCCCAACGCAATGGGGAACTGGCTATCTTATCTTCATGCCGGAACACACCAATGATATCAACATTGATATTTGGCGGTAAGACTTATATAATATGGTGGTAGCTAGCCAGGCGGGCTTAGAAAATGCCCTACCACCAACCAAACCGAGTCTTACAATTGACCCCGCCGGGAATCGAACCCGCAACCTCCTGTGTAAAGCCAGTGAACTTACAGCTCACAGCTACAGTTACAGTTAACAGCTCACAGAGCCACTAGTCTATCTGTTTTATCGCACAGTTCTACGTATACTATCCCCTGAAGCACGTGTCTGGGAGAGAATTACACAATCTAAATACAGGTTCCGTCTCGTTGGCACAGTTACACAACTCTATGCGATAATCGTGTCGGACATGCTAGTAGGTATGTCTTTAAGGTTCAATCTCTTGTGATTTCTTTCGTGTAGCTATTGTTTCGTTTTGGAAATATTGTATTTATAAAAAAAAAAGTTTAATAAAAAACCGTAAACATACATAAAAAAATACATATTATAATGGAACATTGAACCTTTTATTTTTTTAAAGTCGGTTAATTAATGTAAAATAGCTTATAACTTAAAGGTTTATCTAAAAAAAACGGTAATTTAAAAAACTAAAAATAACCGACTGCGTTTCTGTGTAATTTGGAAATGATAAACCCTAAAACAAGAAAGTCGTCATACCCGATTGCACTTAACTTATGAATCGCCAAATTTGCTAAGGCGATGCTTACAAGCGTCAAATTCATACCAAAAATGCCAATTTAGACCTTGCATAATTAGTCTTTAGGCGCTTTAAGAAGTTTCGTGCAAACGGGCATTCGACTAATAGGGGTAGGTAAATTATAGAACAGCAGCTCATTGTACATAATATTTTTAAAAATATTTTTAAATACAAGAATAATTGTAGCAGTCGGGACGCATTCTAGAAATGGAGGCTTAGTGAATTGAGAGCACATACCTATATTACATTGTAGATTACTCCAATATACTGACTAGACGGCTTACTTAACGTGTTTACTAAAAGCGTGTTTTTTAGTTTTTTAAACTAATTGATGATTATTTAATGTGCGGTCGTCAACAAACACCGCTTGCGGTAATTCTCCGGAAAATCTGCTATTTTTTTAATATTTTGATATACCCAGTGTCACTCTCACAGTAAATATGTATCTAACGACAACCCTCAAGCTGTAATTCATTGAGCCGTTCAGGTTGCAGAGCGTGCCAAACAATTATACTACATACATACATACATACGTACTCTCGAAAAAAAAAACATAACCCTCCTTCTGGCTTTTTAAATTACCGTTTTTTATTTATTCATTTTTTAGTTTTATTATTAAATTAAATGAGTTTGTATAGTAACCTATATACACATGACACACATTAAGATTACGCAGGGGCAACATCATTCGTTGAATTTTTCCTTGTCCTCGAAGTGCGTCAAAATCAATCGTACATGTTTCAATCCGTATACGAACTCCTGGTTGTTTTTTTTTTATTGTGCGGTCGTCACACAACGAATTGAGGTTGTTGTGGTTGTGTGTGAAGTCAACCAATTTTTTTTTATTTAATTCCGAGCGTTTTCATATTTATTCACCTTTTAAACCTTCTCTGGACTTCCACAAATAATTCAATACCAAAATTAGCCAAATCGGTCCAGCCGTTCTCGAGTTTTAGCGAGACAAACGAACAGCAAAAAAATATACTAAAGTGTATGTATAAAACTCGAAGGTTGTGTGTGAAGTCAACCAAAATATTTTTTTTATTAAATTCCGAGCGTTTTCATATTTATTCAGCTTTTAAACCTTCTCTAGACTTCCACAAATAATTCAATACCAAAATTTGCCAAAACGGTCCAGCCGTTCTCGAGTTTTAGCGGGACTAACGAACAGCAATTCATTTTTATATATATAGATAGATTACTAGAGAGTCCACGGTGTACGGGAATTACACGTCTGAACTTTCCTCAAAAATAACTCCGTCTATTGGTAAAAGAAAACCGTATGAAAATCAGTTCGATAGTTTTTGAGTTTGTCGCGTTCAGACACAGAAAGACGTGTGGGGGGGAGGGGATAACTTTGTTTTATAATAACATAACTTTGCCCAGGGATATGTTTAGATACCTATAACATGGTTTTTTGAAGAACTATTAACAATACTAAGGACATGACGTGTAGGGTAGAAAGTTTCAGTCCTTATAAAATATTTTTTAAAGTGGTATTTGTAAAAGCGGACGGATAAAGAAAATGAAGTTTTAATATTGTCACAGAACGATGACTCAGATTGCATGAAATTAGTGGAACCCATGTTTATAAGAACTGAGAAGGTACTCGTAAATATAGCACTTGCCCATCCTGAAAGTTTGAATATAGAGTATTTACTACGTCTGTAGTGCTATGGCCGTTGGGGTAGTAAAGTTCTCGAGTAGCGATTGCACACCGGAAAAGATAGTGTAGGCTTTTTAGTATTTGACGTAATAGCGGCAACAGAAATACATCATTTTTGAAAATTTCGACTGTCTAGCTATCACGGTTCATGAAATACAGCCTGGTGACAGACGGACGGACAGCGAAGTCTTAGTAATAGGGTCCCGTTTTTACCTTTTGGGTACGGAACCCTAAAACCCATTTTACTGTCACTCTTCTTGATTTCTTTTGATTAAATTCATAGGTTCCATTGTTGTAGATAATCATTGATAAGATTGATAATCTTGGTAAGTCCGCTTCCATCTTCGGCAACATCGTCCCTTACCACCAGGTGAGATGTAGTCAAGGGTTTACCAATTGTGAATAAAAAATAAATAAAAAAAATTGATGTTTTGAAAGGTTCCGTATCGTGACATTGCAATTATTTGTGTGCAAGAAGATTTATCAAGAAGGTTTCAATCAAATTTTAAAAGATGCAAAAGATTTAGTAAAGGTTTTTTTCTTTACCAACTTCTTTACATTAAAAATTTAAAAATAAATAAAATAAACAAAAGTTTCGAACATTGTCAAACGCTTGACACATCAAACTGAAAATGTAGCTAAAAGCGAAAATTTTCACTTATCAAATACAAACTTAATTTACACCCAAATATCTTCACCTCGCATTCCGGTTCGCACAATGGCCATATTAAGAAATAGTGTGTAAAACTCTATAAGGAACACCAGATCCATCTAATTTTGAATCAATCGCCATGGGCTCCAAGAAGAAGAGTAAAAGGTTCAGGAACAGAAGGAAGCGCTCCGTATTCAGTAGACCTCACCCCATAAGGAGAAAGATGATGATTCGCCACAGAAGAATAAAGGCGTTCTTCCTCAAGCATAACCCTCGATCCGTCATCGAAAAAAACGTAAGAAGAGTTGTGGGACAGTTCTATACCGTATCCGATAAAGTCAGGGACAAAATAGCTGAGAGCACCCTGGCGCTGGACAACCCTTTCAGCGTCCAGTTTTACGAAGACCGATGCTGCATACAATAGTATTTCACCCGAGGTTCAAATAAGATTTGTTCACTTTCAAGCCAACTTAAATCTCTTGTAATGTTTTGGTCTAAGCAGGTCGATTTTTCTGAAATTTATCTACCGTTCGATTTTTTTTTATAGTTACAGTGGGTCGTGTTTGGCATTAATCTTATCATGATTTCAATAAAACACTAATACAGTGCACACAGTTTTATTCTTTGGCTATTTTTTTAAAGATAGTTAGGATTTTGTAATAGCATGTTACCCACTTAAGCAATGGACTTTAATACAGGGGTTGATTACAAGTATTTACAAAAAAACTAATTATAAATTCTTAAGGATATTCGTTAACATTCAACTTATGCTTTATACTGCCTAACATAGTTAATATACGTTTAATCTGTTTCCAATGAGCCAACAGCCTTGAACCGAAAATACCTACAAAAAGGTAGTCTGCAGCTTTAAGTTTGGCCGCACATCTGACCGCCAAAGTGTAGAACCATTGACCCCATAGAAGAAGTGTTGTCGCCTTTGAGCCAGAGGTATTCGGTCAAAGTTCTTTTAGCTCCGTCTCTGTCTAGAGCTACCCGCCAAGGTGGAGTTCACAGCCGGAACTACGGGTCCGGCGTTTTAGATCAGGGTACTATACGGGGTCGGGGACAGCCCACCGCTTGCCTGCTGTCGGATCTATTGCCTTCGGTAGGCTTGTCGGTCCCCGACTGGGTAAAGGAATCGTAGTGGTAATGTGGGTTGGAGGTTGACGGCGTCCAGGCGTACTCCCCTCGCGCAACCAGTGTCGTCGTAGCCGGCAACGTGGACTCTGAGCGAAAACATCAGGGCACGGGGCACGTGAGTTCGTTCATTAGGCGGAACTGCTGGTTTGTTTACTGGCGAGGAA